>VDFB02000008.1:183686507-184039312 GCA_007258455.2 Sequoia sempervirens | reverse complement strand
GGATCAAAGTTCTTCATTTATTTTCTTGAACATAAATATAAAAAAAAATATTTCTGCCATCAAGAACTTTATTGTCAAAACTAACCATAAGAAATCATGCAATTTTTCTATGATCATGTTACCTTCATTTTCAACTATCACAGTTTTAAAACTTTTGCATCAAACTTATTATTAGGTTGATATGTACATTGTTAAGTTGTCATCCAAAAGCTTTTTCATAAATTATTGAGTTGCGTCTCGCTAGTTTATAAAATCTTTCTCAGAATATCACAATCTTATTTGATTGAAAAAGCTTACTGATGTCAAACTCCATATCCAGTTCCATTTGTACTTGAAATTAACTATGGGTATTGGCGAAAATTGTGAAAACAATTAAATTTCAAAAATTGTGAAATTTCACATAAATCCGTTTTATGGAGATGATCCTAATGATGTCACCATGAATGTGACTAGTTTTTGCATCAAACGACCGCCCTATTTTTGAGATATTAAAGTTTCAATGTTTTACGATCGAATTATATAAACTATTAAATTAAAGATTTTATTCATCTAAAATGATATGGTTGTAGGATAAGTAAAAAACATGGAATTGTTGAAAAGACTAAATTTTTTCAAGAAAACAAATTGATAGGCATGAAGCCAAAATCCACGACCTTTGCTAATTATCCTTTTGCTTGCCTCAAATGGGAGATTTAGAATAGGGTATGGACACCATTAAAACGTAATGATAGAAGAATTTATATCATATGTTATTGTTTTAAATGCACTGGTCAACATGTATGCATAACGCTGAAATCGGAATAAAGCTAATCGACAAGCGCAAGTTTTTGTAATAGTGTTAAACAAGCCTCTTCACCCTTTTTTGAATTTCAAGGTGATTTTCCTAAATTCTAGCTATTCATGGAATTTGATTAAGAAAAATCTTCTAGAAAGATGAAATATAAATATCAAGGTTATGAATTCATCTCAATGTTAGAGAGCATGCTTCCAGATATTTCAGACACGAAATTGGGACATACTTTTGTGGGACATATTAGTATTTAGGACTTTCAGAAAGTAGAGATCTTAGTTGACACAAAAGATGTTTGAAAGTGGATTAGCTCACAATGCAGGTTATCTGGTAGAAGTTCAATGTCTCGATCTTGTCTTGGAGTGCATAAAAGCATACAACTTAGAAACACAAGAAATTCATATTGTGGATAATAAATTGGTGGTGAAGCTTGACACCATCTCTCTTAGAATCATTTTTAGGTTGCCTCTCATAGACCAATTCATGGACATAAGTAAGGAATATTTCAAAAAATAATTCTCTAAGAATAAAAATCAGTGCTTCAATGCTATAACTAGAATTTGGTTGATAGTCCCTAAAGGAAGAAAATCACAGTTGCCAAGGGTGATGCATAGGTCTCTTCTTGTTGATGATTTTTCCAACATGGTTGTCCTTTTTAACAAGTTGATGGGTAATAAAACTTCATACAATTTTGAAACATGGATGTATCTATTTATCACCATCATTTCTGTGGGTAATCATTTTATTGATTGTGGAGGTATTATTAGTGACCACTTGCATAGTTAGCTAACTCAATTTGAATCAAACTAGTGTTTTTACATGTCATCCTATCTCTTTTATGCCATTGCAAATATGAAAAGTTGGGCAGGGCTAAATAGCAATGGAATATATGACAACACGACTCAAATCTATGATTTATATTAGTTGTTACAATTGGAAAAAAGTTACAAAAACTTTTGATGGGTGAATGACACCTTTACTATGTTGATAGTGAGAGCTACAAGGAAATACCAAACTTAGAATATCTACAGAGGCGACAACTCTTATTAGATTGTATGGGAGTTATTTCATCCAATTTCTGAGGTTTACATATATCTCCGTTGGAGGCTTCGTTGGGTATCCATATCTGTTACCGAGATCTATAGATGACAAGCTTGTTTTGATTTAACTTTGCAAGCAAATTAGTGTGGTTAATAAGAGATGCAAAGATAAGCAGAAAAACGACATTCCTTTTCCTATTGGTCTCAATCATTATAGTTGTAAATCTACTTTTGATGCTCTAAATATTGAACAATCAATTGTGAAGCTAAGGTTATATTGTTATACCATTAGGTGTCCCTTTGATGGAAAAGGGTATGTTAGGGAAAATCTAAACCTTGGTGTAGGTTATTGTCATTTCTCCAAAATTGAAGACTTCGGGGAAGATTGTGAGGATGATTTTGAAGTTCGAAGGAGGGATTGGATGAGGCTCATGGTTGAATAGATTAGAGAGTATAAGCTAGCTTGGGATGTAGTTGAGATTGAAGATGATGGATCGGATTTGATTGATCTTTTTTATTTTGAAAAGATTTAGATACAACCTTTTCCACCTATTAATTGGGAAAAATTAGAAATGATAGAATTAGGTGAGAGGACAACTCATATTATTAGGAGAACAAAAGAATGGGTAAAGAAGAAGGTATTTTAAGCTACGACTACAAAACCAAAGGATAAAGATAAATTCTCAAGGAAGAAGAATGACACTCAAGAGGGTTCTTTTTCTTCCACCATTTCTCAAGTCTCAATTTTAGTCCCGAGTTTACGGAAGTGGTAGTGATGAAGACCCAAACAAAAGGAACAACCTTACAAACTGTAATACCCTATCCCTTGTGGCCTTGTTGATCCTATTAGTTGTTGATGGTTAATATGTTATATTCTATGTTCTTTTATGTTGGATAGTAAGCATGAGTGATGGTTGTTGCTACACCATGAAGATGTTCATATTCTTGATTAATCCTATGTAACAATTGTTGTGAATTCTTGTGATAGTCAGATGAGTTCCCTTCTTTGTCTATATAAATATGTAATGATCAAGATGCTCACTTATTGGTAATATTATTATGTATATTAAGTGGATTACATTATGCTAGTTGATTACATATCATAGATGTGAGTGGGTGTGATAAAAGACACTTATTGATATTCAATGTTAAACTTATAGTGGTATGCATTATAAGTTAAATATTCTATTGACATCAGTGGTGATATTTTGATAGTAGATAGTATTCACTCAATTGTTCCTTGACTCTATAACAAGTTAAACAAATTGGTCAATGTTGATAAGGGGGTCACATAGTTACTTCCTTTATTGTATCCTTGTGAAATATTATTCTTATCATGGGCATGTGATTTAAACTTTTTTTGTGTGATATGGGTTGTGTGTATGTGAGAGTTGCTTTATTAGTCCCTCGAGTCACTTTATTAATATGGTCACTTATTTTATGTTTTATGAAGTCTTTATGTGGTCTTATTTATTTAAAAAGTTCCCTAGGCTATAGGTTTATGGGGTAGGGGTATTTTTATTCCATAAAATCTCTTTTAAAGAGTCTAAAACCCACTCTAATTACCCACTTATGAAAAGTGACGAAAATTAGAGTTAAAAGGGTGGTTGGGAAGTTGAAAAGGTGGTTGCCTTTACCCCTTCCATTTATTCTTTCTATTTGTGTGGAGGAGGGGGTTTTTCTCTTTTTTGCTCTTTGGATTGTTTTTGAGTTCATGTTTGGTTTTGATTCTTCATTTTGAGTTCTTGCCATGTTTGTGATGAAGGAGGAGCAATGGAAGAGAGTGCTTGGATAGAGTTTTCCTCAAGTTGGATAGAAAACTTTCTTGGTGAGGTCTAACCTTTTACTTATCTATCTTTGTTGATTTGTAATGAGTTTGTTGTCATATTGGTCTTGCTTATAAAAAAATCTATGTGAAATTTGATGCTGAATATCTTGTGTGGCTACAAGTAATGTGTTGGGGTTTGCATTGGTTGATTCTTCCATCTTGTTTAGTTTAATTTCATTTATACCCTTTTTGTGTGTTAAAACAAACAAATATGAATGCAAGATGTTGTGATGTGCAAAGTATATAAAGTGCAAACTTGTCTAGGGATCCTTATGATTAGTGGGTGTAATGTGTCAAGTTTAGTAAAGTGGATGTTATACATTACGCTTTGGTTGTGGATCCTATGTGAAAAGTACTTTGTGGAAGTGCTATGTGACCCTAGATTGGGGGTGGATTGAATCTCAATCCAATGGTTGGGTGGAGAGCCCATTGGCCAATATTATTTTTCTTCCTTGTGGATATTTGTATTTTAGGTACATGTGCTGAAAAAGAAAGATTACCTTGAGACTTTCAACTTATGGATTTCAAGAGAGAAACATATTGGTCTTGTGAGGGTTTGCAAAGTTATCAAGAACCTATGAATATTTTATCATTTAGATTTCAATTATGGTTGAAGGTGTTATACTCTATACTTGTTAAAATGGAATAGGGAGGATAAAGGTTAGTTGATTTTATCTTGTAGGATTATAGAATTCAAAGGATAAGATTAACTTAGAAAAAACAAAGTTTTGATGAGATATTTTGTGTATAGGAAGATGCTATGTAAATGTTTAATAGATACATTTTCCACCATGCTTAATTTAATTTGAGTAAATTCTCTAATGTATATTCTAGGGTATTTATGATATATAAATAATCAATAAGAAGTTTAGGAAACAATATCAAAGATTCATCCTAACCCACTTAAATAATCAATTGTTGAGGTTACAATATTGCTGCCCCTATGCTAAACAATAATCTGTTTAAAAGTTGTTTCACATATTTAATCATAAGAAATCATAAACATACTATGGAAATATATAATTTAATAGGTTTTTCAATTATTAATCTCAAAAAACATATCCAAAAATTACATTAACTCAGATCACCAATTATGTTTTATTAAGAAAACATTGACATCCTTATTCACAATAAAAATATGTCATAAAACAGTCTTACAAATCTGTTCACACAGAATGAAAGACAAAGAGTTAGATGATAAAATTTAAAGAGTTTCTAGAAATCCAAGATTTGTAAAATATATCAGAAAATCAGAAAAACCCAGTAAACCTAATAAAATTTATGATTAAAATATTACCATCTCCTACTTTAAAACTAGAGCAACAAATTGAGTGAAATCAAGTTAGATGAAGACAAGAGAAATCTAAAGGAATTCTTCAAATTCAACAAGATAGAAAAATGAGTAAAATCCCTTACATGGATTCTTAAGTTAGTTTTCTTTAAAAAAATTAGTTTCTAGTTATCCATTAAGGGCCTTAATTTAATAGTGCTTTGAAATATTGGTTCCAAATTGTTGATTTTATTTATTCTTTTACTTTTCAGATTTGTGTCCTTGTTAGAGAGTAATAATTTATTTGGTATATATATATATATATATATATAAACTAACAATAATGTTAAGTGTGAAGTTGGTAATGCTATATTTAATAAATAAATAGGGATAATATTAATTATCTAGATATTATGAGTGTTATAATATTTAGAATGGGTATTTAATGGGGGTGGTAGACTAATATAGAGTGTTGAAGATAGTAAGTGTGAATACCCATAGAATGGTAACAAATAAAGGTAGTCATAATACTAACATGGATTTTCTCGAAGATTATGTTACTATCGAGATTTAATGCTAACATATCAATAATATGTTTCATGTTTGTGTGTTGTTTAGATGAATACAAATGATGTTGTCAATTAGTGTAAAGTTGGAATAGTAATGTTTGATTTTAGAAAGGAAAAAAAGTTATTCGTTTGGAGCGTACAATACTTCATTATTTTTATTAATTTATGTTCATTAGACAAGTTTTTAATGAAGTAATTTATCTTTAGTTATTCTATTTAATTACTTACTTTTCTTATTCAGTTGCTTTGTAGTATTTTGTTAGCTTAATCTTGGGGAGGGCATTACACAAACACATTTGAAGTTGATCCAAAGATAAGTAAAAATAGATCAAAGCTAAAAGATCTAAGTCATTGGATCCGATTCAAGAAGGAGTTGAGGAAAGAGAATACATAGATCCTCAAAGTTGTTCTAATGATGAGGAATTAATTCCCTCCATTTCTTCCTCTATTCTTATTTTTTCATTTCCTTATGATGAGCCCCATTCACCTCCTAAAATACAAATTGGTGATGCACTTCCCAATGAAGTTCCTATGCCAATTATTCCTAATCCTCTTATAACATTTGAACCATCATCTATGAATATCCCAATTTCTTCATAGGTGTCTGCTTCTTCATGGCTGCAACAAAGTTTGCTAAAGAAAAGGAGAGTCATACAATTAGTTGCTCCTAAATTTGACACGATTACTAATTTGATTCATAAGTTTGCAAAATCTAAGAAAACCAAGGTTACATCAAGGTTGATAGTTGGTCCATCCTGGAATATGTGTGTTGAAGTAGGTTAACCAACCTTAGAGAAAAATATGGGAAAAGCTAATGAGAGTGATTTTGACATCATTAAAGTAGATCTTAGGCCTTCGATGCATGAAGGAAATATTCATAATTTTCAGGTGTCCGCAACAAAGTTGATTCAAAGAATAGAGAAAGAGAAACTTACAAAAGGATTAGCTAAAACAATAGGTCTAAGTATTGACATCTTATCTCAAATCTATTGTGGATACATCTACTTTACCTATAGATGCAACCACTAGACCTCTACAATTCCTATTTCATAAGAAATTATTGAGAAAGAATTTGCAAAAAATATGCATAAATATCAATCATATGGAAAGACAAGAGAGAAGTGGGTGGAATAGATTCAAAAGTAGATTCTCCAGATTTCATTGAAAAAGCTAGAGAAGTGTATGAAAAAGAAAATGTTAAGAAATAATAAATTATAAAGGAATTGAAGAATATAAGAGAAGAGTTGGTTTGGAAGGGAATTTTGAAAGACCTTTAGGAGATGGTTGAGATGGATTTTAATGTCTTGATTATTGAGAATATTTTCCCTAGTATAGAAGAAAATAAATCTAATATGTGGTTTTAGAGTGTGGAATGGAAACTCATTAATATCAGATAGATTTTGATCTAGAACAAGAGAAAATTTTGGCAGCTTGTGAACAGGTGAAAATAGAAGTTCAAGATGATTCTTGTCAATTAGCATAGGTGCATCAAAAAAGAATTCAAGATATGGATGTCCAAACTATCAAGAACAAATTCAAACACATGATCAATGCAAAGTTGCTAAATAAATAGGTTTTCAGTATGGAGATGATGAATAAGTTGAGTAGCATTTAATTCACTCTTGATGTATGTAGTAATCATCTACCTAATTATTGTTAGGATTTAGAGGATATCTAGAAGAATCATGCTACCTAGAAGTTGAGGATGGTTAATGTGATTGTTCTTAAGAATAATATCATGGCTCAATGTTGGTGTAAATAAAGTCTTGTACCTAGTTAATTCATTACTAGGGGATTTATTTATATTAAGTTTACTTAGGTCCTAGGAATCTTTTTAGAAGGTGTTAGTTGTCATTAGTTGTTATCTTATCTTTTGACTTGTAACACATGTGACCTAGGTAGTTGTGATAAGTTGTCTCATGTCATTTGATTAAGACACTTGTCATGATCTTATGTTATCTTATGTCTCACCTTCAAGGCTATATAACCAAGGGGTCTCTCATACATGTACAACACATTGAATCATATTTGCAGAATTGATAAGAATACAGTTTATTCTTGTCATATTCATCTTCTCTCTTTGTGTTTTCCATTTAGCCTCTTGGTAGGCTATCTTCATAGCCAATTCTAACATGGTATCAAAGTAGGTTGGGTGCCATTAGATAGCCAGTTTTTGAGAGATCTTGGTAAATATTGAATAGTTGAGTATTCTCTTCTCTTCAATTGTATGATGATCTATATAATCCAAAAAACTTGATAGAAATATCAGATTTTGGGGGTGTTCATCTTTGTGACTCTTTATTGCAAGTTCAAACCAGAGCTTCTTGGTGCAAATCTAAGCTCACCATTGAGATCAAAGGGTTTGAGAAAGTTAGTTTTTCCTTCTGTTTCATCTAGATTGGACATATGAGGCCAAATCTATGGGGATTTGAAGCTAAAGTGTGGTTGCTAGATCTGAAAGGTAGCTACATTTTTGGAGCTTTTTGGGTCAAATCCGACCCTGCCATCACATCCAGAAGGGCCAAAAATCCTAAGTTTGACTATCAAATCGTCGAATTAGGAGAAGTTGTTTGTCGAGGATTTTTTTTGTCCAACGAGTCGTAGGACCCCCTAGGTCATCATAATTGCGACGTTTGTAGACCATGGGAAGCATACCTACAATGGGTACAGGATTTTCTAACTACCACATGGTGGAATCTCCTCACCTTGGTGGGCCCTGCATTCAACCGACCCTGCTAATATTCGCCAATCGACAATTGTGAAAATATGACAGTCAACAAAATAAACCAGTGATAATATATGAAAATTGATGATATCTAAAGCATATTCTAGCACAAGATTCTACCAACTTGCGATGGTTTTGAAGGCGTCAAATTTAAGCTGGCAGTTTCAACATATTCTAGATTGAAAAGAATATTCTTTTTTGATGTGCATGAGGCCGTCAATTTTAATCATTTTGTTTGATGACATTAGCATCGCGTCGACTTGACATCAACAATCTATTTCAATTCCCCCCCCCCATCCATTTGCATTTTCATTTTGGTAGTCCAACTTCAAATGCTCATAACTTGTGCTCAGGACCTCCAATTTTTGAGATTTTTTTTTTGGGAAAAATTGCGCACTCTTCATAGTGGTGCAATTAGATTTTAGTTTTGGTGTCTAGTTTTTCCAAAAATTGTAGATTCTCACAAGTGTTCTTGCTTCATCCTCACTTTGGGAACTTTGAGGGCTCATATCTTGCTCCTACGGTAACATTTTTGGGTGCATTTTTTTTAAAGTGCATTATTTTTTGTGTATTTTTTAGTGGTATGATCAAATTGATATCATTTTGTACCAAAAATTGTTCTTGATTCTAAGGCCAAATTTGGAATTTCCATATACTAAGATCAAGACCTTTTTCTATTTTTGGCAAGTGGCTCCCGTAATCGCACTAAGTATAAAGTGCCACAAATAAGATATGCTTGGGGGCTTTCATGATTGAGTAATTTGGGGGGGGTAATCTTTTTCCTTTGTTGGATTATGTCTCTTGATTGGTCTATTGTGTGACTAAAATTGAGGAGTTTAATATGGGCATAAAAAATTATCCTGCTATATAATAAGGTTAAATCAATGGAACTTTAAGTCTTGGAAAGATGGAATACTAACACATTGTAGGTGGCTTAACATTTTTCCATATCTCTATGGATTAGTTCCTAACCTTCATCAAAATGGAAGAGAGTTGTGTGGGACATGAAAATAGAACATATCCTGCGATTAATTGGTTGTAGTTGTGATATTGATACACAAATGTCCAATGATGGTATTGAGATCCCTCATGACCTTATGACCAAAATTTGGGAGATGTATGGAGACTCAAATGAACCTCCATTCCTAGAGGATCCTATTGTGGATTGTCTTGTTCCACTTGTAGATTTTCAACCTATTGATGATAAAACAACTGAAACGATTGCTCATTGGGAAAGGTATGGTGTTTTTGATGACAAAACCTTATCCTTCTTCTCCTCCAGAGACGTCTATTGAGACTTTAGTTTCTATGGATCCTAATTTATATTTATAGGGTTCATCTTCTTCATCTATGAGTCAACATATTAAGGTTGAGGGCTCTTGTAATCCAACATTGGCAGAATCATCTAGTTCATCATGTTTTGAGGACAAAATGGGGGATGATAGGTGTAGTCGAATGACATGCACTAAGATCTTATCTCCTTCATCTACTATTGTACTTGAGGATGCTTGTGTTTCCATAGTTTTGGTTCCTTTTGATTTAGTGTAGTAGGACATACATCATCTCCTAGATATGGCTACATGTGATGGATACTTGATAGGTATTTTATACTTGTTTGTAGAGTCTCATATTGCATATTTTGGAGACATCATGGATGAAATTCATCTTCTCTTTGATGGATAAGATCCTTCTTCAGTTGTTGTGAGGGAACACTTTGACCCTCTTGTTCATTCTCTACATGATCATTATTTGTAGTTTGACATGACTGTGGATACTTTTGGACAAAATTTGGAGGCTTCTTTGTCTTCACAGGAGATATTTTTATCTTTGGATTGTGTTCTACATTCATCTCTACTAGATTCTGGATTGTCCTCTTCAGCAGTGTGGCCTAGAACGTCTATTTGGAGTGTTTCATCTTTCAACACCGACATGGAGACACTTGAGCATGCTTCAGAGACATCATACACCATCTATCTTCCTTCACGTTCCTTTCAGGAATGGGAAGAAATCTTGCATACATTCTTGGTTTTGTTTCTTCCTAAGGGGAGGAACATTGTTCGATGCTTTTAGATCATCTTTAGCATTCAATGTCGAGCTTCTACCATCATTCCAGCAGACTCAACATTGAGGGGGAGCTACATTGTCTCTCTTGTTCTCTCTTATGGAGGGGTATTTTTCCTCACATGGAGTTTTGGCCTTTTCATGCATCATTGAGAGCTTTTTTGTATTTCATCTCTCTTTTGGGGAGGATTTTTGTCCCACTAGGTTTTCTCCTTTTATCTGTTTGTGAGATATTTCATTTGAATTTGTACATGGGTACCTAACATGGCCTCGTATCTAGGACCCATCTTTGTGTCATTTGCATAATAACTTGCTACTCCCTAAGTTTCACTTAAGGGGGGGTTGTTGGTGTAAATAGTCTTGTACCTAGTTAATTCATTACTAGGGGAATTAGGGGACTTATTTACATGTTAAGTTTACTTAGGACCTATGAATCTTTCTAGAAGGTGTTAGTTGTCATTAGTTTTTATCTTATCTTTTGACTTGTAACATATGTGACCTAGGTAGTTGTGATAAGTTGTCTCATGTCATATGATTAAGACACTTAATCATAATCTTATGTTATCTTATGTCTCACCTTGGCTATATAACCAAGGGGTCTCTCATACATTGTACAACACATAATTGAATCATATTTGTATAATTGATAAGAATATAGTTTAATCTTATCATATTAATCTTCTTTCTTTGCTCTTTCCATTTGGCCTCTAGATCTTAGTAGGCTATCTCCATAACCATTCTAACACTCAAGTTGTTAAGTTATTTAGGGTATTCGACAAAAATATTCCCATTAGAGGCAAGTTGTAGTGCAAAGAACTTCAGTTTAGAGAGCATCAAGGATAGAGTAGATAAAATAAAAGGGAATTCTCAATGAACTTTAATAATGTATATATATTTTTTAGAATTCCTAGATTAAAGTCACTAGTTTTGTTTTTAATATATCTTTTGTAAAAAGTGACTTTTATCTTATGTTTGTAATAGGTTAGAAAATGAGTTTTGTTTACACAAATTTGAAAGATTTCTAACTTAAATAAAAATTATTTTCTCTTAAAATTCTAAAGGTGGTTACTCAAGTGGTTACAAGTTAGTTATGAGGTAGTTACTAGGAAAAAAAACTTATATATATTGAGGCTTTATTCATTGTAAAGGGATTTTTAATTTTTCACAAATTTTGCTGAAAGGATTTGGAATCATCTAATTTAGCAAAGTAATAGAAATTGTTTTTTTAGGTGCTTCATAATATTTTTTGTGTTACTATTGACCTTTTGTATGTTATGTGTTAGTAGTAACCTTTGTTATCCTAAAACTTGTTTGTGAAAGAAAATAGTTAATATTCAAAGAATTATATTTTGAAAACATATTCAGTTCTTGGTATCTCAATTTTAGTGTGTTGTCCTTTGAAGTATACAATCATTACAAAGTTCAAATGTGTGGTCTTTGATCTTTATAATGTATTTAGTCCAATTTTAAACAAGTCTGTTGAACGCATAATAATACTTGTATATTTTTGTTTGAGGTTTCTTTTCTTTTCAATTATGTTAAGTATTTTTCATTCCTTTAAGTAATTTTTAGTTAAAAGTATGCTTCAAAAATCCAAAATAAGATTATACAAGGGAGTTTCCCCTCTCAACCATAGAGGAAGATTGTAATTGCATAAGCAATCTCTCCAACTATTGGAATGTTTTGCCACTTTTTGTTGGGCGATTCATGTAAATTTCAAAGTGACAAATACATTTACCAATAGATCATTATAAGAAAATTCTAGTGGAGGTCCACCATTCCTATTTTGGAAGAGAATATCTCTTGTTGCATTTTTCATAAATTTGACTCAGAGAATAGCTAGTACCTTGATTGTCTATGCTACAAGGTTGGAGAAAAGTTCAAGGGCTAGTGGTCTTCTAATGGAATTTTGCAAAGCTTTGTGGCCTCTCATTTGAGAGTACTTTTACTCTGTGTACATTGAAGCCATATAAATGGGTTCTTTTAAAGGGGCTATTCTTATTCAAGGAATAATTAAACTCATTCGTAAAGGCAAAGATAAATACTTTTGATTAATAGATGGAGGCTTATTACCCTTTTAAAATCCCTTATAAGATAATAGCTAAAGTTTTGTCTCAGAGAATCAAATATTTTATCACCCAAAAAATTGTTAGACTTTGCCACATCCCCTAGGAACCCCTTTATTTATTTCTGAGACCCCCTAGCCCTATTGTAATTTGGACTAGGGGTGGAACTTGTGATCATACTATGTTATTGAGCCTATGTGTGCACATATGCATGGTGTTATGAATTATCGATGACTATTATTAATGAGTATGATTAAGTAGTTGTGATATGTTTTAAATTTAATGTGTTGATTATGTTTTTTGACTAACTTGAACTAATATTGGATTGGTGGAATTGTACAAGAATATGGTTTGGTTGCAAGTACTTGGGGTGTAAAGTGAGGCAGGTTTTATTGTTCTGTGAAGAGAGATAGGTAGATGCAATTCTAAATTTGTCTCAATAATTTTCCATTAACATTTTATTGAACATAGTTTCACCTAACCCGATATAGAATAGGCATTGTGATATTTAAATAATTCATTTATTGATAGATTGAGTCTATGCGGATTTGTTTAAATCCTCACACCTAACCCTAGGATTTTATGAACCTATTTAATTACAATTGTTTACTAATTTTTTATTATTTTTTGGAGGCACTACTATAACCCTGATTAAGTTCTAGCCAACCTTAGATATCAAATAATAATAAATTCCTTAAAGTACAAGAGTTGTGATGCAACTATAGTCCCTACCAAATGCAAAAAGTAAAGTATGGGGAATTTTGAATCAGATTTTTTTAATAAGTCATTCATTTTGCATAAGAACTACCCCTAAAGTATTTTGTTACTTTGTATCATATTTTGAAAGCAACAATGTCCAAGCTGAAAGAGAAATGAATTTCCACATCTATAATGAGGAAAAAATTTCAATTATAAGCATCTCTCTAGTTGATTCATATTCAATGTATTTTTTTAGATAATTGAAACATATATGATGTAAATAACCAATGCTTAGTATATAAAACTAATCCAATATAATGTAAGAAAACTAATTGTCTTATAGAAAGCAACCACAATAAGATAATGGTGGAGTATAGGACCAACTTCTATATGCCAAATTATGAGTGAATAAGTTTAGACACAATTAATCAAGTAATTCCACTAATACCTTTTTGCAAACAAGTTTATAGATCATGTAATCCCATTCCTACAAATGTTTTCTTGCTAGGCTAGAGAAAATTTTGGATATTGGACACTCAAGAGTCTATACACAAATAGTCTTACAGAAGATCAATAGACAAAACATGGTCATATTTCAAGCTTATGTGTTTGGAAAGACATCCATGTTGGAGAAAATGGTTAATATATTGGTAATAGTTACTTACAAATTCAAACTTAAATAAAATTCTTTCCCATTTCCACTGACCAAGCAAGCCTTTTTAGTTGGTAAGAAAAATTCTATAATAGAAAACTTAACAAAGAATTTAAAAAAGAATAAGAAAGAACAAACATTTTATGAGATGAGAAATAGTTTGATCACATTAAACAAATGCATATGAACAATCAATTGAAGCACAACCAATGAACACTTAAAAAAAACCATATATGATGAAAAATCACATACACTATTCTGACTAATAAGTCCAACAACAATAAAAAATTGCATATAATATCCAAAGGACACCAAAATACTAGATAGTTTGCAAATAATGTTAGATGTAAAACTAAATGTATGAGTCAAAGGGTATGGGTAATATGAATGCTACCAAACAAGAAATCCTAAAATAAGCACTCTATTTCCTACATCCAGAGAAATTGCACTTTCTTTTGAAGAAAGAATAGGTAAAATATACACTATTTAAATGGTTTTGACTTGAATTTATTTTTCAATACCGCCTTTTAAGACTTTAATAAAGGTAAAGTACTTTTTAAGCTCTCCACCAAATGTACATGTAAACCCATCTAGAACCATACATATTCAACCTTTCAAGGAAAAATAAATAAAACATCCATCCAACAAATCATGTGTGCATCTAATGCAATGTGTAGATAAATTTCCATATAGATGGGGTGGACTATCTACACATACTCCACACAGTTAGTTCAAACAATTTACAAACACACAAATAATAAATCCTAACTATTAGAAGTTGTGTTTTGGAATTTTTTGAGTATATCCATAATCTGAACATTGTGAACTGAAATGAATAGCATGATTTGTAAATCTAGACAACAAAATGTATAACCTAAAACTCAATGAGCTAAGACTACCTAGGTCTCAAATTAGCAAGACACAAAAAGAGTAAAGAAAATATTTGAAACCTTAGATCATGTGTGGAGATCACTGTGAGATGCAATACATCCAACTGCTTTTATTTTCATGAGAGTGAGGATAAAAATGAGTATCCCATGAAAAACAAAATGCCCATTGCTTGAAACTCTTATTAGACTCATTGAAAGGGTTGGTAATGGATGCAAAGTTTTTGAGAAATGACTTGATGTGCAAAGACATGCGACCCAAATATCTTCTCTTAGATGGGTGTTCTCCTCCTTCATCCCTAGCTATTACTACCTCTACATCTTGGTTGGGGTTCTTCTTGAAGGAGAGAGCTCTTTTCTTCACGGGTTTTGAATATCTAGGATTGCTAACAACCTTCCCATATCCTTTGTACTGTCATTCCTGATCATTGTGACTCAATGATTATGAACAAAAATAAAAATGCATGGAGTAAATACCAAATGATTCTTACAGTAAGCACCAAGAGTTTAATTTGTAATTATTGATCTTAAATCAATTGTTTCTACAACTTGCAACATTCAAAGTTCAAAACATGTAATGAATATTAAGTTGCAAAGTTTCTCTTGTCATGAATCAAACATCATAAACAACAAGACACATTGACTTCATATGTACACTAAATGTGGAAAGGAAAATTAAGGCTCCCTCCAAGAATACATTGTTGTGAAGAGTTACATGCTTTGAAATAAAATGACCAGAGAGGAAAAGGAGAACATACATGAGCTCATCTTTGCTCCTCATCATAAGGAAGACTTTGCATCCTTTTTAGTGTAAATATTTTTCTACAAAAGAGAAGTAAAATATTAAAATGGGGCATGTGCACCAAGATGGGGCACAAAAAAGTGGTCAAATTCCCAAAAATGAGTAAAACATGCTTTCATTTTGAAAAAATTCAAATAATGCACTCACATGTTATTTAAACAAATAATGTGCACAAGTTATTATGAAAATAAAACGCGTTTGTGTTATTATCAAAACATAATTTGTGCACATTTTTTATGAAAGGAAAACACATATGCATTTTTAAGAAAGAAAAACACGTACGTGTTTTTCCCAATAATGTTAAAAAATGAAAAAGATTGTCCATTTTTCTCACTCGCAGCCTGCATTTTATGCAACTACTTTCCTTCCCTCATCTTTGCATAATGCAAACATGTTTTTCCCTTTCCAACCTTGCTTCAAAATGCCACATCAAAGAAGAGGCAAGTTATTTTTTTTATTAAATGATTTAAATTTTGTTTGCATTAGGAAAAATGGATTGTTCTTGATCAATTTCATATTTTTTTGAATTATATAACAGATCATGTAAACCCTGAGCCACAAGAAAATTTAAATGATGAATTTCCTGAGGAAAACCCTAGGATGCTTGAACCTCCTCGCACCCTTCCAACCAACCCTAGAAAAATCCAAGAGGATTTGTTAGGGCATCTAGAGCAAAAAAGTTGCAATTCATGAATTAGTTTCAGAATTGAGGGGTTCAATATCAAATGAGCATCACTAATCCCTTGCCTCATCATTGGAAGCCATGTTGATGAATGTTGAAACCATCACAAATCAGATAAACCAATTTAAAATGTATAGAGATTCATGTCATCAATATTATGCAACAAAATTGTCCTATGATGATGTGAAAAAGAAAGATATATAAGCAAAGAAAAATGTCTCCTTTTTATAGATCCTAGAACCAATGAACCTATTCCTCCAAGTTCAAAGAGGTTTCCAATACATTGGTGTAATCATGAGGAGATAAGAAATAAGTTTTGGGATAGGTGGTGGATGGTCTTTGACCAACCTCCATGTAATAATTATGAGGTGCCGCTATATTTTCTAAGAAAACTGTATTGTGAGTTTATCTTTCATGAAATACTCAATTACTTCATGATATGAGGGTGTTTCAAGGTAGACGTGGAGGCTTTACCCAAAATAGACCAAGAGTTCATCAGGTAGATAATCGTGCACATCAAAGAACACTAGCACTATAAAGACCTATTTATCATGCGACGGTTCTAGTAGCCATCAAAGAGACTAGGGAGGTGTAGACTCCATGCAATTTCTAGCCTAAAAAAACCATTATAGAGCATGGAATAGAAATATCCCAGCCTTTTTCATCATAGGATGATGCACTAGCTCAACCATCTAGTTATAGTGCCCCTAGCTCTCATATATGCCCAAACTGTTGATATCTATGCTTTGGGAGAGATAGTGATGCAAAGGGTGCATATGGTTCCACCTCCCATATGTGTTATAATTGTTAGTATAGATGTCATGGGAGTAGTGGGGGTCATCAGGGTGGTGCATCAGATGATGAGGTGCTGATAGATGAGTTGTTGAATGAGGTGTATGCTGGTCAAATGCATGTATGTTGATTTGAATTTATAACATTTTATCTATTAAATACTTAAAATGGAAAATGTAAATAGATTTTTAATTATAGAATTGAATTAAATTGATGCAAATATTATGTATTTCATGGTGTAATGCTAGATTTAGGTACATCATCTAGCATTCTTGCAAAAACTTGTATAGTTGCACTTGTATCTAACGTTTAAAATTTATATATACTATATCAAAATAAAATAATTCTTTCTATTCAAAATAATGTTTAATAATTTAAAATACAACTTTTAATTGAATAGATGGGTATGACATCACCATCTACTACACATGCTACCATGGATGGTTATGACATTGGATTTACTTAGGTACACTTTAACACAATTAAGTTTATTTTTGCAAATTTCAAATTTGTTGTTGATATATATATTTTTGAACTTTTGAGTTTATTCTATTATTGTTTTTTTAGTTGATGAGTTTATTAGATACACCTCCAGGGGTAAGAGAAAATTTGGAAGTTGGTGTTAGTGCAAAAATTTCATCCTCCATGAGCTTAAGTCATGTATGATTATGAATATATGTGTAATAATTTTTATATTGTGTGAATTGTTATTAGTAGACCTATAAAAAATAATTGATAAATATGTCTTTGTTACATGTTATAGATGGATGTAAACACACTTGTGTGAGGACACACATCTCTTGATGATGTTGAGCATCATAAGCAAGAAGAATCAAACTACCAGTATGTTTTAAGTGTGTTTATAATATGTATATTTTAAATAACTTTTATAATTTTAATTTGGCATAGAATCTAATTTTATATTTTGTATGTAAAGGTTTCAGTAAATATTGAGGAGCATAGGAGATCATAACGATGCAAGACACCAACTGCTAGTAGTGTTTGAAGTTCAATTAGTTAGACTAAAAGAGACCCAATGTTTCAGGAATAGTGTTCAATATTGATATATGAACACATTTTGTATGCCTATACATGACACATAGATAATTTTTTTGGTGTGGCTATATGTATCAATGGTATTTTGTAGATCGAGAGGCAATACATTGGCCTCACAGAATTGTATGACATTTTGATGACATTTTGTGCATTGTCATGATGGTACTGTATCACATTTTGATAATATTTTGTGTGCCTTCATGATGGCATTGCATGACATTTTGATGAAATTTTTTACGACCTCATGGCCTAATGGAGATCAATTTATATAATTTTTTTATGCATAAATTGGTAGCTTAAATGGTTTAAAATTTTCTCATAATTTACTTAGCCCCAAGCGGTGTATGTATGAATCATATCCCATATGCTATCATGTCACAACAAGTTAACAAAAACATCAAATTCATCACCTTATCAAAAAGAAATAATTAATAAAGACAAATATTTCCCAACAAACATTCATCTAAAAGTTATATTTACAAAGTGCAATGCAACAAAGACAATAATGAATAAGTTAACAATAATGTATTGGAATATTAAATATTTTTTACCAAAATTCAAATTACCAACCACTGGATGATGAGCATATCATACGTTTGACTGCCATATAGGGTCACGTAGGATAAATCCACAATAATATCTCTCACTTTTTCAAGACTCCAATCCATTTGATCATGGTGACAAGTTTACAAATGTTGCAAAAATCATCAAACATATTCAATGAAAAGTTACAATGTTACATAACATTTGTTCCATTCATCGTGCGGCCAAATCAACAGTGCCAACATGTCCAAGTGGGTAAGTTTATGCTAGGAAAATTCCTCTTTCACACCCCAACATGTCAGATCGTTCTAGGCTATATTGTATCGACTCTCTCTCTTAAGATCCCTAAATGCCAAAAAGTGACAAACTTTGATGAGCTGTTTCTCAAAAACCATGACACTTACAAACATTATGTCTAAAGGTACACGAAACTGTAGGGTCCCTCTACAATACCCTCTCTCATTTTTAATATCTCCAATCCATTAGGTAGTGGTGAAAGTTTTTCTTTCTATCCCAAAAACTATTAGATGCATTCAATGAAAAGTGGCAATGTTGCCTAACTTTTGTTTCATCCATTGTGCGACCAAACCGACAGTGCAAAAATATTCGGGTGGGTGGGTTAATGCTAGGAAAGGTCCTATTTTGTACCCCAAAACATTGAATCATTCCAGGTTATATTGTATCGACACTCTCTTAAGAGCCCTAAATGCCAAAAAGTGGTGAAATTTGACAAGCTATTTCTTGGAAACCATGGCAATTCAAAATGTTATGTTTGAAGTTATAGGGAGTTGTAGGGTCCCTCTACAATACCCTCTCTCAATTTTTCATATCTCCAACCATTAGGCCATGGTGAAATTTTTTCTCCCTGCCCCAAAAATCGTCAGATGCATTCAATGAAAAGTTGCAATATTGTGTAACTTTTGTTCCATCCATCATCAACCAAACTGGAAGTGCCAACACATATTGGTGGGAAGGTTTATGCTAGGAAATGTATTATTTTGCACCCAAAAATGCTAAATCGTTATAGGCTATATTGTATCGACACTCTCTCTTAAGATCCATAAATGCCAAAAAGTGATGAAATTTGACAAGCTATTTCTCAAAAAACTATGGCATTTAAAAATGTTTGATTTGAATCTATAAGGAGTTTAAGGTTCCCTCTACAATATCCTCTCTCATTTTTTCATATCTCCAATCCATTTGGCCATGGTGAAAGTTTTTCTTGCTTCCCCAAAAATCATTTGATGCATTGAATGAAAATTTGCAATGTTGTCTAACTTTTGCTTCATCCATCATGCAACCAAACCAATAGTTCCAACACATCTAGGTGGGTATGTTTATGCTAGGAAAGGTCCTATTTTGCATCCCATCATGCCAGATTATTCTAGGCTATATTGTATCAGTGCTCTCTCTTAAGATCCCCAAATTCCAAAAAGTGAGAAACTTTGATGAGTTGTTTCTTGAAAATCGTGGAACTTAAAAAAATTCTATTTCAAGATATAGGGAGCTGTAGGGTCCCTCTAAAATAACCTCTCATTTTTTCATATATCCAATCCATTTGGTTGTGGTGAAAGTTTTTCTTGCTACCCTTAAAACCATTAGATGCATTCAATGAAAAGTTGTAATGTTTCCTAACTTTTGTTTCATCCATCGTGTGACCAAACAAATAGTGCCAACATGTCTGAGTGGGTAGGCTTATACTAGGAAAGGTCCTATTTTTCACCCCAACATGTCGAATCATTCTAGGCTATATTGTACATACTCTCTCTTAAGATCCCTAAATGCCAAAAAGTGACAAATTTTGATGAGCTATTTCTCAAAAACTGTGGCACTTGCAAATGTTCTGTTTGAAGGAACATGGGTCTATAGCATCCCTATACAATACCTTCTCTCATTTTTCATATTTCCAATCCATTTGGTTGTGGTGAAATTTTTTCTTGCTTCCCCAAAAATTATCATATGTATTCAATGAAAAGTTGCAATATTGCCTAACTTTTGTTTTGTCCATCGTGGAGCGAAACCGACACTACCAACATGTCTGGGTGGTTGGTTTAATGATAGGAAAGTTCCTATTTCACACCCCTGCACATTGGATCATTCTAGGCTACATTGTATCGACACTTTCTCTTAAGAGCCCTAAATGCCAAAAAATGGAAAACTTTGACAAGCTATTTCTTGGAAACCGTGGCACATACAAATGTTCTATTTGAAGCTAGAGGGAGGTGTATGGTTCCTCTATAATAACCTCTCTCATTTTTCATATATTAAATCCATTAGTCTGTGGTGAGATTTTTTATGCTATCTCAAAAATTGTTAGATAAATGCAATGTGAAGTTGCAAGGTAGCCTATTTTTTGTTTTGTTCTTTGTGGGGGCAAACCAACAATGCCAACACATCTGAGTGGGCACATCTATATTAGGCACGTGGTTTTATTTTTCACCGCAACTCTCTCGAACATTATGGGCTACATTGTGTGATTGTTTTCTCTTAAGATCCTTGTCCAAATTTTCAATAGTTTTAGACATTATTAAAAGTTTGGTTTAGTTAGTTTTTGTCTTCAATCTATAAAAAAAATTCATATTTATAGAAGTGAAACATTTTATTTTACATATTGTGTGATTAATTAACAAAATGTATGTAAGAGTTTTCAAAATGTTTATTGAAAGCTATCAACTATAGATATATACAAACCAATTAACAAAATGTACAAAGCTCATGCATTTACAATCAATTGGTACAATCATGGTAGAATCTTCATCGTTTGTATATATACAAAATTACAGCTATACATAGATACAAATCAATTGACAATATTTACAAAAAAAATTGTGTTTCCAACATTTCGTAGAATGTTGGTTATTATATATACAAAATTTTAGTTGTACATAGATATGAATATGATGTTTACAAAAAATCCACATTTTGTACAATTGGTACAATGAATAAATGATATGTCAATCAACCAATTATATATATACAATTTTCAAAATTATTCTTCTCTTTCATAGAATCAAGTTGATCCAATGCTCCAACACACTGAATGCCTACAATTTTCCCAAGTTCAATCTACTAAACCTCGTGGATCAAATCCAACCTTTATAGTGTCAAGTACTTCGTTGTGGTTAGCTTCACAAAATTTCTATAAATTCTTATTAAGTGGCCTACCACAATATTTAATCAATTGAATATTTGTTGCAACAACAAGGTTAGAGTAATGAAGAATATTCCTATGTGTGTCAAAGTCCTCGAACAATAAAACACTTGATTTCATAATAGGGAATCTTTTAAGCCATGTTCTAGTGACAACAATAGACCTTATTGGATACTCAATACCCTCTCCATCAGTGATCGTGGTAGTCAATTTTTTATCCCTTCTATACAACGACACAAAAAAATCCATTCTTTCTTCATTATTCTCAATAGCAATAACTCTATACACATGACCTGCATTTCATTGAGTGAATAAATTAATTCCATAAACCATGTAAAATGTAATAAAATGACTTAAAATTTTGATTTCAACTAATTAATTAATCACAATACTTGTTTGCACTAGGTTAGATACATGGTGAAAGTCCATCGACACTTCCATTTGGTTCAACTGTAGTGCTTGTGAAACTTGGTATGTGTCAATGGGAACTAAAATTCTACAAGACCATTTTTCAACCCACTCCTTTGAGTCACAATCTTACCATATAAAATCTATACATGAAGCACAAAAATATACAATCTCTCCATCTCTCATATAAATAAGTAGTGAACTTGCATTTGAACTTCTAAATGAGTGAAATTCACTCGATCTTGTAACTGTACAATAATCTTGGTAGTTTGCAATATTAGATTAATTTACCAACAAAAAATATCTAGAAACCAGAGACTTACCTTGAATACCTGGTCCCATTGTGGAGTTATACCATTGCACAACTCTTACATTGCATTGGTGAACTTAGCACCACCTTGGTACTTCAACTCCTTTCTAGCTAGGGTTCTTTTTACACATGCTTCAACACCATCATGGTCACCCTTTCCATGTCCAACCTTAGTGAAATTCCAAAAATGTTAAACACCAATTGTCACATGCATCATAGTCAACCAATAAAACATCCTTGAATTCTTGAATTATAACATGCAATTATCTGACCATATGATGTGTTGATTGTATCTCATATTTCTTTCCAAATTATCATAGAAAATTTGAAAGTATCCTTGTAAAAAATTTGTGGAATGAGTACGATCATCGTTGATGTAGAAGTGATACTCTCTTATTATCTTTATGTCTATCTATGTGCTAATGTGCATGCATGAATGTTATGTGTACAAAAATAGTAACCTGAATAGAGTTGTAATACTAGGACTGCACTTCATTTTGTGGTTGCATATATAATTCTCAAAAAAATCTACAATAAAAATAATGGTACCAAGAGGAAATATATCCTTCAATAACTTGTATTGCTCACCCAACCATCAAGCTCTATATGTACATATTGCATACTGATAAGCTATTTTCTCTTGAATTTTTTTTATAAATTCAGCTACAAAAATATATGTATTCACTAACTCACATCTCTTCAACTCTTTTCCATCTTTAACCCCATATGTCATTGTCTTGCATTTTCTAAAAGTAACTAATTTTTTTCCAATTTCATGTGTGCTCTCTAAATGTAAACATTTTTGCAAAAGTTGCAAACCACTGGAAGTAACACATGATCCTTTCAAAAATGACTTCTTATAAAAATTTGGCCATCATCTCTTCTACATAATACAC
The DNA here is from genome assembly GCA_007258455.2 of Sequoia sempervirens. NCBI lineage: Eukaryota > Viridiplantae > Streptophyta > Pinopsida > Cupressales > Cupressaceae > Sequoia > Sequoia sempervirens. The sequence continues at coordinate 184,016,085 of VDFB02000008.1, read as the reverse complement.
TTGAAATAAAATATCTTGATGATTTAAGAGGGAATTGTATACCACATTCTTGTAAAACATCGTTAGTATGTAAAGTAACACAAATATGATGATAAATATCACAATACATGGAGAATTCAATATGCATCCCACAACAACATGTAGTGCGTGCAAGATTTATCTTAACATAAAAAGGTTTGACCATTTCAAAAATCCTTTGACTAATTATCACTTGAGGATAACTTTGATTAAATTTTTTATAAAATTGAGTTTGAGTCATATCCAAAAAGTGTTTAGGATGTGGTTCATGATTTTGAGATCCTATTCTCCTCCTAACATCTCTTTGATTGGGTGAAACTCTTTTGTTATCTTGCCATTTTTTTTTAATTAACACTCTTAATGCATCAACACCAACCTCATCTTTGCATGGAAGTCTAATAAAAAATTCCCATAGAGAATTACTATTAGGATCCTCAATTGTTTCATGTCTCTCAATGGCATTTAATTGTGTTCTACTTATTTTTAGTTACCTACTTGTTTTGGTAATCAAACGAATTTTTTTAGTTTCATTTCTTACTATAGTTGATCTAAGAACACATCAAGTAACATTACTATCTTTAGTGTGTGATGTTGAACCTATTGATTGATACACACTAATTAGATTTCTTACAATAGTTCTTTCGCCATTGGTAATTGATGATCTTATGCTAAGGATCTTCATAGTGTCTTAAAATTAATATTTTTAATCATTTCAACAAACAAAATTGACACCTTCCAATTTCACTTAAGCTCTCAAAATAGTTTTTCCATATTTTATTAGTCATTCTTCTACAAGTGTGATCAAGAATTTTATCAGGCATTGGTTTCAAAATGTTTTCATCTATGTCAATTAGATAATTTACTTTTTTATATGAATAATTTGAGGAGGTGTTATGACTGGGGTGTGTTCTTGGTTTGAATTTGGTACATTTGATTAATCATTCCTTGTCTCAATAGGTTTGATGCTTGGCACTTGTTCTTGGTTTGCATTTGGTAAATTTGATCCATCATTTATATCTTTAAAAGGTGTTTCAGTGTTTGATTCTACATTAATGTTAGTTGGTATAGATGATGTACCTTCTCCTCCAACTTTTCTCATTTCATGTAGTCTTTTCATGTTCTCCATTTGTTTTTTATTTTTTTCTTCAAGTTATTTGGGTGGTGATGGGTTAATCTATTAGCCTATTTTTTGTTGTTTTTATGCTTACTTTCAAACATTATCAGACAATATTTTTAGACATACTCCTATGATATGCTACATTTTTATGCTTATTACACAACCTTGGACCTAAATTATAGTAATGGAAATATAGTTATGATATAGTAGCATTGTATGGTTTATATGTGAGTATGTATGAAATGTGGTTGAAATTTCGTGTTTAATCATGGTAGTTAGCTTTGTGTATATATTTTATGGATTAAACTCTTGCAGCTTAAGAAGAAATTATAGTCTGTAGCAATTGGGAGTTGTAGCCTGTTGATGGGTGTTTTTTCACTTTTCAACACAAGTAATGCACGAGTGCATCACCTCTCTTGAAAGGAAGAAATATGTAAATGAGTTACAAATCACTACCGCAAGGTTTCAAATGTTAGGTCTTGACAAGCTTGGAATATCTCAGTTGGTTGATGCATTTTGTTGGTAATCACATGGTCGGCCTTTATGGTTCACAAAGTGTGGGAAGTTGGGTCTGCAAATGGAGTTTCAAGGTGTTGGAAGTGAATGAATAGTGGCTGCCCACTCAAAACAACAAGCTGAAACTCATCATGTTCATCTAATTTAGCTTCATGGTGATGCTTGGAATCCTACTCTAACAAAGGAATAAAAGAAATAGAAAAAGGGGAAGGGTAAGAGAAGTTTTTCTGAGTCTAAGCTATAAATGAACAGTAACAATGGAGGGTGCTACAGTAGACAAACTCCCACAAACTAGATTTTTCTTGATCAAGAATGACCTACAGCTACATAAAATTAGTGCAATCTTCTAAGGATTGCGGATTTTTAGATTGTGCATTCACCTCATGAACATACAATTGAACTAGGTTGCAACAAATAAGTTAGCTCTGACTAGCTTTGTAAAGTAATTCATCATCAACAAACCACAAAAAACATGAGCTGGAAGTGCATCAAATACTGTAATAACCAACACCATTATCACAACCATTCAAGAAACTAACAACTAAAACTAACATGGAAGTAGAACCATGCATGCAAGATGAGAAAACTCAAAGAGAACATCCATAAAATATGTAATGTTGTCTTTTATTGCTGCAAATTCCTTTTGCACCAATTCTCCAACCATTTACAAATGAGGGGCAAGCCCCTATTTATAGTTTTCCAAAGCCCAAATGAATGGCTAGGATTGATTTACATTGTGTGGCCTAGATTATTTTACATTAGGGTTTCACCTACCCCCCATTATATGGAAATTAAATAAAATTTATCCTTTGTCTTTTCCCTATTTTGTCTTGTAGTGACTTGTCACTGTAGCATTTTTGTCTTGTAGCTAATTGCCCTTTTGCTATAGCTGAAACTGTTTGAAGGTTGCCTTCTGTTTGATGTATTCACATCACTCTTCATCTAATCAAATGATCCTCATGTAGTTTTATATCTTCGTGAAATAGATGAGCTATCCCTTGATCTGACGAGACAACTCGTGACAGATTACGATCATTTGGGAAAGACAGAACAACCTCCTTTTCTCCAACTTTAGCAAACAACAATTTGTGTTTTTGGTACTGTCTCTCCTTGGCACGCTATCATACATTGGCCAGTCTTCCCTAATGAGTTGATCACTATTTATGCAACACCCCCTGCCAGGTAATCTATTGCATGCATCATTCATGAGTTAAAATCCTTTCCTTGGTTCGGCTCTGTAGGTGAGTTTTTGATTATCACATCTCTTTTGCAGACTTGGTAGGCAATGTGCAAGTTGTTCATTTGGATTGTATTCCTTGTGATATAACCTTCCTTCCCTTAGATCACGTTTGTGGTTCCATGGACACACCTTTAGGGGGTGCGATGCTAAAGGTGAATGCATCATGGGTAATTTCCTTCTGCGGTAAGCTCCGTTCATTGTCCTTGATTAGAGTCCAGCATAAAATAATAAATTGAATCAGGCTCATGCAAATAATGATATGAAACCCTTTCACATATGGCTCTTTGACATTTGTGTGCTTACCTTAAATGATTGCTTGATTATAATTCAAATAGTCCCAACACTTCATATTCTCTAAGCCACCAATGATAAGTGATGATAGCGTTAGACAAAACTTCATATAGAATATTAGGATGTGTCCTCGCCATTTAAGCATGATCAATGTTTTAGTTTCATTTGGATTTTCCCTTGCATCCTCAAGATTCTGCGGGCCCGCCTTGGTCATTTTCCTTAGCAAATTCCCCATTGATAGGATCGGTCCTTCATTCACCCACTACCACACACCAAGTACAATACTGACACCATTTCCCGAGATGACTTCTGATTACTTTGTAATTCGATGTAATGCTTCAACCTCATATTTATTTATTACGTTGTCCCAATGTCCATACCATTTTGGGTCCATATCGACATGTTTTAGCCCAAATAACCCATCACCCATGTACTTGACCTTCATCACCTTCATTAAAGCCCATGCAAGACCTGCCTCAATGTTGCCTCATTTGCTCATAAGTTTTCCTTTTGATTTATTAAACCATAGTGTATCACCTGCCACAAATTATTTAAATGCATTACGTGGGATGATTTAGGGACGAGTCGAGCGACTCCAATTTGCCCATCAAATCCAATATTTGAAGTTTATGCGATGAACAAGGGATGACTTTAACCACTGCGTGCCCTTCATGATGCTCATCTACCAGAAGAATGCGGAAAAGGCCATGCAGGGTGTCGGTCGAGGAACGCCATGATGACCTTCGCGATGACTGACGACGTCGGTAGCGTCGGGACCCGCAATACAAGAAGCTGTTTTGAAGAGCACCCGATGGAGACAATGGCGAGTACCGCATGAGAGATTACCATCGGGTATGTGGGACGTGGGATGCTATGTGTAGTTTTTTCTTGAAATTCCAATAAAAAAACTCCTTCTTGTCCTTGGTGTTATGAGAGGAGCGACGAACTTTAACAAGCCTTTACATCATTCAACAGCCTTTGGCGATTTTACTGACCACTATGGCGGTTGCTGTGGGTGATCATATTCCATCGTCATACATTATTCCTCATATGAATAGGCCTTGCTCCATCGATCATTCAAAATAATAATGGATCTTTGCATTATCAACATATGCCCAAATCAAGACCTCTTCTAGAGGCCAGGTGCTTTAAAATTAAACTCTTCTTGATGTGCTTTAAGCACCTTTCCAATCGGCCTGCTTCACTCTCTTGCCGCCACCACCTTATAATGATCAAGTGGAATTTCACCATGTCCACATTGTTTGCGGGAGGAGGAAGGCAGGGTGCTTTGATGAAAAGGCCATCTTTAAACAGAAAGAATGATGATAGATGATAAGGAAGAGTCTGCTTCAAAGGCCACTGCTAGAAGATATGAGATGTTGTGTACATGGGTGATAGCCCGTGAGAGGTCACGAGAATACACCACTCCGTCATTTAACACCCTCATATCCTCTCGCCATAGTGCCCACACATTTGCTTATTGATTCCATGATTACTCACGGTTTGGGGCTAGCTTTGCAGTGATCTACAACCAAGATTCTACTCATAGAGGCCATTTTAAAATAGTTGAGAGGATACAAAGATAATAGTGTAGTTACTCGAGTGAGAATAATGTCCAGAGAATGGTATGGAAACTTGAACATGCGCTGGGTCAACAAAGGCAGGGAGACGTGGTAGAGAGGTCATAAATAGTGGCGGTAGCAGCATCACGGAATGTGGAACCCACGTAGACGTAATCCGTCTATGGGAGATGCAAAGTTAGGCCAAATAACGCCCGAGTAAAACATGAGGCCCGGTGGCAAGGATTCCGCCGTGAAAACTCAATGGTTACCTCTCAACAATCTCACTATTTTTCTTGATGCTAGCCCCATGAATTCCATTCTGATAATAAAATACTCGCTCATGCATTCAAATTTCCCTACGTAACTTGGTGCGGAGACATGGAGCAACAATGCCTTCAGTGGCATGTGGTTAAAATTTTTAAAGCTCTGCATTTGGATGCTTCATCTGATATTTTCCCAGGGAATGGTTGTTGCTCGTGAGACGTTGTTTTTCTTTGAAGCACGCGATATATGTTTGAGGGACTCCGTGGGTATAAGGAATGATGTCACCGTTAGAGGCTATCCCTCAGTTTCCTAGATTTGTCTCATTGTTAACTAATGCGCGCCATTGATCTGGAGTCTAGCATAGAACCAATATGACAGTGCCGAGTCTCGACATCCCATGCGAAATCGTAGGTGATCATGATGTTAAATACCTGCGTAATATTTTTTTTTACTGCAAAATTTGAATCATGGATCTTGGGTGTGTGAAACGGTTCCATTCCTTAATAATCACCCTAAATCACTATTTAGCGCATGTGAGCCAATGAGTAATATGGATAAAGGGGGGGAGGGGGGTGGAGAGCTACCATTAACATGCCGTCAGCGGGTGGATTACTTGGCGGTGCTATGGTCATCAGACCCTGCAAAGGAGGTTTCCTCCAAGTGGAGTGTAGGGAAGTCGTTTCCTGAGCGGTAAAGTAGGTAGCAGGGCTCGTAGAGGTAGCCTCCTTCGGGCTAGGCATGTGGGTAGTAGTTGTGGTTGGTAGTTGAAAGGATGGCGACATAAGCAATAGACTCCGCAAGTGTGAGCACTGGCGGGAGTGTATGGTCGGATGACCGCTTGGGAAAAGTTGTTTAAACGACACCATAGAAGGCAGACCCCGCATAGATGAAGTCCGTCTGCGCAAGATGCCTCAAGCCGGGACAGAACTGCGGCCGAGTGAAACGCAAAACCCGCATACTCGTTCGCCACTAAAGATAAACCTTTTATTGAAAATTTTACTACCTCCTATTTTTCTTTAGACACCTTACCAATGCACGAGGGCTAGGACCAGCAAACTCCTAAGTAGCTTTGACGTCGAGATTCTCTTAAATGCTCTTGTTATATCCATTGGTCAAACAGTTCCTCTTGGCACCGCCATGGGAAACCTACTGCAGTGAGGGTGAAGACAAACGGACTTGGAGGTGGTGGTCTCGCACCATAAGAATTTTTTCTAAAGAATGCACGGTGGTGACCATTGCGAGTTCCACACAGATGAATTCTGTGGGGATAGGTATGCAGAAAGATGTCTCGGGAGGGTCGTCAGAGAGACGATGAGGGACGGGCGGAGACCCGAAATGCGGGTTCCACATGAATGATGTTCGCCGATGCCAACTTTGAATGCTAACACTTGAGATATGAAAACCTATGTCTTGTAGAGCTAAAGGGGACTCGTACCACTGAGATTTTCATCTAGGATTTTGATACCATTAACCATGAAAATGAATGTGAAATTAAGGGCAACATAGGCAGATGATGTGAGAAGACAGTGTGAGAGCTTATCCATTTAGACAACGTTGACAAGATGAAGACAAGTTGTGCACAAGAACCTGCGATTGTTTGTACTTTTGAAATTTTGAAGCGTGTCAAGTGTGCTTTAGTAATGGCAATGATGGGATAGAAACACAAATAGTGGGGCCCATCATATGGGCAGCGGTCAAGGGTCGGCCACCGCAAAAGTGGCGAAATGGGAACAAAGATCCGCAATGGGCAACCCATGACTGCGGGTCTGCGGAGCTTGAAGGATGCAACAACGAAAATGGGTGCGGGGTCCGCACATCGGGCGGGCACCAGGACTTCAAATGGCTATAGGCAAACAATGGAGCACAACAACAAATAGTGGAGCGCAATGGTGAACGGTGAGAGGAAATCTGTGAATGGGGTCTACAAAGGGAAAACCCCAGGACCCAACCCACAAAGGAAAATGACTTGGTGAAAGTTAGATAGGTGATTTTGGCCAAAGGTACTTTGATTGTTTTAAAGCTCATGACTGACTTGGGCTTGGAAATAAGGGTGCACAAAACGAGATGAGAGAAAACCAGCCCGTTGGGGAAAAAAGAGGGGTTTCCCTACCTATGGTGGGGTGTGTGTGCAAAACATGCACAAAAAATGGTGACTCAGTGGGAAAATTCTCTAGAGCATTTCAATGACAAACTGGAATCATGAATCTAGAATCTCTGGTTCTGATCTTCACACTAGAGCAAACAAACTAGACACTTGACCAAAGGATCAAAACCACTAGTTAACCCAACCTTGAATATGTTGAAAATCCGAGTGTGTGCATATGCGTTAATTCCCATCCTTGAGTTACTACAGGAATCCAATCTCCGTCAAGTTAAGCTACATAGTTTATTCTAACTCCAAAATCATCTGGGACATTGCCTCGTTGCCAGTCAGGCGTTCATAGTCCCAATGAGGTTATCGCTATGATTCTCCTGAACATTGCTCTATTGTCGATCAGACGTCTATAGCCCTGTTAGATTTGCTCTAATGCCCATGAAAGGTTGAATTCTTTTATTTTGTTTTTTCAATGTCTTGCTTTTCTTTCTTTTGCTTCTTTTCTTTTGATTTTCTTTTTTCAATTCTTTTGTTTCAATCTACAAGCAGTGAAGTTTGCACTCAGGGTTGAAAATCATAGTGGTACTAAAGCAAAATTTTAGATATTTCACTTAACTTCGCAAAAGGGACCTACAACGACCGTTGGATTCTTAAGATGTGTAAAAGATATAAGATTTTAGAATACATCAGGAAAAGATTAAACCAACAACTCATACCCTTTGAATCAAACACCTAGCTCACTTGACACTAACAAAAGACCCTCACCATCCACTTTGGAGGATTGATTAGAGTTTGACAAAGAAATACATAGAACAACCCCCAAGCAATAAAATGATTGTTGTTGTGTGCACAGACGTGCCCAACTAAAAGCAGAGGGACCCTGAGCAAAGCAACAACAAAGCGATAACAAAACGGAAAGCAAATAGAAAGCAAACACCTAAACTAACCATAGTAGGAAAGCGAAAGTGAACAACAAGGAAGCTACTCTAAAGCAAACCTAACCCACAACAAACCAACTAACCTAACGAAAGCAAGAAAGCGGAGTATATATAGGAAACCAACATTACTCAAAACTGAGTTATGTACAAGGAAATTTACAAAGAACAAAATTTAGGAAAGGAAAAGCAACATTCACACCCATTGGAATTCACAATGCATGTACAAGTAGAAGGGAAATTGTCATAGTTCTAAGCCATGCAGATTTATCATTATATTCAAAAAAATAAAGTTCAACCTTGCAACATTCAAATTCAATCATGTATTCAAGAAAAATCAGCAATTGAGGTGATTCATTAAACTCATGGTTAATCCATAAACATGTCCATCTTCCCTCTTCTCTGTAATAAAAATAATTAACATAGCTACAAGTATGCACAGGAGTAAGGAAAGATAGAACCTGAATGTCATCATGCAAATGTGGCAGCGTTTGACAGTCAAGAGCAAGCATTGCATTATCAGTCGTCGTGTTGGTAGCCTTGGGTGGTGGCTCGAGATTGTGTAGTATTTTTGATCTTAGGATTGCATAGGGCTAGGAGAATGAGGCAACAAACACCCCTTCCAAGCCACTAGTGGGACCCATAGCCTTTATCATCTATTTTTCAAGGAGGTAGACTTCATCTCATTGATCCTCCGTAGTCCATGGCTTCGTTTGATTACTGTCCTGAAAAGATGACATGTTGTCCCATCTCCTTTCCTAAGTGTTGACCTTATTTTTATGATGTTCAATGTCATGGGACAATGGCATGCATGAATCTGTCCTATTGTAGCTCTCTGAATGTGAAGGATCACCTGTAATGATCAAGGTGGAAGGACTCCTAGTTGCATCTGGTAATTGGCCGGGTGCATCATCTTTGTAGGTAGCTATTAAAACACCCCCGCCTTTGTCTTCTTCTTCTTCTTGCAGTTCATGTATCTCATCATGAAATTTACTTGTTTCCTTTTGTTCACTGTTGCTATAGATGGAGAAAGAATTCCTCTCCCAATCCACAAACTCTAATGCTTCACTGTCTAGAGGTTTAGGTAGTAGGTCTTCATCACCCCCATCTTCTGAAATGTACTCATTCTCAACATTGGTATACCTCTAAAGTATAGCTCCAAATGGAATGAAGACATCAATTGATTGCACCTCCCCAAGGGGACCGAAATTCCATGCGTTATTTCTCTCCAAGGATTCCCCATAGATCCCATCATGTGTGGTGTATAAATGCTCTTAAAGAGGGAAAAATTCTTGGTGACCGATGGACAACGTTCCTATGTGTTCTGCTTCATCATTTGGAGGTTCAGGACTGCATTGTTCTTCTTCCATTATTGCCCCTACACGCTTTTGAGGACTACCTCCAGCTAAGTTGTCACTTGATTCCCTTTCTTGGTCCTCTAGTTTGATCCTTGAAGTAGTTGCAGGAGGTGGTGTAATTAGTTACCCCACTTGTTCTTTGACTTTTTTGACGGCCTCTTAGTATAGTTGACATGTGAACTCTAAATGTGGCAAGTTATGGAGCCTACACCAACCTAGCAGCAATAACACTTCCAAATCCACTTGGCATATTAGCTTTGACCAATCCCTTGAGAGTCTTGAGATGAGCTCGTTGTATCTCTCCACTACTGGGTCCTCATCATCACTCTGGAAGGAGGTTTGATGGTAAACAACCATGGCCTGTGGTTGTTCCCACTCCTCCAAATCTTCATTTTCAGATGCTTGATCGGTGTCATTCATGAAGGAAAGGTCTTTGTTGGAAAATATGCCTCAATCTCACAGGTTGAAACCTTTGAGAAAGCTTAGTCGTTGTGACATTTCTGTTGTCTGGCCGACTGGCAGTTTACCTTGTGTTTTGTTCATGTCGCCAAGACAATGCTTTTGTCTTGCCGAAGATGCCTATTGCTGTGACTTGTGGCCTTCGCTGTAATCTCCTACTGAGTGGAATCTCTCGGTGACATAAGGGCTTGTTATCGGGCTTCGGGGAGACTCATGGTGACTTTGAGTCTTTGGGATAACAAATGGATTCGGCAGGAAGTCATGGCGATCGGGAGAAGTCTCACCGATAAGCTGGTTCGGGGTGACTTGAACTCTCGGGAAGATCTCTTGGCGACTGAGGAATGTCTCACTGACGGTATACACTTGGGCTAACTCAAGAGTCTCGGTGAGAAGTCTCGGCGATGATAGGAAGTCTTGCCGATATCGACATGACCTTCGGTCTGTCTGGCTGATGAAGAAATCAGTATGACTTGTTCCTAACAGCATGATCTTTTGGCGACCGAGAGATGTCTCAGCGACAATGTTAGGGGTCATTGGTGTAACGTATTGTTTCAATATGATGTCTCATCAAAAATTAGAAGTCTCGCCGACAACATGTGGGGTCATCAGTTCGGTGTGACTCCTGGCGAACGGTTGTTTCGGCACAACATGGAAGCCTCGGTAAGATGTCTTGCCGAAGGTTGATTCTCTCACCGATAGTGGAACACATCGATATGAATTAAAGGCTTTGCAGTAAGTCTGGCCGACAAGATTGAATCGGGGTGACTTGGAACCTGTAGGGTGATGTCTTGGCAAAGAGAAATTGTCTTGCCAATGGAATCCTGACTTCGGTGTAACTCTTGGCGATTGTTGTTTAGAGTTCCGTATAACATGAAGCTCAGTGTGAGGTCTTGGCGAAAGATGATAGTCTTTCCAATGAGAACATTCACATCTATGTGACTTGAAGACCTCGGTGAAACCTCTTGGTGACAGTTGAATGTCTTGGCGATAGCGTTGGTGGATGAGTTCAATTGGAGGTCGGGGAGAGGTCTTGCCGATCATGTCGATAAGGTGACTCTTGCCGATAGATGGATGCCGATAAGAATACAATGGGTTTCGGCATGACTTGAAGACTCGATATGATCTCTTAGCGAATGACTAAAGTCTTGGGGACTAACGAAAACTTCGGAATGACTTATGAGCTTGGTGTGATGTCTCATCGAAGGCGATTGTCTCGCCGATGAGAATGCTGAAATCGGTTTGACTTGTGGATATCGGTAGAATCTCTTGCCGATGGAGACGACTCTTGGCGAGTGGCATCGGGGAGACACTTCTAGTGTCTCACCGACATGAGACACAAGTTGATCGCTGTTGACCGAGTGAAGATTGTCTGACGTGGTGAGATATGGAAAAATCAGAGAAAGTAGAATGTGAATCATTTTTTGAGCTGGATGATTCGACAGTTGTGATCCGATAGTTGAAAACAAACCATTTCATAGAGCCGAAGCCGAAGAGAGGAAACAGAGCGAACAGATGTGAAGCCCGAGTGGCTGGCTGGAAGGCCGAAGCCATGAGGCCGTAACAGGTGATGCTGAAGAGCTGAGAGCCAGAGAGAGATCAATAGAGAAAGGCCGAGTGGCTGGTTGATAGGCTAAAGCCATGAGGCTGAGGCAGAGAGTGAGAGAGGCAGAGTTATGTTGCTAGAATCTCTCCTGATCATGAATGCCATGTTTGATCTCTCAGGGATAGTATGTTACTAGTTGTATCTAGATGAACAAGATGTAATCTCTGAAAAGGATAAGAGCCTGAAATTATATTGTAACCATTCTGTTGCTGAATAATACAATGGCTCGATCTTTGGAGTGTGGGGTTTTTTATCCGAAAGGATTTTCCCCACGTAAATCTTTGTGTTCTGGTTTTCTGTTTCATCTTTCATGTCTGTTGGTTCATATAGTAGAATCTGTTAATGTTTGTTGTTGACTCTACACATGTTTCTCTCAGATGGATCAATGTAGGAAATAAACTGTGTCTGTTCCGCATTTGGACATAGTTGTCCATGTCTTTGAGGTAACCTAATCGAAATGAAAGTTATCGAAGACACTACTGTATGGAGTTTTCACTAGTTGTGCTCCCAAATTTCCTTACAGTCTTCTCATTTGATTTCACTTAAGCTTTCACCATCACCTTCTGCTGCTCCAAGGCTTTTAGCCTCTTCTTCTTTTCGATCTTTAGCATGTACATTGGCTGTCCTAGCACATGCTGCTATGAATTCTATTGAGTCATTGTCAACTGCCAACCATTACTCTTCTTATGTGGGGGACTACCCTTTACCAATGAAGGAGAGGCTTTCTACTCCCATTCCGACTAAATTTTCATCAAAGCTTTTTGCTGTCCCAAGGGAGTTAGTTCCTTCCTCTTGATTTTTAGCTTCAGTGTTTGTTGTCTCAACACCTACTTGTGTCAAATTTCTTGGTTTAACTTGAATGTGTTGTCCTCCAGATGTTGAGAGCTCTCCCACCTCATGGGATGACTTCTCTTCATTGGAAGTTGGCTGCTCTAACTTGTTCAAACTTCCCTTGACTTGAGTGATAATGTTTGCACATGATGAACAAGTTAATTATGAGTGGGGTGCATTGTGGAATTTGCACCAACTAGACATCAAAACCTCTTCCAGTCTTAGTCCATCGTTGCCATTCAAGTGTTCTCGGATCAACTCTTTGAATGCCTTGGCTGCCATGTTAGAGAATTCCTCTTCTGGATCTACAAAAGTCAATGGATGATATATTTCTCAAAAGGGAATCTCTTCTTGCAAGACCTTTTCAACTCTACTCAAGAAAGTTAAACATCCCAACTCATTGTGTTTGAGAGTGCCATGGATCCTACACTTTTTTGCAAATGCAAATTGCTACAATGGTCTCCTCAATCTCTTAGTCAAATTTGCATGTAGTTGAGCAATGTTGATTTGCAAATGCTATTCCATTTAAACTTAGCTCTTGTGTGCCTTCAATTTTTTTTGATTTCTAACTTTCTAGCATATAGCGAGATCTCCCTATCTCATATTCAACTTGAAGATTCTTTTTAACTTCCAATTTTCATCTTTGTAGCCTCAAGCTAAACCATGCCCTCCTTCTAGCACCAATTCTATTGATGGGTGTTTTTGCACTTCTCAACACAGGTAATGCGCAAGTGCATCACCTCTCTTGAAAGATAGAAATCTACAAACGAGTTACAAATCACTATCCCAAGGTTTCAAATGTCATGTCTTGACAAGCTTGGAATATCTCAGTTGGTTGATATGTTTTGTTGGTAATCATAGGGTCGGCCTTTATGGTTCACAAAGTGTCAGAAGTTGGGTCTACAAATGGAGTTTCAAGGTGCTAGAAGTGAATGAATAGTTGCTGCCCACTTAGAACAACAAGCTGAAACTCATCATGTTCATCTGATTTGGCTTCATGGTGATGCTTGGAATCCTACTCTAACAAAAGACTAAAAAAAATAGCAAAAGGGGAAGGGTAAGAGAAGCCGTTCTAAGTATAAGCTAGAAATGAACAACAACAATGGAGGGTGCTAAAATAGACAGACTCCCACTTGAACTGGATTTTTCTTGACCAAGAAAGACCTACAGCTACACAAAATCAGTGCAATCTTCTAAGGACTATAGATTTTTAGATTGTGTATTCACCTCATGAACATACAATTGAACTAGGTTGCAGCAAATAAGTTAGCTTAGACTAGCTTTGGAAAGTGATTCATCATAAAAAAAACCACAAAAAGCATGAGTTGGAAGTGTATCAAATACTATAACAACCAACACCATTATCACATCCATTCAAGAAACTAACTAAAACTAACATGGAAGTACAACCATGCATGCAAGATGAGAAAACTCAAAGAGAACATCCATAAAATAATGCAATGTTGTCTTTTATTGTTGCCAATGCCTTTTGCACCGATTCTCCAACCATTTACAAATGAGGGGCAAGCCCCTATATATAGTTTTCCAAAGCCCAAATGAATGGCTAGGATTGATTTAAATTATGTGCCCCAGATTTGTTTACATTAGGGTTTCACCTACCCCCCATTATATGGCAATTTAAAATTTAGCCTTTGTCTTTTCCCTATTTTGTCTTGTAGTGACTTGTCACTGTAGCAATTTTGTCTTGTAGCTGATTTCCCTTTTGCTATAGTTGAAACTATTTGAAGGATGCCTTATGTTTGATGTATTCACGTCACTCTTCATCTAATCAAATGATCCTCATGTAGTTCTGCATCTTCATGAAATAGATGAGTTATCCCCTAATATGATGAGACAGCTCCTGACGGATTACGATCATTTGGGAAAGACAAAACAACCTTCTCTTCTCTAAATTTAGTGAACAACTATTTGTGTTTTTGGTACTGTCTCTCCTTGGCACCCTGTCATACACTGGCCAGTCTTCCCTAATGATTTGATCACTATTTATGCAACACCCCCTGGGTAATCTATTGCATGCATCATTCATGAGTTAAAATCCTTTCCTTGGTTGAACTCTGTAGGTGAGTTTTTGACTATCACATCTCTTTTGTAGATGTGGTAGGCAACATGCAAGGTTTTCATTTGGATTGTATTCCTTGTGATCTCAACTTCCTTCCCTTAGATCATGTCTGTGGTTCCACGGACACACCTTTAGGGGGTGCGATGCCAAATTTGAATGCATCGTGAGTAATTTACTTCTACGGTAAGCTCCTTTCATGGTCCTTGATTGGAGTCCTACATAAAATAGTAAATTGAATCAGGCTCATGCAAATAATGATATGAAACCCTTTCATATATGGCTCTTTGATGTTCGCGTGCTTATCTTAAATGATTGCTTGATTATAATTCAAAGAGTCCCATCACTTCATATTCTCTAAGCCACCAATGATAAGTGATGATGGCATTAGAAGGCACTTGATATAGAATATTAGGAGGTCTCCTTGCCATTTAAGCATGATCAATGTTTTAGTTTCATTTGGATTTTCCCTCGTGTCCTCAAGATTCTCCGAGCCTGCCATGGTCGTTTTCCTTAGGAATTTTCCCATCGATAGGATTGGTCCATCATTCACCCACTACCACACACCAAGTACAATATTGGTACCATTTCCCAGGACAACTTCTGATTACTTTGTAATTTGATTTGTAATGTTTCAAACTCGTATTAATTTATTATGTCATCCCAATGTCCATACCGTTTTGGGTCCATATCGACATGCTTTAGCCCAAATAACCCACTGCCCATGTACTTAACCTTCATCGCCTTCATTAGAGCCCATGCAAAACCTGCCTTGATGCTATCTCATGTGCTCATAAGTTTTCCTTTTGATTTATTAAACCATAGTGTATCACCTGCCACAAATTCCTTAAATGGATTACGTGGGATGATCTTGGGTCAACCTGAGCGATCCCAGCTTGCCCATGGAATCTAATCTTTGAAGTTTATGTGATGAACAAGGGATGACTTTAGCCACTGCATGCCCCTCATGAAGTTCATCTACTATAAGAATGCGGACAAGGGTGTGTGGGGCGTTAGTTGAGGAATGCCATGGTGACCTTCATGATGACAAATGGTGTTGGTAACGTCAGGACCTGCAGTATAAGAAGCCATTTTGAAGAGAACCCGAAAGAGACAATGACGGGTTCCGCATGAGAGATTTCCATTGGGTATGTGGGATGTAGGATGTTGTGTGTATTTTCACTTGAAATTCCGATCAAAAAATCCTTCTTGTCCTTGGTGTTATGAGAGGAGTGACGAACTTTAATAGGCCTTTACATCATTCAACAACCTTTGGCAATTTTCCTAATTACTATGGCGGCCGCTGTGGGTGATCATATTTTGTCGTCCTACATTATTCCTCATATGAACAAGCCTTGGTTCAACCTTTGTTCCATTGATAATTCAAAATAATAATGGATCTTTGCATTAATATCAACATATGCCTGAATCAAGACCTCTTCTAGAGGCCAATTGCTTTAAAATTAAACTCTTCTTGATGTTCTCTAAGTACCTTTCCTATTGGCCTACTTCACGCTCTTTCCACCAGTGCCTCATAATGATCAAGTGGAATTTCACCACGTCCACGTTGTTTGTAGGAGGAGGAAGGCGGGTTGCTTCGATGAAAAGGTCATCTTTAAATGAGAAGAATGACAATAGACGGGAAGGCAGAGTCCACATCAAAGGATGCCACTAGAAGATATGAGATGCTGCATACGTAGGTGATAGCCCATGAGAGGTCACAAGAATACACCACTCTTTCGTTTAACGCCCTCATATCCTCTTGCCATAGCTCTCACACACTTGCTTATTGATTCCATGATTACTCGCAATCTAGGGCTGGCTTTGCAGTGATCTACAACCAAGATGCCACTCACAAAGGCCATTTTAAAACATTTGAGAGGATACAAAGATAATATTGTAGTTACCCAAGTGATAATACTATCCAGTGAATGCTATAGAAACTTGAACATGTGCCAGGTCGACGAAGGTGGGGAGACATGGTAGAAAGGCCATAAATAGGGGCACTAGCGACATCATGGAATGCAGAACCTACATAGATGGAATCCATCCATGGGAGATGAAAAGTTCGGCCAAACAATGATTGAGTGAAATGTGAGGCCCAATGGAAAGGATTCTGCCATGAAAACTCAATGGTTACTGTTGCCTCCATTTCACCTATAGTTAAATTAGGTGAGATAATCAAATGATTAGATCTTCAGAGGCTAGTAGGACATTCACACAAGGGAAAAGACTCTACATCTGTTGCTAGGTCACGGGGAACTCAGTGGGAGAAGCTACCCTAGGAAGATCTGGCATGAAAATCATCCAAGGAGAAAGTCGGCAAGACTCTCCTTTTGTCTAGCTGACTGACTGTTTGATTTATTCCATCTTGAGTAGGTCACTAAGACCTAGTTTATGTCATGCCAAATGAGCTTGCAGAGCTTGTTGCTATAACGGAGAGGGTTCGGTATGACCTCTTACCGTGTGGATTTCCTTGGCTGATAGGCCATTAAATCATCATTCATCGAGACTCTCAGTGACCACAAGCTTTGGGGAGACCTACAATGCTTGGTGAGAAGTCCCAGCGAAGGATGAAGTCTCATCGACGTGTGAAGAGTCTCGGAGCGAGAGATGCTTTAGCAAAAGTGAGGGGCTTCGTTGAGAGGTCTTGGTGAGGACGAAAGTCTCGCCGAAAGGAAAGAATGGGCCTCGATGCAGTTGTTTTTGGCAGGAGTCCTGCCGACACAAAAGAACCTCGGTGTAACTAGGGGACTTCGCTGGGATGTCCCGCCGACATCAGATGTCCTGCCGAATGAGAGTCCGACAAAGGTTTTAAAGCCCGGCGTAGGGTCTTGCTGAGGCAGTTATGTCTCCCCGAAACGAAGAGCTCAGCAAAAGCAAGGGGGCTCAACAAGAAGTCTTATCGACCAGTCAATGTCTAGCTGATGATGTGATATCTTCGGTATGATTTTGGGCGACAGATGGACACTTCGGAAAAGGTAAATGAAGTTTCCCGAAGGTCTTAGCGAGGACGAAAGTCTTGCCAAAAGGAAGAATGAGCCCTTACCAAGACAAAAGTAGTTTGGCGGGAGTCTCAACGAAGGAAAAGAGGAACTCACACAGAATGAGGGTGGGGTCGGTAGGATGTCTTGTAGACCGAGCAAGCTTTTTCGAACTCAAAGGGAACTTTCGGTGGAGCAGGGAGACTTCGATATAGAGTCTTGGCGAATGGAGTGTGTCTTGGTGACAAAAGCAGATGCCGATATGATAGAAGAGGAATCCATATGATTCTTTGGGCTCGCTAGGAGCTCTCAGTGACTAGTCAATGTCTTGTCGATGCTTGCGAGAAGATTTAACTGCATCGGGGAGACACGATTAGTGTCTCACCCATATGCAGTTCAATAGGAGATTTTTGACCACCCAAACGATCTGCATGGAGTTCACTCAGCCAATCAGAGAGATCTGAAGGTAAACCATGGTAGTTTGAGAGCATCGATAAGATGAAGGGCGACGTGTATTTGTTGCAGGCCTAGAGCATTCAAGGTGCAGCCGAAGTAGCTCAACCGAACACGATGGATCAGAAGAATTAATGCAACAAAAGATCAGGAGAAGGCTTCTCCAAGAGCGGTTCTTCACACTGACACCAACAACAGGGACACGCAGGCTTCCGCAATTAATTCATCAAAGATCTGAGATAGATCTTTTTCCGAACTGGGATATTTTTGTAAACCCTAAGGGGCCAACGTATAGTCTATATATAAGGCATTTTTTGCCTTTTTGTAAATAGTTCTGATTGCACACTTTGAAGAGTTAGTGATTTTCAATCAATCCTTTCTCAGTCAATGTATGTTTTCTATAACTCAATTGGAATCCTGAATACAACACAGAGTTTACCTTGGAAGCTTGTGTTCATGTTTGTATTGATTCTCATTTTTGTATCTTTCTTTTGGCCATGCAAGTCTTTAATTGTGTTTTATAAAATTCTGTATTCATATCTTAGAGTTGTGAAATTAATCTTTCCTTCTTGAGATGTGTATGTAGGTCAAACCTATTAGGACTAAAGCATTAAATCTAAAAGAGGTCATTTTGAGAATAGCAATTAGGCTTTCATGTGTATGTTCTTCCTGTGTTCATTTCGTGATTTCTTATCAGTTCGGTGTATCACCCTAGTGTAGTTCTTTAATTTATGCATCTCTTCCCTCTTTCCCCTCAAAGAAACAATAGTTTAGGTGATACCCAAAGGAAGCTGGCCTTCTTTGGAGGTTCATTTCAGTTATAGGTGACCCATAGCCTTGAGATGATCCCATGTTGCTCTAGAAAGCTCAGTTTTGTAAACTTTGCATAGGGTGCATTTCTAGGTGACAACAATTACCTCTCAGCAATCTCATTATTTTTCTTGATGCGAGCCTCATGAATTCCATTCTGATAATAAACTACTTGCTCATGCATTCAAATTTCTCTACATAACTTGGTGCAGAGACATGGATCAACAACACCTTTAGTGGAATGTGGTTAAAAATTTCAAAGCTCTGCATTTGGAGTCTTCATTTTGTATTTTCCTGGGGAATGGTTGTTTTTCGTGAGACCTCATTTTTCTTTGAAGCACACGATATATGTTTGAGGAAGTTCGCGAGGATAAGGAATGATGTCACTACTGGAGTCTATCCCTCAATTTCCTAGATTCATCTCATTGTTAACTAATGTGTTCCATTGATTTGGAGTCTAGCATAGAACCAATATGACATTGCCGAATCTTGACATCCCATGTAAAATCGCAGGTGATCATGATGTTAAAAAACTGCGTAAGATTTTTTTTACCACAAAATTTGAATCATGGATCTTGGGTGTGTGAAGCGGTTCCATTCCTTAATAATCTTCACCCTAAATCACTATTTAGTGCATGTGAGCCAAGGAGTATTGTAGATAAAGGGGGGGCAGGGTGTGGAGAGCTACCATTAACATGTCATTAGCGAGTGGATTACTTAGGCGAGGCTATGTTCATCAAACCCTATAGAGAAGGTTTCCTCCAAGCGGAAGAGTCCAGGGAAGTCATTACCCAAGCGGCAAAGTAGGTAGCAGGGTTTGTAGAGGTAGCCTTTGTGGGGCTAGGCATGCAGGTAGCAGTTGTAAGGTGACCGTGGTTGGTGATTGAAAGGATGGCGACGTGAGAAGTGGACTCTGGAAGTGTGAGCACTAGCAGGAGTGTATGCTTGGATGACTGCTTGGGAAAAGTTATTTAAATGGCACCATAAAAGGAAGACCTCACATAGATGAAGTCCATCAGTGCAAGATGCCTCAAGTCGGGAGAAAATAATGAAAGAGTGAAACGTGGAACCGACATACTTGTTTGCCACTGAAGATAAACCTTTTATTGCAAATTTTACTACCTCCTCTTTTTCTTTAGATAGCTTACTAATGCACGAAGGCTAGGACCAACAAAATCCTAAGTAGCTTTGACGTCAAGAGATTCTTGAAGTCCTTCATTTTAAATTCTCTTGTTATATCCATTGGTCAAACAGTTCCTCTTGGTTTCATCGTGGGAAACCTACTATAGTGAGGGTGAAGATGAACGAACTTGGAGGTGGTGGTGCCCGTACCATAAGAAGCCGTTTTAAAGAATGTGCGGTGGTGGCCATTATGAGTTTCGCATAGATGAATTTTGCGGGGATAGGTATGCAGAAGGATGTCTCGAGAGGTCCGTTAAAGAGACGGAGAGGGACAAGTGGAGACCTAAAATGTGGGTTCCACATGAATGATGGTCGTTGACGCCAATTTTGAATGCTAACACTTGAGATATGAAAACCTATGTCATGTAGAGCTAAAGGGGACTCGTACCACTAAGATCATCATCTAGAATTTTGGCACCATTAACCATGAAAATGACCATGAAATTAAGGGCAACGCGAGTGGACGATGTGAGAAGATGGTGCGAGAGCTTATCCATTTAGACAATAATAGTAAGATGAAGACAAGCCACGTGCAAGAACCTGTGATCGTTTGGACTTAGGAAATTTTGAAGTGTGTCGGGTGCACTTCGGCAATGGAAATGATGGGACAAAAACACCAACAGTGGGGCTCATCATGTGGGCGGTGGTCAAGGGTTGACCACCATGAAAGTGGTGAAATAGGAACAAAGATCTGCAATGGGTGACTTGCGACTGTGTGTACGTGGAGCTTGAAGGACATAGCGACAAGAATGGGTGTGGGGTCCATACATCATACAAACACCGAGACTTTGGCTGTAGGTGAATGATGAAGTGCAATGGAAAATGGCAAGAGGAAACTGGTGAATGTGGGTTCGTAAGGGTCAACGGATGCCAGGTGAAAAGCAAAGGGAAAACCCCAAGACTCACCCCGTAAAGGAAAACAACTTGGTGAAACTCAGTTAGGTGATTTTGGCCAAAGGTACTTTGATCATTTTAAAGCTCACGACCAAATTGGGCTTGGAAATAGGGGTGCAAAAAATGAGACAATAGCAAATGAATCTGTCAGGGCGAAAAGAGGGGGGTCCCTTCCTATGGTGGGGCGTGTGTGCAAAACATAGCCAATAAAAAAAAGAGGACTTGGACAACGAAATAGGGGAAGTGCCAAATCAATCTGAATGCAATAACTATTGTATGGAGGCAACTGATGGAGTTATTCGTGCATCATTATGACAGTTAGTAAAGCATTAGAGAAGAAGAATTCTTTTGTTGATAGGATTTTGGATGAATTTTTGTGTGTTTTACATGCAGATCTATTTTGTAGAGCTTCAATTCTATTAGGACTCTCATCTCTTTTCAGTTACAGTTTGAAAAATTCAATCTTAACTATATACTCTGATATCTAGGAGTTTTAGTTAATTATTGCAGTTAGGATTTTTTCTTAGAATAAATTCCCCCATGCTTGTATATAGCCGGTGGTTGAGTCCTTAGATAAGTTAGTTGATTTCAGTATTCTGCTATCAGTTACTTTTTAGATTTTAGTTATTATCTTTAGACATGTTGATTATTCAAGAATACTTTCATTGAATGCGATATGTGAAGAATATTTTGTGTAATATTTTGTGATGCGTAATGAATGAAGTTCAAGTTCATATGAATGCATAGAATCTGAATGTTTAGATTTTCTTTAGTTAAGTGGATACAACCATTTGAGCCAGCCGCTCAAGGTAACTATTCTTCACTATATTTGCAGTTGTTTATTTATGTTTAGTAGTTATTTCCATTTATCATTACTTCATGAATTACATGTAAGTCAGAATAGATTCCCATATTTTGATTATCAACAATGAATGTTCATGTGCATGAATACATTTAGTTAATCTATAGTAGTCCAGAGGCTAGAATAAAGTTTAGTTACTAGTCTTGATCAATTTTGAGTTAGTACAATAATTCTTTGTTAGCAACAATTCAGTTATAGGTTAAGCTGTAGGCACTTGTAGCCATTAGCGCTAGTTTGCTTCTTTCACTGTTATGCATTTATGTGATTTTCTAGCAAGTAGAATACCTTAAATAGGATAACCTAGGTAGCCTCTTGTCTTTGAAGGAACATATAGTGTAGCACCATCAAAAGTTTACAAACCTTGGTTGGAAACTTAATGCAGTCTTTACAATGTTGAGTGGACTATTTAGCTAGTCATACCTTTGAATTGTGTGGTCTCCACCAAGTTTACAAGACACTCGTTTAGGCTCTAAATTTTTGGTAGGGTTGGTGCTATCTTCATAGATTTTTTTTTCCAAGATTTCATAGTTTAAACTTTGTTTACATCATTAGGAATATTAGACTTAATGTTTTTCAACACACCAGAAAGTTACACTAACATTGTGCAGGACTACTACTATACAAAGCCATATTTATTATTGTATGCAGAGGCATAGAGATTCTTTGGGAAGATTCCTCCCATCTACATGCCAAGAAGCCATACCAGAAATTGGTGACTCTAGTACTCAGAGTGAGGGTAATACTGAAGAAATTTCCCTATCACCAACATCTAGCACACAAACAAAGAGGACATAACGAACTGTGGGTGTTGCAGTGGATGATCTTGAACGTGCAACCTTTGAGTTCCCAATAACCAACCAAGAAAGGGCTATTGTGATGAAGAATATTCCTCCTTCAGCATTACCGGTCTCTTATGGGTTGGTGACTAAACACCCAAATACATTTATGTTTGAATTTGATGTCCTATGCAGAAGTTATGACTATAGTTCTAATGCTCATAGGCTTAAGCTCTTCCCTACCACTCTAAAAGATGTAGCCCTAAGATGGTTTATGGGATTAGGCAAGGATGTTACTAATTGGGATACTATGAAAACATTGTTCTGGGAGAAAGACCAAGACTATTGTAGAGGACTTGATAGGAGGAGAGATGAAATTTTGAATGTCAAAAAAGGAGGATGAGCCATTAGAATATTATGTGGAGAGATTTCAATTTGCTTTAAAGAAAAACCCACATAACAAGTTATTATTTTTGAGAAGAGTCAATGAGGACTATATGGGTGCCCTCAATATTATTAGGCAAGGGGATATCTCTCAAATACCATTTGAAGAAATCTTCAAGGTCTGCAAAAATTACTCTAGGTCCTTCACTAAGAGGCCAAGAGGAGAGAGGACAATCACCATTGGCAAATCATCTACTGGGGTTTCAAAGATACAATGAAGTAATTTTTTTCCAACATGAAGCAGGACATTATTAGTCACTTGGAAACTTAGTTAGACACTATCCACATCCAGAAGAAGCAAGAAGAAGGTAAACCAATGCACACTAAATATTGCCCCAACTGTAGGCAAAAGAAAGAAAACTGTAAATGCAAGAGGGTGGTTAGTATTCAACAAGACAAAACTGAGCAACCTGATTTTCAGCCACTTGAAGGAAAGGATGGGAAACTATTTTACATAGCTCAAAGAAGGCCATGAAAACAAAGAAAACATATGCCACAAGACCCTTTTAACTTCAATTCATTCTTTCCCATTGGCAATCAGAATTTTTCTACTTGGAATTCTCAACCCTGGCCAACTAATCAAAATCAATGGAAAAGCCCTAAAAAATTACCACAACCTTAGAAAAATTGGAACTAGCAACAACTAAATCATTGGTCACAACAAAATTCCTAGGGTTCCAATTATAATCCCTAATTTCCAACACAACTAAATCTTTGGAACCTAATTCAAATTAGGCACACCACACTACATCAAGTCCAAAGCGTACTTTCCCTAAATGCTTATCCATTCAAAAACATCACACACAAGCTAAGACATACCTAATAGGTCAATTAATGGATGTAAGCATTAATATTCCTCTCATACAATCCATTAAAGAAATCCCAATTTATACCAAAACTATGAGGGACCTATGTCTTAAGAAACCAGGGAGAAAAATGAAGGATCCTCAGATAGTCCATGTCCTAGGAAACCTTGCAGATATTATGTTAGGGAACATAAAATTCCCTAACTACATAGACCCTGGTAGTCCAGTATTGGACGTTAAGATTAATGGGACCATTATCAAGAACACCTTGATAGAATTAGGGGAAACAATCAATGCCATGACTAAAGAAACAATGCAATTAGTTTAGTTAGCCAACCTTATACCTACACAAATTGTTCTACAATTGGATAGTAGGTCAACAATCAAGCCTAAAGGAATCATTGAAGATTTAGTTATTGCATTATATTCTTGGGAATATCCTGCTAATTTCATAGTTTTACAGCCAAAGGTAAACCTTGCAAGATATCCACTAATCTTAGGTAGACCATGGTTAGCTACAACTGATGCATTCATAGGTTGTAGGTCTAGAAATATGATAATATCTAATGAGACTGTGACCAAGAAATTGGTCCTCTATCTTCCAACCCAACCTTATGTTGATCTTGAGCAAACTATTTTTCCCACTTTGGATGAGGAAGATAATTATTCCCTACAGACTTTGATGACAATAGAACACAACCCTTTGTTGGATGATTAGGATGAAGATGAGTTGATTGCTCATATAATATAGAATGACTACGGTAGGAGTCTGCAACAATAGGACTGTCTCACATGCCTACAAGACCCCTTGCAAAGTATTATACCCACCAATTCCTCAGAAGAAATATCTTAGATCTCTCATTCCTGACTGCCACAATAGTGTGTACCAATCATTCCTAGCCTTGACCTCTCATTTGTGTAAGAATCATCTAAAGAACTAGAATTCATGCTCAGAAAAATGCTGAACATAAACAATGCATTGACTGAGGAGCAGCAAAATTCCCTACAGACAGTGCTGCAGGCACATGCATCAACGTATGCATGGGACTACCATGATATGAAAGGTATAAATCTTGACTTATGTATGCATATGATCTATATAAATGATGGTTATATAACCATTAGACAACCTAAAAGATGAATGAACCCTTCCTTGAGAGAAATAATCAGAGCTAAATTTCAAAAACTCCTTGATGCGAACTTCATTTATCCTATATTTGACAGTGAATGGGTCTCACCTTTAGTCATTGTTCCCAAGAAAGGTGGAAAATAGAGAGTATGTGTAGATTATTGGGAACTGAACAAAACCAATAGGAAGGACCACTTTCCATTTCCCTTTATAGATCAAGTGCTTGACTCTTTGATAGGGAAGAAGTACTTTTCATTCCTAGATGGATCTAGTGGTTACAATCAAATAAAAATTACGTTAGAGGATCAAGACAAAAAAATATTCACCTGGCCTTGGGGTACTTATGCCTAATCTGTTCTACCCTTTGGTTTATGCAATGCTCTAGCTTCTTTTCAGAGAGAAATGCTCAACATCTTTTTTGATTATGCCCATGACTGTATGGAGATATATATGGATGATTTCACCACATATGGGGAAACTTATGAGGAAGCCCTTAACAATCTAGAAAAGGTATTAAATAGATGTAAAGAACACAACTTGTCACTTAGTAATGAAAATTTCTTGATGATGATGACACAAGGATTTTTTTAAAGGAATTTCATAACCAATGCAGGGATTCAGGTTGATCCATACAACATAGAAATAATTTCTACATTATCTATTCCACAGAAGCAAAGATATGTTAGAAGCTTCTTTGGCCATATAGGCTACTATAGGAGGTTCATTAAAGACTTTAATAATATTTTTGCACCATTG
Source organism: Sequoia sempervirens (assembly GCA_007258455.2). NCBI lineage: Eukaryota > Viridiplantae > Streptophyta > Pinopsida > Cupressales > Cupressaceae > Sequoia > Sequoia sempervirens. Next base: position 183,990,623 of record VDFB02000008.1, on the reverse strand, counting down.
TTTGTTCTACTAACTAAAGATATTGAATTTGATTGGACATTAGACTAACAACACTCCTTTGAAAATTGAAGAAAGCCTTAATCCAAGCACCTATTTTGAGGGGGCCAAATTGGACTTTACCCTTCCACATACATACTGGTGATTCAGATCTTTCTATTGGAGTATTTTTGGGCCATAAAGAACGTAACAAAGAATATGCTATTTACTACATTAGAAAGAATCTTTAGGGAGCAAAGCTTAGAAAAGGAGATGCTAGAAATAGTGTATTCCATCAATAAATTTAGGCATTGCACTACTGGTTATTCAGTTTTTGTCCACACATACCATACAACTATCATATATTTAATGAACAAGCATGTAGTAGGGGGTAGACTAGTATGATGGTTGCTCCTTCTACAAGAGTTTGATATTACAATAGTGGACGAACCTGGTAAGGCTAATGTAGTAGTAGATTTTCTAGATCAAGATTGCCAACACAATCCGCAAAAGGGGTAGTGGATGACTCATTTCTAGATGAAAACTTGTTTTCTCTTAATGTACATGTACCCTGGTATGTTGACATTGCAAATTATTTAGTGATAGGGCAGATTCCACTACACTTTTCTCCAAGAGAAAAGAGACAGCTAGTACATAAGTTTATTCCATACTCTTGGATATCAAGTTATCTATTCTACATTGGCCTTGACAATATTATGAGAAGGTGCATAAGGGAAGATGAAATCTTTGATATCATGAAGGCTTGCGATGATGAACCATGTGGAGGTTATTTTGCACCAAAAAGAACAACATTCAAAATCATCACAACTAGTTACTATTGGCCAACTCTACACAAGGATTCTATCAAGTATACAAGGAGCTGTGATAGGTGCCAAAGAATGGGTAAGTCAACAAGGAGTGATGAAATTCTATTGTAGCCTCAAATAACACTAGCTCCCTTTGACAAATAGGGAGTAGACTTTATTGGACCAATGTCACCTACTTCTAACAACAAGGAGTATATTCTAGTTTGCATTGACTATCTGACTAAGTGGGTATAAGTAAAGGAATTATAGTTTTCCAGAGATGGAAATGTGGCTAAATTATTTTATGAGGACATTTTTACTAGAGGTATAGAGTACCTATAGAAATAGTGACTGATCAGGGTTCACAGTTTACTTTGGACCTCATCACCAAACTGGTTGAAGAATACAAAATCAAGCACAAAAAGTCAACACTTTACCACCTTCAAGCCAATGGTTAGGTGGAGGTTACCAAAAAATAAATTAAAAGTATTCTAACCAAGAAAGTACAATTACATAGGAAAGATTGGGTTGGTAGGTTACCAGAAGAAGTAGGGCATATAAAATGATCTAGAAAATAACTGGTTTTACACCCTATGAGTTAGTATATGGAAAAACAATAGTCCTCCCAATTGAGTTTGAATATAATACATTAAGAATAGTAGTAGAGTTGGAAATGGATCTAACAACAACTCAAAAGGAGAGGTTACACCATTTAAATGGATTGGATGAAATAAATATGGAGGCCATCAATCACATAGAGATAGTACAAAAGTAGAGGATAAATTGGCATGAAAAATATATCAAAACAAAGGAATTTACTATAGGATAGTGGACATTATTATATGATTCAATATACAAGTAATTCAAAGGGAAACTCCAATCTAGATGGTTGGGGCCTTATGAGATTAGCCAAGTCTTTCCTAACAAAGTAGTATAGTTGCATACCATAGATACAGTAAGGTTATGATCCAGGAGGATCCATAAACCTCAAAAAATATCAGTCTTAGAATCTCTCAGAAATGACATCATTGGAGAGAGCTCGCTAACACAATCCTGACACAACTTGAACGAGCCCAAAAGGAGTCTGTATGTAGAAGTTATGTTCAGTCAAAGGTTTAGTCAAACAAGCAAATTGGGCATTCAAAAAGGTGAAAAATTGATTGTCTCAAATACAAGTAAAAATGACACCAAGTCATAGTGCTCGTCGTGCTGATTCTGGAACTATCTTTGGTTTCAAAAACAGAGTCCGTTTGAGCAAATTAGAGCCAATCAAAGTTTTAGTCAAATTGATGATGTCAACATGTGACATGGCAATTGATTGGATGGTGACGTGGAAATTGTAGGCGATGTGGCAAAAAATTCATGTACACCATGCTTTATTTTTGAAAGAAAAATAAAGTGTAGAGGCTTATTTTATCTCACAAAAATCAATCAGATTTTGTGGGATCCCAAGAGGATTTGGTGGGATCCAAATCTCCTAAAAATAAAATAAAATAAACTCATAAAAAAAAACAAAGAAATAACCCTCCATTTTAAAGAAAAACAACATAACAACTTAAAACCAAATAAGCATGTGAATAGGTGTCAAGGGCTTAAACAAATTAAATTGTTTTTTTATGGGGAAGTTATTGTTTTTTTATAAATAGGTTAGTGTGTTTTTTTGTAAGGCTTATAATTATAAAAGCCAAAGGAGGGGGTTAATTTGTTATTTTATTTATTATGGATGTTTTTAACTCCACATTCAAAATTATGTATAAAAGGGGGGTAGGAGTGTGAGTTTTTCATTTAGATATTTTGAGAGAAAACTTTATGCTCTTTTGAGGAATTTTTGGAGAACTTTACAAGGTGATATTACACCAAGAATTGTAAAGAGTTGTGAGTGAGATTGTGAGGAGACTATTGTAAGCTTGGAGAATTGTAAGAAGGCATTTTCAGGTGCTTGGCAATCTTAATAAAGTGGTCCAACATTGAGAAGCGGAACCGAAGATGTAGCTCAAGTTGAGCGAACTTCGTTATCAAGAGTGATCTCTCTTTTTCTTCTTTGCCTCATAATTCTTTCAGTATTTTGATTCTTTGAGTTTCTTAGCTTATGTCTCTAGAATCTGAATAGAGTATAGGTGAAATTTATTTGTCATAATTTCAACGGTAAAGATACATAATCATGCATTACTGTTGGGATCAGGAATTAAATCTGTAATTGGATTAAGTTTTGGAAAACTTGAATGTCCTAGTTTACAATTCAAGTTTGGTATCATAGCAGTTTAACAGGAAAATTGCAAGTGGTGAATGTTAACCAGGTTGAAACTGAGTCAAGGAGAAGGTGCACTTATATATTTCAACCCAGAGATTGGAAAACGAAGGAATTGTCCACGATCAGAGATGGTAGCTGAACAAAGCCTTATGGAGCTTGATGACAAAGCTTTCCAAAATGATTTTCTTGAAATGAAAGCTATGGTGGAAGTTCTTTTCCAAGAAGGGCAAGAGAGACAAAGGAAAAGGGAACACAAGAATAGAAAGGAGGAAAACAAAACTACTTCAAAAGAAGAAAAAGGTAAAGGAGTAGGAGGTGGTAGTGACCCTCTTGAACCTTCGTCCCCATCTTATTCTTCATCCTCTTCATCTTCTTCTGAAAGTCAAGACATTCTTCACAAGGAAAAGTTGCACAAAAATCATCTAATTGTCCTTTATTAAAATTAGATGTCAAATTTGAGTTGCCTATGTATAATGGTGAATTGGATGCAGAAAAATTGGATAACTAGCTTAAGCAGATCAAAGTGTATTGTAGGGTTCAAAAGATCTTGGATGAATCTTCCAAAATCTAGCTAGCCACTCTTTGAATGGGAGATACTACATTGGTTTGGTGGGAGAGTAAGATCCAAGATGATCTTGCCACACACGGTAAAATCATTTCATCTTGGTGTGAGTTTACTTCTGCTTTAAAGAAATAGTTTTATCCTTTGGGTTATATGCAACAAGCTGTTATAGATTAGCAAAATATAAGATAGGGTAAAGGAAAAACTATGCAAGAGTATACATAGGTGTTTTGAAAGAAAGCACTTACTCTTGGTATTCCTCTTTATACACAGGAAACTTTATTAAAATACATAGGTGGATTGCATTCACATTTGAAATATACAATTATTATGTTTAATCCATCTAATTTTGATGAAGTGTGTGTACAAGCAACCCATATTGAAGCAGGTGGAAGGAACATAAGTTTCAATAAAGAATTTGTTCCTCCACCTGAAGGAAATAAAAAGGGAAAGGAGAAGAAAGTAGTTACTGTGAAGAAAGAGGAAGGTGAAAATCCTACTTGTTCACATTGTCAGAAGAATGGGCACACAAATGCGAAGTGTTGGAAATTGCATCTAGAATTGAAGCCAAAGTGGTTTAAGGATTGTAAAGGAAAGCAAAAGGCTGCAACTGTCATTTAGGATCTTGGATCAAATTCTAATGATGAAACAAAGATAACAGTTATGGGTTTGAAAGGTAAAGCTTTTGTTGGTAATGATTCTACCACTGATGTTTCATGTGCTTCTACTTCTAAAAGTCACGATGTTCCTAAAGATAGCAAAAAATGTGAATTATTTCATATAAGGGTGATTTCTAAGAACACTAAGATTGAAGCACTGATAGACAGTGGGTCCCAAGTTAATTTAATTTCAGAAGAAGTTAAATAGTTGGGATTGAAAACAAAGCCACATAAGAAACCTTATCCATTAGGTTGGGTGTGCAATGATAACAAATTGTGAATAACTAAGCAATGCAATTTAAGATTTGCAATAACATCTAAGTTTATAGATGAGGTTGAATTTGATGTGGTTCCACTAGATATCTGTGGGGTTGTGTTGGGTAGCCTGTACTTATATGATAGAAAATCAATCTTCCATAGGGAACATAATCAATATCATTTATTTAAGGAAGGAATTGAATACATTGTGCATTCTCATCCAATTAAGACTAATAAATCTTTTGTGACAATGGGACAATTGAAAAGGGTAGTTAATGCAAGCAATAATTTGGCACTTATGTCTATAGCACAAGAAGTGTCATTGCGTAAAATCATATCTAATTATGAGGTTGTTCCAGTTATGAAAGACAAGCATGATGTTGGTACATTCTTTTTCTCGTCCACAAATTTAGTTTTGTTATTCAACCTTCTATTTTTTAGCAGTCTATGGTTGGTAGCAACAACACTGAATGTGGATGTGTATATGGCTAATGTACTTAACAATATCAGTGCAATTTTGATTGTTGTTGTGATGAGTTAGATGCACAGGTTCCAAGAAGGAAGGACATATGATACTGGGCAAGTGAGAAAAAAATGCCCTCACTTAAGTTGTAAATAAAAATAGACCTTTTGGAGGTCCAAAAGCTTCTCAATGGGGAGGAATGATCCAGGAGGATCCAGAAACCTCAAAAAATATCAAAGTCTCAGAATCTCCCAAAACTAACATCATTGGATAGAGCTCACTGACACAATCCCGACGCAACTTGAACGGGCCCAAAAGGAGTTTGTATGCAGAAGTTATGTTCAGTCAAAGATTCGGTCAAACATGAAATCAGGCGTTCAAAAAGGTGAAAAATTGATTGTCACAAATCCAATAAAAAATTACACCAAGTCATAGTGCTTGTAGTGCTGATTCTGGAACTATCTTCGGTTTCAAAAATGAAATTTGTATGAGCAAACTAGAGCCAGTCAAAGTTTTAGCCAAATTGATGATGCCAGCATGTGACATGGCAATTGACTAGATGGTGACGTGAAAATTTCAGTTGATGTGGCAAAAATCTCACAAAATTCATGTACACCATGCTTTATTTTTGAAAGAAAAATAGAGTGTGGAGGCTTATTTTATCTCACAAAAATCCATCGGATTTTGTGGGATCCCAAGAGGATTTGGTGGGATCCAAATCTCCTAAAAATAAAATAAAAATTAACTCATAAAAAAAAACAAAGAAATAACCCTCCATTTTAAAGAAAAACAACATAACAACTTAAAACCAAATAATCCTGTGAATAGGTGTCAATGGCTTAAACAAATTAAATTGTTTTTTTATGGGGAAGTTATTGTTTTTTTATAAATGGGTTAGTGTTTTTTTTTGTAAGGCTTATAATTATAAAAGCCAAAGGAGGGGGTTAATTTGTTATTTTATTTATTATGGATTTTTTTAACCCCATATGCAAAATTATGTATAAAAGGGGGGTAGGCGTGTGAGTTTTTCATTTAGATATTTTGAGAAAAAACTTTGTGCTCTTTTGAGGAATTTTTGGAGAACTTTACAAGGTGATATTACACCAATAATTGTAAAGAGTTGTGAGTGAGATTGTGAGGAGACTATTGTAAGCTTGGAGAATTGTAAGAAGGCATTTTCAAGTGCTTGGCAATTTTAATAAAGCGGTCCAACATTGAGAAGAAGACCTGGAGACGTAGCTCAAGTTGAGCGAACTTCGTTATCAAGAGTGATCTCTCTTTTTCTTCTTTGCCTCATAATTCTTTCAGTATTTTGATTCTTTGAGTTTCTTAGCTTATGTCTCTGGAATCTAAATAGAGTATAAGTGAACTTTATTTGTCATAATTTCAATGGTAAAGATACATAATCACACATTACTGTTGTGATCAGGAATTAAATCTGTAATTGGATTAAGTTTTGGAAAACTTTAATGTCCTAGTTTACAGACTAGGTTATCACTCCTAGTTAATGGCCATTGACTGAAACTTTATAAGAAATCAATACAAAAGGAAGATTTTATATTTTCTCCATTTCAGTAGTATGGACCTCACAGTGATTAATTTCTTATTCCACCTTACAAGCACACACAACATGGTTATAATGATGTACATACTTTTTCTAGAGGGACCTTTCTTATATATACAATTGTTAACACTCAAAAGGGGCCCTATTGCAACGAGGACCTGTAGCATAATAGCTGTCAAAATTTAGATGGGACCTGATGTCGAAGGAACCTGTAGCACTGTCTAGCAAAAAAAAAATTCAAATCAATTGGTGCCACATTAATTGAAGTTCAATTGTTTTCACCTCAACATTTTCACACATAGTATCCATCTAATCATAATAAGTACCCGCAACATGCTTCTTTTATTTCACGTTGCCAATTCAAATTTTAAAACCTTTGAACTGTCACATCACCAACTATTATCCATCTATTTCATTTCGTTACCTTACATCCACCACCTCACCATTCATTCAGCTACAATTACTTCTTGTCACATCAAATCATATTGCTGATACATGCTATTCAACTCACATGCATGACATTTAGTTAGTCACCTCCGATAGGTACACAAGCTAAACTATCATAATTATCATAGATTTCTTAACACTTTCATTATGTATTTACTATTAAATTAAGCATGCAATATATTCATAGCATTTATTTCCATAATTTCTAATCATACCTGCACCTATCACAAGTTGAAGTGAGGTCACTTCAAACTTTAAGTTGGGGAAGGGTACAATTTAGCCAATTTTTTTGTTTTTTGCCACCTAAAACCAAATGCAAACAAACAGATTGACATGCAAGCCCTTTTTTTCCTAAAATTACACCTACTTTTCCATAAATTCAATTGCCAATTCCCTAAAACTCTGTGATATTGAGCTAAGTTGAACCTAGAACCCATTTTTGAGCTCAATTAAGCTGATACTAAGAAGGGGAGTTGTAGTTACAGTATAGTGGTAGTGGAAGTGTATGAGGAAACAATAGAATAAGAGAAGGGTTTGAAAGTGGTGAAGTGGAATTGAGCTGAATTTTCAAGGTTAACACATTGGAAGAGGAAAAGAGATTCACAATGGGAGGTGATGTTATTAGGAGAGAGTTGTCGGCTCACAAGCATATACTAGAAGATGCAATGGTATTTCCTATCTTCATAAGAGTGGGTTGGCTCGATTATTTCTTAAAGTTGAAAAAAATTAACAATGACATAGCAAGAAGATTTGCAACCACATTGGAGCACGATGAAGTAATGGAAAAAGGATTGTCAATAGATGCATCTTAAGTCGCCATAGCACAAGTTTCTGGTTTACCTAGAACTGGAGCAGAGTTTCCAACACATGCAGATGTAGTGGTCATAAGAGAGGAATTTTGTGAGTGAGGAGAAAAAATGGATTCATTATCACAAGGTACAAATATGATTTATCTTCCATTGTTTTGGGCTAATTTTGTGCTTCCTATGTCATTAGATATCTTACTTTTGATAGTAGGAAAAATATTTTGTATTCTGTACATTTCAAATTGCTTAGTCACCTTCACCATAATAGGCTGGTAAATGTGCCAAATTTTCTTTATAATATGTTGAAAAGAATGGCATCAGAGTATTAGATGAAACAAATTGACACAACCTTATCACATCACTGTTTGATTTCCCTCTTAGTGAAAAGAAGTTTGGGAATTCAGTACCCATAAGTAGCCTAGGAAGATTTGGTAAAATATGAAGATATTAACAGTTTACTTGAGGCACATGTAGTACCTGAAACTTTAGAGCCACAAGCTAAACTTGTAAGAGAAATTCTCATGTCTCACCGATAGCTTCACCTATCCATAGCCAAGGTGAGCCAGAGGAGAACAATGTGCTAGAGTCTAGGTCACCAATAGTGGAAGAAATTCCATCTTCTTCAAAACCACCAAAACCCTAGAATAGAAAAGGAAATACATCCACAACATCCACACATTCTAAAATAGAGAAGAAAAAGAAGGATGCTCAAAATAAAAAGAAGGATGTTAAGGAGGAGAAACCTACACCTAGGTGTTCATGCTGATTAAAGAAACAAGGTGTTATGAAGGGGAGTGTGGAAAAGCCTGAAGAAGAGGAAAAGGGCCAGGAACAACAGGAGGAAGATGTGATGTTGGTTGAGACATAGTCCAAAGGGAAGGGAAATGTCCCTAAAAATGTGCATGCACCTATGAAGAGGGAGAGATATGTGTCTACCACTTTTGATTTAGAATCAGAAGATGTGTTTGTTGCCAAGAAAACACAAGAAAACCCTATATAGTCCTACTTATGAAGAATATGATTATACAGGGGGTGGTAATGACCAGTTTATGGAAATAGTGGAAATGTATATAGAAGATAAAAAATTTAGGAAAGAGCTTGAAGAAGCTTTGGACAAAATTAAACATTTGGAAGAATTAGTGTAGAGCTATGAAAAGAAGGATAAGGAAAGGGAGACAAAAATACAAGAATTGGAAGAAAAATCATAAACATATGGCCATGGTACAAAACTAGTTTTATTGGCACAATCAACCATTACCAAAATAGGGGATGGAGAACTTGCAGTACCAAATCAAAGACCTCCTCCTATAAAAAAACCCAATTCACCATACAAACTTGTCTCATGGTTATTAGCTATGGAAGGTGACTAATGAGTTTGCACAAGAAAAAGAAAAGTGGAAGAAATATTTTTTTATTTTATTGAAGAACATGCTAAGGTGCTGGAAGGAAAAGAGATTGAGCTAAGGAAATAAACAATTAGATTAGAAGAAGTGGAAGATAAAGCTACACAAATCATAAGATGCGGGCTAGCAAGAACATATGCACTATTTTTGCAAGAATTTTTTTTGAGTTTTCAGTTCAGTAGGCTAATCAGTAACCGATTAGTTGGGATGAGCAAGAAATTTGAGTTTCTTAATGTTTTTACCAATTCTACACCAAAAGAATAGGATCAACTGTGTGACTACTATTTTCACAACTATGTGGTTCTGAATGAAACATAGTGGAATCTTCTGATGTTTGTAGGGGATCTCCAGGTAAGGGCACTAGCATCTTATTACATGAATGAAAATTTTAGGGGAGAAATAATGGAAGAATATGAGGAGAGGAAGAAATCAGTTGCTCTCCCAATAAGGAGAGAGTCTAAAAACCAAAATGCACTTATAGATGAATGGTTGAAACTCTTGGATCATAAAGGTGTAGGAAGGAAGATTATGAAACTAAGGAAAATAGATTATAAAAGAATGCAAACATTAGTTGTGGGCTTGGGTCAGTAATGTTACAGTTATATGCAGAAAAGATGGAACAACTTGACCCTAAAATTACAGACAAAAGAACTTCATTCAATATACAATTTTACCTCTATGCTTGAGAGGGTATGCAAATACATGAAAGTTGGTGCTGACATAGGAATTCACTAGGTACCACTTACATTTCACCCACCTATGTTACTCTTTCTATTTCCACATTGGACCAAGGAAAAAGGTGAGGAATGTGAGAAAGCTGGGATCATCAGAATGAGACAACTTGCAGCTTACAAATGTTTCTACTTAAAGAAGATCAAGGGAGTTGATGTTGTCATGGACCTCAGGGATATCATCTTGTGTTATAATCTATACCCCTACTGTTTTGCTTGAGGACAAGAAAAAGTATAGTTGGTGGGAATGATGTTTTCATCTATTATCCTATTTTCTATTATTTTTATGCATACTTTCAGACATTATTAGACAACCTTTTCAAATATACTCCTATGATATGCTACCTTTTTATGCTTATTACTCAACCTTGGACCTAAATTATAGTAATGGAAATATAGTTATGATATGGTATCATTGCATGGATTATATATGAGTATGTGTGAAATGTGGTTGGAATTCTATGTTTAATCATGGTACTTGTCTTTGTGGATATGTTTTGTGGATTAACCTCTTGCAGCTCAAGAAGAAGCTGTAGCTCATAGCAACTAGGAGTTGTATCCCACAAAAAAAGGAGGACTTGAACAAAAAAATAGGGGAAGTTTCAGATCAATCTGAATGCAGTAACTACCGTATGGAGGCACTTGATGGAGTTAGTCGTACATCATTATGATAGTTATTAAAGTGTTGGAGAAGAAGAATTATTTTGTTGATAGGATTCTGGATGACTGTTTGTGTGTTTTACATGCAGATCTATTTTATAGAGTTTCAATTCTATTAGAACTCTTGTCTCTTTTCAGTTATAGTTTGAACAATTCAATATTAACTATATACTCTAATATCTAGGAGTTGTAGTTAATGATTGCAGTTAGGAGTTGTGCTTGAAATAAACCCCCCATGCTTGTATATAGTTGGTGGTTGAGTCCTTGGATAAGTTAGTTGATTTCAGTATTCTACTATCAGTTACTTTTAAGTTTTCAGTTATCATCTACAAACATGTTGAATATTTAGGAATGATTCATTGAATACAATCTATGAGGAAGATTTTGTGTAATCTTTTGTGATGCATAATGAATGAAGTTCATGTTCATATGAATGCATAGAATCTAAAGGTTTAGATTTGGTTTAATTAAATGAAGACAACCACTTTAGCCAGCCACTCAAGGTAACTATTCTTCACTATATTGCTCTTGTTTATTTCTGTTTAGTAGTTATTTCAATTTATGATTACTTCATGAATTGTATGTAAGTTAGAATAGATTCCCATATTTTGATTATCAACAATGAATGTTCATATGCATGAATACATTTATTTAACCTATAGTACTCCAGAGGTTAGAATAAAGTTTAATTAATAGTCTTGATCAATTTTAAGTTAGTACAGTAATTCTTTGTTAGCAACAATTCAGTTATGGGTTAATTTGTAGGCACCTGTAACCATTAGTGCTAGTTTGCTTCTTTCATTGTTATACATTTCTATGATTTTCTAGTAAGTAGAATACCTTAAATACGAAAACCTAGGTAGCCTCAAGTCTCTGAAGGCACATATAGTGCAACACCATCACAAGTTTACAAACCTTGGTTGATAATTTAATTTAGTCTTTACAATGTTGAGTGAACTATTTAGCTAGTCATACCTTTGAATTGTGTGGTCTCCACCAAGTTTACAAGAAACTAGTTTAGACTCTATAGGTGTTCCTTGCTTATTCTTTCCCATGGTTAATATCAATTTTTCCTAAATAAAAAATTATGAACATATGTTAATAAATATTGTAATTTGAAAAAAATAATTTACTTGATCAAATTACTTAAAAAAAATATGAAATTACTTGAACCTATATGAAATTACTTAAACATATATGAAATTACTTAAACAAATTACTCTTTTTTAACATCTAAATGATAAATTAGTTAATCAAATTAACAAATTATCAATAAAATATGAAATAGTCATCAAAATTGACAGTAAAAAGGGTATGTGCAGGATCATGATGGGCCAAAAAGTGGCAATCTGATGGGTATGTGGCTGACAACTATTTTTTAACTCAAAATTGATGAAATGAAAAGGGTTTTTAAAGGAGATTCTCAGCTTTCTACCGATATAAGTTATGCTTTACTTTGAATTTAATAAGTATTACACAATAAATACAAATCAAAGATACTAATAGTTCACAAATAAATAGTATTACACAATAATACAAATCAAAGATACTAATAGTTCACAAATTTATAGATCAAAGAAAGATCCAACTATAAGAAAGGTAAAAATTTACTCACAAATTGCATTTCTTGCGAATATCTAGCAGTCATTTCTGTGAATTAAGCCAAGACTTGGAAGACGTAAGATACATACAAAATTTATTCTATATATCCAATGGGTACTATAATTACTTACAGTTAAAAAATGACCCGTAAAGTCAAATGTAAACACACCTCCTTATATTCAGACTCAAACTTAGAAAGCTCAACACGTTTGGTCAAAGTTTGAGCCTCCACTTTTTGGAGCTATACTTTTGCTTCCACAGAGGGTCCATCAGAAACAATTTCTATTGTATAACTTACACTTTTGAAGAAATTATCACCTTATAGAAAGAAATCAACTACCACCATAGAAGAAAATCAATTTTATCTGTTTTACATGCATTGGCAAGTACAGAACCAAACAGTTCCTTGTCCAAAGATAGACAAAAATCTTATATGTTTTCATTATTTATGTTCTATTCCAATACAAATAATCTTAATGGTACAGATCTATTCAAAAAGAAATTCCACAATTAAATGTGTATGAGGCTCGTTAGTCCTAACCATAAACAACAAAACCATGCATGCCAGCCTTTAACTCAAACAATTCACAAGGCTGAAAGCCATCAAGCCTCTTAAAAAATGCAGCTTCTAGATCTCTGGCAACTGCAATCTGCAAGATGTGAAAATAAAATTAGAAATACATTTTCCTTTAAAGCATGAGTAGTACAATCAAACTACACTTCAAAACATGTACAAAATCCACTCTTATTGTACCAAAATTGTGCCTCTGAGAAATGAGAATAATGATCTTTGTGTAATGGACATTAGGTTTTATCTCTCGATGCAATTACCCTAGCATGCATGAATACAAAATGTGGAAGCATAGAAAAGGCACGTGAACTATGTTTTACAATGCCACAAACATAGTGCCCTCTATGAAAAAATAGACAAAACATTAGGTAGACATGTTTAATACTTTCCCCTCTTCTTTTTATTAGACAGGCTTCTCAAAATTGTTTTGTAGAAATCTAAACCCGGAGGATGGTCGGCCTTATCAATCAATGGGTGATGAAGGGAGACTATACCACGCCTTAAATAACTTGCATGCTTGTAGAGGACGAAAAGAACTGATGGGAAGTAGAGGACGACGTTGAAGGAAGTTAGAATGATGATTTTTGTGGTGGAAAAAAAGACAATTTTAGAAGAGTAGGATGGGCAACTGAGGAGAGGCGGAGTAGAACTGGTCTCCAAGTGTAGGGATTAAGTTGGACACAATATTAACAAGTTCTCTTCCTTTTGAACTCATTTCCCTTGCTTTTCTATGGAAAAAATTTAGTTTGAAATGTTGATCAGTTAGTGAATACCATCTGTATCTCTTGCAACCTATGGTATGAATGTTGCTTGTTATTTAAGAGTAAATTAGACTCCTGTTGGTCCAAATCGCCCCTTAACAGCTAAGCTTGCTAACTCACAAGCCTTGGTATTGCTAGTCTGGAAAATGTATTATTTCATATGGACAAATTGGGACGCCTCCAAGCAGGTCTCTTACCCTTTTCTTCTCCTTTACATCTATCTTACCATTCAATCATTAGCTAGAGCTGCAATCGATGGATTGGCTGGCATAGACCTTGATATTGTTAACAGAGACTTAGTCCCATTGCTACCCGTTCTGATATGGAGAAAAATCCAACTACTTGGGTTAAAAGGAAAATATAGTTCAGGTTGTTGTATGTAAATGTATTTTCTAAATCTTGGCTTATTAATTATTATTAGGAAGACATGTATATGAGTTGTAATGGTTAAATCTGCTATATCAACTATCCACCTTTTCTTCTTATCCTTTACCTTATTCAAAAAATCTATCTAGCAAGGGTTGCACCCACCTAGTTGGTTGCAACGGAAGGGCTTAGAACTCAGTGATTTCCATGAAATTTAAACCCAACTTTTCCCTATCTCTTTTAATAACAAATGTGAAAAGTATAGGAGAAAATGAGTTGAGTTTCTTTTAGCAAATCTGTATTTAAACTATTTTCCATGTAACTACTGGTAAGGAAGTTAAAACCATTAAAGTCACTGATAAAGGTAGTGATAGGTGGCTGAATTATATTTACATTTATATTCATTTATGTGGGAAGGGAATTTAATGACGAAAATAAGAAAGCTTAAATCTGTAATCTAAAATTGGTTAATTGCAACAAGTAGACTCTGTTTCCAAGACTAATATAATTTTTCATTGCTAAGCAACATACTACAATAACCTCACAAACCCTAGTTGTGGGCTGTCAACTCACATACTCCAAGCCTAACTTACTTGTTGTTTACCTACATCTACCTTTCATTGGATGCAATGGGTACTTTTATGCTAGATTGACTTCTAGTCTGTAAGGACCTTGGGAATGATTACACTATTGTGTTCTTCATATCACACACTTTCTCAAGATGTGTGGGTTAGCCATATATGAAGTCAAACCTGAAAAATTACTTATTTTGATTTAGGAGTCTCTTTTCCAGTTATAAAGCTAAGTTCGGTACAATGGCTAACTTCTAAGGCAACACAATACAGATGGAGTAAGGACTCTATAAGGGCATAGGTAGAGGGTGCATACCCCCTAAGCCATAGACTCTTCCTCTTCTTTCAAGGTGATCATCAGTTGATAAATCCTATGACCCATAGAAGATAAGCTTATTGATGCTCCAATCTGATGATAGTAAGGGAGTTTGCTTTGTCTATAAGTTTAGCCATAACCCATAAATAGCAGGATGGCTACCACCAATGGCATGTGGGCCTTAGTGCCAATAGCATGTAGGTGATGGATGCCTCATGTTACTCTAGAGGCCTAGATGGTTTCGGCTTGTGGCATGCATGCCTTAGTGCAAGTAGCATGTAGGCAATGGATGCCCAATGCTATTCTAGATGGTTGGATGGTTTTTGCTAGTTCCATGTGGGCCTTAGGGCCAATATCATGCAAGTGATGGATGCCATATTTCATGCTTAGTTATCTGATGTACAACATGGAAAAGGGAGTTATAAAGATGAATAGGCAAGTACGAGTTGGTCTAACCCCAAAGTCAAATCTTGGGCATGTACTATTGTGGGAAGTGGTAACTTAGATTAGTAGTGGTAGGGACCTCCTTCGGTGAATGGCCAATAGGAAATTTACTTTATGCATGGTAGACTGGCATGAATGAAAACTCTCTCTATGGGCCACAATATCCACTTGGATGTGGTGGATAGGGACTTATATCCTCTTTCTTGGGATCACATTGCATCCCTCTTTTGAACTTTGGGAAATTAAGGTCGAGGAAACAATTTTTCCTCAGGAGAACAATCTTTCATCGAATATATTATTTTATTTGTATCTATATTGTGTAGATGATACCATAGTTATACATAACTTATTGGGATTTTCATATTGTTGTTGTTACATTGTTATAACAAGACTGCATTAAATTTCTATTTCTTAAGCTGTTTAAATTCCACTTCTATGGTTATTGTGATTTGAATGTTCCCTTGTGTAAAAAAATATTGTGCAGTATTTTGAGTCAAGTTGGGGTTGTTATTATAGGCTCGAGCAGACTAGTTTCCTTGGAGAAAAAATCATTTTGGACAATCTTCTCCTTTCTTGGGAGACAACTAAATGGGCACAACAAACAACTCAAGATGCTTTAATCATAAAATTGGATTTTGACAAAGCCTATGATCGTACTCTTTGGCCATTCATTCTAAATATCTTCAAGTGGTTGGGTTTTGGCCCCATGATTTGCAAGCATATCAAAATTCTATTTAGGGACACCAATGTTAGAGTTGTGGTCAATAGTTCTCTCTCCCCTCAATTTCTTTTGTAGAAATAAATACATCAAGGCTACTTGCATGCCCCTCTTCTTTATGTCCTTGTTGTAGATGCTCTAGGATACTTCTTTCAACATGCAGTATGTTCTAATATCATCAAGGCATATCCCTCCTAGGAAGTTCCATAACTCTCAATTTGCACTTTATTGATGATAGTATGCTTTTCATTTAGAACTCAACTTAATAATTAAACCATAATTTGGATATTTTAGACCCGTTTTGCACTATTTCAAGCTATAAATTAATCATGCGTAAAAATGAATACTTCATGACTTGACCTAAAACTCACCCTCTTTGGATTCCAAATGAATGGAGAGAAATTAAACATCGCTCTATTACAAGATACCTAAGAATCCCCTTTGGCATTGGAGCTTCTCTCAAGGACATGTGAAGCTAGTCTATGATTAAAAAAATCTACATTGGTCTAATTGTTTCCTTTCAATGGCTAGGTGTATCTAGGTAGCCAATAATATCCTTCTAGCTATCCATGTTTGTATTTTGTCTTGCTGGCTTCATTCCAAAACTTGTTACAACCAACTTACCCAAGTGATCAAAAACTTCATTTGGGTCAAGTGAGGCAATAAAAAAGGTTCCCCTGCTATGTCTTAGATGCAATGTATTCAAATAAAAGGTAAAGGTGGGTTGGGTATCCTAAACCCCTTCACACAAGGCATTTTCCTCATGAATAAATGGTTAGTGAGGGCCATGGAAGGAAATTTTCCATGGAAGCACTTGGTTAGACATCACATTCATATTGCTATTATGAGAGGCCCTTGAAAGAAATAAAAAAATATAACAACAACAGAAATACAAAGAATGGAACTATAGATAAACTCATACATCATTAATTAAAACAAAAATACATTTTTTTATAGCTGTAGACACTCAACAAACTCCCTATAATCATGCTAATTATGATGACAACAAACTAGAGTTGTTCAACAGTAAATTGGACATCTAATGACAAAAAACTAAGAGTTATTTATAGTTATCTGGTGATTATTAAACGTGACTGAAACTAACACCTATTATGTTGGAGCATTAATTCCAACATCTCCTCTTAATGCTACAACACTAAACTGACTGACTACAAAATAATAAGAAATATATTTTGAAAAAAATTCTTGAACTAGTAGGACATCTTCAAGTTGCTCCCAAGTATAGTCTCGTATCTTTAATCCAAGTTCTCAACATCATTATACACCATTTGCACATGAAGTGTCTCAACACCCTTGCAAAGGTATGATATTGAAATTCTAGATTTTGGATCTCCTCTGAATTATTGGACATCAATCTTCACATGTATGTCTCATAACCCCAATGAGGTATAGTTTATCTGTTCCACAAAAATCTTAAACTATTGAACATCTATATATCCTCTACTGTACATCCTTCTCTATCTTTAAAATATTGTCCTCTTCAAAATAGGACAAATACCTCATCTTCAATGAATTCATCATCATAGCTATCAATATTTGGTGTTTTTTCAACAATGGTTGACATTCTCTCATCTCTTATGGTTGCAACAAGCTACAAAAAAACAAACTTCTTTTCAGATTCCTCCATAACACACAACATCAAACTTGACATAGAATCACAACAAAAAGACCTCCCATTAGCTCTAATTCCATAATAGAAAAATATAACAACATAAATACAAAGAATGGATTTGTAGATAAACTCATACATTATTCATCAACAACAATACATATTTTATAGTTGTAGACACTCAACAAACTTCCTATAATCATGCTAATTATGATGACAACTAATTGGATTTGTTCAACAACAAAATGGACATCTAATGACAACAAACCAAGAGTTATTGACAACTAACAGATGACTATTTAAAATTACTGGAACTAACATCTATTATGTTGGAGCATTAATTACAACATCCTCTCTTAATGCTACAACACTAAACTGATTGGCTCAAAAATAATAAGAAATATATTTTGAAAAAAAATCTTGAACTAGTAGGACATCTTCAAGTTGCTCCCAAGTATAGTCGCATATCTTTAATCCAAGTTCTCAACATCATTGGACACCATTTGCACATGAAGTGTCTCAACACCCTCACAAAGGTATGATATTGAACTTCTAAATTTTGGATCTCCTTTGAATTATTGGACACCAATCTTCACATGTATGTCTCATAACCCCAATGAGGTATAGTTTATTTGATCCACAAAAATCTTAAACTATTGAACATCTATATATCCTCTATTGTATCCTTATCTATCTTCAAAATATTGTCCTCTTCAAAATAGGACAAATACCTCATCTTCAATGAATTCATCATCACTATCAATATCTGGTGGTTTTTCAACATTGGCTGACATTCTCTCATCTCTTATGGTTGCAACAAGCTACACAACAACAAACTTATTTTTAGATTCCTCCATAACACACAACATCAAACTTGATATAGAATCATAACAACAAGAGCTCCCATTAGCTCTAATACCATAATAGAAAAATATAACAACAAAAATATAGAGTATGGATTTGTAGATAAACTCATACATTATTCATCAAAAACAATACATATTGTATAGTTGTAGACACTCAAAAAAATTCTTATAATCATGCTAATTATGATGACAACTAACTGGAGTTGTTCAACAACAAATTGGACATCTAATGACAACAAACTAAGAGTTATTGATAGCTAACTGATGATTATTAAACATGACTGAAACTAACACCTATTATGTTGGGCGAGATAAACTCTTTATGACTTCGTTCTTTAAAACCTAAGGTTTTTCTCCTTTTAACTTGATTTGAAAATTTAGGAAAATCAATTTGATAAAGCTTATTTGGTATGACCAGTCTCTTGGGCATGGCCTAAGTTTTAATTTTTCTTTCATTTGGTAGAATAGACTTATCCAACTGAAAAGCAAGCCCTTGAGGCTTGTCCAAAAACTAGTGGAAAACATTTATTCAAAAAGGGAATTCAAAATTTTAGATATCTTTGAGAACCTACAAGATTAATTTGGAAGCTTTGGAAACTACTCAAACTCAAGTACAACCTATCTTCTTTTGATAAAAAAATAATTATGAGTATTCACCAACTTGTCTCTTTGTAGTTGTACAGTCTTCTATCCATCCACAACCACTACTCCTGCAATGAATAGAGATGGTCCAACACTCATAATGTTCGTTCATTCTCCCTCAAGACAATCTATAGACAACTCCCACCTTTCATCATTTCTTCTCGCTTAAAATCCCTTTAGAAGTGTTGTTTTAATTGGCCTAAATAGAATAAAATCAACTAATGAATTTGGAAGTCCAAAGTTGATGCAAAATCCCGACTCATGTCTTGGGGAATCCTTCATGTGAAGCTCCCCATTGATAGTCATCTCACCTTTGTCCACCCCTCTCCATCTTCTCCATTTTACGAACAAACTGAATCCATTAAACATGGGTTTTGGTGATCTTAGTGTTACTCTAAACAATTGTGGTTTTCCATCTTCTCCATTCTTCCCGCTCTTTTCCCTTACAAATAGTCTTGGAAAAATTCTCTCATGGGGTCCTCCAAAGCTCTCTCAATATCATCACCCAAACCTACAAACAACTAATTCCTAAACACATTTAGAAATTAAAATGTTTGGCCTCGTTTTCCAACATTCATTATCCTATCTCCATTGAGATCCAATTGATACATTCAAATTTGAGTCTTCATATTGTTAACTACATCTCCCATGGTCACCCCTTAGAGGCCTTAATTCTAAGCTCTCTAATACTCTTCATAATATTCGTGCTCAACTTCAGAAGTTTGAAGATTTTATTGCAGATACCAAGCTGTTTGGAAATATTAATTGCTCTTGAGCCTCTTCTCATTGCCACCTACCTGTTAGGAGCATTTGTTTCCAGTGCAGCTAGAAGATTGTTTTGGGGATTGCTTTCCCAACTTGCTCCTGATGTGCAACTTGTCTGTAGAAGAATTAAATGTGGTAGGTTATTTTGAATTTGGAGGGAATGTTTTTGAATAGACAAAAATAATTAAAGTTTGTTAGTTCAGTCAGTTGGGAAAAAGAGTTTTTCTTTGTGCAACAGTAGTCTGAGAAGATGAATATTTTGTGAGTTCTCTATGTGATTCAGAGAAGCTCTTGAATAGCACCAGCTGTAGTTTGTTCTAGGCGTGTTTGTAGTGAGTAGCTGGAAGCTCTTGATAGTTCAGTGTTTGCCAAGAACAACCGATAGTTCCAATCGAATAGAAGGAAATAAGAGCTCTATGCAGCTCCTGATAGTTGT
Source organism: Sequoia sempervirens (assembly GCA_007258455.2). NCBI lineage: Eukaryota > Viridiplantae > Streptophyta > Pinopsida > Cupressales > Cupressaceae > Sequoia > Sequoia sempervirens. The sequence continues at coordinate 183,970,348 of VDFB02000008.1, read as the reverse complement.
TTGCAGTTTATGGGTGCAACTCCAGATTGCTGCGCATTTAGTTTGTAAACTGTAGATTGTAGTTTCAGTTTGAAAGAATTTTATAATTTTTGTTATCTAGTTAATAAAAAGAAGCAAATATTGCATGCCCAGTTTTGTGTCTCCAATTTGTCTTTGGTTTGTTATTCCGCATTTTGGTTATTCCCCTATTGATTGGGAAAATAGGGCAACAACCCCTATGGGTTTTATTCTGTTTTGAATCTCTAACATGGTATCAGAGCCAGAAGGCCCTAAGTCTTGAGAGAGTTGGGCATTTTTTTTTCTGGGTGTTTGAAGTATTTTTCTTGTTGGAGACATGGATGGAGATGAAAGTAAGAGTTGTAAACAACCACCACCATTTAATGGAAAGAACTATGATTTTTGGGAAAATAAGATGAAGACTATAATGGTTGCAAATGATTTGTGGGAGTTGAGGAGGAAAAATGCAAAAGAATTGAGTCTTATTGAAGTAGCCTTGATAGAGGCCATTTTTCCCAAAATAGCAGCAGCTAACTATGCAAAGGAAGCTTGGGAAATCCTCCAAACTAGCTACAAAGGGACTTATAAAGTCAAATTGGTGAAGCTCCAGATGCTTCAAAGAGAGTTTGAGACTCTCCAAATGAAGGATAGTGAGTCTATCTCAGAATTTCACACAAGAACCTTAGGTTTGATAAACTAGTTGAGGGTGAATGGAGAAGTCATTCAAGAAGACTAGAGGATTGTGGAGAAAATCTTTAGAAGTTTACCCACAAAGTTTGATGCAGTGGTGATTGCCGTTGAAGAGGAAAAGGATCTCTCAACATTGTTCTTTGATGAGCTGATGGGTTCTCTGCAAACCCATGAGCAACACCTAAATAGGTTTGCAAGTTCCTCCCATGAGAAATATTTCAAAGCTCAAGCCAATTCAAGAGGGAGGAGGAGAGGTAGAAACAAATTTGGACATGGTAGAGGCATATTTGGACAAGGAAATGCTAGAGGAGAAAGCTCGAGATGAGCAAGCAGCCAATAGGGAGCAAGTAGCTCTCAGTCTAGCTGTGGACAAGCCAAGAAGAAAAATAGCTCCTGTTGGAAGGGTGACAAGAGCAATATTGAATGTTATTATTGCCATAAATTTGGGCATTATGCAAGTGAGTACTGGAAAAAGAAGCATGATCAGTCCAAACAAAGTGCAAATGTGGTTGATGAAAAAGTGGCTGAAGGTAATCAGTAAAAGGCCTTCATCATGTGCAACATTGCTGAGCAAGGTAGTGATGAGGTATGGTTTTTAGATAGTGGCTATAGCAACCACATGAGTGTTAATAAGAGTTTATTTTCTTTCATTGATAAGAATATTAAATTTGAAATCAAAATAGGGAATAATGAAATAGCTCCAGTCGTGGGAAAGGGGTCTGTTATTTTTCGAACCAAGCATGGTGAGAAGAAGGAAATAGATGATGTCTATTTTTCCCTTGGTATAAAGCACAATCTGATGAGTATTGGACAACTGATCCAAAAAGGTTACAAAGTTTTGATGAAGAAGGGTGAATGCATCATTTATGAGAATGATGGAAGCAAGAAAGTAATTGTAGTAGTACAAATGATGAAGAATAGGATGTTTCCACTAAGGCTGGAAAAGTGTTTCTTAGCTCAGTCCACAACTGCAGGAAAATGTACAACAATACAGTAGCAAGCAACCTTCAAGGTAGTCATTCAAGACCCTTCCAAGCTATGGCATCTCAAGTATGGACACTTAGGCTATACTAGTTTGAATATTTTATCAAAGAAGGGTATGGTTGGAGGTTTACCAACCATTGTAGAGCCTAGTGGTAGATGTGAAGCCTGTATTTTAGGCAAGTTGTTAGAAACCAAGATCAGATTTGCAAACCGAAAAGACCTTCCACAGAAGAGAAAATCAAAAAAGCAAGAGAGGTTGCAAGAAAGATGTGCAACATAATATTCGAGAATTCAATAAATTACAAGATATGATTTGCTTTATAAAAGAAAAGACGCATAAACCTAATCTTATCTTGAGCAACAAGATAGCTCGATAAGATAAAGATAAAGCCTAAAACTTAGGAATTAAATATTGCCTAAGTAAACTTATGCAAAGTGTAATTAATAATTAATTACACCAACACCCCCCCATAAGTGCAACTTAGGGAAGCAAATAAAGCATGCACCTAAAACTAAGATGAATGCAAGAGAAAACATGAATGGGTCAGAGCAACAAGGCGATGGGGTACCCAAGTACAAATGCAATATGAGGTAGAGAAGGAGGAAACCCAGTGGGACAAAACCCCCCTACATTGAGATGATTGCTGCAAGAAGCATCAGAAGAACACTATGGAGTAACACTAGAACCTGATTTTGGCAAGCAAGGAAAGATACTTTTGTTTACTACTGAAACCAGATGAGAGTCACTGATTGACTCAAGGAATCATGATAAATCAACAACAAACCCGATGCCACAGAACACTGGAACAACCCTGGAATCTGTGAAGTAATAGGAGATGAGATGATGACAAAATCTAGAAACTGTGTAGCTCGATGCCAATGCCAAACTATGACTGAAACTCTTCCATGGGAAGGAGTACCATGAAGACTCTGGAACATTAACCATAAAAACATGGCCCTCAAACTGAGATGGATCCAATGTGGATCATTAACCATAGGCTCTCAATCTAAAGTGTGAACTGGATGTGAATCTAATTTGTGTCAAGCAAGAGAAAAAAATGTGGCCAAAAGAACAACGAGACCAGATATAACCCATGTGAGCTATCATCAAATTAAGATGAATATGGATATGCAAAAAACCCCCCCTGAATGGAACTTTATCATAGTTCATTTAGTACAATAACCCAACGATTGTAAAAGGAGAGCATACAAACATGCATAAATAGAAAATATAAATTGATGTCAGATCGGTGTAGAGGACAGAATCAGCTTTTTGATGCCACGAAAATGACGAAAAAAGGATCACCGAGTCAAAAGATATGCCCTCTGAAGCGAAAACAGAAAAATCTGAGTTCAAAGGCCTACAAAATAAATCTAGATCAAGACCTGGTAAAAAAAAATAGCACCACTGGATCGGTGTCCGAATCAGCTTTCCAATGGTATCTCATTTATGAAAAATGGAGATCGTATGCAAAAAATACTCTCGATTTCGTGAACATTGCTCCAGAAAGGGCAAAAAAACCAGTGTGGCATGAAATTTGACGGCCAAACACCCGTCACAGAAAAACGGTGAGGCTAAAATTGATTGCCAAACACCCATCAGCGCATTTTCCCAATTTGCCTTATTTTTTTTTGAGGCTAAAATTGACGGCCAAACACCCGTCGGTGCATTTTCCCAATTTGCCTTATTTTTTAAAAATGTTTTTTGTTTGAAAAAAACAATAAAAAAAACATACATTGATTTTTTCTTTTAATTTTTTTTTTTAAAAAAATGATTGGTGGAGGGGTACGTGGGCCATCCCCCACCCCTCCATGAGGCGCAGGTACTGCTGCGTAGGTCCGTACCTGCGCAGTACCTTGCGCAGGTATGTCCCTGCGCAGTACCCTGTGCAGGGGTACAACCCCTTAAACAAGCCTTTTGTGTTTTTTTGAAAATAAAATAAAAAGATTTACAATTTTTTTAAAAAGATTTTAAAAAGGATTTTAAAATATTTTTTTTGCATGGAGGAAAAAAACTGTGATTTTTTTTACGAAATTTTTACCTCGATCCGCGTGTAGACGGCAGTATAGGCAATTTTTTTTACCTCAGAAATCAAATGGACCCAAATATAGACATATTATATGTTGTTTTTCATCTCTCAAATGCTCTAGATCTGATGGTGAGGTCCGATCTGCCTGAAAATGTACCAAAAGCTTCGCAACTCCCAGATTTGATAAATCTTCAAACCCTCATAACTCTGGCATAAAATGTCAGATTCAGGCAAAACAATAGTTGATCTTGAATTTTTCGATAGCCCTGGACTCAAAAATGAGCTCAGATTTCCTCCAACATGCACCAAAATTTACCATGCAAGAGTACCCAAATAGAGAGACAAACTTGGGTGCTTTCTTGTGCACTTTTAGATGTTGTTTCTTCTCCTTCATGCACTATAGGGTGTTACACAACATTTCAGTGGATCTGTCAAGCTCTCTCAGTCTACATTATGGGGGGGCTATTATACTTTTCATGCTAATGCTTCCTTGGTTTTTCCTTGGAAGGAATCTTCCATCCTCAGTTGATTAGTGTTCTTCAGACTATTGGTACTTGTGCCATTTGTATCTGCATTCCAGGTGTTTGCCTTTGTTTTCCATCTAATTCGAGTAGTGTCATTGGGGGCACTCATGAAAATTGTTGTCTCCTTGATCTTGATCATGCTATCTTCAGAGGAGGTTCTTCAGCACCATAGCAGTCATCTTTCGACAGTTGTTTGCAGCTTCTTCCTACTTCTGTGATGTTCTTCATGTCTTGTGTTTCTCTCTTTTGGAGAGGATTTTTCTTCCACAAGGTTTTTCTCCTTTTCTCCGTTTGTGATAGATTCTTCATTTGTGCATGGGTACCTAACATGGCCTTGTTTTTAGGACCCATCTTTTGCATCTTTGCATCATTTGCATAATAATATTCTCCCTAAGTTGCACTTATGGGGGGGTGTTGGTGTAATTAATTATTTAATTACACTTGCATAAGTTTACTTAGGCATTATTTTAATTCCTAGGTTGCATTTAGTCATCCTTATCTAGTTGAGCTATCTTTTACTTCAAGCTAGGTTTAGGGTTGTGCATGCTTTACCTTTTTTAACACATCTCATGTATCATTTGTAATCTACCTCATTTTGATTTTTTGATCAATATTTAGCAAGCTATTTCTTGTATATCCTCTTGTGGAAGGTTTGTTCTTTGCAGGTGTTCCTGGGTGTTGAGCTAATTTATTTAGCTCTTACATCCTCTGGCTATTTGTGGTTGCTTTCCTTTCTGTCTGCTCATGCCAGGAGTTGTCAAGAGTTGTCAGGAGCTCTCTGCGGCCAATTATTTGGCTATCTGTGACTATCTTCCTAACTATCTACTTGTGTCAGAAGCTGTCAGGAGCTGTTAGGAGTGGTCTGGAGCTCGTCTGCAGCTATCAAGAGTGACTACAGGCTCATCTTGTTGCACTTCTTGTTCTTTTCCTTCTTCTTTAGGAGTTTTCGGGAGCGGTTCTGAGTTGTCAAAAACTATCAATCTATCCCATGACTCATCCTCTAGGAACTCCACGTCTCTATTGATAATTTTCTTGGTGATAGGATTACAGCCTGTAGGCTTTGGACTCTTCACTATAGCCCGTGAAGATGCAATTCTCACCCTTGTCATCCAACTTTTTTCTCTTCTCTTTTAGCACAAGTGTATATGCCACACATATGAACACCCTCAAGTGTTCAACTATCCACTTGCATTTTGTTCACGCCTCTTGTGAAATCTTGTCAAAAACTTCCTTTGTAGTACTTTTATTTATCAAATATATATATTTTGCTACAACTTCCCAAAATTCATTTGGGAGTCCCTTGGCTTTGAGCATGCTCCTTTCCATCTCCACAGTGGTCCTATTCTTTCTCTTAGCCACTCCATTTTGTTGTGAAGTATAATTGGCTATACTCTCTAAAAGTGCATAAGAAAGCACCCACAATTGAAAAAGTGGTGTGCAAAACAAAGCACACATGCATAAGGCTGAAATCATATGGATTCATTGTTGTCATGGAGGGACACTCACGAGACAAAGGTGTGATGGAAAAAACAAAGGCACTACACAACCTTCCCATGGAACTTTATAATACAGTGCAAGTACAAATTATGGCACAACCTTATGTGCAAAATCCCCAAAATACATGTACAATAGTGTGGCACTTTATCCACTGTGTTTACACAAAATATTGCTTATAAATGATGCTCAAAATGTCATAAAAAGACAAAAAACTAGAAATACATAAAGAAAAGCCAAAAATGAAGCATCCCATGCAATGAGAAGTTCCCAAGAGCTAATATGTCTAGGTAATTCACCAGAGTGTGAAAACACAAAAAAATGAATAAAATGTACTTGGAGTGAAATCTAGAAAAAATGCGTGGATGGAACTAAAGAGCTTTGAAAGACAGTTCCAATGCCGCTGAGATCGTGAAAAGACAGAGAAACTGGTCAAAAGTTACAAGCTTGAAACTAAAAACAACTCCTTTGACTTCCACAAGTTGTAGAATTCACCAAAAGAAAAATGATGCAATGAGACCCACACCACTAGAAAGTTGGTAGAACCAGCTTTCCGACGATATCTCGTTTTCCAAGAAACAATATTGTATGCCCAAGTTATGGCCAAAAGAAAAAAATAGCTCCATGGAGGCCAAAGAGGGGTCAAAGGGGCCCATATACAACGTCTATATGAAGACGTTAGCATGACGTCATGTTGACGTCAGTGGAATATTCCCTTCTGTTAGGAAAAAAATTTGGTACCCTTGCAAAAATATCCGATTGACGGAATATTCCTAAAAGATGAACGAAATATTCTTAAAAGATGCTACCCGCCAAAAAGCTCGCCACCTGCCAAAATTTGGCCGTCGGTAAGATAGGGATGCCGCTGACCGATAGGGAATGACATTACTTGTGGTAAGAGAAAGCTGTTGAAAAAACCAGAAAGCCTGACCAAGGGGGAAGGAGGCTGTCAGAGGGGAGTAGAAGTTTTCGGCCGGCAAAAGGAACACCGACCAAAATGGGAATCCGTCGCTGGGGGTTACAAGCCTGCTGGTGAAAGAAGGAAATGCCGGCCTGTAAAAACACTGCTGTTGGGGGTTTGTAGTAGCCGCTGGAAAATGGAGGAAGGGTCGCCTAGGGTTACGGGTGGGGCTCGTAGGCCTACCATGGTAGGTACCTACGGTACTCTCCCCTCATAAATGCACCTCTAAAAAAAATCCGCCCCTCTTTTTTATTTAAACTGCTTTTTAATAAATTTTTGGATTTTTATAAAATTTCTATAATTTAAAAAAAAAAAACAAAAAAACTGAATCTTATATTTTTTCCTTGGATTGTGTGCACAGGGGTGGTACAGAGGCCATCCGACTTTTGGAACAATTTTTTTTTGCCTCAGAAGCTCCCGACGCCGAAATAGGGCATGCTATATGTCAAATTTCGTCTCTCGAATGCTCTGGATCTGATGGCGAGGTCCGATCTACCTCAAAAAGCACCAAAAGTTTCACAACTCCCAGATCTGGAAAATATTCAAACCCCCATAACTTTGGCATAAAATGTCAGATTTAAGCGAAATAAAAGTTGATTTTGACTATTTTGACATCCCTAGACTCGAAAATGAGCTCAGATTTCCTCCAACGTGCATCAAAAGTGACCATGCAAGAAAACCTAGATAAAGAGACAACCTCAAAAAGATCTTACAGCCATAGCTCAAACCTCATATAGGGAAGGGTTTTGGCAGGAAGGGCTCTGATACCATGTAAGAGCTGAAGAAATTAGCTCAACACCTAGGAACACTTACAAAGAACAAACCTTCCACAAGAGGATATGCAAGAAAGAGTTTGTTGAATATTGATCAAGAAATCAAAATGAGGTATATTACAAATGATACATGAGATGCCTTAGAAAAGGTAGAGCATGCACAACCCTAAGCCTAACTTGAGCTAAAAGATAGCTCAAATAGATAAGGATAACTAAATGCAACCTAGGAATTAAAATAATGCCTAAGTAAACTTATGCAAGTGCAATTAAATAATTGATTACACCAACAAAGGATTGGCTCTCGAGAACTCCCAACAACTCCAGATAGGGTCTGTTCAGCAGAGCAACAATAGTAGTGAAAGTTCAGAGCCCACTCTCACCTCCCTAATGCCAAAGAAGACCAACAGTCTAAGGGAGATCTCCCAAAATGAAGGGTATGATGAAGAATTTGATGATAGTGTGAATTTTGCATTATTTTCTCATAGTGATTTGATTTATTTTGAGGATGTTGTGAAAGAGGAGAAATGACATGGATGAGGAGATAGATGCAATAAAGGAGAATAGAACATGGGAGCTAATTGATTTTCCTCCCAACAAGCAAGTTATTAGAGTGAAATGGGTCTACAAGACCAAATGCAACATCGAAGGAAGAATGAAGTGACACAAGGCATGATTGGTGGTTAAGGGATATAAACAACAGTTTGGGAGAGATTATGATGAGAAATTTGCTCCAGTAGCAAGGATGGAAACTGTGCGGGCAGTCATAGCAATTGCAACCAAGCACAAGTGGAAGGTGTTTCAAATGGACGTCAAGTCCACCTTCCTAAATGGAGTATTGAAAGAAGAGGTATATGTGGAGTACCCACCTGGTTATGAAGTTTCAGGTCAAGAAAACAAGGTATATAGGCTGAAAAAGGCCCTCTATGGGTTGAAGCAAGCTCCACGAGCATGGTACAACAAGATTGGCTCATATTTGTTGAGCAATGGCTTTAGCAAAAGTGATGGTGAGCCCACTCTTTACATCAAGGCAACTGATGGTAAGGTTTTAATTGTTATCTTGTATGTTGATGATCTAGTTTTTACTAGGGATGATGATTTCCTCATTGTTGATTTTAAAGAGGCCATGAAAAGAGAGTTTGAGATGAAAAACTTAGGTCTCTTGAGGTATTTTCTAGGCATAGAAGTAAAACAAATGCATGATGGTATTTTTATCTCTCAAGCAAAGTATGCAACAGAGATTTTGAAAAGGTTTAGGGTGTTTGAAAGCAAGCTTGCCCCAACACCAATAGCCATAGGTTTGAAGTTGAGCAAGGAAGGTTGCAACAACAATGTAAATCTGACCATGTATAAGAGTTTGGTTGGAAGCTTGATGTATTTAACAACAACTAGGTCTGATATAATGCACAATGTAAGTCTGATTTCTAGATTTATGGAGACTCCAAAAGAGTCACATTGGAAAGTGGGTAAAAGAATCTTGAGGTATGTGAATGGAACCAAAAGATATGGTATTTTGTATGGTGCAACAAATGTTTATGGGCTGGTTGGTTACACAGATAGTGATTGGGAAAGGAGTGTGGATGATAGGCAGAGCACATCTGGATATGTGTTTCATTTGGGTTTGGGAGCTATCTCATGGGATTCCAAGAAACAACCCATAGTTTCCCTATCTACAACAAAGGTTGAGTATATAGCAGAAACGCAACAGTGTGCCAAGCTATTTGGCTAAGGAGGACCTTAGCAGATTTGAAGGAAGAACAAGAGGATTTAACAACTATATTTTGTGACAATTTTTCATCAATTGCTTTGATGAAGAATCTAGTATTTCATGGAAGAAGCAAGCATATTGAAATCAGGTATCATTTCATAAGAGAATTGGTTGAAAATGGTGAAATAAAAATGGCATTTTGTAGGGCTAAGTAGCAACTAGTAGACATATTCACCAAGCCATTAAGCAAAGACAACTTCGAGTGCCTAAGGAACAATTTGGGTGTTGTTAGTTTGGATTAGGAGTGATCTTGTTTCGTTAGCTCAGGACAAAGGGGGAGTGTTGGAAATATTAATTGCTCCTGAGCCTCTTCCCGTTGCCACTTACCTATCAGGAGCATTTGTTGCCAGTGTAGCTGGAATATTGTTTTGGGGATTTCTTTCCCAACTTGCTCCTAACATGCAACTCTGTCTGTAGAAGAATTAAATGTGGCAGGTCATTTTGAATTTGAGAGGTAATGTTTTTGAATAGAGAAAAAGAATTAAAGTCTATTAGTTTAGTCAGTTGGGAAAAATAGTTTTTCTCTGTGCAACAACAGTCTGAGAAGAATGTTTTTGTGAGTTCTTTGTGTGATTCAGAGAAGCTTCTGAACAACTCAGTAGCTATAGTTTGTTCTGGGCGTGTTTGTAGTGAGCAGCTAAAAGCTCCTAACAGTTCAGTGTTTGCCAGGAACAACAAATAGTTCTAATCAAATAGAAGGAAGGAAGAACTTTGTGCAACTCTTGATAGTTGTTTGAAGTTTGTGGGTGCAACTCTAGATTATTGTGTGTTTAGTTTGTAAACAGTAGATTGTAGTTTCAGTTTTAAAGCATTTTGTAATTGTTGTTATCTAGTTAATAAAAAGAAGCAAACATTGCATGTCTAGTTCTGTGTGTCTCCAATTTATCTTTGGTTTGTTATAATGCATTTTGGGTATCCCCCATTTGATTGGGGAAACATGGAAACAACCCCTATGGGTTTTGATTATGTTTTGAATCTCTGACATGGTATTAGAGCTAGAAGGCCCTAAGTCTTGAGTGAGTTGGGAATTTATTTTTCTAGGTGTTTGAAATTTTTTTCTTATTAGAGACATGGCTGGAGATGAAAGTAAGAGTTGGCAACAGGCACCACCATTTAATGGACAAAACTATGATGTTTGGGAAAAGAAGATAAAGACCATAATGGTTGCAAATGATTTATGGGAGTTTGTGATTAGTGGGTTCAATGATGTGACTGACCCAACAACATATGTTGTTCTCACAAACAACCAGAAGATCTAGTTGAAGGAGTTGAGGAGGAAAGATGCAAAAGCATTGAGTCTTATTGGAGTAGCCTTGATAGAGGCCATTTTTTCCAAAATAGCAGCAACTAACTATGCAAAGGAAGCTTGGTAAATCCTCCAAACCAGCTACAAAGGGGTTGATAAAGTCAGATTGGTGAAGCTCTAGATGCTTCGAAGAGAGTTTGAGACTCTCCAAATGAAGGATAGTGAGTCTATCTCAGACTTTCACACAAGAACCTCAGGTTTGATAAACTAGTTGAGGGTGAATGAAGAATTCATTGAAGACTAGAGGATTATGGAGAAAATCCTCAAAAGTTTACCCACAAAGTTTGATGTAGTGGTGATTGTTGTTGAAGAGGCAAAGGATTTCTCAATGTTGTCCGTTGTTGAGTTGATGTGTTCTCTACAAACCCATGAGCAACACCTAAATAGGTTTGCAAGTTCCTCCCATGAGAAAGATTTCAAAGCTCAACCCATTGCAAGAGGAAGGGGGAGAGGTAGAAACAACTCCAAACATGGTAGAGGCAGATCTGGACAAGGAAATGCTGGAGGAGAAAGCTTGGGATGAGCAAGTAGCCAAGAGGGAGCAAGCAAATCTCAATCAAGCTCTAGACAAGCCAAGAAGAACAGTAGATTGGAGTGAAATTGGTTGGCCAATTACTATTACTAGAGAAATAAAAGCATAGAGTTTCATGTCTTCCTTGGATGATTGAGACAAAATAACTACAAGCACTATAGGAATGAATCATTAGAGTTCACCAGGTCCATGAGGTTCCTAAACTGCATAATAATCTTTTCTTTTTGTGCTTGTAGTTGGAAGAACTGCTCATGTAGGTCTTCTACCGCTAACCTTGTGCTTCCATCTAGGTCATGCGCCAAATCATAGGAACTGGAAGCTTTATCTATCTATGAATCAATTGAGTCCATTTCATCTTTTATGCTCTTTGTGGCTCCGAGCCACTTCATACAGAATTGGAATAAGGCTTTGATCTTAGCCACATAAGCCTGCACACCTTTGAGACTATCTTGAAACTTATTATGTGGATGGGAACACTTCAAAATTTCCATCAATCTCTTCTCATCCATTCTCTTGTCTACTTCTTTTTCTAATTTTTCTTTTAATCTAGAGGCATACTCTTTGAAATAACCAATAAATGTTTTTAGGTTCTCCATACTGAATAATGAATTATCAATTGTTACACTGGCTATGGCCTCTTGGAGTGTCTTCACAACCTCCACAATCAACTCTGCACTCTTTTGATGAGTTTCTATTATCTCCTTCCGTGTAGATGCATGGAAGACATCTCCTAGTTGAAGTTTATGGAGTGGTGAACTCTTGGCTATTAAATCCATGTTTCCTTGTTGCATGTGAAATTGTAGCAACTGTGTGGACACAAAATGAAACTGCAATTGCATGCTCAATAGATTATTTAGAGAATCTCTGAAAGAGCTGGAGGATTCACTAGTTTCCTTTACATCCTCTACAACTTTCTCTTCCAATTCCTTAGATCCTTCTCATTATCACTAGTGCTAACTGGTTTCTCTGCTTCTTTCTTCTCCTTATCATCACTTGCATCCTCATTCTTCTATTCATTATCTTCACCTTTATCTCCTTCACCAGTAGTTTGTTCTGTATTATCCGAAGGGATGGTTGTCTCTAGTTGGTCTTGTATGCTCTCAACATGTGTATCAGTTACTAGAGGAGTAAGAGTATCCTCCTTTGCAATGTCTTCTCCGATAGTTGCATTTCTTCCAACATCCTTCTCAGCTTAGATACATTTTCTTTTGTTGTCTCTTCCACATCTGGAAGAACATTATCTTGTGCATTCCCCTCTTCTGTCTCATTCTCATGTTGAGCATCATCAAGTTGCACATCTTCTCCAATATTCTCATCTAGATCAGGCATCTCCACATGTGGTTTTTTGGGTATAATTTTTACACGTTCATCAAATTTTGAAACAAATTACATTTTTTGAAACTAGATTTCATTCTACATGTATTAAAAAAAAAAATATATTTTTTGATTAGTTTTCAAAAATTTTAGGGGGGGGGACGCTTAAATTTCTATTTTTAGGATGTGTCCACTTTGAAAATTAGTAAAAAAATCATATATTCATTAAAAAATTAGCCAAAAAATCTAGCATAAACTAAATGGTGTTAGATAATTTCTCACCAAAACGATTTTAAATTCTAAAAAAAGTTAACATTTTAGGGGGAGCACACCATACAATATGTTATATTTTTTCTAAAAACAAGACCAATTTGTGTGCTCCCCCTTTTTGAAACCCTTAATCTTCACCATTTTTTTAAAAAAAATAGTAGTTTAGCAAGTAGATTTGGAGCACTACAACTCTTGTTCTTTTTGCATCTTCAAATTTTGAGTGCAACTATATTCATTTTCTCATTGAATATCAGACTTTGTTGATTTCAAAAATAAAGTGGCATCTTACGACCCCCTTTTTGTATCACATCTTGGTGCACTTATCCTCTAAGGCCATGTTAGGTATCCATGTACATATGTAATGCAATCTCTCACAAACGGAGAAAAGGAGAAAACCTAGTGGGATAAAACTCCCCCCAAAAGAGAGATGGAAATAAGATGCTCTCAATGATGCATGAGAAGGATAAAATCCCATATGAGGAAAAAGACCCCCCCATGAAAGAGAAGAAGAGAGACCATGCACCCCCCCTCAATGTAGAATCTCTTGCAAAGATGGTAAATTCCTGACAATGAATGTTGAAGATGGCTCATGACTGTAAAACAATGTTCCTCCCCTTAGAAAGAAACAAGACCAAGATGGTATGTAGGATTTCTTCTCATTCTTGAAAGGAAGATACAGGAAAAAGATGATGTGTGATATCTCTGAAGAATTCTCAAGTCTCTCCAAGTCGATGTCGAAAGGTGTCACACTCCAAAAAGACATTCTAAGCCACACTGCCAAAGAATACAATCTAAAATGTCCTAGAAAAAATTGTAGAACAAAATCCAAAGACAAAGATACCTCCTTTAAAGATAAAGAAGCCTCCTCCAAATTTTGTCCAAAAGAATCCACACTCATGTCAAACTACAAAGGATGATCATGTAGAGAATGAACAAGATAGATAGAGTGTTTCCTCACAACAACTAAAGAAGGATCATCTCCTTCAAAGAGAAGATTTATGCAATCAGTAATGTCTCCAAAATCTAAAATGCGGCTCACAAAAAAAACCAACAATGTCAATCAAGTACTCACGTCCCAAGTAGCCATCTCTAGAAGATGATGTATGTCTTGTTGTACTTAATCACAAGGAGCCAAAACTGTGGCAAAAAAAGCATCCTAAAGTACAATAGTAGATGAAGGAGATTATATCTCAATGCATGTCATTCGACTACATTATCATCCCCCATTATATCCTCAACATATGGTGAAATAAGAACACAAGATGATTATGCCGATGTTGGATTACAAGAGTTCTAAGCCTCAAGATGTTGACTCATAGATGAAGAAGATGAACCATCTAAATCTGGATTAGGAGCCATAGAAATTGAAGTCTCAATAGAAGTCTCCATAGGAGGAGAAGGTTATGTGTCATCAAAACAACCATACCATTCCTAGAATGAGCAAGAACATCAGTTGTTTTATCATCAATTGGTCGAAACTCATCAAGTGGCATAAGAAAATACACAACAGGATCCTTTGGGAATGGAGGTTCATTTGAGTCTCCATACATCTCCCAAAGTCTTCTTATAAGGTCATGAGGGATCTCAATAACATTAGTGACCATTTGTGTGTCAATATCATAACTACAACCAATTAATCCTAGGATATGTTTAATTTTTATGTCCCACATGATTCTCTTCCATTTGGATGAAGGTTTAGGAACTAGTCCATAGAGATATGGTAAAATATTAAGCCACCTACAATGTGTTAGTATTCCATCTTGAACTGAGACTTAAATTTCCATCTATTCAACCTGGTTACAATAGGATTCCATTTGATACCCATATTAAAATTCCTCAACTTTAGTCACTCAATAGATCAATCAAGAGACATAAGCCAACAAAAGCATAAGATTACCCCCTCCCCGCAAATTAAGCATCCATAAAACCCCCCAACAACATATGAGGTTGGAACTTTATACTTAGTGTGATTATAGGTGTCAATTTCCATAAATAGCGAAGTGGACTTCATCTTAATGCATATAGATGCCAAATTTAGCCACAAGCTCAAAGTAAAAATTTTACATGAGATGAGATCAATCTGATCACACGAATACAAAGTACATGAAAAATTAAGAACTTTAAAAAAAATCACCCAAAAATGTTACTGTAGGAGAAAGAATGGAGCCCTGAAAGTTCCCAAAATGAGAATGACTCAACAACAAATGTGAGAATTTGTAATTTATGGAATCACCAAAGACCAAAATAAAAAAAAATTGCACCACTATGAAGAGAGCAAAATTATACCCCAATTTTTTTTTTAAAAAGTTCTCATGAAAAGGAGTTTGCATGACAAAGTTATGAGCCCCCAAAGTCAGACTAAAAATTCAAAACCTGCAATGGAAAGGGGTAAAAAAAAAAATTGAATGTTGACGTCACTACTGATGTCAACAATTTATGCGATTAAATTTGATGGTCTTCTGCCCATCATCAAAATATGTTGGTGTGAATTAATGTCTTGTACCTAGCTAATTCACTCACTAAGTAATTAGGGGACATAGTCACATGTTAAGTTTACTTAGGATATAAGATTCTTTCTAGAAGTCTTAGTTGGCTTTTCTAGAGCTTATCTAATTATCTAGCTAGTAATGCTTGATTCCTAGGTAGTTAGTTAGTTTTTTGTCTCATGTAATAGGATTAAGACACTTGTCATAATCTTGTCTAATCCTATCTCTCTACCTTTCCTTTATAAGCAAGGCATCTCATGTAAATTTATATTCAAGTATATTCAACCATTATTCAATCTTGCATTGTTGAAGCAAGCTTTCTTTTCATTCTCTCTTTTGTGGAAGATATTTTGGTCTAGCAATTGTTCTTAGTGGTGTTGGGGAGTCACCATTTACTCCCACATGGTATCAAAGCTCTAGGGTTATAGATTCCTTCCTAGATGTGAGGGTTTCATGTTGGCTTGAAGAGTTTTGTTGGGTGCATTTTGGGGTTTCAAGGACCTCATGGTTGAATCTAGGGCAATGAAGAAAGTCAGGTTTGTCTTTCGTTTCATCAAAAATGGTTATGTTTTGGCTGATCTATGAGGGTTTGAAAAAGTGTGAAGAGTAGCTGATCCAGGAGGTCAGTGATTTTTCAGAGAACTTTGGGCCTAGATTTGCATCACCATCCTGCTCAAAAGGCTACACAGATGAATTTTGATTTCCAATTCGTCCATTTTCGATAAAATTAGTTTCTGATGCAAATTTATTTTTCTTGGACAGGTCGTACGACCCCCCAGGTCATCATTAATATTTTCCAGAAAAAAATATTAAAAATAATTTGTGTATTTTATGAAAATTTTTGGGCTCTCGGGCATTTTATATTTTTTGTGGACTTTAAATAAAAATTGCAGCGACATATTCTATTTGGCAGAGCATATTCTCTGTCCATCCTCTAGTTGTCAAATCCGTTGTTGGTTCACTAAAGGGCTTGGTCAAATCTGTCATTGGGTACAAACCTGTGTACTTTGCATTAAAAGTATTGTCAGCATAGGTCATATTGTCCTTTGGTTGGCATATGGTCATCCTAATCGCATGTTTTGTCATAAGTTTGTTTTATATTAACTTTTGTCACAAGTAAAAACTACCGACTTATTCTTTTAATATATTAAACCCTTTTTAGAAAAAAAGCCAACCATAATCCTCACTTTATTGTTTCGAAATTTAAAAAAAAAAAATCATTTAAGCCTTGTAAAAATCTTCCCATACACTATGAGGGCCAATTTTTTTTTGTCTTAGGTTCAATTTTTTTTTCCCTTGATCAATTAGTCAACAAGGTCCCAAATAGGCTATTTTTCCCATTTTGGAATAACTTTCACATACAGTAGAGAAATTTTTGAAATGAAATATTTTTGGAAAGATGGAAGTCTCAATTTTCTAGTGGTGTAGTTTTTTTGTAGAAATTTTTCTATTTGATACCAATTTTTTCTAATTGAAGTCAGATCTTCATTTTTGGCTTCTGAGCTAGTAACTCTTTCCCATGATCTTCGATTTTCGCGATTCTTGCGATGTTGGAAAGGTATTGAGGAGCTCTATCTAGCCATTCATGCACTTTTTCTAGTTTCTATCCTAGGTATTTTGTGATTTCAGAATTTTCTTGGTGGCTCTAGTGAAGGATACTTGGATGTTTTAGCTATTGGGAAAGTGTTGTTTTGATCATTGTACTCCATTTCAGGTGTATTGTATATGTTGATCTCAGATTGTATCATTTGAGAAGTGTATTATCATTGTAATCATGGGTTATTCAACTCATCCTTCTGTAATAGTTTTGACTAGGGATAATTATGAGTCATGGAAAAAAGCATCATAACACATTGTGAGTGGCTAAATTTTTTTCCACATCTTTATGGACTCATTCCTAAAATAGAAACAACATATAAGAAACCAGTTTGGGGTAATAAGAATGATAATATCATAGGATTTATTGGTTCTACGTTTAGTGCAATCATCTTCAACGGGACCTATCATAAGGTATTCTCAGACATCTCATGCCCACACATAGTTTGGACCAAAGTTTGGGAGATATTTGGAGATCCACAGTAGCCCCCATTTCCAGATGATCTTGCCTCAGATTGCCTCATTCCACTTGATGATGTTGATAACACACCTTATGATGATGGAACCTTAGAGGAAATTGAATATGATATAGAAATTGAGTGTCTTGATGATCCAAAGACTTCTCCTACAACTCCTACTTCTCAAGATGAGATCACATCTTCATTTTTTGTTGATGAGTCATTGAGTACTTCTAGTGATTCATTGCAATAGGTATTTGATAGTCTTCATGATTGGGATTCCTATTTGACAGACATTGCTTCTTTGTTTGTGGAGTCTCACATTTCAGATTTGGAAGACCAATTTGAGGATCTATCTCTCCTATTTGATGATAGCCATGGATCACCTATTGTCACTTCATGTTTGTCTTCAGAGTTTGTTCAAGACCAGTTTCCACTTGTTCCTAGTTTGTCACAACAAGTTGTGATTGGGTATGTACCTGATTAGATTATTGTCATCTTCATCATCCAAGAACTTGGCAACACATGAGAATATTTTAGAGACACAATCTTCATACATATGGATTTATCCTAATTTCTATCTAAAATGGGAAGCATTCCTACATTTGTACTTGGTGTATCTTCTTCGCAAGGGGAGAAACATTGTTTGTAGGCACTGAATTATTTTTTGTCTTCAGACATTATCCATACTTATAGGTGATTACACATTGTGGGATATCTTATCTCTCTTTTTCCCTCTTATGGGGGGGTCATTGATTGTATATACATGATGGATGTAGTCCTTGGGGGGTATCATTGAGTCCTCCATACATCTTGTTTTTTTTGTTTTTGTTTTCTCTCTTTTGGAGAGGATTTTCATCCCATTGGGTTTTCTCCTTTTCTTCGATTGTGAGGATTTCATTTGCATTGTAAATGGGTACCTAACATAGCCTCGTAGCTGGGACCCATCTTCATCTTCATCTTTGCATAGTTTGCATAATAATATTCTCCCTAAGTTGCACTTAAGGGGGAGTGTTGGTGTGAATTAATGTCTTGTACCTAGCTAATTCACTCACTAGGTAATTAGGGGACATATTCACATGTTAAGTTTACTTAGGATATAAGATTCTTTCTAGAAGTCTTAGTTGGCTTTTCTAGAACTTATCTTATCTAGCTACTAATGCTTGATTCCTAGGTAGTTAGTTTGTTTGTTGTCTCATGTAATAGGATTAAGAAAATTTTCATAATCTTGTCTAATCCTATCTCTCTACCTTTCCTTTATAGGCAAGGAATCTCATGTACATTTATATTGAAATATATTAAACCATTATTCAATCTTGCATTGTTGAAGCAAGATTTCTTGTCATTCTCTCTCTTGTAGAAGATATTTTGGTCTAGCAACTGGTCTTGGGGGTGTTGGGGAGTCACCATTTACTCCCAAAAAATATACCTCCCTTGCACTGTAGAATATTCTCCAAACCAGAATATGCACATAATATTCTTTACATGACGAGAGGGATGAAATATTTTGCAATGCTCTGAAATATTCTTCTTTGTTTGTCGGCTGATGCTAGAATATCTGCTAGTTGGCAGTATTGAGTGGTCGACAAAAGGTGGAGGTGACGCCTTTGTGTCTAGTGAACCGTGGTAAATCAACAAACACCATGTAGCGCTTTGCTACACATTAGGTACTCTATGGGATTGCAAAGCAATACCCATGGACCTACTATAATTTTTTATTTTATTTAAATAAATAAATTTTTAAAAGCTTAAAAAGAAATATAATTTTTAATGAATTTTTATTTTTCACCTTTGAATAAATTATTTTGACTACGTATGACCCATTTGTGTGATTTTTTTGCAGTGATTGACCATAGGATCGGTGGTACGGTTGAATTAGAAAAAAAATCCTTTGATGCCTAGGGTCAAATGCTCCAATTTTTATGATTTGATAATTGATCTTGGGGTTTTTAGGCCTTCCAAACATGATGGCAAGGGCGATTTTGGCCTAAATTTCTCTGAAAATTCAACTACCTCCTAGGTCTGGTAACCTTTTCCTAACTTGAAATCCTTGTAGATCAAGCAAAATATGGAAAAATTTGATGAAACGAAAGGAAAAACCGACTTTCTCTAATTCCTTGGATTCAATGGTGAGGTCCTTGAAACCTCCAATTGCACCCAACAAAATTTTCATGCCAAGATTGGTCCCTCAGATTTGGGAAGAAGTCTACAACACTGAATCTCTGATACCATGTAGGAGTTTATGGTGAATTCTTCAACACCCTAGGATCACCCGCAAGACAACAATAATTTCCAGAAGAGAGAACTGGAAAAACTATCATGCTATGATTATGGATGCAAGACTACCAAATTTAATATGATGTACATGTGATAATTTTATTATAAAGGAAAGTTGTGAGATAGGATTAGATAAAATCATGACATGGGTATGTGCAGGACCATGATGGGCGAAAAAGTGGCGATATGATGGGTATGTGTAGGGTATGTGGCTGACGACCTTTTTTTTATCCAAAATTGATGAAACGAAAAGGGTTTTTAAAGGAGATTCTCAGCTTTCCACCAATATAAATTATGCTTTACTTTGAACTTAATAAATAATTATTATTCATTTTCTATTTGAATTACGACTAAAGTCCTTATTGATAGGTTGATTGAAAAAAATCTATAGATTTCAAGTTACGGTATCACATTTTTTGAATTTGAAACATGCATCACATTCCATGCTTTGTATAAGTTATAGGATTAAAAAAAAATCATGTTCAAAGTTTTGACCAAGTTAAGGTGGTCAGACATACAAATTTTTATATTTTTTAAAAGTTGTAATAAAAATTTCATAATTAATTATTTACTTGGAAAAAAATTACAAAAAAATATGCATCACATCAAGACATGAGTCCTCTAGTTATATATAAAATATTATAACAAAATATTATCATTTTATTGTGGTTAGGGTGGTTAGACAAACACCTACAATTTCTTATTTTTTCACTGAAATTTAAGTAGTACTGCATTGAAGTTTCAAATTTTCACTGGTCAAATAGATTTCTTTTTTTAAATAAACCTAGTAGTTTAGAAAATATATTCAATTTGCTACAGATTCTATTCTTACATATTTTTGAAATAATACAGATAACTTATTCAAATTTTTACATCAAGTTGCCTAACTCTGATTTTTTTGAATTTTCATCGCCACTTAAAGGCCTGTTTTTTCCATGATGATCCTGCACATACCCATGTACATCTTAATCCTATACAATGAGACAACTACCCCAAAAAATATTAAATAATTTAGGGCACAAGCATTAAATGCCAAAAGATAAGATAAGATATAGTGACAACTAACACTATCTAGAAAGATTCCATCCTAGGACCTAAGTGGACTTAATGTATGTAAATAGGACCTAGATAGGTAAAAAACATATTTCCACCAACAGGAGAGACATTACAACAATGAGAGAAATAGGAAGAACCACTAGAAAATATGATGGAACAACTAGTTCAAAGATAATGAGAAGAGTTTGAATGTATTTTGGACTCTAGATTATGAAGACTAGGGGAAAACAATACAATGGATATTTGGTAAAATATAAGAATAGACCAATAGAGGACACCACTTGGTTAAGCCCAACAAAATTTGATTTCTACCAATTCAACCTATAACAATAGAGTTATTAACTCAAGTAGCAACATAGTTTCTCACTTGCAACAACTAAATTGTGACCTATAGCAACTTAGAATTTTAGTCAGTGACCAAGGGCTCACAAATTTTGTACCCTAATAGTTTGATGTATGGGCATCATGTTTATTTATTTATTAATTTATTTTGGCACTTCCTTTCTTCTACCCTCATGCATACAAGTTTGTGGCAATTTTAAATTGAAATTACATTTGATCGTTGGAAGGGGAAACTACCTACCCTCCATAACATTAATAAATAAAAAATAGAAAAATGGAGAAGAATAAGTCCAAGAGGATTTTTGAACCCAAAAAAGAGTTATTGAACATTTATGACAGATTTTTGAGTGTTGGACCCAATTTAGGCATGATTTTTGGCAAAAAATATAGATTTTGGAAGAGAAAAGAAAGAGAAGAGGAACATAGGAAAAATAAAATAGAAATAGTCAAAAAGAGGAAAAAATCCTAGCAAATAGAGAAGAGAAAAGATAAAGAGGAACAAAAGAGCATGTGACAAACAACAAGAAAGAGAAGAACACGAGAGTCTTACGTTTTCCCTAACATTTTGAAGGGAATTAAATCTATGTAAATAATTATATTTTGAGAAAAAATGAAATAAAATATTACCCTTTTAAAACTATTTTCTTTCTTGGCATATGCGTTTCTTCTATGAATGATAAATCTTTATGAGTTTGTTACTTTAAAAATTATTTATTTTCTATGTGAGCATACGGGTATCTTGTGATTGGCGATATGTGGTAAAAATTTAATAGAAAAGTATTTTTGTGCCTACAACATAGATTGTTGTTCTTGTAGCAACTAAGTATTGCACACTTGTGACTTAGTTTTTTTTACATGCATCTTAATTCTTTTCACCCGCAACTTAGTTTTGTTCACTTGCAATATAGATTTTTGTTCCTATAACAATTGATTGTTACACATGTAACTTAGTTTTGTTTACCTACAACTTATTTACATTTGCATGCATCATAGTTCTATTTACCTATAGGTATATATTTCACCTACAATAGGCATTTTGTGGCCTTTTTAGATGTTGTGTGGGTTGCTTTCAGCAACATAACCTCCCTTCTTCATCTGCTAGCTCAAGTTTGGTTAGGGTTTGGGAACCTATATAACAAGGGGGGTGTCATCATGTAAACTCATCAACCTTTAACCCATGTAAGGAATGTATAGTTAGTACATTCAATAAGCATAGAAGCACATGGCCTCTTATATTATTAGAGGAAAATCAAGTTGTAGATCACATTCACAATCAATCTTGTAATGCTTATGGCTGAGAAAAAGGCATGGTGGGTTATGCAACAGATGAAGAAACCAACTCACAAAAAAATTGAAATAAAGAAAAATAGGGTGTCAGGTTTCCCAAAATGGGAAGGTAGGTCCAAATGGGGATAATAGACCTATCTTCCTATTTTCATTAGGAAATGAGATCCCCACAAAGAATTGACTAACAAACCTTAGGTGAATCAACTCAATGTGAGAATCTACTGATTCCCTTATGCTTGAGGATGGGGTACAAGGTTGAACAACACTTTTGGGAGAAAAAATAAAAATAGAAAATCAACCTAATTATGCCAATTAAAACTTGCAACAATAATGTTTAAGCATATGACAGACATAAACAACAAGATTTTTGTAGGTCTGAGAAGGTTTGAATGATGTGTACTTATCGCCAAAAGGTAGTTTTGAGAGGAAAACTGGGACTTACTCACCCAGGGGTGAATGGGTCTTTGCTTAGGTATTTCAAACAAATTTTGGGAGCCTCTAATACAATTCTATAGCTTCAGTTTGATTTGGGTTTTAGTGTCATAAAGTCAAAAATCAGATATGTATGTGAGATTTTGTGATTTGACAACTTTGACAACTTTTCCAATCTTGCTCTTCAAAATGTCTTCAATCCTTCTTCAACCTAAATCTACCACAAAAACACAAGAGGGACTTTTTATTTTTATTTTTAGTGAATGGGGGTTTTCCTTGGTCAAACCTCATTTGGGTAATTAAATGTTGAATTGAAATAAAACATGAAAGAAGGAATGATGAATGAACAATGCTATGTTGCAACTAATCAAGCCCTTGAATAAACCTTTGAATGGAGATTTGCAACTTGCATGAAATGGCTTCAATGGATGTGGATTTTGATGCTTGAAATATGCTTTGAGTACTTGAACTTGAACCTACATAATAATGTTAGCTCCAAAAACATGCATGATGCAAGAAGACTCTGACATGATGCTTGAGATCTTGAATGGTGCAACAAAATACTTGATAAATCTAATCTTGAATGCCCTTGATCACAATATTAGCCTTAGGAAATGTTGCATGAAAACTCTAGCTTCTTAAATTTTGATTTGATGAAATAACCTTTTATTTATAGGTATGTATCTTTAATTTCCTAAAATTCAAACATTACAAGCCAACATTGAAATATGGATTTGGGAACCTTAAATAGCACCAAAAACATATTTTAAATTTAGGTTCAAAGGCCTAGGGAGGACCCATTCGCCCATGGGAAAATGGGTCCCAAGTCCCTATTCTTGGAACAAACAATGCTCAAGGTAAAGTGTTATGTGTTGGAATTAATTATTGTCAGGGGGTAAATGCACAAAATTGTCACACTTTCATCCAACTTATCATCACAAGTTAATGTAAGTATTTCTAACTAAAAATAATTTTTCATCAAACATATGATCTAGTAAGATTCATTCTAGCTAAGTTAGATACTTCCACAACTTTCTCAACTAAAATTGTTGGCTAAAAATATATGGAGCGCCGCAAACAAAAATGCGGTCACACAGGCTAGTGCAGTTCAATATACACTAGGTGAGCCCCCAGAAAGTGACTAAGTGAGGAATTCATGCCAGGTCTACAAGCTCTCACCATACAATGAGAAAGTCATGCCAGGTCTACAAGCTCTCATTGTACTAACCATACCAAAGCTATACCTCTGATAACTTTGATAAGGCACCACAAAAAATATGAACTTCAAGCTTCATAAGGCTAGGAAGTTGTGTTATTCTAAACACTTATGAACAAAAATGGCTCCACTAAGCAAGGTGTGTTATGCTTGGTGGTCGTGAAAATGGATTGTAACTTTGAGCTTCACAAGGTTAGCAAGTTGCGTTATGCTAAACACTTATGAAAAAAATGCAAATAAGACAAGAATTGTTCAAAGGGGTTTTGCTTAGTTCATGAAAGGTCTCATCTTAGGGAACATTGTGCCTCATGTCTCCAAGAGAGGACAAGTCTGGGAAGAAATATTCACAACTTAGGGAATGCAATATGTACCATCACCACTAAGAGGAATGCCATATGCCAAGAAAGGTCACACTCTTGAAGGACATCAAATGCAATGAAACCACCAAGAAGAGGAAACATCACATGAAATAAGAAGACCACACTAAGAAACATAAGATATAGTCAAAAATTCAAAATTATAATGCCAATGTATGCACCCCCACTTTAAAGAAATTACTAAACACCATGCTATGAGCAGTTACTTTAAAGTAGCAAATGATAAATGCTAATAATAAAGAAGACATGAGAGCTTATTTGGAAAGCCCTATATGTCAAGCACATGTTTCCAAATGAAGCTACGCCATGAAAAATGGGTTGCCCTTAAATGAAATCCCAAAATCAAACATAAGAGATCCACGGATTTGGGGTTCAACGTATGTCTTTGCTACAATGATATTATAGAGCTTGGAAAATGTCATAATTCCCAAAATACTTATAGAACTAAAAGAATGACACATAGAGAGCGAAAACAAAGAAATGCTTTTGGGTCAACATGGAAGAGACCTAAATGTCTCGACGCCTTGTGTAATCCCAAAAAGGATTTAAACACAAGACAAAAGATAAATATAAAGGATTTATGAAATATAGAAGAATGCAGGTACAAATAGAGGAATGAACATGAAGATATGCCAAACAAAATAGTACGGGGGATCACATTATAGACATGCAATCACAAAAGGAACATAAAAAAAAAAGAAGAAAAGACTAGTAAGACACATGCGAGCCAACCTATAGCAGGTCATTCACATCCCAATCTTGTTCATCATATGCGGAAGGGGGACAGCTAGCCAAAGGGACAATGTCAAGTACCAAACTAAGAAAATCACCAAGTTCAACACGTGGTGAGTCACTCTATTTAGGAGGATCATCACGATTGTTATTATCTAAGCTCATAGAAGAGGAAAATAATAAATTCAACTCATTATGCACTTCCTCAGTAATTTTAGTAGTCTCATCATCATAATCCAAGTTAATCACAATAAAAGGTTTAATGATAATATCCATGGAAGGTACTTGTTCTTGTTGTATTGTAGATATAGATGTTTCATGTTGCAACGAAGGCGGAGAATCATAATGCATTGCTTGAATTGTTGTTTGATTTGGAGCTATTGGTTCATGTTTTGTTTGTAACAGATAAGCAATAGCACGACATCTATGCCTACGCTCTCTAGCATTTCACTTTCTTTTTGTTTGGTTTTTAGGTTATGACTGTGTAGGGGTGGGTTTATCAACCATAGGTTTCTTTTCTTCCTATAAGGGAGGAATAGAAGGAACCATGGGAGGTTGTTCAACCACTTTCTCTTTAACTTTGTAAACTTGTTTTATCTTAGAAGGCACAATGGGAATTATTTGGTTATCTCGTGGTCTCTTATAGGAAATAGGTGGAGGATTTGATATGTTTTGGTCTTGGTTATTTGGAAGGGCTTTTGGTTCAATCATGGTTTCATCAACGATAGGAGGCTTAATCATGGGTTGAGGCATATTACTAAGGGATAATTTTTTTATGTGCTTTTCCTTAAAATTTTGATAGGATTTGAAAAAGAAGTCCTCATAAGGCCTAATAGGTTCCATAGGTTCAGGCTAAAAGAAATCCAATAAGAAATTCCCACGGGAAGACACATGATTAAAGCCACTATAGTGAAAAATAAAGATGTCATTGCCAAATGGAAACTTTAAGCATTTATGCACTATCGACGGGACAAATTTCATGGAGCAAAGCCATGGGTAGCCTAACTTCACACAAAATTGGTCCAACGATGAGATGATGGAGAATGGGACACTTAATTATTTTTGTCCAACTTTTAGAGGAAGAGTTATCAAACCGATCGTAGAGCAAACAAAACCCTTATACGTTTTGATCCATTATTTCAGTTGTTCATAAGTATCTTGATAAAGCTCATGCACAAACAAGAATTATTTAGTGATCACATTTTCTACACAAATGGGATCAATTAATATCCCATTAGTAGGCTTGTAATTGATTCTTCCAGCTATGTAAATAGGATCATCGGGTGCATTTTTGATTATTTCATGTTGTGAGAAAGCAATTCAACTGGCATTTTGGTTAGGCCCTTACAAAGTTGAACTTCAATGAAGTTGACCGTAGTATGTATAGGATCATTCTCTTTATTTTTCATGTGATGTTTCATGATGTGATAAAGGCTACACAAAATTTCTATTCCTTGTTCATTATCAATTATTCTCCTCATGTTATCTATGATAGGAACCAAAGTACCAACAATGTATTCAAAACTCACAAATTTTTGAAATTTCTCTAACTCTTCATCCATTCTTCTTAGGTTCTCTTGAGGGACATTAGAAACCATTGATTCAACATTAGTAACATTGGTTGTTGGTAAGGAGGTCATAGGAAATGAATTATCAAGGTTATGGTCCATAGTGGGTTGGCTAGTGTCAACACTATGATTGAAAGAGTTAGAAAACCCAAGATCCACGATGAGTGATGTATCACGGGATTACATGAGTCTTGAACTACATCTCACGATAGTATTGGAAATAGGACACCAGGTTGTGAAGCTCATACAGGTTTCACCAAACCTAGGTGGACCCAAAATGGAGGATAAGCACTTAGATAAATGCAACTAACAATCAATGCAATGCAAATATGTAAAAGGAGATAATAATTTCCAGATTTAAACAAGATAATTTACTGATTATACTATGCAAACATCTAAAAAAGATGTCATTTTTAAATGCAATTTTGAATTCAAACAATGCACTAAATTTAAAAAATTAACCTTAATATAAATGATTTCAAAAAATAGATATTCTAGAAACTAAAACAAGAAACTGAATGCATGAACACAAAATGTAGAAAGAAGGTTTTTGATGCTCAAAAATGCAAAAAAATCCTTGATTAGGGATTCATTCGCCCATAGATGAAGGGGTCTTGCTTAAGGGTTTTGAAAAATCAAATTATAGAGTTCAGAGTTGATACTTATGTTTTTCAGATTCTGGGTGCAAACATGTAATATAGTTTCAGGTTTTTGAAAAGTTAGATCTAAATGCAAGTGAAAAATGATGCTAAATAACAAGGAAAGAGACCAAATTTGAGATGCAACTTTGATTCAATTTTTTGATGTAAATGACTGATCATGCAATGTTATGTAAATATTATGCAAAATTACTGAGATTTTTGAATTTTCCAAATTTTATAGAATGCAAAATGCAAACCTAAAACCCTAAATGAGATGCAAACTAATGCAAGTAAACAACCCTAAATGAGATGCAAATCAATGCAATGCAATGAAAAGTAATACAAATCCTAGATCTAGGGTTGAAATGCACTTGAAAATTAGAAAGTTATGATGCTCAAAAGTCAGGTTCAATAAAATGAAATAAAGAAAAATAGGGTGTTGGGTTTCCCAAAATGGAAAGGGACATCCAAAGGGGGATAATAGAGCCTATCTTGTTATTTTCATTAGGAAATGAGATCCCCACAAAGAATTGACCAACAACCCTTAGGTGAATCAACTCAATGTGAGAATTTTCTGATTTCCTTATCCTTGAGGATGGGGGTACAAGGCTGAACAACACTTTTGGGAGAAAAACTAAAAATAGAAAATCAACCTAATTATGTCAATTCAAACTTGCAATAGAAATTTAAAGCATATGACAGACAAAAACAACATTTTGCAGATCTAAGAAGGTCTGAATGATGTGTACCTATCACTAAAAGGCAGTTTCGAGAGGCAAACTAGGACTCATTCGCCTAGGGGTGAATGGATATTTTCTCAGGGATTTTGGGATCCTCTGATACTAGTTTGTAGCTTATGTTTGATTCGGGTTTCAATGTCGAAAAGTTGAAAATCAGATCTGTAGGCAAGATTCCATGATTTGACAACAATTTTGATAACTTTTGCAACTTTTCCAATCTTGCTCTTCAAAAGGTCTATAATACTTCTTCAACCTAAATCTGCAACACAAGCACGAGAGAAAAAAATTGTTTTTAGTGAATGGGGGTATGCCTTGGTCAAACCCTGTTTGGGTAATTAAACCTTGAATTGAAATACATCATGGAATAATGAATGATGAATGAACAATGCTATGTTGCAACTTACCAAACCCTTGAATAAACCTTTGAGTGGAGATCTACAACTTGCATGAAATGGCTTCAATGGATGTGGATCCTGATGCTTGAAATATGCTTTGAATTCTTGAACTTGATCTTGAAACCTACATCACAATGTTAACTCCAAAAACATGTATGATGCAAGAAGACTTTGACTTGATGCTTGAGATCTTGAATGTTGCAACAAAATGCTTGATAAATCTACTCTTGAATGCCCTTGATCACAATATTGGCCTTAGGAAATGCTTGCATGAAAACTCTAGCTTCTTAGATTTTTATTTGATGAAATAACCTTATATTTATAGGTATGTATCCTTGATTTCTCGAAATTCAAACATTACAAGCCGACATTGAAATATGGATTAAAGGACCTTAAAATACCACTATAAACATATTTTAAATTTAGGTTCAAAGGCCTAGGGAGGACCCATTCGCCCATGGGAAAATGGGTCCTAGGTCCCTATTCCTGGAACACACATTGCTCAAGGTAAAGTGTTATGTGTTGGCATTAATTATTGTTGGGATTCCCCTTCGAAAAATGCAATTTATTAGGCTTATAGATGAATAATAGGGCTTATTAAAGCATAATTAAGTCCAATTTAATTAGGAGGGCCCAAACAAAGTGTGAAAATGTAAAGGGATACATTTTTCTACACTACAAAAATAAAAGATCCCAAAGAAGTGCAACACCATGTTGTGGTTATGACTCCAACTACCTTAAACCTTGTACCAATCTAATGTTACACCAAGAGATTATTGCTTGACATAATCTCAATTGACATCCATTGATACCATTAAATTCATCCATCCACTTACAAGCAACATGCTTATTAGATATTTTATCACATATCATCACACACCATGCAAATATTTTTCTCAGACACATCCTCAAATCCAATAAAATCTCCAATACATATTCACATCAACCAATAACAATGAGCTAATGAGACATCATTCTTTCAATCGATAAAACTATTGATCAAATTAATCTTAAACTCCTAAACCTTCAACCAATCACAAACATAAAATGAGCTCATGTGGTGCAAGGGTCACCCACCTCAAATGAGATGAATGGTCACAGCAACCCCACATTAACATATCACAAATGATCCCCTTACAGATGCACGGCATTTGAATCATATAGCTCAACACAAGATTGAATGGTTGGGTAACCAATGACATCATTCATACACGAGAGCTCATTGAAGCCACCAAATAAAACCTATGGAACGAGTAGATAGAACACATGCACGTAGAAAAGATGATGAACAAACCGCTAAATTTGACTTGGCAAAGTCACGAGCAATGGCGCCAATCACGACCTTTCATATCTAAATAGAGCTTGGAGGAGGGTGGGAGCCATTAGATCTAAAGAGATTCGGTGGATGATGCAAGCCTACGATCAAATTAACACTGAAAAACCGTAAGAGCGTGGGAAGATGCCATTTACAAATTCACTAACATCGTCATTGTGCATTAAGCTCGTGGGAAGCTCCACAAAGACTTGTGCAATAGGAACAAAATGCTAACGTTACAATAGGTGCCTACAACAAAAGGATACAGGCCCCTATAATAGATGATGTGGAAACAACCGACCACCAGTTTAATGTAAAACCCAGCATTTGGACCAGGTGCAAGATCATGTGCAGATCGTGGATCACACCTTACATAGAGATCCGATGGCTCCACAGGTTGTTGACATGGCCACTGAGCACATGACCCTTGGGACCACCACATACCATTCACACCAATAGCACAAGAAGAGAAACTGAGTACCCTTTCACACTTTCTAGAATTCGAGAAGGCACCACATGTATCTAGGTGAGATCACACTCCATTGATCCTGTAAATAAGAGAAGGGGTGCACAGAGGGTGACATAGAACTTGACATGCTAATGGTGCAACCTATAGAGAATACATAACTGTGACAATGCATCTAGGATTGCTAAAATAAACTGATCCAATGGATCTGAGACCAGCTAACATATTTCAATCATTTAGAACAATGAGATCTGCCACCACAGTGAGTGCCACTCTTGGTCACCATAAAATGAATTTATTATCCTTATGCATGAACACCAAGATTTTCCACTCCAACTCCAAAGGACACGATATTGCACAATCAAAACACAACACCACACATGATTTCATTATTTTCGTTCTTTTAGAGCCCACACCATCAAGTGATCCTATAAACTGTCATGATTGGAACATGAAAGAACAATAAAGATAGATATACATGAAAATCAACAATTATCACAAGCATACAGAGGAAGAGAAAAAGAGGAGGATATATAATAAAATTGGGTTCGCGGAGTGTGATCCTTAAGCTCTCTACTATCATATTGATCATGGATCACAGAGTGTGATCCAAAACGTTGATGTAAAAATATATCACACAATCGAATCCAAAAATCAGCTCAATAGTATTTAACATGGATTGTGGAAACTTGATATCATTGAAAAATAAGTTCATTAAATCAATTATCTTTGACCAGTTATTAATATTGGACAACAAGAGATATCAGTGGCCAAATAGGAAGATCTAAATGGCTCTAGGAAAATTCACTGCCAACAATTCACCGCCAACAATTCATCGCCAACAATTCAATGCCATGACAAATTCATCTCATGAAAAATTCACCATCAGCAATTCATATATTATTGCTGGTGGTGAATTTTCCACAAGATGAATTTGTCATGATGGTGAATTGTTGGCGATGAATTATTGGCAGCGAATTTGTTGGTGGTGAATTGTTCGCGGTGAATTTTCCTTAAGCCAATCTAAACATACAAGATCTGAGGAACATGCCATCAATAGAAATTCCCATCTCAATTCTATCTCTTGTATTGTAGATCTTTAAACACATATGAATCAAAGCATATTCATCTTTAATCAAAGAACATTTATTTTTCATATATATCTAATAATTTTATTGGATTATTTGTCGTACATCTAAAAATTAATCTTGTGGACTAATCATCACTTTAGATTTAGATAAAAATGTTGATTTAGAAATTCACTAACACCCACATATTATATCGATTTGATATAATGACAAATCTACAAATTATGTTCAATATCTCATACAACATAACAATTTTTATCCCAAAAATAACATACAACCATAACATTCTATATTTTCCTCATATCAGTGATCATTATCCCAATCTCAGAGATGGTCCAGTGACATCTCTGTTGGGAACAACTCCGACATATCATCCCAGAGCTCACCTGTATTCTCCGGCATATGAGAAGCTGGTGGCAAAGTCCTTTCATTCAATTGCAACTGCCTACAGTTGATCAAGAGTGCTCTGATGTCAGCCAATTCTGCCTGCACGCGTAAAATCTGCTGGTGCAATATGCAGATGATACCAGTGCAACCATACACGGGATCCTTCACTCGGGCATTCGCCTCATAAACCATACTATCCACAGCCAAAGCTCTCTTGTTTTCTGGAACTCCCTGATTCAAAAGAAAAAGAACACATTAACACAACTATCTGTTCTGGAATTTTAAGAGCGTCAGAGGATGAACGAATGATTACCTCCAACAATCTTATCATATTTGTTCTGGAAAATATTTTGTGCACAGTGATAAAACTTTGTGCATCGTTTGGTGGGAAATAAGGGGCAAGTATGCACGAATCTGAACACCGTCTTTTGAGCAGCTTGCAAGCTGCGCAGGGTGTCGGGCATCGCGATGAAACGCCCCGCTTATCTTCTCTGGTTTCCTTCAGAATTGACATATGATTAGCAAACTGTTTTGTTCTTAATTTCTGGTAAGAGCAGGGGATTGCTATAAAATGTGATGAGGAATGTACTCGAAGACACATGGAGTCCACATTCACTGCTAAGTGTGGAAATTATTTGTACGACGAATTGTATCCCTTAGGAGTTCTTTGTCGAAAGCAATACTATTTGTTCGCGCGTCTTTTCAAACAGTGGTGCTCAAAATAATTTCCAAAGTACCAGAGGAATTATTTGTTAATCGATGTGACTGAATATTTCTTAGCATTCATTAGTTTAAAGCTGTCAGATGATTTTTTTAACAAATTCCATGGAATACGGAATCCATGCACATTTCTTTAACAAAATCAGTGTACACAAACACTCTAATGGATGGTCAGCTTTGACTATCAATGTCCTCGAGGATCTGTACAGTCAACGTCTAGTCACATTCTATTCACGGAAATAAATTCAAAAGAATTTGTGGAGAGAGCTTTTCATGTGGGCTTTCAAAATTGAAGGATGCTGGAAATCAATAGATTCTTTTTGTCTTTCATTGAAATTGAATGGTTTTGAATAAGTTTATGAAGGATCACATCTTTTTAGAGTGTGAGGTCTCAATATGCCAAGGGACGAGGTTAGGATTGTGTCCCTCAAAAGATCAAGTCTTACTAAGTGTGAGACCACAATATGACAAGGGATTAGATAAGGATTGTGTCCTTCAAAATTGAAGGATGTTGGAAATTAGTAGATTCTTTTTGTCTTTTCTTGAAATTGAATGGTTTTGAATAAGTTTATGAAGGATCAAATCTTTTGAGTGTGAGAACTCAATATACCAAGGGATGAGGTAAGGAGTGTGACCCTCAAAAGATCAAGCCTTGCTAAGTGTGAGGCCACAATATGACAAGGGATGGGGTGAAGCCATAATAGTGGTTTATAATTTGACGGAGGAAGGAAAATTGAGAAAAAATGACCCCATGGCAAAAAAATTGGTTTTAGGGGTTCGCATGAACCTACAAGTTCGACCGAACCATAAAGGGGTTCGACCGAACTAGGGTTCGAGCGAACCCATTAATTATTGGGCCCACATTTTCCGCCCAAAAAATAAAAGAAAAATGCATATTAATGGGGGTTCGAATGAACCTGGTTCGCTAGAATCTAGAACCCCCCTTTTCCCTAATTTTTTATTTGTTCACACAAAACCTAAATTTTTACGCTTTCAAGCTCCGGTTGAGGATGAAAATGGGGGAATATTTAGAAACCAAACTTGGAATCAAGTAGCCTTGAACGAGCTATCCAATGAATATAATTTTAATATGTTTTGGTTTTATTATGTATTTATTTTTTAGTTTTATTAAACATAGGTTTTCATCGAAAATGAAGGTCTTTGTTCTACACATGTGGAAAAATAGCAGATTATCAAAAAAAAATAAAAAATATGGTGCACTAGATATTGAAGTCCTTGATCAACCAAAAAATAAATTGAATTTCAATATATACAAAAAGTTATGCGTTATCACGGTCGCTATACGAATTGTCATTTGATTGACTTAGAAATTTGATTAAAGAAAAAATATTCAATAAAAAAAAATCTAACCAAGTGGAAGCACTAGATATCAGAGTCACAAATGTAAATTCAAAATAATTGGAATTTTATCCTTCATGGAAAAAAAGTTATGCATTATACAGTGTGTGTCAATTTTTAAAAATGCTATTTTTTGAAAAATACCAGTTTTTGTGGGAGATGGAAAAATAAGTGCAATCTAATTTTAAAAAAATTGAAAAAAATATTTTTATAATCTATAGACAAAATGTGACGAGACTCTAGTTTGCATCATCTTCAAATTCCTCATGGTTTAGCCGCTATAGGTGCATGAATGTGAAGATTTAGTTAAAAATTAAAAATTCAGTGTCCAGTTTGGCCAAAAATTGTAAACCACTATTGTGGGATCACCCGATGAGGTCGGGATTGTGTCCCTCCAAAGATCAAGTCTTGCTAAGTGTGAGACCTCAACATGACAAGGGATAAGGTCAAGATTGTGTCCCTCTACTTTAATGAGATAGATGCCTCTTAGTCATTCACTCATAGTCGAAGATGTTTTATCCAAAGACTCATGCTCCCATATTGAATAGCTAAATGATTATGTAATTTTGATATAAAACCCTCCAACCAAAAAAAAGATATTGGAAAAGTTGAAATTATTCCTTTTAGTATAATAGAATATTATTTAATTGATATATATATATATATATATATATATATATATATATATGTATGTATGTATGTATGTATGTATGAATGTATGTATGCATGTATGTATGTATGTATAGATAAATAAGTGTGTCACAAACCTCCAACAGGAGTATCTTGAATTCTTACATCTTTATCCCAACCATTACCTTGTTGTTTCCCTATTTTTGCGTTTTAATTGCTAGCCAACTATTTGAATGTGATGGTTATTTCATTAGTGTTGTCAATTATGAGGTTGTCTTTAATGAAGCTATAAAGTACTGTACACATTTTGCAAGGCTTTTGGTTTAAGACAAATAAAAATTAACTAGTAAATTGATTTAAAAAATACTCTTACAATAGGGTTTCAAATGCAACTACTTAAGTTATGGTTCCATCATTCCATTGAAGGGGATTACCTTTTTTTTTTGCTAGGATAATTCAATTAGAAGCCATGATGCTTAGATGAGAAATTGTAGTAATTATATAGAAATATATATTAGAATTAATAAAGGGTCATGTAAGCTACCAAATAGATATAAAAATCTTAAGTTCAGGGAGGAAACTTTTTAAAGTTTGCATCTATATATGCACCCTTCTATTTTATAAGAAAATTTGATTTTAATTATGTGCCCACATTTTTTTATTCCACTAGATTGAGCTTGGAGTAAATATAGAATCTTATGTCCCCTCCATGGAACTACATCCTTAACTTATCTTTTAAGCACACACTATTCAAAATTTAAAATGATTTTTTACCAGACATCGGTTTTATGAATTTCTTTTTTATGCTTATTTCAAGTAGTTATCAAATTATAATCTTTTTGCAATTATTAAATTATTAAGATAAAATCTAAAAGCAAATGGAAAATGAGAGGGTAGAAAAAATGTTCGACTATATGACAATTTTATGATTAAGTAGTGGTTTCATAACTTCAACCCACCTTATCCACCCATAACTCAACATTTAAATCTTAAACTAATGATTAAATTTTACATTTGTAATTTGTGTAATTATAAGTCATCTACAATGTTAAGTGATAATCAATATAAATGCTACATTTTTAGACTAAAATATAATTGAGAGAGTAGATAAGATGGGTAAGAATGGTAAGAGAAGATGATGGGGAAATTAGGTTTCAAAAACTTAAAGACGTTGTATGGATTTGGAGTATTGAGGATAAGTTGGAAAGATTAGAGAGTAGGATGCTAGTTCTAATCTTCAAAATGGGAATCTCAAAGGAAAAAACAAAAGAAAGAGAACTAGAAAGAGGAGAGTTTGAGCGAGGTGAGTCCTCTAAGGGATTGTTCTTCAAGGTGAGGGAAAAAATTAATACACAACCTTACGATGCTAAGAGTAGCATAGAGAAGTTGGACTAATGGTTGTCCCAAATGGAGCTATACTTCAGTCTTCTTTAGCTATCCCCATCCCAATAGATTTCTTTTTGAAACAAAATTTCTAGCCATAATGACTAGTTGACACCTAAAATCTAACCTTATGCAACCTCACTGAACTTTACCCTATCCTAAGCCATTAATTAAATTAATATTTATTATTTATTTATTCTCCCTTCACACGATCCCATTAAATAAATAAATATTTATTATTTATTATTTATTTAACTAATTTCACTTTATCCTTGTCCATTTAATCCTAGCCCTTTAACTTGTTCACATGGATCATAATCTAAAATTGTCATCATGTGACGAGTATCCCCTCCACATGTCTAACTAACTCCTTATCTAGATTCATTGAACCTAGACACTTTCCCAAAAGTCAAATTATCTTTCCATCTCATCCATTCATCTAATATCTCACCTCTTAATCCTAGTCATTCACATAAAGATGTTTCCCTAATCCATTCAAGTCTTATCACTCATGTAATACTTGCCATATGACTATGTTACATCTTTGAACCTAAACCTAATCCTCATTCAACCTTATCCATCCATCATCAATCTATACTAGCCCTTAATTTTTCCTCTTCAAATCTCTATAACTAGAGGCCACCATCCTTCATCATCAAGAAGAATCAAGCTATTATACCCTTATGCTGTCATTTTGTGATCTCACTATTGCAATCATACCAAGGTTAATTTACTGATTAATCCACATCATATGATAATTTAGAGAAAATCATTTAAAACTACAATGCATTGTATTTCATCTCATCTAGGAGGCTGAAGATTGTTTGAGGTATACATTTGATTTGATACATTATATTATATTTTTTCTCTTCAATAATTTTTCCACATATTGATTTTGACACACTTGATGGGACACACATCCCTATTTTAACCTTTATTGGTGAATTTTGTCTAAGATTTTTGGTGAAAAATATATTTTTGGCTTATAGACTGTGAAAAGCACCTTTGTTTCACAAAATACACCTTTTTAAGATAGAGTTGTGTCTTTGTAGCATGAAGTAGCACCTATGTTTCAAAGAGTTGTACCTTCATCACCCAAAACTAAACTTTCATTTTGTGCATTTAGATTGAACAATTAGGGTTTCTCCTTGTTTTTTAATTATTGGTGCCTTATTTTGCAAGGTTTTATCCCTCAAACAACTTGGTTTTTATAGAAAATAGGGTTTCTCCAATCTAGGGAACTATTTTCAAGTTTTCTACTATATTTAAATTTATAGCTATCTTGTGGCCTTTTGGGGTTATTGACTAACATATTTTTATATGACTCATGTGCCTTTTAGTGTGTCATAATGTCATATGTAGTTTTGTAAGGTTGTTGATAAAAAAAATCACTTTTTGGACCCCAAAACATGTTTCAGGATCTCTATCTATGAAAAGGAACCTCTATTTAACAAAAAGGTGCATTTGTTGTGTTTACCCAACACATTAAGGTGCCTCTGCATCATAAAGTGGTGCTTGTGTTTGGTAAAATTTTTCTTTCATTTCAGTTTGTTATTTCTTAGGGTTTTGACCTTAGCTTTTGTTCTAACTTGTATTTTTGGTTGACTAACATGTGGTGCACCTTGTATATTGTTGTCAAAGATCAGATTTATCAAGATTACTAATAGTTTGGTGCAAATTTTATTGGTCCAAGATTTTTTTTTCCACTAATATAGACACTAAAGTTGGAATAATGGGTTAATAAATCTTGTTTGCCATGGTTGGAGGGGTGTGTAGATGCATGCTCTCTCCTTGAGATTAGAATGATCTTCGAGATCAAAAATATTGTATAGATCCCCATTTTTTGTTTTATGCTATCACTCAACACTTACTAGTTTTGTGTGTATGCTCTCCCCTTATGCTTCTTGTGATCTTGGATGATAAAAAGCACCTAGTATAGCATTTCACTTTAGGAGGTTTTCTTGGGGATTTCATTACCTCAAGGGTGACCTCAACCATGTTTTATGGTGGGGTATATAAAGTGGGGAGAGTGAAAGTTATATCTCAAAGTGTAGCTAACATCATTCAAGCCAACCTGCAAGACCATCAATCTACCAAGACTTATTTGTTGAGGAGATAAGTGGAGACCCCCAAATCTAAAGCACTATTAGACAAGTTTACTATTCATAGATCCATTAAACACGTTTCTTTTAGAAGCCTTTAAGACCATTTGGTCATTGCTTAGTGTGGTGCAAGGTACAATATCATGCCTAAAATTACTTACCATGTATCTCCCTGAGTAGAGGTAGAGGCTCTTTGGGAAAGGTCTTAGGACCTCCAAGGAATGGGAAAATGAGAGCCCTTGTGCCACTATATCCCTAGCTACTAAATCTTAAAATATATTTTTTTCACACTAATCTTGAGGGATTAGCCTTTGGTTGATGGCCGAGATTAAGCATACGGGTATGTGCAGGATCATCATGGAAAAAATAGGTCCTTAAGTGGCAAAAAATTCAGAAAAATAAGAATTAGGCAACTTGACATAAAAATTTGAATAAGTTATCTATATTATTTCAAATATATGTAAGAATAAAATCTGTAGAAAATTGAATGTAGTTTCTAAAATACTAGGTTTATTAAAATATATATATATATCTATTTGGTTAAAATTTGAAATTTCAATGCTTAAATTTTAGGGAAAAAATAAGAAGTAGGTGTTTGTTTGACCATCCTAACCACAATAAAATGATAATATTTTTTTATAAGATTTTAGACATAAGTAGAGGACTCATGTTTAGATGTGATGCATATTTTTTTGTAATTTTTTTCCAAGTAAATAATTAATTATGAATTTTTTATTACAAATTTTTAAAAATATAAAAACTCATACATCTAACCACCTTAACTTGGTCAAAACTTCATTAAATTCAATTCTTTTTTTGTTAATCTTATAACTAGTATGCGAAGCATAGAATGTGACATGTGTTTTGGATTCAAAAACGTGACACCTTTTGAAAGCTATAGATGTTTTTCAATCAGCCTATCAATCATAATTTTAGTTGTAAATCAAATAGAAAATGAATAATAATTATTTATTAAATTCAAATTAAAACATAATTTATATTGGTGGAAAGCTGAGTATCTCATTTAAAAACCCTTTTCGTCTCATGAATTTTGTGTAAAAAAAAAGTCATTAGCCACATACCCTACAAATACCCATTATATCGCCACTTTTTGGCCCATCATGATCCTGCACATACCCATACACACCTAATTGGATAATTATGCGATTGTGTTCATGTGTTTCACATGTTTTCATTTTCAATACCAGCGAAATCCTTTTATCCTTATCACCTTGAAATTCAATTCATCCAATGTGTTTGTGTTTGTCAATATCCTGCCAAAAACTCATCAAAACATCCCAAATTGTCATTCATCACCTCCATTCCATTTTGAGGCACCTGTTCTCCACCTTGAGGCACTTGTGCATAGTTTTTCACATAATTGTGCTTCTATTTCACATAAAGGCATCTTTTTTTTCACAGAATGAAGCCTTTGTCTCATAGAGTGGCACCTTATTGCATAAATCTAAGCCTATTTTGACTTTATTTGACCACTTGAGAGCCCTAAATTGCACCTTGAACCTTTGCAAACTTGAACCAGACCTAGGGGACCCATCTCTGACCATCATTTCACCTAAAATATCAACCATTTTTATCCTATTCAATTGAAACCCCCATCATTCCTTCACTTTTTTTTATCTTCATTAATTTTCGTAGCTTACATATCATATCATCATCATCATCATCTTTAGACCTTAGACCAAACATTAAACATCCAATATCTATCATCATTGATCCACCTTATCTTCCCATCCATATTCCATCATCATTACTCTATATCATCCTTCAAACCATTCTCTTTTATCATTTGAACTGTCTCATCTTCTAATCCACATCCATATCCAAAGTAAAATCAATCATATTAAGAGTCAAATTTAGATCTTTATATCCCTTTTATCCAAGTTAGCTTTTATATTTCTTGAGAAACTACCTATCTTAAGTGGTGTATTAATCTAGCCCTTATCATTTTTCTTACCTTAGCTTTGGAACTTGGCTTCCCCAAGTTAGTTTCCAAAATCCCCATCCAATCTTGCTTAGGCACTTGTCAACCCTAAGTAGGAAAATCATCCCCATTTATGAAGGATCTAGATTTGGGTAAACCCACAAAAGTGGTTTACAATTCGAGTGAGGAAGGAAAAGTTGTAAAAAATGACCCCATGAAAAAAAGAATCATTTTTGGGGTTCAAACAAACTCTTTGGTTTGAATGAATGAAAAGAGGGTTCGCTAGAACCCTGGTTCAAGCGAACCAATTTAATGCAAGGTCCCACCATTCCCGCCAAAAAACACAAAGAAAACCCTTTCTGAAAGGGGGTTCACTTGAACTAAGGTTTGAGCAAACCCTGGTTTAAGAGAACCCTTGTGCATTTTCTCAAACCCCCCATGGTTCACCTGAACCCCCCTTTTCCCACCTTCTCAACCTGTGACACCTAAAAACTCTAGAATTTTATGCTTCAAAGCTCGGGTTGAGGATGAAAATGGAGGAGACTTCATAGACCCAACTGGATGATGGTATTCCTCAGAATGAGCTATCTAACGAATATAATTTTAATATGTTTTTGTTTTATTATGTATTTGTTTTTTTAGTTTTATTAAACATAGGTTTTTCATTGAAAATCAAGCTATCTGTTATGCCCATGGAAAAATAGCAGATTATCAAAAAAATTTAAAAAATATGAATGCACTAGATATTGAAGTCCTTGATCCCACAAAAAAGAAGAGAACTTCAATGCATACAAAAAAGGTTACACAAATGTATATGGTCTGCCTATGTCTTAATTGTAATTATTTTGACTTCGAAACTTGATTAAGGAAAAAATATTCAATAAAACACTATGAAACCAATTAGAAGCACTAGATATTGTAGTTACAAATCTAAATTTGAAAAAAATAGAATTTTATCCTTCATGGAAAAAAATTATGCATTATACGGTGAGCGTCACTTCTTAAAAATGTTGTTTATTTAAAAAACCAGTTTTCGAAGGAGATGGGCAAAAAGTGTAATTTGATTCCAAATTTTTCAGAAAAATATACTTAAAATCTATAGACAAAATTTCACAAATCACTAGTTTGTATCATCTTCAAATTCCTCACGGTTTAGCTGCTATAGGTGCCCAAAAGTGAAGATTTATTTAAAAAAATAATATTTAAGTGTCCAATTTGGCCAAAAATTGTAAACCAGTATTGTGGGATCACCCATTTACTTGCAACAAATTTGGTCAAGTGTATCCATCATTGATTCTTGTTCTTCCATATCCTTTCCAAGTTGAATACATTCAATTTGCTATAGATTCTATTCTTACATATTTTTGAAATAATATAGATAAATCATTCAAATTTTTATGTCAAGTTGCCTAACTCTGGTTTTTTTAAATTTTCATTGCCACTTAAAGGCCTATTTTTTCCATGATGATCCTACACATACCCATGTACATCTTAATCATATAAAATGAGACAACTACCCCAAAAAATATTAAATAACTTAGGACACTAGCATTAAATGCCAAAATATAAGATAAGATATAGTGACAATGAACACTATCTAGAAAGATTCCATCCTAGGACCTAAGTGGACTTAATGTATGTAAATATGACCTAGATAGGTAAAACACATATTTACACCAACAGGAGAGACATTACAACAATAAGAGAAATAGGAAGAACCACTAGAAAATATGATGGAACAACTACTTCAAAGATAATGAGAAGAGATTGCATGTATTTTGGACTCTAGATTAGGAAGACTAGGGGCAAACAATAAAATGGATATTTGGTAAAATATAATCTAATAGAACAATGGAGGAAACCACTTGGTTAAGCCCAACAAAAGTTTATTTATACCAATTCAACCTATAACAATAGAGTTATTAACTCAAGTAGCAACAAAGTTTCTCACTTGCAACAACTAAATTGTGACCTATAGCAACTTAGAATTTTAGTCAATGACCAAGGGTTCGTAAATTTTGTACCCTAATAGTTTGATGTATGGGCATCATGTTTATTTATTTATTAATTTATTTTGGCACTTCCTTTCTTCTACCCTCATGCATACAAGTTTGTGGAAATTTTAAATTGATTACATTTGATCGTTGTAAGGGGAAACAATGTACCATCCATAGCATTAATAAATAAAACATGGAAAAATGGAGAAGAATAAGTCTAAGAGGATTTTTGCACCCAAAAAAGAGTTATTGAACATTTATGACAGATTTTTGAGTGTTGGACCCAATTTAGGCATGATTTTTGGAAAAAAAATATAGATTTTGGAAGAGAAAAGAAAGAGAAGAGGAACATAGGAAAAATAAAATAGAAAGAGTCAAAAAGAGGAAAAAATCCTAGCAAATAGAGAAGAGAAAAGATAAAGAGGAACAAAAGAGCATGTGACAAACAACAAGAAAGAGAAGATCATAGGAGTCTTATGTTTTCCCTGACATTATGAAGGGAATTAAATCTATGTAAATAATTGTATTTTGAGAAAAAATGAAATAAAATATTATCCTTTTAAAACTTATATTTTCTTTCTTGGCATAGGTGTTTCTGTTGGAGTTATGGACAGACACTGAGAGGGGGGGTGAATAAGTGTCTACACTTTTTAAAACTTCGACCAAGATTTTACAATCTCATTTCCTTTTCTTTCAACAATAGAGTAGAGTAATCTCATTTGAAAGCACAAAGATATGAC
Source organism: Sequoia sempervirens (assembly GCA_007258455.2). Taxonomy (NCBI): domain Eukaryota; kingdom Viridiplantae; phylum Streptophyta; class Pinopsida; order Cupressales; family Cupressaceae; genus Sequoia; species Sequoia sempervirens. Next base: position 183,927,976 of record VDFB02000008.1, on the reverse strand, counting down.
AACATAAAATCAGTCTATTAGAAAACTTATGAAAAAGATGATTTGAGTGAGATATCTTGCATTTCCCAAAAAATAGCTCAGATTAGATCTCAATATTATTTTGATTAATGCATTCATGAGTTGAATGCAATCATTCATAAATAGAATTGAGAACAACACTAAACCCAACTATGAATAGAAACAACAATCAACACAGAAAAGCAATGAGCACATAGAAGAACAAAGAGACATAGAATTTGTCAAGTGGAAAACCCTCCTGGGGTAGAAAAACCACTTCTAAACTGCCTTACTAGCTTATCCTTCAAAAACCACTTTTAACAATGCCTTATAGGATAATTTCTGAGCACCAACTCAAGGATCACCAAACCCTCATTTAGAGACACCAATCTCAAGGAGCACCAACCCCTCATTTAGAGACACCAATCTCAAGGAGCAACAACCCCTTACATAGATTACAAAATTACAATCATAATATATCAGAGGATCACTCTGTTTACAGTTAAGCTCATATTTCTCTATTCTCACGTCTACAATATACCCAAAGGATTACAACCAGAGAATTACAATCACCAACCTTTTCTGTTTTCAACACAGGTTTATATATACATTTCAAGTATGTTTGTTATCAAGAAATCTTCAACAAGCATTTTTCACAAGATTCTAAAACTCTCTTGCTATATTTAGAATCTGAAGCTGGATAATGATGATCTGTAGATGATGGTAAAAATCAGAGTAATGCATGCATATCCAGAAAGCTTTTAATTTCTATGCTGAATCAGAAGACTTCAAATTGTAACTGAAAGATTTTCATCAAAGTTATGATAGCCCACAAACAGAAAATCATATCCTCTGAAATCTCAGAGAATATTTCTAGAGAATTGATACCAACCAAAGAAGTCTGCATGCAACTATACTTAGAAAATTCATTAAGTCAAAAACACAACAGCTCAAAAAGAAACTCGATGAATATCTTGTTATGTAACCATTCAGAGATTTGATGCCAATCCATGAAGAGGACCACAGAGTTTTAGTCTTCATAACTATTCGCTAAGACAACCACATAGTTCTGCTGAAGGCAATTAAATCACCAGACAATCCCTTTAGATATCGCTTTCGCCAAGAGCCATCAGAGTCGGGAAGAACACATAACCAACACATCATGGCACATCGATAGGATTCCTTAGAGTATTATTCATTTGCTGTTGCTGTAGCCTAAAGATCCTCTCACCGAATGCATCCTTCTATCTGTCGCTGTAACATCCTACTGTCAGGGAAACACTTTGTAGATTTCACTGTGTTCCACCAAAAGACTTTATCATTTATAAGTCGCTGTAACATAATGTTTTTCTTACCAAGTAGACCCTTTTGTTTTCCATTCACTATCGCTGTAGCCTTTTGATATCGGAGAGACCTCTCAGAGAGTACTTTAAGTTATACCGAAATACATCCTTTCATCGTGTGTCATTGTAGCTTTCAACTTTCGGGGAGACATTTTGTAAAAAGGTGTTTGTTTTACCGAAAGACATTCGATACACATTGTCGCCGTGACATTCCATTACCTATGCCAAAGGCCTTTATCAATATCAAGTCACCAAGACAATATATAGTCGGGGAGACACTATATACACTATCCTCTGTTTTTCCAAAACATCCCAAGCACACCTTAGTTCGCCAAGACAGTATTAATCTCACACCGATGAGCCTTTGATAGAAACCCCTTGTGTGATGTCATTGTAGCTTCATGATTCTTTCGCCGATGCACCCTTTTATCTTATGAGAGTCGCTATAGCATACCAATGTCGAGGAGACCTCTCGACGACAGCTTGAGTCATACCAAAACATCTTCATTTACTCAGAGTCATTGTGACAATACAACCAAATACTCCAAGTCTGGCCGAAGTGAATCCCATATGTGATGTCGGCGAGACAAAAAATACTTCGCCAAGACCTATTTCAAAAACCCTGACTCTTGCTGATATGCATCCATTCACCATCGTTCGGTGTGGTATTGCATAATCCTTATAACCTCACGCCAAAGCCTTATGCTCTTGCTGATGAGTTTGCATTTTAATCTTCAATCAGTGTGACATACCAATATTATTGAGACCACATAGCGATGGAATAACTTATGCCAATAGTGAACTCTTTCTGTCGCCGAAACAAGTGTCATGCCAAATGATGCCTAGAGATGGATCCCAATCGCTGTGACATCAAATAAGTCTTGCCAAAATGAACTTTCTTCTGCTGGTTGCCAAGACGCGAAACACTTGATGAAACATCATGCCGATAGGGATTTCTTATGCCAATGAACCACCTTATGAGTTAGTAGGTGAGACCCAACTCAATCGGTAAAACCTCCCAGTAGTGAACAATCCTCATGTTAATAGACTTTTCTTCTGCCGCCAAGACCACAAACACTGTCACACCGAAAGTTGCTAGAATGTTAAATTCAATCGCCATAACATCAAAAATGTCTTGTCGATAGGCAACTCAGACATTTCAAAAAGGATCGATAAGGTCCTGCCATTCTCACTCCAATATGAGTATGCTTGAGAGAGAAACAACCAAAGCCTGTGATATGCAAGGAGAACCATTGTGACAAAGAAACCATCTTTCAAACTCCGTTAGTCAAAGATGTAGCATTCATAACTTGAACCAGAAAACTCATCACCATGAAAATGAACCATAACAAATAACTTTCTGTAATAGCCTTGAAGAGACATCAAAGAAGTGCCATAATAAATCATATAGATTCAAACTGAGACTGATCATCAAAGAGAACCAACTGAAAGAGATTTTGACATCAAGGACAGACTATAAACACAACAGAGATCCAACAAACTCCCCCTTTGTCCTTGATGGCAAAACACAAATGACTCTCCCCCTTTTTACCTCAATGACAAAGGATAGAGGAGAAGAATGTACAATTCCAGAAAACACAACTGAGAAGCTAACCAAGTACAATAAGAACAGGCTGCAAATGGAGCAATAGTGCAGTAGACATATTGTTTAACTTCACATCACCAATGCAAGATAGAGCATCATTCTGTAACAACACAACTTCACTCACTTCAAATGCACATAAATTATTAGAGAAATCAGCAGTAACATCAGAAACTTAATAACATCATGTAGACAATCTTTCTTCAAGGCAACACACCAAAACTCTCTCCTTTTGTTTCTACCAAAAACATGAATTCAAGCAGCTTTCATTTAAATAACTTGCACTCAATTTCAAAGTTCAAAAATAAGTCCCAGCCATTCATGATGAGGTTAATACTACCAGTCACCTTCCTTCATTGAAACACAAATAATAGAGCATATCCCGTGAACATACACAGTTCTGATGACTGCTCTAGCAACCTACTTAGATCACTGTATCATACTCAGAAGACCAAAACACTCAATTCTATCATACCATCTATGTATTTCCACACCGCTGAAAGATGTCATAAGGACATACCATTATTTCCAGAGCCCAAGTATCCAAAAAGTTCATTTAAAAAATAAAGTGCACAGTCATTTCAAAATTTTTTGAAAACTGTCAACCTTAAACCAAGCAAAAACATTTCTTAACATCTTATACCACCAAAAGTAAATGCAAGATGCCATACCTCATTCTAGACTCCATAGGGGTAAAATATATTACCATAATAGACTCCCACTGAGTCTTTGCTTCTTCTCAAGACCTGGAAGGTAACACTTGTGCAAGGAGTGCACAAGGGGTTTTCTCATAAGCATCTTTATTGCTCTTCTTGTCATCTTGATTGCTCTTTCTTCTCCACTCCAATGAAGAATTTTTCACTTGTTTGCTTGAAGTACCTATCTTTCTATTGAATCTGCATTGCTATACTTTATGTCCAATGTTATTACAATTGAAACAAATGACTTTGTGATTGTTTTGAGAAATAGAGGACTTCCTATTTCTAGCTTTGTTCCCTACATAATTATCACTTGTATTCTTTCTACAATTTCTTCTTAAGTGACCAAAATTATTACAGTTGTAAAACACCACATTCTCATTTCGAGAGACATTTAAATGATTCTTATTTGACCATCTCATGTAATCAATTGCCTTATGACCAAAATCATTACAAACATAACAATATCCTTGAAAATAATGATTATACTTGAATGAATGATCATGCCAAGGATTTGAAGATCTGAAGACATTTTTTTGTTCTCAATGACTACCTTTAGATTGTCTTCTAGTGTCAGTGTTATCCTTTGATGTAGCAATACTGTAACCAAGATCAACCTTCATTCTTGGTGTTTGCTTGGCTGTAAACTTCTTTCCATCTGAAGTAGTAAACACTTTTTCATGTTTAGATTTGTTTGCAAAGCTTTGTCCAACCTCATATCCCACTCCTGTAGGATCTTTAGAATGTTTTTTCCTGCCCAACATCTCATTCAATATATTAGTACTGTGATCAAATTTATGAATTTTACCAAATTGAACTTTAACACTATCTCTTTTCTTAAAGCAACTACTTCTTCTTGAAGTTTTAGACAGTCAATCTTTTTAATCTCCAAATCAGACCTTACAACATCAGCTATCCTCTTACATTCTTCAATTTCAATTTTCTGAGATATAATCATATCATCCTTAATAGTTAGTTATTTTCTAAGTTGCTTAATTGTGTCTAAGGCACACATGAGTTCACCTTCTAAATCAACCTCACTTTCTAGTTCATCATATTCCTGTTCATAGTCAACTTCACCCAAAGATTGATGTACCTCTAAACTAGTTTCTTGATCATTAATGGTCTCCTTTGACTTCTTTTCAAAATTATAAAGGTTTACACCTTCACTTCCAGATGCTACACAACTCATTTCAGTATCAAAAGATATCTCCTCTTGTAACTCATTTTTCTGATTCATTTTAGTCAACTTGTCCCAAACTTCCTTAGCACTACTGTAATGATTGACTTTTGTAATGAGTTTATTTGGCAAGTTATTAAGAATAACATTTGTAGCTCTAGTATTGAATTCAAGAGCTTTCATCTCCTCAAGAGTAGAAGGAGATGTTGCAGATGTAGTACAACCCTTTTCTACTGCTGCCCACACTTCAAATCCTAAAGAGAGTAAGTATGTTTCCATCCTATGTTTCCATATAATAAAGTTTGTTTCTTCGAACTAAGGAGTTCCAAATCTAGGATACTCTACCATTTCAGAGCTACTATTTACCAACTCTTCCTCATTATTCCTTATACTAGATTCATGTTGAGGATGATGATTAGCATTTTGCTGAGAACATCTTTTTCCCTTATTCCTTCTGTTCTTTCCCATATTAACCAAACTACTCGAAGAAACCAGGAACAATCCTAGGTGGTTTAGACCTATTAGGGGACCCTATGCTCTGATACCAATTGTTGGAGTTATGGATAGACACTGAGAGGGGGGGTGAATCTGTGTCTACACTTTTTAAAACTTCGACCAAGATTTTACAATCTCATTTCCTTTTCTTTCAACAATAGTGTAGAGTAATCTCATTTGAAAGCATAAAGATATGACAACATAAAATTAGTCTATTAGACAACTTATGAAAAACATGATTTGAGTGAGATATCTTGCATTTCCCGAAACATAGCTCAAATTAGATCTCAATATTATTCTGATTAATGCATTCATGAGTTGAATGTAATCATTCATAAACAGAATTGAGAATAACACTAAACCCAACTATGAACAGAAACAACAATCAACACAGAAAAGGAATGAGCACATAGAAGAACAAAGAGACAGAGAATTTTTCGAGTGGAAAACCCTCCTGGGGTAGAAAAACCACTCCTAAACTGCCTTACTGGCTTATCCTTCAAAAACCACTTTTAACAATGCCTTATAGGCTAATTTCTGAGCAAAAACTCAAGGATCACCAAACCCTCATTTAGAGACACCAATCTCAAGGAGCGCCAACCCCTCATTTAGAGACACCAATCTCAAGGAGTGAAAACCCCTTACACAGATTATAGAATTACAATAATAATACATCAGAGGATCACTCTGTTTATAGTTAAGCTCATATTTCTTTGTTCTCATGTCTACAATATACCCAAAGGATTACAACCAGAGAATTACAATCACCAACCTTTTCTATTTTCAACACAAGTTTATATATACATTTCAAGTATTTCTGTTATCAATAAATCTTCAACAAGCATTTTTCACAAGATTCTGAAACTCTCTTGCTATTTTTAGAATCTGAAGCTGGATAATGATGATCTGTAGATGATGGTAAAAATCAAAGTAATGCATATCCAGAAAGCTTTTAATTTCTGCGCTGAATCAAGAGACTTCAAATTTTAACTGAAAGATTTTCATTAAAGTTATGACAGCCCAAAAATAGAAAATCATATCCTCTAAAATCTCAGAGAATATTTTCTAGAGAATCGATACCAACCAAAGAATTTTGCATGCAACTATACTTAGAAAATTCATTAAATAAAAAATGCAACAGCTCAAAAAGAAACTCAATGAATATCCTGTTATGTAAACATTCAGAGATTTGATGCCAATCCATGAAGACGACCATAGAGTTTTGAGTCTTCATAACTATTCATTGAGACAACCACATAGTTCCACCGAAGGCAATTAAATCGCCAGACAATCCCTTTAGATATTGCTTTCGCCAAGAGCCATCAGAGTCGGGAAGAACACATAACCAACACATCATGTCTCATCGATAGGATTCCGTAGAGTATTATTCATTCGTTGTTGCTGTAGCCTAAAGATCCTCTCACCGAATGCATCATTCTATCTGTCGCTATAACATCCTACTATCGGGGAGACACTTTGTAGATTTCACTGTGTTTCACCGAAATACTTTATCATTTATAAGTTAGTGTAACATAATGTTTTTCTTACCAAGTAGACCCTTTTGTTTTCCATTCACTATCGCTGCAGCCTTTTGATATCAGAGAGACCCATAAGAGAGTACTTTAAGTTATACCAAACTACATCCTTTCATCTCGTGTCGTTGTAGCCTTCATTTTTCAGGGAGACATCTTGTAGACAAGTCTTTGTTTTACCGAAAGACATTCGATACACATTGTCACCGTGACATTCCATTACCTGTGCCGAAGGCCTTTGTCAATATCAAGTTGCCAAGACAATATATAGTCGAGGAGACACTATATAGACTGTCCTTTGTTTTTCCAAAACATCCCGAGCACACCTTAGTTCGCCAAGATAGTATTAATCTCACACATATGAGCCTTTGATAGAAACCCCTTATGTGATGTCACTGTAGCTTCATGATTCTTTCGCCAATGCACCCTTTTATCTTATGAGGGTTGCTATAGCATACCAATGTCGTGGAGACCTCTCGACGATAGCTTGAGTCATACAAAAACATCTTCATTTACTCGGAGTCGTTGTGACAATAGAATCGAATACTCCAAGTCTGGCCGAAGTGAATCCCATATGTGATGTCCGCGAGACAAAAAATACATCACCGAGACCTATTCCAAAAACCCTGACTCTTGCCGATATGCATCCATTCACCATTGTTCGGTGTGATATTGCATAATCCTTATAACCTCACGCTGAAGCCTTAAGCTCTTTTCGATAAGTTTGCATTTTAATCTTCAATTGGTGTGACATACCAATATCACTGAGACCACATAGCAATAGAATAACTTAAGCCGATAGTAAACTCTTTCTGTCGCTGAAACAACATGTGTGTCAAGCCAAATGATGCTTGGAGATGGATCCCAATCACTGTGACATGAAATAAGTTTTTCAAATTTGAACTTTCTTGTGCCGGTCGCCAAAACACAAAACACTTGATGAAACATCATGCTGATAGGGATTTCTTATGCTGATGAACCACCTTATGAGTTAGTTGGTGAGACCCGACTCAATCGGTAAAACCTGCTAGCAGTGAACAATCCTCATGCCGATAGAATTTTCTTCTGTCACCAAGACCACAAACACTATCACACCAAAAGTTACTAGAATGTTAAATTCAATCGCCATAACATCAGAAATGTCTTGTCGATAGGCAACTCAGACATTTCAAAGAGAATCGGTAAGGTCCTGCCATTCTCACTCCAATATGAGTACGCTTGAGAGAGAAACAACCAAAGCCTGTGATATGCAAGGAGAACCATTTTGAAAAAGAAACCATCTTTCAAACTCTGTCAGTCAAAGATGTAGCATTCATAACTTGAACCAGAAAATTCATCAGCATGAAAATGAACCATAACAAATAACTTTCTGTAATAGCCAAGAGACATCAAAGAAGTGCCATGATAAATCATATAGATTCAAACTGAGACTGATCATCAAAGAGAACCAACTAAAAGAGATTTTGACATCAAGGAAAAACTATAAACACAACTGAGATCCAACAAATTTCCCCTTTGTCCTTGATGGAAAAACACAAATAACTCTCCCCCTTTTTTCCTCAATGACAAAGGATAGAGGAGAAAAATGTGCAATGCTAGAAAACACAACTGACAAGCCAACCAAGTACAATAAGAACAGGCTGAAAATGGAGCAATAGTGTAGCAGACATATTGTTTAACTTCACATCACCAATGCAAGATAGAGCATCATTCTGTAACAGCATAACTTCACTCACTTCAAATGCACAAAAATTATAAGAGAAATTAGAAGTAACATCAGAAACTTAATAACATCATGCAGATAATCTTTCTTCAAGGGAACACACCAAAACTCTCTCCTTTTGTTTCTACCAAAAACACGGATTCAAGTAGCTTTCATTTAAATAACTTGCACTCAATTTCAAAGTTCAAAAATAAGTCCCATCCATTCATGATGAGGTTAATACTACCAAACACCTTCCTTCATTGAAACACAAATAATAGAGCATATCCCATGAACATACACAGTTCTGATGACTACTGTAGCAACCTACTTAGATCACTATATCATACTCAGAAGACCAAAACACTCAATTCCGTCATACCATCTATATATTTCCACACCGCTCAAAGATGTCATAAGGACGTACCATTATTTCTAGAGCCCAAGCATCCAAAAAGTTCATTTAAAAAATAAAGTGGACAGTCATTTCAAAAACTTTTGAAAACTATCAACCTTAAACCAAGCAAAAACATTTCTTAACATCTTATACCACCAAAAGTAAATGCAAGATGCCATACCTCATTCTAGACTCCATAGGGGTAAAATATATTACCATAATAGACTCCCCCTGAGTCTTTGCTTCTTCTCAAGACCTGGAAGGTAACACTTGTGCAAGGAGTGCACAAGGGGTTTTCTCATAAGCATCTTTATTGCTCTTCTTGTCATCTTGATTGCTCTTTCTTCTCCACTCCAATGAAGACTTTTTCACTTGTTTGTTTGAAGTACCTGTCTTTCTATTGAATCTGCATTGTTGTACTTTATGTCCAATGTTATTACAACTGAAACAAATGACTTTGTGATTGTTCTGAGAAATAGAGAACTTCCTATTTCCAGCTTTGTTCCCTAAGTAATTATCACTTGTATTCTTTCTACAATTTCTTCTTAAGTGACCAAAATTATTACAGTTGTAACACACCACATTCTCATTTCGAGAGACATTTAAATGATTCTTACTTGACCATCTCATGCAATCAATTTCCTTATGACCAAAATCATTACAAACATAACAATATCCTTGAAAATAATGATTATACCTGAATGTATGATCATGCCAAGGACTTGAAGATCTGAAGACATTTTTCCTTTCTCAATGAATACCTTTAGACTGTCTTCTAGTGTCAATGTTATCCTTTGATGCAGCAATACTGTAACCAAGATCAACCTTCATTCTTGGTGTTTGCTTGGCTGTAAACTTCTTTCCATCTAAAGTAGTAAACACTGTTTCATGTTTAGATTTGTCTGCAGAGCTTTGTCCAACCTCATATCCCACTCCTGTAGGATCTTTAGAATGTTTTTGCCTGCCCAACATCTCATTCAATATATTAGTACTGTGATCAAATTTCTGAATTTTAGCAGATTGAACTTTAACACTTTTTATCTCTTTTCTTAAAGCAACTACTTCTTCTTGAAGTTTTAGACAGTCAATCTTTTTAATCTCCAAATCAGACCTTACAACATCAGCTAGATCCTCTTACATTCTTCAATTTCAATTTTCTGAGATATAATCATATCATCCTTAATAGTTAGTTCTTTTCTAAGTTGCTTAATTGTGTCTAAGGCACACATGAGTTCACCTTCTAAATCAACCTCACTTTCTAGTTCATCATATTCCTGTTCATAGTCAACTTCGCCCAAAGATTTATGTACCTCTAAACTAGTTTCTTGATCATCAATGGTCTCCTTGGACTTCTTTTCAAAATTATAAAGGTTCACACCTTCTTCACTTCCAAATGTTACACAACTCTTTTGAGTATCAAAAGATATCTCCTCTTGTAACTCACTATTCTGATTCATTTCAGTTAGCTTGTCCCAAACTTCCTTAGCACTACTATAATGAATGTCTTTTCTAGTGAGTTTATTTGGAAAGTTATTAAGAATAGCATTTATAGCTCTGGCAATGAATTCAAGAGCTTTCATCTCCTCAAGAGTAGAAGGAGATGTTGCAGATGTAGTACAACCCTTTTCTACTGCTGCCCACACTTCAAATCCTAAAGAGAGTAAGTATGTTTCCATCCTATGTTTCCATATAATAAAGTTTGTTTCTTCGAACTAAGGAGTTCCAGATCTAGGATACTCTACCATTTTATAGCTACTATTTATGAACTCTTCCTCGCTATTCCTTATACTAGATTCAGGTTGAGCATGATGAATAGCATTTTGTTGAGAACATCTTTTTCCCTTATTCCTTCTGTTCTTTCCCATATGAACCAAACTACTCCAAGAAACCAGGAACAATCCTAGGTGGTTTAGACCTATCAGAGGACCCTATGCTCTGATACCAATTGTTGGAGTTCTGGATAGACACTGAGAGGGGGGTGAATCGGTGTCTACACTTTTTAAAACTTTGACCAAGATTTTACAATATGATTTCCTTTTCTTTCAATAATAGTGTAGAGTAATCTCATTTGAAAGCACAAGGATATGACAACATAAAATCAGTCTATTAGACAACTTATGAAAAACATGATTTGAGTGAGATATCTTGCATTTCTCAAAACATAGCTCAGATTAGATCTCAATATTATTCTGATTAATGCATTCATGAGTTGAATGTAATCATTCATAAACAAAATTGAGAACAACACTAAACATAGCAACTATGAACAGAAACAACAATCAACACAAAAAAGGAATGAGCACATAGAAGAACAAAGAGGTAGATAATTTTTTGAGTGGAAAACCCTCCTGGGGTAGAGAAACCACTCCTAAATTGCCTTACTGGCTTATCCTTCAAAAACCACTTTTAACAATGCCTTATAGGCTAATTTCTGAGCACCAACTCAAGGATCACCAAACCCTCATTTAGAGACACCAATCTCAAGGAGTGCCAACCCCTCATTTAGAGACACCAATCTCAAGGAGCGACAACCCCTTACATAGATTACATAATTACAATAATAATATATCAGAGGATCACTCTATTTATAGTTAAGCTCATATTTCTCTGTTTTGACATCTACAATATACCCAAAGGATTACAACCAGAGAATTACAATCACCAACCTTTTTTGTTTTCAACACAGGTTTATTTATACATTTCAAGTATGTCTATTATCAATAAATCTTCAACAAGCATTTTTCACAAGATTCTGAAACTCTCTTGCTATTTTTGGAACCTGAAGCTGGATAATGATGATCTGTAGATGATGGTAAAAATCAGAGTAATGCATATCCAGAAAGCTTTTAATTTCTATGCTTAATCAAGAGACTTCAAATTATAACTGAAAGATTTTCATCAAAGGTATGACAGCCCACAAATAGAAAATCATATCCTCTGAAATCTCAGAGAATATTTTCTAGAGAATCGACACCAACCAAAGAAGTCTGCATGCAACTATACTTATAAAATTAATTAAATAAAAAATGCAACAGCTCAAAAAGAAACTCTTGGAATGAATATCTTGTTATGTAGCCGTTCAAAGATTTGATGCCAATCCATGAAGACGACCACAGAGTTTTGAGTTTTCGTAACTATTCGCTGAGACAACCACATAGTTCTACCGAAGGTAATTAAATCGCCAAACAATCCCTTTAGATATCGCTTTGCCAAGAGCCATTAGAGTCGGGAAGAACACATAACCAAGACATCATGTCTCATCGATAGGCTTCCTTAGAGTATTATTCATTTGCTGTCACTATAGCCTAAAGATTCTCTCACCGAATGCATCCTTCTATTTGTCGCTGTAACATCCTACTGTCAGGGAGACACTTTGTAGATTTCGCTATGTTTCACCAAAAGACTTTATCATTTATAAGTCGTTGTAACATAATGTTTTTCTTACCAACTAGACCCTTTTGTTTTCCATTCACTATCGCTATAGCCATTTGATATTGGAGAGACCTCTTAGAGAGTACTTTAAGTTATACCGAAATACATCCTTTCATCCCGTGTCGTTGTAGCCTTGAACTTTCGGGGAGACATCTTGTAGAAAAGTCTTTGTTTTACAAAAAGACATTCGATACACATTGTTGCTATGACATTCCATTACCTGTGCCCAAGGCGTTTGTCAATATCAAGTCGCCAAGACAATATATATTTCGGGAGACACTATATAGACTGTCCTCTTATTTTTTGAAACATCCCGAGCACACCTTAGTTTGCCAAGATAGTATTAATCTCACACCGATGAGCCTTTGATAGAAACCCCTTGTGTGATGTCACTATAGCTTCATGATTCTTTTGCTGATGCACCCTTTTATCTTATGAGGGTCGCTATAGCATACCAATGTTGGGGAGACCTCTCGATGACAACTTGTGTCATACCAAAACATCTTCATTTACTTGGAGTCGCTATGACAATACAACCAAATACTCCAAGTCTGGCCGAAGTGAATCCCATATGTGATGTCAGTGAGACAAAAAATAATTCGCTAAGACCTAATTCGAAAACCCTGACTCTTGCCGATATGCATCCATTCACCATCATTCGGTGTGATATTGCATAATCCTTATAACCTCACACCGAAGCCTTAAGCTCTTGCCGATGAGTTTGCATTTTAATCTTCAATTGGTGTGACATACCAATATCACTGAGACCACATAGCAATGGAATAACTTATGATGATAGTTAACTCTTTCTGTCATCAAAACAACATGTGTGTCATGCCGAATGATGCCTGGAGATGGATCCCAATCGCTGTGACATCAAATAAGTCTTTCCAAAATGAACTTTCTTGTGTCGGTTTCCAAGACACAAAACACTTGATGAAACATCTTGCCGATAGGGATTTCTTATGCTGATGAACCACCTGATGAGTTAGTCGGTGAGACCCGGCTCAATCTGTAAAACCTCCCAGTAGTGAACAATCCTCATGCCGATAGACTTTTCTTCTGCCCCCAAGACCACAAACACTATGATGTTGAATGTTGCTAGAATGTTAAATTCAATCGCCATAACATCAGAAATGTCTTTTTGATAGGCAACTCAGACATTTCAAAGAGGATCGGTAAGGTCCTGCCATTCTCACTCCAATATGAGTATGCTTGAGAGAGAAACAACCAAAGCCTGTGATATGCAAGGAGAACCATTCTAAAAAAGAAACCATCTTTCAAACTCTATTAGTCAAAGATGTAGCATTCATAACTTGAACCAGAAAACTCATCACCATGAAAATGAACCATAACAAATAACTTTCTGTAATAGCCAAGAGATATCAAAGAAGTTCCATAATAAATCATATAGATTCAAATTAAGACTGATCATGAAAGAGAACCAACTGAAAGAGATTTTGACATCAAGAACAAACTATAAACACAACTGAGATCCAATAGTTTCTTCTATGAATGGTATATCTTTATGAGTTTGTTACTTTAAAAATTATTTATTTTCTATGTGAGCATATGGGTATCTTGTGTTTGGCGATATATGGTAAAAATTTAATAGAAAAGTATTTTTGTGCCTACAACATATATTGTTGTTCTTGTAGCAACTAAGTATTGCACTTGTGACTTGGTTTGTTTTACATGCATCTTAATTCTTTTCACTGACAGCTTAGTTTTGTTCACTTGCAATATAGATTTTTGTTCATATAACAATTGATTGTTACACATGTAACTTAGTTTTTTTTACCTACAACTTATTTACATTTGCATGCATCATAGTTCTATTTACGTATAGCTAAATATTTCACCTACAATAGGAATTTTGTGGCCTTTGTAGATGTTGTATGGGTTGCTTTCAGCAACATAGCCTCCCTTATTTGCTAGCTCAAGTCTAGTTAGGGTTTGGGAACCTATATAACAAGGGGGGTTTTCATCATGTAAACTCATCAACCTTTAACCCATATAAGGCATGTATAGTTATTATATTCAATAAGCATTGAAGCACATGGCCTCTTATATTATTAGAGGAAAATCAAGTTGTAGATCACATTCACAATCAATCTTGGAATGCTTAAATGGCTGAGAAAAAGGCATGGTGCCACATTATGCAATAGATGAAGAAACCAACTCACAAAAAAAATTGAAATAAAGAAAAATAGGGTGTCAGGTAGGTCCAAATGGGGATAATAGGCCCTATCTTCCTATTTTCATTAGGAAATGAGATCCCCACAAAGAATTGACAACAACCCTTAGGTGAATCAACTCAATGTGAGAATCTACTGATTTCCTTATGCTTGAGAATGGGGGTACAAGGTTGAACAACACTTTTGGGAGAAAAAACAAAAAGTAGAAAATCAACCTAATTATGCCAATTCAAACTCGCAACAACAATGTTTAAGCATATGACAAATAGAAACAACAAAATTTTTGTAGGTCTGAGAAGGACTGAATGATGTGTACTTATCACCAAAAGGCAGTTTCAAGAGGCATTGGACTCACTCGCCCAAGGGCGAATAGGTCTTTTCTAAGGTATTTCAAACAACTTTTGGGAGCCTCTAATACCAGTATATAGCTTCAGTTTCATCTAGGTTTCAGTGTCATAAAGTAAAAAATTAGATATATGTATGTGAGATTTTGTGATTTGACAACTTTGACAACTTTTGAAACTTTGACAACTTTTCCAATCTTTCTCTTCAAAATGTCTTCAATCATTCTTCAACCTAAATCTATAACACAAACACAAGAGGGAATTTTTGTTTTTATTTTTAGTGAATGGGGGTTCTCCTTCGTCAAACCTCATTTGGATAATTAAATGTTGAATTGAAATAAAACATGAAAGAAGGAATGATGAATGAATAATGCTATGTTGCAACTCATCAATCCCTTCAATAAAACTTTGAATGAAGATCTGAAACTTGCATGAAATGGCTTCAATGGATGTGGATCTTGATGCTTGAAATATGCTTCAAATGCTTGAACTTGATCTTGAAACCTACATAATAATGTTAGCTCCAGAAACATGCATGATGTAAGAAGACTTTGACATGATGCTTGAGATCTTGAATGTTGCAACAAAATACTTGATAAATCTACTCTTGAATGCCCTTGATCGCAATATTAGCCTTAAGAAAATGCTTGCATGAAAAATATAGCTTCTTAGATTTTGATTTGATGAAATAACCTTGTATGTATAGGTATGTTTCCTTAATTTCTTGAAATTCAAACATTAGAAGCCAACATTGAAATATGGATTTGGGAATCTTAAATAGCACCAAAAATATATTTTAAATTTAGGTTCAAAGGCCTAGGGAGGACCCATTTTCCCATGGAAAAATGGGTCCCAGGTCCCTATTCCTAGAACAAACAATGCTCAAGGTAAAGTGTTATGTGTTGGAATTAATTATTGTCGGGGGGTATTTGCACAAAATTGTGTCACACTTTCATCCAACTTATCATTACAGGTAAATTTAAGTATTTCTAACTAAAAATAAATTTTCGTCAAGCATATATCTAGTAAGATCCATCCTAGCTAAGTTAGATACTTGCACAACTTTCTTAACTAAAATTGTTGGCTAAAAATATATGGAGCACCACATTGAGTCCAATTTATCAAAAAAATAAAATTATTTGAAAAACTTGAAGTTTCAATAACTCCCACTAATGTAAATAATATTTTTTAAAAAATATAAAAAATACCCTTTTGTAGATCCATAGGTGTAGTTTTCAAAAATATATTTGTTTTAGTAGTTTAATTATTATTTATATTTTATTATTTATTTTTACTAAAAGTAGGTTATTAGCACAAAATATTAGGTTGATTACCATGCCAAGGAAAAATACTAAAACTTATTTTAAAAATTGGAAAAATATGATGCATTAGATTAAAGAATATATTTCAAGATGGTATAATTTTTTTCCATTTTAGATAGATATTTAATATGAAAGTTGACGTCGAATGGAAAAAAATGTTTTTTGATTGAAACACATTTTCATATTTATTTAAAAATATATATTTATCAAAATTGGGAAAAAATATATCCATACTAAAGTTCAAATTACGAAAACTAAAAATAAAGAAAATAAATTACTCTAAAAGTTTGGCGTCTCTCATGCAACTTCATTTTCAACTTGGCCCTTCTTAGCTAGGAGTACCGATGTTGATTTATTAAAAAATATAGTTTAAAATGAGTTTTAATTTTCTTTTTAAAATACAAACATAAAATATACTAAAAGTACATATTTTACTAGATTACATCATTTCAAAATTCAAAACATTTATGCCACTTTTTAGTTATTTGAGTTTAAAAGATGGATAAGTGTTAGTCATTTTCTTTATAAAGTGTGACACAACTTTTTGCTTTTACCCTGGGATTCCCCTTCATAAAATGCAATTTATTAGGCTTGTAGATGAATAATAGGGCTTATTAAGGTATAATTAAGTCCAATTTAATTCTAGGAGGGCCCAAAAGAAGTGTGAAAATGTAAAGGGATACATCTTTCTACACTACATTTAGCCCCCACTTTAGTGAGAGGATGACCTTACGTTAAACTCATACTAAAGTAGACAATCAAGAGAGGTCTAATTGTACAATTTTTGGAAGGATAAGATGGAAAGGGTCAAGGAGAAAAATCAATCCTCCAAGATCTAGGATCTCATGGAAAAACCAACAAAGTCACAAGGAGACACATGTCTCTGTTAAACATATATATGCAACAATGACAAGATACTCAATCATGCAATGTCAAAGACTCAAAGAAAAAGAAAAGTGGTGGATCAAGCCTCCACTATTTGTCCAACTCAACATGGACCAAGCCTAAGCTGTTTGTAAAAAAAAAAAGGTTTGCAAGTGAAACCCACTATCCAATATGCAAACAAAAATGCACTCACATAGGCTAGTGCAGTTCAATATACACTAGGTGAGCCCCTAGAAAGTGACTAAGTGAGAAATTCATGCTAGGTCTACAAGCTCTCACCATACAATGAGAAAGTCATGCTAGGTCTACAACCTCTCATTGTACTAACCATACCAAAGCTATACCTCCGATAACTTTGATAAGGCACCATAAAAAATATGAACTTCAAGCTTCATAAGGCTAGAAAGTTGTGTTATGCTAAACATTTAAGAACAAAAATGGCTCCACTAAGAAAGGTGTGTTATTCTTGGTGGCCGTGAAAATGGATTGTAACTTTGAGCTTCACAAGGTTAGAAAGTTGCGTTATGCTAAACACTTATGAAAAAAATGCAAATAAGAAAAGACATGTTCAAAGGGGTTTTGCTTAGTTCATGAAAGGTCTCATCTTAGGGAACATTGTGCCTCATGTCTCCAAGAGAGGACAAGTCTAGGAAGAAAGATTCACAACTTAGGGAATGCAATACGTAGCATCACCACTAAGAGGAATGCCATATGCCAAGAAAGGTCACACTCTTGAAGGACATCAAACCCAATGAAACCACTAAGAAGATGACACATCACATGAAATAAGAAGACCACACTAAGAAACATAAAATATAGTAAAAAATTCAAAATTATAATGCCAATGTATTCACCCCCACTTCAAAGAAATTGCTAAACACCATGTTGTGAGCAATTACTTTAAAGTAGCAAATGATAAATGCTAAATAATAAAGAAGACATGAGATCTTATTTGGAAAGCCCTATATGTCAAGCATATGTTTCCAAATGAAGCTAAATCATGAAAAAGGGGTTGCCCCTAAATGAAATCCCAAAATCAAACATAAGAGATCCACGGATTTGGGGTCAACATATGTCTTTGCTACAATGATATTATAGAGCTTGGAAAATGTCCTAATTCCCAAAATACTCATAGAATTGAAAGAATGGCACATAGAGAGTGAAAACAAAGAAAAGATTTTGGGTCAACATGGAAGAGACCTAAATTTCTCAATGCCTTGTGTCATCCCTAAAAGGATTTAAACACAAGACAAAAGAAAAAGATAAAGAATTTATGAAATATAGAAGAATGCAGGTACAAATAGAGGAATGAACATGAATACATGCCAAACAAAACAATACGGGGGATCACATTAAGCACATGCAATCACAAAAAGAACATAAAACAAAAACCAAAGAAAAGACTAGTAAGACACATGCGAGTCAACCTATAGTAGGTCATTCACATCCCAATCTTGTTCATCATATGTGGAAGGGGGACAACTAGCCAAAGGGACAATGTCAAGTGCCAAACTAAGAAAATCACCAAGTTCAACATGTGGTATGTCACTCTTTTTAGGAGGATCATCACGATTGTTATTATCTAAGCTCATAGAAGAGGAAAACAATAAATTCAACTCATTATGAACTTCCTCAGTAATTTTAGTAGTCTCATCATCATCATCCAAGTTAATCACAATAGAAGGTTTAATGATAATATACATGGAAGGTACTTGTTCTTGTTGTATTGTAGATATAGATGTTTCATGTTGCAACAAAGGTGGAGAATCATCATGCATTGCTTGAATTGTTGTTTGATTTGGAGCTATTGGTTCATGTTTTGTTTGTAACAGATGAGAAATTTAGCACAATGTCTACGCCTACGCTCTCTAGCATTTCACTTTCTTTTTGTTTGGTTTTTAGGTTATGACTATGTAGGAGTAGGTTTATCAACCATAAGTTTCTTTTCTTCCTATAAGGGAGGAACAAAAGGAACCATGGGAGGTTGTTCAACCACTTTCTCTTTAACTTTGTATACTTGTTTTATCTTAGAAGGCACAATGGGAATTATTTGGTTATCTCATGCTCTCTTATAGGAAATAGGTGGAGGATTTCGTATGTTTTGGTCTTGGTTGTAACTTGGAAGGGATTTTGGTTCAATCATGGTTTCATCAAGGATAGGAGGCTTAATCGTGGGTTGAGGCATATTACTAAGGAATAATTTTACTATGCGCTTTTTCCTTAAACTTTTGATAGGATTTGAAAAGAAGTCCTCACAAGGCCTATAGGTTCATAGGTTTGGGCTAAAATTAATCCAATGAGAAATTCCCACAGGAAGACACATGATTAAAGCCAGTATAGTGCACAATAAAGATTTCATTGCCAAATGGAAACTTTCAACATTTATGCACTACCAACAAGACAAATTTCATGGAGCAAAGCCATGGGTAGCCTAACTTCACACAAAATTGGTCCAACGACAGGATGATGGAGAATGAGACACTTAATTATTTTGGTCCAACTTTTAGAGGAAGAGTTGCCAAACCTATCGTAGAGTAAGCAAAACTATTATACATTTTGATCCATTCTTTCAGTTGTTCATAAGTATCTTGATAAAGTTCATGCACAAACAAGAATTCTTTAGTGATCAAATTTTCTACACAAATGGGATAAATTTATATCCCATTAGTAGGCTTGTCATTGATTCTTCCAGCTACATAAAGAGGATCATCAGCTGCGTGTTTGATTATGTCATATTATGAGAAAGCAATTCAAGGGGCATTTTGGTTAGGCCCTTATGAGGTTGAACTTCAATGAAGTTGACCGTAGTATGTATAGGATCATTCTCTTTATTTTTCACATGATGTTTCATGATGTGACCAAGGCTACACAAAATTTCTATTCCTTGTTCATTATCAATTATTCTCCTCATGTTATCTATGATAGGAACCAAAGTACCAACAATGTATTCAAAACTCACAAAGTTTTGAAATTTCTCTAAATCTTCATCCATTCTTCTTAGGTTCTCTTGAGGGACATTAGCAACCATTGATTCAACATTAGTAACATTGGTTGTTGGTAAGGAGGTCATAGGAAATGAATTATCAAGGTTATGGTCCATAGTGGGTTGACTAGTGTCAACATGATGATTGAAAGAGTTAGAAAACCCAAGATCCATGATGAGTGATGTATCACGGGATGAAATGAGTCTCGAACTATGTCTCAGGATAGTATTAGCAATAGGACACCAGGTTGTGAAGCTCATACAAGTTTCACCAAACCTAGGTGGACCCAAAATGGAGGATAAGCACTTAGATAAATACAACTAACAATCAATGTAATGCAAATATGTAAAAGGAGATAGCAATTTCTAGATTTAAACAAGATAATTTATTGATTATACTATGCAAACATTTGAAAAGGATGTCATTTTTAAACACAATTTTGAATTCAAACAATGCACTGAATTTGAAAAATTAACCTTCATATAAATGCTTTCAAAAAACAAAAATTCATGAAATTGAAACAAGAAACTGAATGCAAAAAGAAGGTTTTTGATGCTCAAAAATGCAAAAAAAGCCTTGATTAGGGATTCATTCGCCCATAGATGAATGGGTCTTGCTTCAGGGTTTTGAAAAATAAAATTATAGAGTTTAGAGTTGATACTTATGTTTTTTAGATTTTGGGTGCAAACATGTAATATAGTTTCAGGTTTATGAAAAATCAGATCTAAATGCAAGTGCAAAATGATGCTAAATAACAAGGAAAGAGACCTAGTTTGAGATGCAATTTTGATTCAATTTTTTGATGTAAATGACTGATCATGCAATGTTATGCAAATACTATGCAAAATTACTGAGATTTTTGAATTTTCCAAATTTTATAGAATGCAAAAAGACAAACCTAAAACCCTAAATGAGATGCAAACTAATGCAAGTAAATGACCCTAAATGAGATGCAAATCAATGCAATGCAATGCAAAGTAATGCAAATCCTAGATCTAGGGTTGAAATGCACTCAAAAATCAGAAAGTTATGATGCTCAAAAGTTAGGTTCAATAAAATGAAATAAAGAAAAATAGGGTGTTGGGTTTCCCAAAATGGAAAGGTACATCCAAACTTTTTGTAGATCTGAGAAGGTCTGAATGATGTGTACTTGTCACTAAAAGGCGGTTTCGAGAGGCAAAATAGGACTCATTCACCTAGGGGCAAATGGGTATTTTCTCAGGGATTTTGGGAGCCTCTGATACTAGTTTGTAGCTTTGGTTTGATCCAGGTTTTAGTGTTGGAAAGTTGAAAATCAGATCTGGAGGCGAGATTCCATGATTTGAAAATAATTTTGACAACTTTTTCAACTTTTGCAAGTCTTCCAATCTTGCTCTTCAAAAGGTCTTTAATCCTTCTTCAACCTAAATCTGCAACACAAACACAAGAGAGAAAAATTATTTGGTTTTGGTGAATGAGGATTTGCCTTGGTCAAACCCTGTTTGGGTAATTAAACCTTGAATTGAAATAAAGCATGAAAGAAGGAATGATGAATGAACAATGCTATGTTGCAACTCACCAAACCCTTGAATAAACCTTTGAATGGAGATCTGCAATTTGCATGAAATGGCTTCAATGGATGTGGATCTTGATGCTTGAAATATGCTTTGAATTCTTGAACTTGATCTCGAAACCTACATCACAATGTTAGCTCCAAAAACATGTATGATGCAAGAAGACTTTGACATGATGCTTGATATCTTGAATGTTGCAACAAAATGCTTGATAAATCTACTCTTGAATGCCCTTGATCACAATATTGGCCTTAGGAAATGCTTGCATGAAAACTCTAGCTTCTTACATTTTGATTCAATGAAATAACCTTATATTTATAAGTATGTATCCTTGATTTCCCAAAATTCAACCATTACAAGCCAACATTGAAATATGGATACGGGGACCTTAAAATACCACCAGAAACATATTTTAAATTTAGGTTCAAAGGCCTAGGGAGGACCTCTTCGCCCATGGGAAAATGGGTCCTAGGTCCCTATTCCTGGAACACACATTGCTTAAGGTAAAGTGTTATGTGTTGACATTAAGTATTTTCGGGATTCCCCTTCAAAAATGCAATTTATTAGGCTTGTAGATGAATAATAGGGCTTATTAAAGCATAATTAAGTCCAATTTAATTAGGAGGGCTCAAACGAAGTGTGAAAATGTAAAAGGATACATTTTTCTACACTACAGAAATAAAAGATCCCAAAGAAGAGCAACACCATGTTGTGGTTATGACTCCAACTACCCTAAACCTTGTACCAATCTAATGTGACACCAAGAGATTATTGCTTGACATAATCTCAATTGACATCCATTGATACCATTAAATTCATCCATCCACTTACAAGCAACATGCTCATTGAATATTTTATCACACATCATCACACACCATGCAAATATTGTTCTCACTCAGATCCAATAAAATCTCCAATACATATTCACATCAACCAATAACGATGAGCTAATGAGACATCATTCTTTCAATCGATAAAACTTTTGATCAAATTGATCTTAAATTGCTAAACCTTCAACCAATCACAAACATAAAATGAGCTCATGTGGTGCAAGGGTCACCCACCTCAAATGAGATGAATGGTCATAGCAACCCCACATTAACATATCACAAATGAGCCCCTTAGAGATGCACGGGCATTCGAATCATATAGCTCAACACAAGATTGAATGGTTGCGTAACTAATGACATCATTCATACACGAGAGCTCATTGGAGCCACCAAATAAAACCTATGGAACGAGAACATTGTAGATAGAACACCCGCACGTAGAAAAGATGATGAACAAACCGCTAAATTTGACTTGGCAAAGTCACGAGCAATGGCGCCAATCACGACCTTTCATATCTAAATAGACCTTGGAGGAGGGGTGGGAGCCATTAGATCTAAAGAGATTCGGTGGATGATGCAAGCCTACGATCAAATTAACACTGAAAAACCGTAAGAGCGTGGGAAGATGCCATGTACAAATTCACTAACATCGTCATTGTGCATTAAGCTCGCGGGAAACTCCACAAAGACTTGTGCAATAGGAACAAAATGCTAACGTTACAATAGGTGCCTACAACAAAAGGATACAGGCCCCTATAATAGATGATGTGGAAACAACCGACCACCAGTTTAATGTAAAAACCCAGCATTTGGACCAGGCGCAAGATCATGTGCAGATCGTGGATCACACCGTACATAGAGATCCGATGGCTCCACAGGTTGTTGACATGGCCACTAAACACATGACCCTTGGGACCGCCACAAACCATTCACACCAATAGCACAAGTAGAGAAACTGACTACCCTTTCACACTTTCTAGAATTCGAGAAGGCACCACATGTATCTAGGTGAGATCACACTCCATTGATCCTGTAAATAAGAGAAGGGGTGCACAGAGGGTGACACAGAACTTGACATGCTAATGGTGCAACCTATAGAGAATACATAACTGTGACAATGCATGCAGGATTGCCAAAATAAACTGATCCAATGGATCTGAGACCAGCTAACATATTTCAATCATTTAGAACAATGAGATCTGCCACCACAGTGAGTGCCACTCTTGGTCACCATAAAATGAATTCATTATCCTTATGCATGAACATCAAGATCTTCCACTCCAACTCCAAAGCACACAATCAAAACACAACACCACACATGATTTCATTATCTTCGTTCTTTTGAAGCCCACGCCATCAAGTGATCATATGAACTGTCATGATTGGAACATGAAAGAACAACAAAGATAGATATACATGAAAATCAACAATTATCACAAGCATACAGAGGAAGAGAAAAAGAGGAGGATATATAATAAAATTGGGTTCCCGGAGTGTGATCCTTAAGCTCTCTACTGTCATCCTGATCATGGATCACAGAGTGTGATCCAAAATGTTGATGCAAACATATATCACACAATCGAATTTAAAAATCAGTTCAATAGTATTTAACATGGATTGTGGAAACATGATATCATTGAAAAATAAGTTCATTAAATCAATTATCTTAGACCAGTTTTAATATTGGGCAACAAGAGATATCATTGGTCAAATAGGAAGATCTAAACGGCTCTAGGAAAATTCACCGCCAACAATTCACCCCCAACAATTCATCGCCAACAATTCAATGCAATGACAAATTCATCTCATGAAAAATTCACCACCAGCAATTCATATATTATTACTGGTGGTGAATTTTCCACGAGATGAATTTGTCATGACGGTGAATTGTTGGCGATGAATTATTGGCAGTGAATTTGTTGGTGGTGAATTGTTAGCGGTGAATTTTCCTTAAGCCAATCTAAAGATACAAGATCTGAGGAATATGCCATCAATAGAAATTGCCATCTCAATTCTATCTCTTGTATTGTAGATCTTTGAATACATATGAATCAAAGCATATTCATGTTTAATCAAAGAACATTTATTTTTCATATATCTAAAAATTAATCTTGTGGACTAATCATCACTTTAGATTTAGATAAAGATGTTGATTTAGAAATTCACTAACACCCACAGATACAGATTTGATATAATGACAAATTATGTTCAATATCTCTTACAACATAACAATTTTTATCCCCAAAATAACATACAACCATAACATTCTATATTTTCCTCATATCAGTGATCATTATCCCAATCTAAGAGATGGTCCAGTGACATCTGTGTTGGGAACAACTCCGACATATCATCCCAGAGCTCACCTGTATTCTCCGGTATATGAGAAGCTGGTGGCAAAGTCCTTTCATTCAATTGCAACTGCCTACAGTTGATCAAGAGTGCTCTGATGTCAGCCAATTCTGCCTGCATGCGTAAAATCTGCTGGTGCAATATGCAGATGATACCAGTGCAACCATACACGGGATCCTTCACTCGGGCATTCGCCTCATAAACTATACTATCCACAGCCAAAGCTCTCTTGTTTTCTGGAACTCCCTGATTCAAAAGAAAAAGAACACATTAACACAACTATCTGTTCTGGAATTTTAAGAGCGTCAGAGGATGAACGAATGATTACCTCCAACAATCTTATCATAATTGTTCTGGGAAATATTTTGTGCACAGTGATAAAACTTTGTGCATCGTTTGGTGGGAAATAAGGGGCAAGTATGCACGAATCTGAACACCGTCTTTTGAGCAGCTTGCAAGCTGCGCAGGGTGTCGGGCATCGCGATGAAACGCCCCGCTTATCTTCTCTGGTTTCCTTCATAATTGACATATGATTAGCAAACTGTTTTGTTCTTAATTTCTGGTAAGAGCAGGGGATTGCTATAAAATGTGATGAGGAATGTACTCGAAGACACATGGAGTCCACATTCACTGCTAAGTGTGGAAATTATTTGTACGACGAATTGTATCCCTTAGGAGTTCTTTGTCGAAAGCAATACTATTTGTTCGCGCGTCTTTTCAAACAGTGGTGCTCAAAATAATTTCCAAAGTACCAGAGGAATTATTTGTTAATCGATGTGACTGAATATTTCTTAGCATTCATTAGTTTAAAGCTGTCAGATGATTTTCTTAACAAATTCCATGGAATACGGAATCCATGCACATTTCTTTAACAAAATCAGTGTACACAAACACTCTAATGGATGGTCAGCTTTGACTATCAATGTCCTCGAGGATCTGTACAGTCAACGTCTAGTCACATTCTTGGACTATTCATGGAAATAAAATAAAAAGAATTTGTGGAGAGAGCTTTTCATGTGGGCTTTCAAAATTGAAGGATGCTGGAAATCAATAGATTCTTTTTGTCTTTCATTGAAATTGAATGGTTTTGAATAAGTTTATGAAGGATCACATCTTTTTAGAGTGTGAGGTCTCAATATGCCAAGGGACGAGGTTAGGATTGTGTCCCTCAAAAGATCAAGCCTTACTAAGTGTGAGACCACAATATGACAAGGGATTAGATAAGGATTGTGTCCTTCAAAATTGAAGGATGTTGGAAATCAGTAGATTCTTTTTGTCTTTTCTAGAAATTGAATGGTTTTGAATAAGTTTATGAAGGATCAAATCTTTTGAGTGTGAGAACTCAATATACCAAGGGATGAGGTAAGGAGTGTGACCCTCAAAAGATCAAGCCTTGCTAAGTGTGAGGCCACAATATGACAAAGGATGGGGTGAAGCCATAATAGTGGTTTATAATTTGACGGAGGAAGGAAAATTGAGAAAAAATGACCCCATGGCAAAAAAATTGGTTTTAGGGGTTCGCATGAACCTACAAGTTCGACCGAACCATAAAGGGGTTCGATCGAACTAGGGTTCAAGCGAACCCATTAATTATTGGGCCCACATTTCCCGCCCAAAAAATAAAGAAAAAAATGCATATTAATGGGGGTTCGAATGAACCCTGGTTCGCTAGAACCCCTAGGTGTTCACTAGAACCCCCCTGGTTCTAGCGAACCCCCCTTTTCCCTAATTTTTTAATTTGTTCACACAAAAAACCTAAATTTTTACGCTTTCAAGCTCCGGTTGAGGATGAAAATGGGGGAATATTTAGAAACCAAACTTGGAATCAAGTAGCCTTCGGAACGAGCTATCCAATGAATATAATTTTAATATGTTTTGGTTTTATTATGTATTTGCTTTTTTAGTTTTATTAAACATAGGTTTTTCATCGAAAATGAAGGTCTTTGTTCTGTACATGTGGAAAAATAGCAGATTATCAAAAAAAAAATTGAAAAATATGAGTGCACTAGATATTGAAGTCCTTGATCCAACCAAAAATAAATAAAAAAAATTGATATATACAAAAAAAGTTATGCGTTATACGGTCGCGCTATGTCGAATTGTCATTTGATTGACTTGAAATTTGATTAAAGAAAAAATATTCAATAAAAAAATATCTAACCAAGTGGAAGCACTAGATATCAGAGTCACAAATGTAAATTTGAAAGAATTGGAATTTTATCCTTCATGGAAAAAAAGTTATGCATTATATAGTGTGTGTCAATTTTTAAAAATGTTGTTTTTTGAAAAATACCAGTTTTTGTGGGAGATGGAAAAATAAGTGCAATCTGATTTTAAAAAGATTGAAAAAAATATTTTTATAATCTATAGACAAAATGTGACGAGACTCTAGTTTGCATCATCTTCAAATTCCTCATGGTTTAGCCGTTATAGGTGCCTGAATGTGAAGATTTAGTTAAAAATTAAAAATTCAGTGTCCAGTTTGGCCAAAAATTGTAAACCACTATTGTGGGATCACTCGATGAGGTCGGGATTGTGTCCTTCCAAAGATCAAGTCTTTCTAAGTGTGAGACCTCAACATGACAAGGGATAAGGTCAAGATTGTGTCCCTCTACTTTAATGAGATAGATGCCTCTTAGTCATTCACTCATAGTCGAAGAGGTTTTATCCAAAGACTCATGCTCCCATATTGAATAGCTAAATGATTATGTAATTTTGATATAAAACCCTCCAACCAAAAAAAAGATATTGGAAAAGTTGAAATTATTCCTTTTAGTATAATAGAATATTATTTAATTGATATATATATATATATATATATATATATATATATATATGTATGTATGTATGTATGTATGTATGTATGTATGTATAAATAAGTGTGTCACAAACCTCCAACATGAGTATCTTGAATTCTTACATCTTTATCCCAACCATTACCTTGTTGTTTCCCTATTTTTGGGTTTTAATTGCTAGCCAACTATTTGAATGTGATGGTTATTTCATTAGTGTTGTCAATTATGAGGTTGTCTTTAATGAAGCTATAAAGTACTGTACACATTTTGCAAGGCTTTTGGTTTAAGACAAATAAAAATTAACTAGTAAATTGATTTAAAAAATACTCTTACAATAGGGTTTCACATGCAACTACTTAAGTTATGGTTCCATCATTCCATTGAAGGGGATTACCTTTTTTTTTTTTGCTAGGATAATTCAATTAGAAGCCATGATGCTTAGATGAGAAATTGTAGTAATTATATAGAAATATATATTAGAATTAATAAAGGTCATGTAAGCTACCAAATAGATATAAAAATCTTAAGTTCAGGGAGGAAACTTTTTAAAGTTTGCATCTATATATGCACCCTTCTATTTTATAAGAAAATTTGATTTTAATTATGTGCCCACATTTTTTTATTCCACTAGATTGAGCTTGGAGTAAATATAGAATCTTATGTCCCCTCCATGGAACTACATCCTTAACTTATCTTTTAAGCACACACTATTCAAAATTTAAAATGATTTTTTACCAGACATCGGTTTTATGAATTTCTTTTTTATGCTTATTTCAAGTAGTTATCAAATTATAATATTTTTGCAATTATTAAATTATTAAGATAAAATCTAAAAGCAAATGGAAAATGAGAGGGTAGAAAAAATGTTCGACTATATGACAATTTTATGATTAAGTAGTGGTTTCATAACTTCAACCCACCTTATCCACCCACAACTCAACATTTAAATCTTAAACTAATGATTAAATTTTACATTTGTAATTTGTGTAATTATAAGTCATCTACAATGTTAAGTGATAATCAATATAAATGCTACATTTTTAGACTAAAATATAATTGAGAGAGTAGATGAGATGGGTAAGAATGGTAAGAGAAGATGATGGGGAAATTAGGTTTCAAAAACTTAAAGACGTTGTATGGATTTGGAGTATTGAGGATAAGTTGGAAAGATTAGAGAGTAGGATGCTAGTTCTAATCTTCAAAATGGGAATCTCAAAGGAAAACACAAAAGAAAGAGAACTAGAAAGAGGAGAGTTTGAGCGAGGTGAGTCCTCTAAGGGATTGTTCTTCAAGGTGAGGGAAAAAATTAATACACAACCTTACGATGCTAAGAGTAGCATAGAGAAGTTGGACTAATGGGTGTCCCAAATGGAGCTATACTTCAATCTTCTTTAGCTATCCCCATGCCAATAGATTTCTTTTTGAAACAAAATTTCTAGCCATAATGACTAGTTGACACCTAAAATCTAACCTTATGCAACCTCACTGAACTTTACCCTATCCTAAGCCATTAATTAAATTAATATTTATTATTTATTTATTCTCCCTTCACACGATCCCATTAAATAAATAAATATTTATTATTTATTATTTATTTAACTAATTCCACTTTATCCTTGTCCATTTAATCCTAGCCCTTTAACTTGTTCACATGGATCATAATCTAAAATTGTCATCATGTGACGAGTATCCCCTCCACATGTCTAACTAACTCCTTATCTAGATTCATTGAACCTAGACACTTTCCCAAAAGTCAAATTATCTTTCCATCTCATCCATTCATCTAATATCCAACCTCTTAATCCTAGTCATTCACATAAAGATGTTTCCCTAATCCATTCAAGTCTTATCACTCATGTGATACTTGCCATATGACTATGTTACATCTTTGAACCTAACCCTAATCCTCATTCAACCTTATCCATCCATCATCAATCTATACTAGCCCTTAATTTTTCCTCTTCAAATCTCTATAACTAGAGGCCACCATCCTTCATCATCAAGAAGAATCAAGCTATTATACCCTTATGCTGTCATTTTGTGATCTCACTATTGCAATCATACCAAGGTTAATTTATTGATTAATCCACATCATATGATAATTTAGAGAAAATCATTTAAAACTACAATGCATTGTATTTCATCTCATCTAGGAGGCTGAAGATTGTTTGAGGTATACATTTGATTTGATGCATTATATTATATTTTTTCTCTTCAATAATTTTTCCACATATTGATTTTGACACACTTGATGGGACACACATCCCTATTTTAACCTTTATTGGTGAATTTTGTCTAAGATTTTTGATGAAAAATATATTTTTGGCTTATAGACTGTGAAAAGCACCTTTGTTTCACAAAATACACCTTTTTAAGATAGAGTTGTGTCTTTGTAGCATGAAGTAGCACCTATGTTTCAAAGAGTTGTACCTTCATCACCCAAAACTAAACTTTCATTTTGTGCATTTAGATTGAACAATTAGGGTTTCTCCTTGTTTTTTAATTATTGGTGCCTTATTTTGCAAGGTTTTATCCCTCAAACAACTTGGTTTTTATAGAAAATAGGGTTTCTCCAATCTAGGGAACTATTTTCAAGTTTTCTACTATATTTAAATTTATAGCTATCTTGTGGCCTTTTGGGGTTATTGACTAACATATTTTTATATGACTCATGTGCCTTTTAGTGTGTCATAATGTCATATGTAGTTTTGTAAGGTTGTTGATAAAAAAAATCACTTTTTGGACCCCAAAACATGTTTCAGGATCTCTATCTATGAAAAGGAACCTCTATTTAACAAAAAGGTGCATTTGTTGTGTTTACCCAACACATTAAGGTGCCTCTGCATCATAAAGTGGTGCTTGTGTTTGGTAAAATTTTTCTTTCATTTCAGTTTGTTATTTCTTAGGGTTTTGACCTTAGCTTTTGTTCTAACTTGTATTTTTGGTTGACTAACATGTGGTGCACCTTGTATATTGTTGTCAAAGATCAGATTTATCAAGATTACTAATAGTTTGGTGCAAATTTTATTGGTCCAAGATTTTTTTTTCCACTAATATAGACACTAAAGTTGGAATAATGGGTTAATAAATCTTGTTTGCCATGGTTGGAGGGGTGTGTAGATGCATGCTCTCTCCTTGAGATTAGAATGATCTTCGAGATCAAAAATATTGTATAGATCCCCATTTTTTGTTTTATGCTATCACCCAACACTTACTAGTTTTGTGTGTATGCTCTCCCCTTATGCTTCTTGTGATCTTGGATGATAAAAAACACCTAGTATAGCATTTCACTTTAGGAGGTTTTCTTGGGGATTTCATTACCTCAAGGGTGACCTCAACCATGTTTTATGGTGGGGTATATAAAGTGGGGAGAGTGAAAGTTATATCTCAAAGTGTAGCTAACATCATTCAAGCCAACCTGCAAGACCATCAATCTACCAAGACTTATTTGCTGAGGAGATAAGTGGAGACCCCCAAATCTAAAGCACTATTAGACAAGTTTACTATTCATAGATCCATTAAACACGTTTCTTTTAGAAGCCTTTAAGACCATTTGGTCATTGCTTAGTGTGGTGCAAGGTACAATATCATGCCTAAAATTACTTACCATGTATCTCCCTGAGTAGAGGTAGAGGCTCTTTGGGAAAGGTCTTAGGACCTCCAAGGAATGGGAAAATGAGAGCCCTTGTGCCACTATATCCCTAGCTACTAAATCTTAAAATATATTTTTTTCACACTAATCTTGAGGGATTAGCCTTTGGTTGATGGCCGAGATTGAGCATACGGGTATGTGCAGGATCATCATGGAAAAAATAGGTCCTTAAGTGGCAAAAAATTCAGAAAAATAAGAATTAGGCAACTTGACATAAAAATTTGAATAAGTTATCTATATTATTTCAAATATATGTAAGAATAAAATCTGTAGAAAATTGAATGTAGTTTCTAAAATAATAGGTTTATTAAAAAAATATATAT
Organism: Sequoia sempervirens; assembly: GCA_007258455.2. NCBI lineage: Eukaryota > Viridiplantae > Streptophyta > Pinopsida > Cupressales > Cupressaceae > Sequoia > Sequoia sempervirens. The sequence goes on along the minus strand of VDFB02000008.1, from coordinate 183,896,359 downwards.
ATCTATTTGGTTAAAATTTGAATTTTCAATGCTTAAATTTTAGGGAAAAAATAAGAAGTAGGTGTTTGTCTGACCACCCTAACCACAATAAAATGATAATATTTTTTTATAAGATTTTAGACATAAGTAGAGGACTCATGTTTAGATGTGATGCATATTTTTTTGTAATTTTTTTCCAAGTAAATAATTAATTATGAATTTTTTATTACAAATTTTTAAAAATATAAAAACTCATACATCTAACCACCTTAACTTGGTCAAAACTTCATTAAATTCAATTCTTTTTTTGTTAATCTTATAACTAGTATGCGAAGCATAGAATGTGACATGTGTTTTGGATTCAAAAACGTGACACCTTTTGAAAGCTATAGATGTTTTTCAATCAGCCTATCAATCATGATTTTAGTTGTAAATCAAATAGAAAATGAATAATAATTATTTATTAAATTCAAAGTAAAACATAATTTATATTGGTGGAAAGCTGAGTATCTCCTTTAAAAACCCTTTTCGTCTCATGAATTTTGGGTAAAAAAAAAAGTCATTAGCCACATACCCTACAAATACCCATTATATCGCCACTTTTTGGCCCATCATGATCCTGCACATACCCATACACACCTAATTGGATAATTATGCGATTGTGTTCATGTGTTTCACATGTTTTCATTTTCAATACCAGTGAAATCCTTTTATCCTTATCACCTTGAAATTCAATTCATCCAATGTGTTTTTGTGTTTGTCAATATCTTGCCAAAAACTCATCAAAACATCCCAAATTGTCATTCATCACCTCCATTTCATTTTGAGGCACCTGTGCTCCACCTTGAGGCACTTGTGCATAGTTTTTCACATAATTGTGCTTCTATTTCACATAAAGGCATCTTTTTTTTCATAGAATGAAGCCTTTGTCTCATAGAGTGGCACCTTATTGCATAAATCTAAGCCTATTTTGACTTTATTTGACCACTTGAGAGCCCTAAATTGCACCTTGAACCTTTGCAAACTTGAACCAGACCTAGGGGACCCATCTTTGACCATCATTTCACCTAAAATATCAACCATTTTTATCCTATTCAATTGAAACCCCCATCGTTCCTTCACTTTTTTTTATCTTCATTAATTTTCGTAGCTTACATATCATATCATCATCATCATCATCATCATCTTTAGACCTTAGACCAAACATTAAACATCCAATATCTATCATCATTGATCCACCTTATCTTCCCATCCATATTCCATCATCATTACTCTATATCATCCTTCAAACCACTCTCTTTTATCATTTGAACTATCTCATCTTCTAATCCACATCCATATCCAAAGTAAAATCAATCATATTAAGAGTCAAATTTAGATCTTTATATCCCTTTTATCCAAGTTAGCTTTTATATTTCTTGAGAAACTACCTATCTTAAGTGGTGTATTAATCTAGCCCTTATCATTTTTCTTACCTTAGCTTTGGAACTTGGCTTCCCCAAGTTAGTTTCCAAAATCCCCATCCAATCTTGCTTAGGCACTTGTCAACCCTAAGTAGGAAAATCATCCCCATTTATGAAGGATCTAGATTTGGGTAAACCCACAAAAGTGGTTTACAATTCGAGTGAGGAAGGAAAAGTTGTAAAAAATGACCCCATGAAAAAAAGAATCATTTTTGGGGTTCAAACAAGCTCTTTGGTTTGAATGAATGAAAAGAGGGTTCACTAGAACCCTGGTTCAAGCGAACCAATTTAATGCAAGGTCCCACCATTCCCACCAAAAAACACAAACAAAACCCTTTCTGAAAGGGGGTTCACTTGAACCAAGGTTCGAGCAAACCCTGGTTCAAGAGAACCCTTGTGCATTTTCTCAAACCCCCCATGGTTCACCTGAACCCCCCTTTTCCCACCTTCTCAACCTGTGACACCTAAAAACTCTAGAATTTTATGCTTCAAAGCTCGGGTTGAGGATGAAAATGGAGGAGACTTCATAGACCCAACTGGATGATGGTATTCCTCAGAATGAGCTATCCAACGAATATAATTTTAATATGTTTTTGTTTTATTATGTATTTGTTTTTTTAGTTTTATTAAACATAGGTTTTTCATCGAAAATCAAGCTATCTGTTATGCCCATGGAAAAATAGCAGATTATCAAAAAAATTTAAAAAATATGAATGCACTAGATATTGAAGTCCTTGATCCAACAAAAAAAAAAGAACTTCAATGCATACAAAAAATGTTACACAAATGTATATGGTTCGCTATGTCTTAATTGTAATTATTTTGACTTCAAAACTTGATTAAGGAAAAAATATTCAATAAAACACTATGAAACCAATTAGAAGCACTAGATATTGTAGTTACAAATCTAAATTTGAAAAAAATAGAATTTTATCCTTCATGGAAAAAAATTATGCATTATACGGTGAGCGTCACTTCTTAAAAATGTTGTTTATTGAAAAAACCAGTTTTCGAAGGAGATGGGAAAAAAGTGCAATTTGATTCCAAATTTTTCGGAAAAATATACTTAAAATCTATAGACAAAATTTCACAAATCACTAGTTTGTATCATCTTCAAATTCCTCACGGTTTAGCTGCTATAGGTGCCCAAAAGTGAAGATTTAGTTAAAAAAATAATATTTAAGTGTCCAATTTGGCCAAAAATTGTAAACCAGTATTGTGGGATCACCCATTTACTTGCAACAAATTTGGTCAAGTGTATCCATCATTGATTCTTGTTCTTCCATATCCTTTCCAAGTTGAATCCATTGTCATCCTAACCCTTTCAATCCAACCATCCCAATTCACCACTTCATATCTAAGTTAGATACCATTCATCTCCTTATCCCATCATCATTAATCACTTTCATCCAATCCCACCATTCCTAGGTTTATTTCTTGTATTCCTATCATAAGTTCACAAGGTAAGAAACAACTCATAGCCTCAAAGGAATTTACAACTTCATCATCTAATGATATGTTCTTTGAGGAAGTGGTCCATCAAGTGACTTTAGAGAACACATTCCCATCCAAAACCATACATAAAGAAGATCAAGATTCAAATTTCCTAGATTCACTCACACTAGAAGACTCTTCATAAGACACCCAAACCATGGAACTTATGCAACATTAAATCATGAACTATCCCAATCAATACATCCTTGTAGTGTAGGAAATTGTACTCCTATGTGATTTGGTACAATTTCACACTTAATTTGGGCCTATTTTAGTGACCTCAATTATATGCATTTTACTCTTCATAAATAGGCCCCTAAACCCCTTTATTATGCATCCCAAGGCCTACTTTAAACATTTTCCGACATTACAAAAGACATTGAATAAATGTATTTAATTAATTTAATGCCCCAAAATTAATAAATCCTTGCAATTTAGGTTACTACCCATTTTCCCTTGGGCATATGGGTCCCCTTTAAGATCACAAATTCAAATTTTAAACATGTTTTTGGCAACATCTTAAAGTCCTAAATTTAAGTTTTAAGTGTTAGCTTTTGGGATTTAATAATTGAGAAATTAGAAATGAAGCCTATAAAGCCTAGTATTTTTACCATTTTACACTAGGTTGAGAAAGAGATCAAGAAGTTATTCACAAGATTTGCATTCAATGTTAAGGAGAACATTCAAGCAAGCAAAGTTTAATTTTTGGAGTAAAGTTTTTAATTATTTTTGGAAAATCTTCAAGATCATTTTGTAAAGATTGATCAAGCATTGTTCATGATTGAAGATTGATGCCTATGGTGGATCATGATGGATTCTAGGTTTTGGGAGATGCAACTAGCCATTTCCCTTGATCTAATGACTTGTTTCCTATTGATACCATCTTCTATCTTCATTCTACTAGTAACCTAAAGCAAGGTATAATCAAATTTTTGATCTATTAGGGGATTTGACTCCTCCCTAACTAGGTCTTGTGTTCATCATTCAAGTTCATTTAGGAATCTTATTCTAACACACTTGAATAGGGTTTCTTCGTATCTTAGCTCTTAACAATCTTAGACACACTTATGATTAGGGCTCACACACACTTTTAGATTCCAGATTTGTATTTTTCATCAAGGTTTAATTACCAAACTTGGGGTTTGATTGAGGAAAACCCCCATATAAACAAACCAAAATTTCTAGTTTTTCTTACCGGTACAAATCTGGAATGGAGGATTGAAAGGTACATGCTAGAAGAGCATATTAGAGGCTACCTATCAAAATTTTGAGTTTTCAAAAACTTCTTGTAAGACCCATTCGCCCTAGGCTAAATGAGTCTTAGTAGGACACTCAGAAGGAGCTTTTGGCATAGGTGCATAAAATCATAACTTTCATAGATCTGTTGGAAAATTGTAGGTTCTGCTATATTAAGGTTTACATTTTATGTTCCACGTGTTACTTTTCATAATTGGGTTTGTTTAGTATTTTTAGTTTTTCTCCCAAAAGTGTTCTTTAGGTTGATTTACCTCATCCTAGGTCATAAGGAAAACAAGAAGATCTCCACTAAGGTTGACTCACCTAAGGGTTGGAAGTCAATCTTTCCCTATGGGATCTCTTTTTCCTAATGAACTAAGGGAAATGGGTGCATCATACCCCCATTCCATTTTAGGATCACCCATTTTTTGATGTTTCACTTTAGGTCTATGAAATCAAGGTTGACCATCACTCGATAAGTTGTTTGTACAATGAGAAAGAAAAGGAAAGTCTTTTGAAAATATTGATACCAAATTCAAAAGTAGATCCCATGCAAGAGGAAGAGAAAGAAAATCATTTTGAAAAAGTCACAAAGTTATTGGAAGATGATTGGGGTTCATTGGATTTTACACTTACATTCATGGGAGAATACAAGATCATAACAAAAGAACATGAAAGGGAAAATAAACAATGGAAATGAAAACAAAACATTTGGAGGATCCTCCAAAAGCATCTACTTCAACCAATTTAGAAGAGGACACAAGTTACACAACAAGATTCAATGAAGTTGATTATGAACAACCACCAAATCCTAAATAAATGGACAAGATTTATGGAAGAGGTTATGAGATCTTGAAACAACTTGGTTATAGTGGAAAAGGATGTGATGTGAAAGAATAAGGAATTTGTGTCCCTATAGAGCCTAAAATACAAGAAAAAAAATGGTCTTGGATATTACTCGTCTAAGATAAGGAAAGCATAAAAAATGCCTTCACTTAATGTCAAAATTGTTATGTGTGGTTCCTCTAAGACAAATATCACTCACTCTAAAGTATCTTGAATTAATTGATATACCAAGTGGTGGATCATTAGAATATTTTGAAAATGATGAAACCTTGGTGAAAATGTTAGGAGTTTATGATAAGTCACCAAATCCCCTTCACAAACAAGGATTCACTTGTGCCATAATTAGTACAAAATATTTTTCTAAAGAAAAGAAAACAAGTGATGTTCAAGAAGACAAAGAAGAACATATTCCCAAAGTTCCAAGTCAAAGTGCACTACCTATGGGAGATAAAATTAACATACCGATGGACACATCTAACAAGGAGAGAGTGATTCAAATAAGAAAGTTCCTTGATGAGGATGAACAAGAAGACCATGCAACACTATTACATGAATTTCATGAACTTTTTTCTTGGACTTATTTGAATATGTTAGGTATTGATGCTAAGATAGTTATGCAAAACATTTTCCTTGTGTAAGATGCTAAATCAGAAAGATAAAAGATACATAAAATAAATCCTCAGATAGCTTTATTGGTTAAGGTTGAAATTAAAAAACTCCTAGAAGCTAGCTTTATTCATCCTATTGATTATTCCCCATGGATCTCAAACATTGTCATAGTCATAAAACCTGATAATTGTATTAGGTTGTGTATGGTGTAACAACCCCGTCGTTCTACTTAGTAAAATTCCAAAGATTTCACATTAAGTGAATATTCTATGTTGCTATGGCATAGCAATAATTTTTTTTATTTTCATAATTTAAATTACATACACATTTGAAATAACTCTATTTTCAAAATTCCATTATAATTTCACAATTCTTTCCATAATAAAGATGTCATATTATCTGAACACAAGTATATCATTCATGATTACATCCTTCCATATAAATGGGTACATGATACATACATAGCTCTTCTGAGCTTTATCTAGCAATAGATATACAAATTGATCTTGATGTTGTCGTAATGGTGCATACCTTCTGGATGTCCTCACTTGTTGGTGCATACACTCCATCTATCCCCAATGCTGGAGCAAACATCTACAAACCTCGGTCATCGAGTGATGAGGAGAAGCAACACTCAAGTTCTTTTCTACCAACCACAGACTCAAATGGGGTCCCTTGCACATTTATCACATGTGACTGGATGGCCCTACCCTTTGACAAAGATATTGGTTAGTCAACCCCATAAAATAGCCTATCTGATCTTAGTGTTGTGTTCTACAAACTAGATCCTATTCATATGGTTGTCATTCTACGAGTATGAAAATCTTGAACTAGAACACATGAAAGGAACACAATCAACTAACAGTGTAAGTAGTGGCAACTTACATTACTTTGGCCAGAGTATTCTCACCCAGTACTTTGAGTGATAATCATTCTATTCACATACACTTCTATAGCTTGGTTTGGATTATGACCATTTATATACCATGCTTAGGTAATTTCCTTTCATAGGTAGTCCCTAACCTTAGAAATAACCTAATCCTCCTTTTTCCCAAAAATACAATGGTATCTCTACCAATAAAGCATAATAAAAAGTTATTCCCTTCAATGGATATTCTAATCCTCAACCGTATAACATATGATCTTTTCTAGTCTACGAATTAACTTTGCATAGACAAGCTATTTGTCACAAAAGACATCCTAGTCTCAAGTATAACTTTATAATCTAGAGTATAGTCGCATAAGCTTCTTTTAATCATAGATTAAATATTCATAAATAATTGACTCCAATTAGTAATATATCAAATTAATAAGTGGTTCTCATCAAGAGAATAGCCACATAAATGATTGACCTCAATTGAAGAATAATCATAGGAATAGATGATTCCATTCGAGAGTGTAATCTCCTTTAAAAAAGAGTTGTTCAAAAGTGTAAAATCTTGTCAACAATATGACTTCATCTCAAGAGTGCAAAGAAACTAATCAAGTAGCAACTCTAACTCTATAGGTAATCCCACCTATGTCCCCATACACATAGTATCTCATAAACTCAAGTGATTTACTTATTCATGTAGTGTAGAAAATTGTGTACTCTTGAAGAAAGAGGAAATTTGACACTTAATTTGGAAATGTTTTGGCACCCTTGCATTAATTCACCTTTAAAATCATGATTTATAGGCCCCTAGGACCCATTATTTTGGATCTTGAGGCTCATTTCACTCAAAAATAATATAAAATCACATAAAGTCACTTAAATCCCCGAAAATATCAAAAACCCACCTCAAAAATCTAATGTGGGACTCATTTTCCACTGTGGATGAATGAGTCCCCTTAGGTGGGACCCCTTCTCCAAGTGTGGGGAATGATTCCCATTTGGAATCTTTTTCAAATTTGAGCAGGAATTCATCAATTTAATTCATGTTTTTGGTAAATGTTGGCCTTTGAGATCTAAATAATAGTCAATAGGTGATAATTCCTATAAAAGAAAGCTTCTAAGTCATTTTTTATAGAATCTAAGCATAATTCAAGCACTTTGAGCAAGCATCAAGAGTCTTCCAGCAATCTTTCACAAGAGCATTCTAATTCCAAAAGAAAGCAAAGTTGAAGCATTGGAGCAACATTAGAGTATTTTGCAAGTCTTCAAGCTCACTTTCTATCAAGATATAGCATTACCAAGTGTTGATCATGGATGCCTATGGTGAATCATGATGGATTCTAGGTTAGGGAGATGCAACTAGCCATCAAGCTAGTACTAAAGACTTATTTCCTAGCGATTCCATCTTCCATTGTCACTCTGCATTCAGCCTAAGGAAGGTACAAGCATCATTAGAGTTCACTTGGGGTGATTGGAGATCATCACAAGTGACTTGTTCATCTTTTCATTTTCATTGTTGCATCATATTCTTGCACATTAGAATAAGATTGCATCATGCCTTAGATTTCCTAGTCTTTAACACACCTAAGGCTAAGGTTTTTATGCACATTTCATCATTTTTACAAATGTTTGATTACCAAACTAGGGGTTTGACTAAGGAAAACCCCCATTAGAAAATCCTGTTGAATTCTTTTTTATAGGTTTTTTTCATATATTCTGACTTGAAACTAAGATTGGAAGAAAAAGGCAGGTGTTAGAGTGCAGATAAGAACCTTCAATTTTTAGAAAAGTGAAATGGGACTGATTAACCAAGAGTGTCAAATGAGTCCCATTGTAGTTGTCTGTTAGATCTATTTGTAGATTCCAATACCCTTTTTCCTAAAACAAACTCCTGTGTAGAAACCAGGATTTGAGACTGATTTACCCAGGTTGGTGAATGACTCCTGGTAGCATAAAAAGTCCAAATTTCCAAAATTTTAGAGCTATTTCTAGTCCCTTAATGGTTTCTAGGTGCACACCATTTGTATTCTTACTTTTTTGTTCTATTTTATTTACATTTCTAGAGCATTCTCTAGGTTATTTAGCATTTGTTTGCATATCACACTGTGTTTTCCAACTCATTGTCTTTTCCAAGTTTACACTTGGTGGTGAACCCTCCATTATCTATCATTCAATCCCTAAAACCTTCCCTTTGTTAGATTTCAATCTCCTTTGCATTGAAATCTCAAGGGCTAGTTCTTGAGTGAAAGGTTGAAAATTTGGTCTTTCTCCTTTTAGGTCTAAAACTTTAGAAGTGAAAGGAAGCACCCATTTTTCTTCATTTCATTTTGGTGAACATGTATATAGAGCACCATATTTCTGGTTTGGAGTGCATTTTTATCCTATATTTAGGTTGTGCATTAACATTGCATTAGGTTTTTTATTGTTTAATTTGCATTCCAAGGTTTCAAAATTTGCATTAGTGAAAAGCTCATTTAGCTTGCATTTTTGCATTTAATTTATTTGGAAATCAATGAAAAACTACATTTGCAATCTAGGCCATACAACATAGAAAACAGAAAAATCAACCAAAAAAAAAAAAGAAATTTCTAAAAAAATCCCTACTAGGACTCATTTGTCACCTTGGGTGAATTAGTCCCATTGCAAAATTTGCACTGTTGTTTACAGAATTACATTTCCAATTTTTAAGCTTTTGTTTGCCTCTCTTACTTGTATCTTTCAGTTTAGTTGCTTTCTATTACATTAAATTGAATAGAAATAGCATTATTTACATTCATGGCAACTATGGATAGCATTAGATTTTTGTAATTTTCATTTTCAGCATTAGTTCCTAGTTCACTTAGATCAGATTCATTAGAAAACGAAAACAAAAAACTGAAAACATCAAAAGAAACAATTCTAAAAATGCTTAAATATAGAAAAAGCATATAATCCAATCCCTTTAGTAGTGATGAATTAGAAATGTTAGATGAAGCCCTTAAGGACTTCCTCTCACTAAGATCATCCACTAAGTCTTGTCATGAAAAACCTAAACCAAGCAAAGTTAACTTAACCCTCAAGCCTTTTAGTAGTGACAAATTTGGTATGTTAGATGAAGCCCTTGAGGAATTCATTTCACAAAGCCCATCCACTAAGGCTTGTTATGAGAAACCAAAAACACAAGAAGTTAACATGATTCAACCTCAACTCATCCTTTACCCACCTTCACATAAACAACAACCTAAAAACAAGCTTGAGTTTACCCTTTATCCACCTAAGACTAATGTACTGTAGCAATCGAGTCATAATACCATTGCTCATAAATACAACCCTACAAATAATCTAAAATCACAACAACCAACCCCGACACCCTTACCTTTACCTAATCCCATTTTGCTTAGTGCCCCTCATTTAAATTCACACAGTGGAAAGGAGTATAATCTTGTTGAACAACTTAAGAATACCCCTGCAAAGATATCCCTCTGGAACTTAATTTATAATTCACCAAACTATCACAATATGCTTCAAACAACCTTGCAAAAAATAGTGGTTCCTCCTAGCACAAATGCAAATGATGTGGTAGCTCTCATACAGGGAATGAATATAGTTAATGTATACATTAAAATTCACCAGTTGACATGAGCTACCCCCTTTGGTATTGCAACAAAAAAATGAGGCCTTTATGATAATTGCTCAATTTAATCGAATAGGCATAAAAAAGACCATGATTGATAATGGCTCAGCCCTTAATGTGTGCAGTGTGAAACTGTTAGATAAGTTGCGCATGGAAAAATCAATGATGCAACCTGACTCTTTATCAATTTGAGGATTCAACAACGTAGGAAGGAAACCGCTCAGTGTGATCACTTTACTTATTATAGTTAGAAAGGTCACCTTACAAACTCCTATTCATGTCATGCCTCATGAAATTTCATACAATCTTCTATTGTGAAGACCATGGATTCATGAGATGCATGTGGTGCCTTTGACTCTTCATTGTATTATGAAGTATGTCTATGACAAGGTATACCAAGTTGAAATGGACCCCGAGCCTGAAAGTTGCTTACAAGTTGAAAAAGGAAGAACAGGTCCTCTGAGCACACTAATTCCAACATCCAACATAGAACCAAGAAAACAAGCAATAAATGGAAATAGTGTCAAAATTGTTAGATGATGATTGGGTTTCTTTAGAGTTTACACCCTCATTTATGGGAGAATACATAATCACAAGAAAAGATGACAAATAAAAAAAACCAATGGTCATGTCAAATTAGAACCTAGAAGAACACTCACAAACATCTACCTCATCTACTCCTAAAGAGGATACAAGTTATACAACAAACTTTGATGAGATAGACTACCAACAACCACTGAACTTGAAAGAAATGGAAAAATATTATTGGAAAGGTTATGAACTTGTGAAACAATTCGGTTATAGTGGTAAAGGATGTGGAAAGAAAGAACAAGGCATTTAGGTTCCCATAGAGCCTAACCCATAAGAGACAAAGACCGGATTGGGATATTGTCCTTCTAAAATTACATAAGCAATGAAGAAACCATTGTTAAACATCAATACTATCATATGCAAACCAAAAATCAACCTCACTATGAAGCATCCTAAATTGCTTGACATCGATTTATCACCATCATGGGAATGATTTGAAGATGATGAAGCCTTGAAAAAAATGCTAGGAGTTTATGATGCACCATCTAATCCTCCCAAGACAAAGGCTGCATGCACTATAATAGTACCAAGCAAAAAGATGCAAAAGGTGAAAGTAATGAGAATGACATAAATACAAAACAATACAATCTTGATTTTCCAAGGTCAAATGCACTTCCTTTAGGGGATATAATTGATATACCAATGGATATAATTGATAAAGAGAAATTCAATAAGACAAGGAACTTCCTTAGTGATGAAGAACAAGAGGATATTGCAACCTTACTCCATGACATTCTAGAACTCTTTGCTTGGAAATATTCAAACATGCCAGGAATCGATCCAAAGATAATGACACACAACATTGTCCTTGTTGATAATTCCAAGCCTGTTCAACAAAAGATATGAAAGATGAATCCTAAAATAGCTTTGCTTGTTAAGGGTGAACTTGAAAAACTCCTTGATGTTGGTTTCATAAGACCTATAGATTATTTTCCATGGATCTCAAAAATTGTTGTAGTTGCAAAACCTAACAATCGTATTAGGATGTGTATGGATTTTCATGATCTAAAGCATCTCTAAAAGATGAATTTCACTGCCTAATATAGATATGATAGTGGATTCGACTATCAGACATGCTTTTTTTCCATTCATGGATGGATTTTCTAGGTATAGTCAAATTTTCATCAACCCTCAAGATCAGTACAAAACATCATTCACAACCGTTTGGGGAAAATTTTGTTGGGTTATGATTCCTTTTGGATTAAATAATGTGGGCACAACATATCACCGAGCTATGATGCTCATATTTGATGATTACATACATAAATTTTTGGAAGATTGTGTTGATGACATCCTAGCCAAATCATTAACAAGACAAGACAACATGAATATCTGAAAAATATTTGAGTGGATGCAAAAATACAACATGAGATTGAATCCAAAAAAATGTGTCTTTGGTGTAGATAGTATAAATTTTTTAGGGTTTATCATATCTCACAGAGGCATCAAGGTGGATACAAGAAGATTGATGCTATAGTCAACATGCCACCTCCTAAAAAAATTTCTTAGTTACACACATTACAAGGAAGAATTCAAGCCATTCGTCATTTCATCACATCTTTAGTTGATCAAATGTTACCATTTACACATCTCCTTAAAAAGGATGTCCACTTTGGTTGGAATAATGATTGTAAATAGGCTTTTGAGATTTTGAAGGAATACCTTGCAACTCCAGCTATTTTACAACCCGCTATGCAAAATAAACCGTTTATACTTTATATAGCTACATCAACTCATGCTCTCGCAACATTGTTGGCTCAACAAGACAAAAATGGTAAAGAGAATCTAGTCTATTACATCAATCAAACCATGATAGCATATGAAAAATGATACATAACAATAGAAAAAAAATGTTTGTCTATTGTATTTGCTACCAGTAAGTTGCGAGATTATTTATTGAATGCTGAAATACAAGTGATGACAAAATTTGACCCTCCTTAAACATATTTTCAATAAAAATAATTTATCAAGACGTCTAGCTAAGTGGGTGATATTGTTGACTGACTTTGACTTGAAGTTTGTTTCATAAAAAGCAATTAAAGGTCAAGCCTTAGGTGACCAATTGGCTAATGCTCCTTCACCTTTGGTATTACCTAGTAATGACTCTTTCCCCAATGATAATGTGTTGACAACCAAAACTAATACATGGGAGTTATACTTTGATGGATCTAAGTGTAGAACAGGCTCCAGTGCTGGTGTTATACTCATTCCGCTTGCAAGAAATCCTATTCCCTTGTTATATCAATTAAAATTCCTATGTACAAACAACACCATTGAGTATGAAGCATTGATCATGTTGGGATACATGTTGCTTTAATCTTGGGTGCAAATGAAATTAAGATCTTTGGTGATTCACAATTAGTAATCAAAAAATAAATGGGACATATCAAGAAAAGCACAAAAAGTTATCAAAATATAAGTATCTCACGATGAACTTGTTAGAAAGTTTCAAATCATTCACCACTAACAATATCCCATGAAAAGATAATCGACATGTAGATGCAATGGCAAGTGTAGCTTCTCTTATATCACCTCAAGATCCTTCGAAAGATTTCACATTTACTATTCACCCAATCATGAAACCATCCATCGACAAAAAAATTGAAGAAGTATTTGAAACAACCAAGCAAGACTCACATGAATGGTATGGTGCAATATTCAGCTATTTGAAAGATGGTATTGTTCCTGAGCCCACAAAAAAGAACACTGGACATCACTTACGAAAATTAGTAACCAAGTACATCATCCTTGCTGACATATTATATAGAATATCCTTTAATGACATGTTGCTTAGATGTATTAACGAATCTGAAATAACCATAGCACTTGAAGAGGCACATGCAGGTGCTTGTGGAGGTCATTTTGGAGGGATATCCCCAATCATTCATATGGGATATTACTGGAGACATATGGAAAAAGATTGCTTTGCGTATGTTAAGAGATGTCACAAATGTCAAGAACATAGCAATTTGATTCCTTCTCCTACTTCTGAGCTCTATTCCCAAGTTCCTATTTGGTTGTTCTCAGTTTGGGGATTGGATCTAATTGGAAAAATGTCACCACTTTCATCTATTGTACATACATTTATAATCATAGAAAAAAGTTGTTTTACAAAATGGGTAGAATCTATTCCTCTTGGATCCACAACTATTGATGTAATATGTCATTTCATATTGGAACACATTATTGCTCGCTTTGGACTTCCTTCCACGATAATTTTGGATAATGGAACACCATTCAAGAACAACGATGTGAAGAAATTCCTTGATACATTTAATATCTAACATCGCTTTGCAACACCTTACTACCCACAATTTAACAGAAAAGCTAAAGCAAATAATAAGACCCTCAAGCAAATCCTCAAAAAAATAGTAAATAAACATTACAAGGATTAGCATATGCAACTCACATATGTGTTATGGGCCTACCGTACTAGAATTAGAACATCAATTGGAACAAATCCTTATAACCTTGTATATGGTACCGAGGCAATTATGCCCTTGGAATTAGAAATCCCCACATTAGGGATTACACTTCAAGGACTTATCGATGATGACACTTACAAACAACATCGACTACACCAACCTGAGATGCTTGATGAACAACACATTAATGCTCTTGAGCACCTTATGTTAAGCAATTGCAATGTAATTATAGTGATCATGTCATCCCTCATGTATTTAGTAACGGTGACTTATTTCGGTATGAAAATCAATGAAATGTCAATACTGACCTGACCAAAAAAGGAAAATTCAGTCCTAATTGATTAGGATGCTACATAATTAATGAAAGCTATGGGTCTGTTGCATACACATTAACATAAATGGAGGAAACACCTCTCAAAGATCCTATTAATACTATGCATATTTTCTGGTATTATGTCTAATCCCCTTGAATAGTATGAATGATAGGGAATGTTGTTAAAGTTACTAGATTCCATTCTAGGAACTTTTGCATTGCTTCATTCTTGACAAACAGTCACTTGTGTGTCTCGAACACTGTTGTGGTTATTTAATTCATCTTTAAATAATTACTTTAGTTTTCATACTATTCAAGCTTATCTTGTGTGTTGTGTTATATTAGATCCTTATATCCACTTAATTTTCTTTAGTTAGACCATTGGTGCATCTAATTTAGCATAACATACTTAATCACAATGTTGCATCTACGAGAAACTATAATAAGCTTTTGTAAGATCACATAAAGCATGTTAAATCATGGAAGCATTCACTAAATAATCTAAAACAATTATTTAATTAATCCCATTACCACTTAACATTCAAATACATAAGAAAAAAGAAGAAAACATAATGTAATGATATATATATATAGATTTTGTGTACATATCATCAAATATACAATACTACTGAGGCTTGTGACTACTAGATCCCTTGGGACCTAGTGGTCACATTTGTCTGGTGGTAGTCTATTAGGAGATGATAGTGTGTGATCGTGATCCACTAAGTGTACCAAGAGAAAACTATAAATCCCATATCTGTCCAAGGGCCTCCCAATGTGCTCTTGCTATCTGATCCCTCTCTGCCTATAGCCTGGCTACCTCTACCTCTAGTCTCTCAAACTTTTTTGGGGTCCACAATGAATGTGCCTTAGGGGAATCATCGACTTGGTGGACACACCTCAAACTATCATACGCTACTCACAGTCTCACGTATGGCTTGAATGACTCTAGGTTCTGATCCACAATGGGTGGGGGCACATAGTATGAACCTGTGGCCTCCTCTTTGACTGATGGGGGCACTATCTCTGCAGCCACCTATTGATAGAGATCTCAAAAGTCTCTCACATATCCTTCAAGGTAGAAACAATAAAATATTAGTACACATCATGATATATATATATATAAAATGTAAGCACAAGCATCAAGTATAACAATAAATGACATATCATCACCTATATCCCTAACAAGCTATGTAAAATCAGCCTTGACATGTGTAAGGGGGCATGGAGGATGTGCTAGCCTCTCCATGACTATGGGTACTGGTGCCTACCACAACTATTGCTTGTGATCTAGTCATATGAATGGGAGAGGGATCTCCCCACTCATACCCTATTGGATCCTCACTTTCTACCTCATCACCCTAACTCATGGACTAATCCCTCTCCTCATCCTCCTCACATCCTCTGTCTTGGTCATCATATTCAAGATCTACATCCTCATCATACTCCTCATCTATAAAATTTGTAAATATGTTTGCAATCCTGTAGCATCTCTCCTCAGCCCTATCCTCTACCTCGTCTCCCTCATCCGGGAGTGGCATTGCATCACCTATCAGCTCCTCCATAGGAAACACAGGAGCTAGTCATGATATTGTCCACCACTCCTCATAGTTGTTTGTGTCACTAATGTCACCTGTGTCGGAGATCGAAGGAATGTCATGAACTGAGTACTCAGAGTTATTGAAGATAACATTGTCTATAGTGAATCATATAGTATCACCTGGTCTTCAAGCACTCTGCACTAATCTCCTGAAGAAGGGTTATGCCCTGGGTGCTATCTACATCTACCCAAACTATCACATGACATGATCATAGTAGAAATAATGTACTATATAATCATGTCTTCCAATAAAAAATCTATTAGTTGTAACTTCCTCATCTGTCGAGTGTGATTTGGCCACTAAGGCACGAGCTGATAAGGTCTCCAAAGGATCTCGTACTCCTCTAGTCAATGAAAACACAATCTCCAAAATTGTAAATCACCATACTGCCAGAACCATTGCAAAGGATAGCCAAAGGCTCGAGGATACCCCATGGCTGTCAGAAACAAGAAGTCGGTAGGTTTGGTACAAGTTATATGTTCAAGGCACCAAACTTGTAGAAGCATACAGTGTACCATACTATCCACCTCCTAAAAGATAAACCATCCAAGATCATAATACAGGTGCACTAGGATACAACACCCCCAGACGTATACTATCTAATGTTCTATCATCCCTTGTATCAGGTGTATCATTCCTCCCTCCAGGTGTGCTCCTTGGCTATTTGGGAAAAGTACTAATGCAACCATGAGCATTATGATCCATCTAACTAGTGCGGCCCATCAATATAATAGTATAGGAAGATTGATTCGTTCCCTCACTCTCTCCTCATGTAATGGTCTACAAAGGCAATACTACATTTTATATTTCATATCCTAGAATTATCACTCTGCTTAGAAGAATACACAATTGCTCTGAATAGGAACTTGGAGTATATGGTGAACATCCTCTAGTGTGATCATTATCTTGCTAGTCAGAAGATGGAAAGTACATGTATCGACATCCCAACACTCTACTAGTGCCATCAACATAGCATCATGGTACCTCATGGGAGGCATGAGGTACACCCAATATACTCCAATAGTCTGAAGCAACTCTGTGTCCTCCATTGAAAGAGTGGGGGCTAGATCCTAAGTAGGCTAATCTGTCTACCACCCAGATGCTAACGCAAACGAGTGGGTACCTAACAGAAAAAGAAAAAATATGTCCTATAAGTAGTCCAATCTCTTCAATTTCTACATAAATAATCATATAAGTGTACTAAATTTGTTCTAGTGTGCTTTTCTAAAGGCCCTAGACACTTTAGGACCCTTTTGGGACACTTCATGAAGAAACAAGACTGTATAGTCATAAAATTGCACCCCTTGCAATTTACATACATTCTTGCATCCACTTTAGTGTCCACTCCCTTAGAATTTGTGTAGGCTCATTTTAGCCCCTACATCAACATTTTTCCCTTCTTAGGATGCTCGAACACCCCTTTTCAGTAGCTACCCTCACGTGTCAGCTTTGCATCTGACTTTGTACCTTTCTTGTTTGTGTTGTTTTGTAGCATGATGTGTCTAGACACTAGCGTACTGCACAAATGTCTGCACGCCGTGCTAGCATCCTGTGATGTTTCAATACTCAAACAGTTGTCTTTGAGCATGTTCACCACTTTTCCTCACCTTTTTTTGGTGGTAACAACCCAAGACACCTTGTAATGGTTGGAGAAGCTTCTTTTCCCTCCTTAAAAGCAGTCTTTTCAATCCCTTTGGTCTTCTAAGTTCTTACTTCTTCTCTTTTACCTCTAACTTCTTCTAGCTTCATTCTTCCAAGTACTTCTAACTCTCTTCTACTTTTAGCTTCTTCTCCTTCCATATTGCTTGCTTGCACAACTCCCTTGTTTGTTTTACAGCAGCCTTAAGCTCTCAAGCTTTTACAACACTCTTCTGTTCTCACAACACCCTCTACAACACTCTAGGCTCTTGCAGCTCTTTTGGCTTCCCTCCTTAGCTCCTGAAGCTTTTCTTGCACCTTTGAGAATCTTTGGAATTTTCACATCCTCTATCTATTGCATCTACATATTGTGATATTGGTTCTCCTCCTTGAGCGGGGATTTATTTTATCACCTCTTTTGTGATACAGGTTCTCGAGTGGGGATTGATTTTATCACCTCTTTTTTCATACAAGTTCTCCTCCTCGAGTGGGGATTGCTTTGATCACTCATACTTGGTGGTGTTGGTTCTACTCCTAGGTGGGTTTTTCTTTCACCACCCACTTTTTCCATTTTGGAACTACTCTCTCTCTATCTTTTTAGTTGTCCATGGAAGTGGGAACACCAATACAGGGGTTTGACTAAGGAAAACCCCTATACAACCCCAACAATTTCTCTAGATATCACCCATGTAGGTTTTGAAGATATTCACAGACTAGAAGTTTCATCACTTGCATGGTTGTAATAATTTCCTTCCTTTCTTCTCCTTATCTTTATCATTTATGTTTTACTTTATTTCAATTCTATCACCTTCTATTACTTTCATGTACTCTGGAAATCCTTAGCAATCAGAGTAGAAGTAGCCACTTTGTCATTCTATCTGATAAAATCACTTTTTGGTCTGTACGAGATGCCAATGAGCCTCTGGGATGCTAGCATGTCGTGTTGTCGTCCTTTGGATGAGAACTTGTCAGTCTGTCCAGAGAATCTTTGTGACCTGCTCTTCCTAATTCTAGAACTCTCATCATTGTTCCTTGAGGTAGTTTAGGGTAGTTCACCCTGTGAGGCTCTCTAAATGAAGAGAACTCGTGAGTATAAAATCCCCCTTCTCTAAATTTTGGTGAACCTGATGTGAAGAGAAAATCTTCCAAAAAACTAGGAATTTATTTACCCCTACTTGGCGGGGTCATAACTTTTGACTCGATTCTCGGAATTCAAAACCGTTTGCACCATTGGAAAGGTCTCCTAGAAAACTAGTCCAATCCCTAAAATAAAATTACCTTTGATAGTCAAATTTTAGGAACCAACGCAAGTTCAAACCTCAAATTCTGCTTTGAAGACCTCCGAAAATGCAAATTGCTAGAACATAGAAAATACTGAAAAAATTGTAATAAATTTAATATCTTCTTTTATTAGGTCAGTATTTAATTTTGTTCAAAATCTTAATGATATTCCATTTCATGCATGTGATGGTGACCTGGCTTTACCCATGTCATTTGGTATATTTGATCCTTCTCACGAAAGTCTTCTTGTTTCATAGGATATCTTGTTGCAAGAAGATGAGATCATTGATACCTTTCTTGATGTTACTCTACCTTCTATTGATTCCAATGCACTCACCTCTAGAGATGATGCATTAGGGCATGATGGATCTCCTTCCACATTTGATCCTATTTGGATCAAGGTTGAGAATATCTCTTCAATTAATTATTCTACTAGTTGTGATGATTATGTAAATGTAATCTATGTCCATGTTGCCCCTCAGAGGCCTAGGAGACCAATAATTTATGTGACTCCAGCGAGTCCTCCTATAAGTATTTGTTCTATTGATAGTGTTCCATTTGGTAGTGACTCTCCTGATCTTTCTAAGGCTCCCTCTTACAAACTGGTAGCCCATACTTATGAGAATGGAATGAATAAACAATCAAGCCTCCTTCAAGCACCTAAACTTACAACTAAAGCACCCAGTGATTGTGATCTTGTCAAGCAACCTCAAGTTTCTCTAGTTAAGACCTCACTATGGGACTTGCTTCAGTCTGCTCTAGTTTATCAAGGTGTGGACACGGAAAAAGTAACCCTTCTACTTTCTCTTTTTTCTTCCCTCCTTATGCTTAATTGGCTTGATTTTTCCTTGATTTAATGTTGCAATGTGGCCCACACATTCACATTAGGTCTTGAATCTTTATGAATCATTAAGACTTTATGATGTCTTGTAAAAGTGTTGTAACACATTTTCACACTTTTCTAGACTCTTATTATAATTCACGTACATACCCCATTTTTATCACTTACCAAGTCTTATTTTAAAGTGTTTTAAAGTCTTGTAACAAAATTTCACACTTTTCTAGACTTGACATGAATAAATACACTTTTCTTATGCTTTATTTGGCCCCTTTATGCACTTACAAGCCTTAATTAAGTGTATTTTTAAATATAAACCTGACAAACATCATTTAAGACAACTTAATTCCCAAAAACCATTCACATGCCTCTCTTGGCACAAAAATCAAAATAAATTCAAATTACTAGTAGGTTTTTATTTCTTAAGACCTAAGGTCGACCTATGATGTTTTTTTGGGAAATTAAGACATAATTTGTATAAATATATGATTTTCTATTCATTTTAACCCCCCATAAACATAATTCACTCAATAAATCATTCATGCATTCATCATAGCATTTCTAGCATCCTTAATCACTCAATCAAGCATTCCAACATTTTGGAGCAACACATCTTCAGACTTCAACATCAAGGATTTGGTAAGTTTATGACATTGCATGTTATTTTTTCATCATTCTCTCTTTATTTTATTCCATTTTTAAGGGTTTGATTACCAAACTAGGGTTTGACCAAGGAAAACCCCTATACTCTAACCCTTCACACTTTTCCCCTCTTTGAATGTGTGTTTTGCATCTGTCTTGTATGTAAATTTTTCAAAGAGATAGGTGTTAAAAGTGTCATCAAATTTTTGAAGATCATTCAAAGTCAACAAAACCCTATTTGAAGCTTACATAATACTTTCTCATTAGATTTTCTAGATTTGGATCTGACAACCTGTCAGGCAGAAAAGTGCAGACCAGGACCCACAAAGTTGACCCTTGACTTTTCAAAAATTCGTAGGTGGACTAATTCACCATTTGTGGTGAATGAGTCCCACTGCTAGGCTCGAAAAAGTGTTTTATGAAGTTTTCTATTCTTGACATCTTGAAACCTATTTCAATAGTTTTCACCAAAAACAGGACTAATTCACCATATATGGTGAATGAGTCCCAGTGGGCTTCAACATTAATCTCCATAGCATTCCATAACTTCCTCACATCATATTTTTGCTTCTAGGTGCACCTCATTCAGTTTCATTAAGTTTTGTCATTGTTTGTTTATGTTTTTAGTTCATTTTGCATATCATAGTGTGTTTTCAAACACTTCATATTTCTTAGTTTTTCATTCATAATCAATAGCTTTTATTCACTTTCTTCATTTATATCATCTCATCTAGGCATATTTATCCATATTGCATTAGTCTTGAGTGTGAACATAGTGGTTTGTACCCTATTCCTTTCCTTTTAGGTGAAAGATCCTAGAAGTGAAAGAGACCATTATGGTACCAAAACCTATGTTTACATTTTGGTGAACCCATTCTTAGAAAATTTTTACTTCTTATTTCAAGTGCATTTGCATCCTAGGGTTAGCTTGCATCAACATTGCAATAGGTTTTGTATTTTTTTGCATCCTAGGATTTTCAAAATTGCATTAGTGAAAAGATCATATAGATTTCATTTTTGCATTTCCAATCATTTAAAAAACACTAAAATTATGCATTTGCATCAAACAATCTGAAAAGTATAAAATTCATCTTTTTTCTTTTTTAATTTCAAAAAAAATCATCCCTTGACTCATTTGCCACCTTGGGAAAATTAGTCCAGTTGCATATTGTGCACTATAATCTCTGTCATTTTTTGAGCATTTTCTACATTATGTTTTTTGTTACTGCATCTTTGTTACAATTTCTAGAATTTCTATTATTAGCATTTTATTGCTCCTATTTTTCATTAGATTTCCATTGACCTTGCCTTTTGTAGCCTTTATATCAGTGTTTGGTTCCCTATTGATAATACTTTAGTGAGAAGAAGTTCCCAACTCATGGCCTCCCATGATAGCACATTCATTATGGACCTTGGGTTATCTAGAGCTACTACTCCTGTTATTGATAATAGTGCATTAGGCACATACAACACCTTTAGTAACTCCTTACATTCAAGTAGGCATGTTGACACAAACTGATTCTATACCACATGACAAAATAGTTAGCATTCATGAGGACATAACACATCTCCAACATCAAGTAAGTCTTGAAAACATTTCAACCACTACCATTCACACTATAGAAAGAATCCATTACATGCTTGAAAGTGATGAAGGTCTAGAAATTGTGAAATAAATTGTTGAGATATATCAAAAACATGTCCCTTCCACCTCTAGTGCATCTCAACCAACAAACACTAAGGTTATCCAAGGAGGAATTCACATTCCTCCCCCTTCAACTGTAGCATCTATACCTATCTACACCACTGCCCAAGTTGCAACAGTCATGCAATTTGTTAGTAATGTGACTCCTTTGGTATTCCTACTAGTACTCCTAGTTCCTTTGTGGCATTGAATGTTCTATCCTCTACCACCTTCCCACCTATCAATGTTCCCTTCACTTGTACTACTACTACATACACTCCATCCCCACTCTCTCTTCTATGTCCTACCACCTATCCTGATCCTCTCATCACACAACTCTTCCACACTATTTCTTCTATGCAACAACAAATATCCACCATAAACCAAAGTCAAAATGCACCACCCACCTATTATGTCTGTAGCAGCCCATTATCTTTACAAATATTAATCTAACACTAATGCCACAAGGAATTGAGATACCTAGATTTGAGAAGTACTGAGGGAAGGGTGATCCTACTAAGCATGTCAATGCTTATACCACCTTATGTAGTGATTTTATCCTTCTTGATAAATTGTTAGCTAAATTGTTTCCTAGGAGTTTAAAGGACACTACCTTGGAATGGTTTTCCTCTTTACTAAACAATTCCATTCATTCATTTAATGAACTAGTTGATGCATTCATAAATCATTTCCAAGTGCACATTACTCCCAAAAAGACATTGGTTAATTTAATGAGATATAAAAAAAATGTGGATGAAAAGGTAATCGATTTCATCTCACGCTATCAGTCACTTTATGCCCAAATCGATGTCAAGGTTCATGATCCACATCTCCAAAAGATGTTCATTGAAAATTTACAAAGTCAAATTCAAGATAAATTGACCATGATGAAATTTCTCTCTTTCGTGCATCTATGTACAACCCTTTGTGACTATCACAATTCGGTTAGTAGTCATGATGCCAAGTTGACTTCTAGCCAAGCTAAGAAATCTAAACATGTCAACTTAAACAATTCACAACCCTTTAGAAAACAAAACAAAGGCTTCTTACAATTCCATCCTCCTCCTTAGTAACCCATTCCACCTATTAATAACCAAGTTGCTAGTGTTAAAACAATGGTGCCCTTTAATTATGGGGATCCAAAGAGACAGTTTACACATTTTCTTGATACCCATCATAACATGATGAATCAACTTTTACAACAACAAATGATCACTTTTCCTATTGTTAAATCACTTGATCCTACTAAACCCTTACCCCCAACATTTAAAACAAATTATTATTGTCATTTTCATCGCCAAAATGGACATGACATAGAACGGTGTAAGCATCTTAAACACCTAGTGCAAGACCTCATTGATTTTTGTCATCTATCCATTGTGGAAAGGCAATAAGTCTATTGCCCCTCCCAACCAAAATTTGCAAATTCTTACCATCCCAATGCCTAAACACAATATTTCATTTATCAAAGCTAGTGAACTGTCAAACAATTATGTGATGAATGTTGATACAATTGATGAACATCATGATCTTACTCCCTATGTTACCCATGCTAATCCTATCAATGAAATGGTGGGTATGGTAGATGTTATCCCTCGTAAGGGATAAAATAAGAAATATCTTTTTATTAAGTTTTCTTCTCAAGACATACTAAAAAATATTCTTGATAGTCCTCTTTACATAGTCGGTCGCATCTATGATAAGCCCACTAATGGGATATTAATCGATCCCACCTATGGTGAGAACGTGATCACGAAAGAGTTTTTGGTATTACATGATTTTTATCAAGACAATTATGACAAACCAACAACATGGATCAAGACACATAATGGGTTTGCATGCCCTATGATAGGATCAATCTTCCTACCATTACAAATAGGACCTATAACATTTGATGTAACATTCCCTATCATTCCACAGTCGAATCAGTTTCGTCTGTGGCTAGTCTATCCATGGCTTCACTCAATGAAAGTTGTCCCTTTAGTCATTCACAAATGTTTGAAGTTCCACTCAACATTGACATATTTACTATCCACCATAGTGGCTTTAACCCATTTTCCTATAAAGGAAAATTTTCCTTGGAATCCTTTTGGCCCAAGTTGATGGAACCCATAACACCTTGCAAAGACTTCTTTTTGATTTCCTATCAAAAATTTAAAGCCAAACGAATAATAGAATTGTCTATTAACAATATGTCCCTGTCCACTTCTGAAACTCCCATCCTAGATGAGACAATGCTTAACCCTAAACCTAACCCTAAAAATCAAGATCAACCAACCATAAACACTTCACCTTCATCATCCAAACACCCAAGAGATAATGAAACCAACCCCGTCATACCCCCTCGCATAAAACAAGTTTATGAAGGAAAAGAGAAAGTTATTGACCCACCTTCTATGGTTCCTTTTGTTCCTCCCCTTAGGGAACAAAAGGAGCCTATGGTGGATCAACCTTCTCTTACACCCACACAACTTCAAAATAGAATAAAAAGAAACTGAGGTGCTAGGGAGCATAGGCATCAATGTCGTCTCCTTTCTCGTCAATTACATTAAGAAGAAAACAAAGAAAATCATAATCCCCACTTGCCAAAAGCGATGCATCTTGACCCACCACAAAGTAATCCAACACAACAATCATAGAAATAGATACATTCTCCTTCAAGTATAATCATTCATCCTCATGTTGTGATTAACCTAGATGACGACGAGGAAACAACAAATATCAATGAAGAAATACATAATGAAATAAACACATTGTTTTCCTCGTCTATGAGCTTAATCGAGATATCTCCTATATTGAGTGATGAGTCTAGAACTTCACCTAGTTCGGCTCTTTCTCTTGCCCTTCTCGCCAGTTTTCCACCTTCCGAACATGATTAGGAGGTAGATGACTTGTTTGATGGCTGACTTGCATTCACCTTACTAGCCTTTTACATTTTTCTTTTCTTTTTGATGTGATTGCATGTGTGTAAAGTGATCTCTTGTGATGTGTTTTTTGATATTCTCTCTCTCTCTCTCTTTGTGCCATTCCTCTATATGTCGTACATTGCTTTTGATTTTTTCTTTTCACTTTTGTTTTTTGTTTTCCTTTTGGGGATGACACAAAGCGTTGAGACACCTTATGTCTCTTCCATTATGGCCCAAAAGGTCTTTTTCTTTTCGCTTTTTTTTTGTGTTTTCCTTTTGGGGATGATGCAAAGCATTGAGACTCCCTATGTCTCTTCTATGTTGATCGAAAAGGTCTTTCTCTTTTCACTTTTGTTTTGTGTTTTCCTTTTGGGGATGATGTAGGGCATTGAGACTAAAATGTCTCCTTCATGTTGACCCACAAGGCTTTCTTGTTCATTTCACCTTTTGCTTTTCTTTTTTCCTTTTGTTTTTTGTTTTCCTTTCTGGGATGATGCAAAACATTGAGACATCCTATGTCTCCTCCATATTGACCCAAAACTGATTCTTTTCCTTTTGTTTTCGCTCTATTTGTGTCATTCTTTCAGTTCTATGTATTTGGGGAATGATGATAGTTTTGAGCTCTTTAAACAACATTGCAGCAATGAAAATACTAACCCAAAATCCCTAGATCCCTTATGTGTTTGGTGTTTTCATTTTGGGGGCAACCCATTCCCTTTCTTTTGCTCTTCACATGATTCAACCTTACAGAAAATTTATCTTATAACCTTCTTCTTGGTAGACCATGGATTCACACTATGGGTGTAGTCCCATCTTCCTTGCATAAATCTATTAAGTTCATTTGCAATAATCGAGTAGTCACAGTTAAGGCTGACCCTAATGCTATGTGCTTATGTGAAATGGAAGCTTTCGGTCAGACTTCTATTGTGCCTACTCTTATTCCTTCAGTGTCTTCCAATGTGTCGATGTTTACTCTAGTGGTATCTGTTATAAAGGATACTCTTGAGATAGATGCCCTTAATTAGATCCTTCTAAAGCAATAAATCCTAAGTCTTCCTCTTCTTAAAGGAATGCATATCTTGGTGATGATTGGGGTTCTTTAGACTTTACAAAATCCTTCACCGGAGAATATAAAGTTGAACTAATCCACTTAGACCTTTTGATGACATCATCCACACCCACTATCAAAGATGATTACTCTTCTGTAACCCTGGATAAGGTGAATGCAAATTGTAATTTTCTTAGTGTTGATCCTCATCCTTTTGAGGAAGATGATCACACTTATGTCAAGGAGGTTAATTTCGGTAATCCTATTAGGAAGGATGATGGTGATCTTGTAGAGGATCATAATCCTCATTGTTGAAATAATACTCTCCATGTAAATCCTCCTTTTTCTTCTATCTTCTTCTTCTTGTGAGAAGTGAAACTTTTCTCCACAAGAGAAAAGGGTTTCTTTTTTATCCTCATTCTTTTTCTAATCAAGAGTGTATCTTGTTGTGGCTTCTCAAAGCTCACTTGATTACTCTTCCCCCTCCTACATGCAAGAAATCTCATAAACATGATAAAGAAAACATTTTTTCTATGCATACCATTGAGTGCTTGGCCATTCCACTAGTGATCTTGGAGGACACCTCCCTTATAGGTCTATGGGTTTGTAAGGAACTTTTCTTGGTTTCCCTCATGTGAGAGATCTTTGGGTTTTCCTCCTTGCAAGTCCACGGGCCTATGGGACACTTTCATCGTTGGTCTACAGGCCTTCAATGTGCTTTGTTCAAACTCTCCTTAGGTCTGAGTACCTATGGAGCCATCTCTCTTGGAATTATCATTCCTTTCTAGCTTCTCCCTCTTAGATTCTTTTTTCTCTTCTCTTCTCTTATGTATATACCAGATCAAAGATCTATATCTTCTTCATCCTAAGTATATGCCCTTCTCTTCATTCTAAAATTATTTTGTGTTAGTGTTTTTAATTTGGGGATGATGCATAGTACTAAGAAAACCTTTTACATAGACCTATCTCTTTTACTTTGTTGATTCAAATCCTTTAGTGGAATTTTATGTTCTAACATTGTTGTTTGGTGTAGGTTCTTTGTCTAATGCATTGGTTTTGTAGGTCTTCAAACTGGGAGCATGCTTTTGTGGTTCAAAGAGTTATTTGCTTCCTCTACAGTATCCTATTGGCATATGATGTTATTTATGTTTAGTAGATTTACTTTAGCATGCATATTAGCATAGATTCATATGCTCATAGATAAAGTAGGGGAAAAATGTATAGTCATAAAATTGCACCCCTTGCAATTCATATACATTCTTGCATCTGCTTTAGTGTCTACTGCCTTAGTATTTTTGTAGGCTCGTTTAAGCCCCTGCATCAACCTTTTTCCCTTCTCAGGATGCTCCAACACCCCTTTTCAACAGCTACCCTCACGTGTAATCTTTGCATATAACTTTGTGCCTTTCCTATTTGTGTTGTTTTGTAGCGTGACATGTCCAGACACTAATGCACTGCGCATACATGTGTGTGTTGCGCTAGCGTCCTGTGACATTTCAACACTCAAAAAGTTGTCTCCGAGCATTTTCACCACTTGTCCTCACCTTTTTTCAGTGGTAATGGCCCAGGACGCCTTGTAATGGCTGGAGAAGCTTCTTTTCCCTCCTTAAAAGCAATCTTTTCAATCCCTTTGGTCTTCTAAGTTCTTACTTTTTCTCTTCTACCTCTAACTTCTTCTAGCTCCATTCTTCCAAGTGCTTCTAACTCTCTTCTAATTTTAGCTTCTTCTCCTTCCATCTTGCTTGCTTGCACAACTCCCTTGTTTTTTTTACAACAACCTCAAGCTCTCAAGATTTTACAACATTCTTCTATTCTCACAACACCCTCTACAACACTTTTAGCTCTTGCAACTCTCTTGGATTCCCTCCTTGTCTCCCTAAGCTTTTCTTGCACCTTTGAGCATCTTGGGGATTTTCACATCCTCTATCTATTGCATCTACATACTATATAGAGGTTATCCTCCTTGAGCGGGGATTTATTTTATCACCTCTTCTGTGATACAAGTTCTCCTCCTTGAGTGAGGATTTCTTTTATCACCTCTTTTGTGATACAGGTTCTCCTCCTTGAGCAGGGACTGCTTTTATCACTCATACTTGGTGGTGTGGGTTCTACTCCTGAGTGTGTTTTGTTTTCACCATGCACTTTTTCCATTGTGGTTACTCTCTCTATCTTTTTCGTTGTCCATGGAGTTGGGAACAACAATACGGGGGTTTGACTAAGGCAACCCCCTATACAACCTCAACAATTTCTCCAGATATCATGCATGTAGGTTTTGAAGACATTCTCGGGTAGGAAGTTTCATCACTTGTGTGGTAAAATTTCCTTCCTTTCTTCTCCTTATCTTAATCATTTATGTTTTACTTTATTTTAATTCTATCACTTTCTATTACTTTCTTGTACTTTGAAAATCCTTAGCAATTATAGTAGAAGTAGCCACTTTGTAATTCTCTATGATAAGCTCACTTTTTGGCCTATACAAGATGACAATGTGCCTCTAGGATGGTAGCGTGTCATGCTATCGTTCATATTCTGCACTATCATCCTTTGGCCAAGAGCTTGTTAGTTTGTCCAGAGAATCTTTGTGACCTGCTCTTCCTGATTCTAGAAATCTCACCATTGCTCCTTGAGGTAGTTTAGGGAAGTTTTCCCCATGAGGCTCTCTAAATAAAGAGAACTTAGGCGCAGCAGATCCCCCTTCTCTATATGGACACTTTGTGAAAAAGTGGGACACTTCATGAAAAAAGGGGAAACTTTGCAAACTCTTTTTCCAAGATCCTAAATTAACCTAAAAATGCATAAAAATCATAAAATTACTATGTAAGGACAAATCATAGGCAGAAAAATCAACTCACCTCATGATTTTTCTCACTGCGTGCTACCTACTCCTACACCATGTCCGGTATCACAGGTGTGTAATCTCATCTACTTGACATCCTTCACCCTTTGTCAATCACTTTCAAGCTACAAAAGGTAAATGACAAAGTAAGTTAGAATTAACTTCACTTTTTGCTCTTATGTAAGTTAAAATTAGGGTTTTTACAACATTAGAGTTAAAAAGTGCATTTCACTAAAACAAACATAATGGGTGCTAGAGAACTTCGTTTTCTACACCACTCATTACGTTGGAATCATGATTCCACTCCCGACATCATCAACTATCTATCATCATGTGGCATGGTGCTTGGAAATTCCCTATGTTATGACTTACCCTATTCTATGTGGCTAGATTTATACCTTGACTCCACCTCCATAAGTTAAGTAGAATCAAGGGGGGCATACATCTACCCTCAAATGTAATTTCTAATTAGATGTTTGAGGATTTTTGGTCAGCTAACGGATTCATGTTACGGGATGCAGTTCCTAACATTGTGGTTTTGCAAAGGACTATAGTGGGGGCTTCATTCTCTCATATCATGATTGAACTTACATGTGTATCCTTTTATGAAACACAAGTCATCATTAGATTCCTTTAGCTTACATATTCACATAGAATCATATGGGCACTAAAGTGGGGGTTAAATGTAGTGTAGAAAATTGTGCACTCTTGAAGAAAGAGGAAATTTCACACTTAATTTAGACCTATTTTAGCACCCTTGCATTAATTCCCCTTTAAAATCAACATTTATAGGCCCCTAGGACCCATTATTTTGGATCTTGAGGCTCATTTCACTCAAAAATCATATAAAATCACATAAAGTCACTTAAATCCTCGAAAATCCCAAAAACCCACCAGAAAAATCTAAGGTGGGACTCATTCACCACCTTGGGAAAATGACTAGTCCCCTTAGGTGGGACACATTTACCAAGTGTGGCGAATGAATCCCATTTGGGGTTTTTTTCAAATTTGAGCAGGAATTCATCAATTTAATTCATGTTTTTGGTAAATTCCATCCTTTGATCCAAATAATGGTCAATAGCTGATAATTCCTTTTAAAGTAAGCTTCTAAGCCATTTTTCATAGAATATAAGCATAATTCAAGCACTTTGAGCAAGCATCAAGCATCAAGAGTCTTCAAGAAATCTTTCACAAGAGCATTCTAATTCCAAAAGAAAGCAAAGTTGAAGCATTGGAGCAACATTAGAGTATTTTGTAGGTCTTCAAGCTCACTTTCTATCAATACATAGCATTTTAAAGGGTTGATCATGGATTCCTATGGTGAATCATGATGGATTGTAGGTTGGGGAGATGGAACTAGCCATCAAGTTAGGCCTAAATACTTATTTCCTAAGTGATTCCATCTTCCATTGTCACTCTACATTTAGCCTAAGGAAGGTACAAGCATCATTAGAGTCCACTTGGGGTGATTGGAGATCATCACAAGTGACTTTTTCATCTTTGCATTTCCGTTGTTGCATCATATTCTTGCACATTAGAATAGGATTACATCATGCCTTGGATTTCCTAGTCTTTAACACACCTAAAGCTAGGGTTTTAATGCACATTTCATCATTTTTACCAAGGTTTGATTACCATTAGGTGTTTTTCCTAAAACAAACTCTCGTACAGGAACTAGGATCTGGGATTGATTTGCCTAGGTTGGAAAATGAGTCCAATAGCATAAAAAAGTCAATATTTCTAGAATTTCAGAGCTATTTCCAGTCCCTTCAAGTTTTCTGGGTGTACCAAATTTTCATTCTTTCTTTTTTGTCCTATTTTATTTACATTTCTAGAGAATTCTTTAGGTTATTTAGCTTTTTTTTGCATATCACACCATTTTTTCCAACTCATTTTCTTTTCCATGTTTAAATTGGGTGGTGAACCCTCCATGAGCTATCATTCAATCCCTAGAACCTTCCCCTTGTAAGATTTCAATCTCCTTTGCTTTGAAATCTCAAGGGGTTTTTCTTGAGTGAAAGGTTGAGGAATTAGTCTTTCTCCTTTTAGGTCCAAAACTCTAGAAGAAAAAGGAAGCACCCATTTTTCTTCATTTCAATTCATATAGGTGAGTCTCAACCTTAGTATGCCCCAATCCCATATAAATCAATAATCAAAAATCAATGTAATCAAGTGGATTAATCTAAACTTGTGTGTTCCAACAAGAACAACATAAAACCCATCCAATAAAGTTATTCTTAACCTATTGGTTCCAATGGGTAATCAAGTAAATATTCCAACCTAATAGGTTAATATTAATCCTAGGTTTCAATATAATTCTCAACCCAAATAGGTTACTCCCAACCTATTGTTTTATCTAGTGGCTAAGCAATGATCAAGTGATTTGTACTAGTACGGATTAACAATAACTCATCCTATCATTTCTTCCAAATTGTTGATGTACAAATAAACCTTGTCACTCCTAAGGTTTCCTAATATCATAAGCCAATAATGTCAAGTCTCTTCATGACAATTATATGTTTCACATTATGAATAACCCTTAAGCTATTATTGTTTCATCATTCCTAGTATACTTATACTAATGACAAACCCTCCTATTATGGAGTAAATACAAGCACTTTCATAGAATAGCATAAAACAACTTCTTTTCCTTTCCAAAGAAATGGTTATGATTTCCTAATGCAAGTATTCTTAAGAAGTACAAAAAAAAGCATTCAAATCTCATTCTTTCATAAATAAAGATAAATAAGAGACAAGTGGATCCTCATGCTTGTAATACATTTGATCCAATTGACTGACTTGATGCACAACCTTCCAACAACAACTTACTAGCTTCTCTTTATCAATTCACAAAAATTATTCAGTACAACCTCTTTCTTAAGATAACTATATATTCTTACAAGGTAACTCTAAACTCTCACAAAGTATAACTCTTTGTTTATTTGCAGTAGAATAGATTTGAAGAAATGTGTGTCCCAAATGAGAGAACTAGTCCCTCTATTTATACAGATAAATGAGATATTGATGCCTATGAAATTGGTGAACTTAAATAGACACTAATTACCATGCAAGTCAACTCATCTATCACAAAATAAAGGTGGCATAATTATGTAACTTACTCAGGTAATGATGCAATAGATTTGGTGGAACCTTGAAATTTCATTGTCTCATTGGTTCCATGGTCAAGCCTATGATTGATTGTTTCTTGTTGTCATTATGGTTTAGGGTTTTGTGGTCTCCATTCACTTATACCCTTAATCCTCCTATCAGCTTATGTTTCCTTGTTAACTAGCTGCATCAGGTAACTAGTTACTTAAGTGGCACCTTATGGTCCTCACTATCATTGTTTTAACCAACCACAATATTTTGGTCACCCGTCAAATCTAGAAGGTCCCCCTTTCAAAACAACCTATTCCCACATGCTTTTTAGCCTTGCTTAAGTCTATCGCTAGTGGTTCATTGCTCATCATGTGTTCCTTTGAAGTCATCCATGTCCATCCCATGATGAGTGATACACTATCTTTCCAAAAGCTCCAAGTTCAACGCCCATTGCGTGTTGTATTCCCACCACCGGAAGGTAACATGTGATGATCAATGATTAGTTTTTAACCCATCACTTTCCTTATCACTATTTCCAGTTATCAAATTCTTTCCAATAATGAACCCATGACTACCGATGGGTTTAGTTACTTCCCATCATGTGGGTTTAGTGTATCACGGGTTAAGATTGCTCGATGAAAATTCAAGGAGTGATGAGTGATGGGATTTCAATGTCCAACTAGGATCTTCCTGCAACCAAAATAAATGGTTAATATCTCATTGCTAGCTTCTAACCCATCAATTGATGAGGTCTCAAAGCAAAGCTAGAAGATGTGATGGGCGATGGAGTTGATTCTCTCGCTAAGATCACCAAGATCAATGGCAAGTAGGTCAAGAAAGATGGAGTTTTGATATAGATGTTGGTACATGGTAGTTTTAAAGTACTTCATCATTGTTTCTAAGTATAGACATAAAAGCAAGTGGCGAGCCTTAATGAGCCTCATTGATCAAGTTTTAAATCTTGAACGATCGACGACTGAGATCCAACATTTATTATAAAATGTAAATGTAATGATTCTGATGCTTGTTGCTCCCTTCCTCTATAAAAGGGATTTCAAGGCTCATTATAGGGGTCAAAATTTTGAGTCTAGAATGGTTTGGGTAGGCTTTAAGTGTAGAAAAATAAATGTAATGTAGAAGGTTTGATGAATCAGCTAGTTAATCATCTCGGGTATAGGTCTTATATGTAATAGTCATAAATGGTTCTACATGAATGACTAATATTGAAAAAAAATCTAAATTCTAAAGTATGTAATCTCCCTTGTACACTTTTGCAGATTATAAATGAAATTATCAAGCATCTTTTCATTTGTGATCAATGGTTTAATTGAATGTATGGCTCTGTTTCTTTGCTTTAGTTCAAAGGGTTAATTAAATGCTTGAGGAGAGTCATAGGTCTGTAAGAATTTTTAAAGGATTTGATAAGAAGTCATGTTTTGGATATTGTGAGTTTTTATATTGCAAGGCATTAAGAAAATAGTCCATCCACTTCAGAATTTAATAATTAGTGTATTACTGGGTATTTCATATTTGACTCTATTACCCGATTGATAAGGAACTGGCCTATTTGTCAAGAATTCATGTGATCAAATAAATTAGCAATATGCCTAGTCATAGGCTCAAAATAAGAACAATACTTATTAAAATCATGTCAATTTTGAAATGTAAGTTTGAAGTATATTCTCATTCCTAGAAAATGGACAATTATTTACTCAAAGATTAGCCAAATCCTTAGTGAATTTTGTTTATTTTCCTGAAGTAGGAACCCATATGTGAAAAATTGCTCTCCATTTTAACAAATTAGAATGAACACAAATTGGGAAATACCTTCCCTAGTCCCACAAAACCTAAAGTGTAGGAGTAAGGACTTCAAAATTCTTTACTCATCGTGTTGGCCACAAGCCTAGGAATTTCTTGAACATAAGGGTTGGAAACCCTTTAGAGAATTTCGAGGTTCAACTGGAAGAAACACCAACATAATTGGTGACTCTGCTGGAGAAAATATCTTATCTTTAGACATCGATTGTTGTATTACAGATTCAAATGGTGTGATAAGTTTGAACATCTTGTTTAGATATCATAAAATTCTTGAACCTGGTGAAGGATTTAATTTCAGTAAAGCTCAAAGGATCTGAATGTGACTCCATTGTTGGATCAAATTGAGAACAATATTTATTTTGAAGACATTTCATCTTATTTGAAGTATAATCCTCTATGAAGAGAGGTGGCAACTCTGACTCAAAGAACCTAATAAAGAATATAACAAAGCTTCAGATCTACAAGTTTCAAAATGAAAGGTGAATGGTTGCTCTAAAATTCTAGGTATTCTCATGAATTTGAAGAAAATATTATCACATTTGTAAGTAATTTGTGGGAATTTTCAAGATATATTGTATGAATGACTCCCTATTAGGTGAATTTTCACTAAATGAGGGAATAGTAGTGGTAATTTAGCATGCCTTTTGAAAGTAAATTGAAATTATTGCATTACCATAAAGAAGCATGCTATAGTGTAAGATCTTAAGTAAAATAGAAAGGGGTTCTT
Organism: Sequoia sempervirens; assembly: GCA_007258455.2. Taxonomy (NCBI): domain Eukaryota; kingdom Viridiplantae; phylum Streptophyta; class Pinopsida; order Cupressales; family Cupressaceae; genus Sequoia; species Sequoia sempervirens. Next base: position 183,861,798 of record VDFB02000008.1, on the reverse strand, counting down.
ATTGTAAAAGCTTAAGATCATAATTGAAAAGGGGACTTGAATTTCCTTTCAATGATAAATCTGACAATGTTTGCAAGAGGTAGTGAAAGATGCCTAGTCAAGTTGTACATCTGGATGAAGATTTGAATGCAATAACACATGATCAACACCCTTTGTCACATCAAAGGAATTTTAGTAAGTTGAAAGGTACAGAGCCATAGATTTCAGCAATATGTGTGGTCTTCCAAATGTTGTACCACCTAAGATTTGGGATAAGATACCAAAGTTCAATGGAGCAAAGTCTGAATTAGCAAGCAAACATTTGCAAGAGTTTGTTGATTTGATGGGGGATTATGAGGTAAATCATGAGGATGTCTCATGAAGCTTTTTGTTCAATATTTGAAGTATGATGCCAGAGATTGGTTCTCATATTTTCTAGCATGCTCTATAGCTTCATGGAATCAGTTTATGAAAGCCTTTGTAGAACAATTTGGTAAAAGGGTAAATCCAAGTGTCGTAAGAATTTTTTTTATGAAAATCCATAGAAATGAAGATGAGTTGGTTACTGCTTTTAATCTTAGATTTGCAAGGGAAATAACAGATATCCTTGAGAATATTAGACCCAATGATGTTGAATTTTTGGTTGTATATCTTGGTGCATTTGATAGTAAGATGAGCTATCTATTAAGGGATAAAGATCCTACAACATTGTGTTAGGCATATCAAAATGCCATGGATATTGAGAACAATTTGAAATACTCAATGATGAAAGGATATATGGTTGCAAGTGTTGGTTATCCCAACACATCTCATGCAAATAGAATTCAAGGATCAGATAATAGAAATTCTTATCAAAATGGTAATGCTTTTTTTGCTATGATTTCTCCATTATCACAATATGTAGATCATAGTGAGCTCCAAGTTGAATGTCAACGAAATTTCAGCAATGTTGATCAAAAGTATTTTGTGCAGAAATTGTATGAAATGAAGAGACACAAGGGAGAATCACCATATGAACTTTTTTTGAGGTTTTTGGATGTTTTGATAGAAGTCCCCAAAAATTTCAGACCCAAGCATTTAGTTTGTATTTATTTTTTTACGAAATCTATGAATTTGGGTTGAACACTTTGCTTAAGGAATTGAAGCCCCATAGCTTTGATCAAGTTCCTAATTGGATAAAGATTGTGGAATCAACTGAGTGTGGTTATGCACAAAATGTGGATTCTCAAAATGAAGACATCAACTGCCTTATTGAGAAAATAAATTAACAATGCAAACAAGTGAAAAGAATATGTCATAAGATGAACATTTTGATCAACTCACAAATAACTCATATACAAAGAAACAAAACAACAATGAAGAAAAAGATACATGGGATGATAAAAAAGTAAATATGCATGAATGCTTTTATTGTGATATCTTAGGTGATTGAGAAGTAAATGAGATACAAGGTGTTATTCCATGTCATGTTGTGACCAGTGAAAACAATCCATGTGTTGTTGATACTTCATTACAAAATAGTGATCATGACCTTGAAAGTGCAGCCCTAAGAATCCACTCATACAATTTTGAACATGTCTTGTGTAGTGGTCAATTTTTTCTTATGAATATCATGATGAATTTGAAGTTACTAATTACTTTTCTGAGGATTGTAATTGCTCTCTTGAGAATTATTTAGAATCATATTCCTCACATGAAGGATGCAATGATATAAATGCTCATGATGTCACTTATCCATGAGTGAAGGATCAAATTGGAGATGATGCATACTTGGAATGTAATTTGGATTTTCTATCAATGGAGCATGTTAACTATGTGAGTGATGAGGAATTTGAAGATAATTTAAATATGTGTTCAATATGTTGGTCATGAGCATAAGACTAAATATGATAAAGATACTGATGAACATGCTTATGACCATGTTGCTCATGATTGTTTATATGAAGTAGATATGGAGATGTCAATTAAGCATGAAGATGATGATGATGTACTCATGGATGAAAGAAGGGTTTCATTATTGAATTATCAGGGTATACATCATGACAAGCACATGGATCTTGAATCAACAACATTACCAATTGATGATATTGAAAGGCTTGTTGATTTATCTGATAACAAATTTTAAGAATGTGAGTCAAAGATGTTAACCATGGATGATGTGAATGAAATTGATAAGCTATATGTATGCTCTTCTAGTGATTATAATGTGTATGCATCTAAAAATGGTCATGATTAAGCTTATTAATTAATTAAATATAAATTATTTAATTAATTCTCCTAAATTCATCTACATATAAATAAATTTAATTATTTATTTATATTGTTCATTCTTATGATTATTCTACATTAATTAAATAAATAACTTTATTTAATTAATTATCATTTCCCACATTCCTCTTAATTAAATTAAATAAATATGATTATTTATTTTAATTATCATATCATTCTAAAGTTTGAATATTTGAATATTCAAATAATGGAATATTCTCTTCATCCCATAATAAAATCTAATTAAAATATTTAATTTAATATTTTTTTCTCACTCCATAAATAATTAAATATTTTTAAAATATTTAATTACACTCTAAATTCACTTTTAAAACATAATTAAATATAATTTATTTAATTATGAGAGTTTCTATATCTATCTTCACTTACAAATTAAATAAATTTATTTTATTTAATTCTAGCTCATTCTAAACTCATTCTTTGAAACGGAAAATTCCCTTCGGATCTCAATGATGAAAATTGAAGGAAAAGGGAAACCTTCTATCTCCCTCTCCACTTACGAAAATCTTCCACCGTCCATTCGAACAAGCTTAATATGGGCCGTTAAAACATGTCAGCCAATCGAATCCTTTCTAAGACTCTATAAATATTGGTACAAATCCATGCATTGGTTACACATGAATATACACATATACACGATGAACATATACGCTTATGCATTCACATCATTTTCAGCATCACAACAATATTATCATCTTAGCATAGCCTTGCATTTAGCATAGTGTGCATTTTCAAATCTCATTCTTCAACTATTCTTTTTGTTGAGCTTGATCTACTGATCTGAGAGCCATTGGAAACAACAAAATGCTGGAGTTAGAGAGAGATAAGACGATTTCAGGGAAGTTGCAGTAACAGTTTGCTTATTCTATTTTCCTTTTCGGTTTTATTGATTTAATGTCTTATTGATATGTGTTTGAATTCATTTATAATTGATCCAATTTTCACACACCATCCTCTTTCCTTGCCACTCTAATTCAATACATCATCGAGTGTGCTCCAGAGAGATGATATTGAAAATTAAACAACCATTGTTCAAAAAATGAAATATTATTATTCCAAACATATTCAGATTATAGATCATCCAGATATGAGTCATGATAGGGTACTATCATATCAACAACCCATGTCACACAATAAATCCTATCAAGCAACACAATACACAATTTATCTAGCCGGATATCATATCAAATTTGCTCTACCATCAATTACTATTTGTTTTCTATCGCAAAAATAAAATTTTATCAGAAGTCATATCAATCATTTATCTGACATTTACTCTTTGTTTTTCATTTATGAGAAGCAAAGTTATTAGTTCAATCTACTCTTTGTTTTTGAAATAAAGTTATGAGACAATTACTCTTTGTTTTCTACTCTAGGAAGCCAAGTTATCAATCAATCATCAGATCATTCTATCATTTCTATCCATATCAACATGATGACATGACAATTTTACTATCTGTTGACTAAGGAAGCAATATTCATCATCATTTTCACTTTCCTATCATCAAACCATACATTCGGCCTATTTTCACTATATGCGCTACTCTGTGGCCTCTATGTGCTAAAACCCATATGCACCGTTCTTTTTGCTGTATGTGCTTAAACAAATCATCTATGCATGCTTTCCCTATATGCGCTACTTTAATCAACCTAAGCACTACTTTAATCACTGGATGCATGATTTCCCTATATGCGCCACTATTTTTGTTCAAACTGCTTAAACCTAGCTTTCTACATTTTTTCCTATATGTGCTACTATTTTCCTATATGCGCCATACTCCTAAATTTTTGAATGACACCCTATATGCGCTATTGTTTTCATCGAATGCGCTAAACTGGTTTGATGCTAACTATTTCAAATCTAGCTTATATGCACTATTTTTTTTACCCTAAGCGCCATAAAAATCATCAAAAGCACTAAAACGTCATTTTGAAACCCAAAATCTACGGAAAAACAGTAAATTTTGATTCAAAAGCATAAAAATTTGAAAGCACAAGCGGTTAGATCAACTCATCGGTGGTCCATACACATTAGCCTCCGGTATTAGCGAGATCTCTCAAATCAGTGGCAATGATAGGGAATCTCCATGTCGCAAGGTCACTCTAAGAGCTACAATATTCACAAAGTCAAAAAGTGCAAATGACTTGTCTTTTTCAACTTTTTTACCTTTTAAAGGTCAAACCAAGGTAAGTTTGCTGCCTTTTGACTTTATTTTCAAAATGGGACATTTCTTTTCCATCATTTGTCGAGAGTTAAATCACTCTCTCTATCATCTATGATTTACCTCCCGAGGGGGCATCATCAGCAACAACATCAAAAGCATATCAGGGGCAAAATCTTATTTTTCTTTGAAGCAATGCGTTTCACACATCACTTCAAAGAGGGGAAAAATGTATGCATCTAAAGATGGTCATGATTAAGCTTATTAATTAATTAAATATAAATTATTTAATTAATTCTCCTAAATTCATCTACATATAAATATATTTAATTATTTATTTATATTGTTCATTCTTATGATTCTTCTACATTAATTAAATAAATAACTTTATTTAATTAATTATCATTTCCCACATTCCTCTTAATTAAATTAAATAAATACGATTATTTATTTTAATTATCATATCATTCTAAAGTTTGAATATTTGAATATTCAAATAATGGAATATTCTCTTCATCCCATAATCAAATCAAATCAAAATATTTAATTTAATATTTTCTTCTCACTCCATAAATAATTAAATATTTTTAAAATATTTAATTACACTCTAAATTCACTTTTAAAACATAATTAAATATAATTTATTTAATTATGAGAGTTTCTATATCTATCTTCACTTACAAATTAAATAAATTTATTTTATTTAATTCTAGCTCATTCTAAACTCATTCTTTGAAATGGAAAATTCCCTTTAGATCTCAATGACGAAAATTGAAGGAAAAGGGAAACCTTCTATCTCCCTCTCCACTTACGAAAATCTTCCACCGTCCATTCGAACAAGCTTAATTTGGGCCGTTAAAACATGTCAGCCAATCGAATCCTTTCTAAGACTCTATAAATATTGGTACAAATCCATGCATTGGTTACACACGAATATACACATATACACGATGAACATATACACTTATGCATTCACATCATTTTCAGCATCACAAAAATATTATCATCTTAGCATAGCCTTGCATTTAGCATAGTGTGCATTTTCAAATCTCATTCTTCAACTGTTATTTTTGTTGAGCTTGATCTATTGATCTGAGAGCCATTGGAAACAACAAAAAATCCTATCAAGCAACCCATATCATATCAACAACCCATGTCACACAATAAATCCTATCAAGCAACACAATACACAATTTATCTAGCTGGATATCATATCAAATCTGCTCTACCATCAATTACTATTTGTTTTCTATCGCAAAAATAAAATTTATCAGAAGTCATATAATCATTTATCTGACATTTACTCTTTGTTTTTCATTTATGAGAAGCAAAGTTATTAGTTCAATCTACTCTTTGTTTTTGAAATAAAGTTATGAGACAATTACTCTTTGTTTTCTACTCTAGGAAGCCAAGTTATCAATCAATCATCAGATCATTCTATCATTTCTATCCATATCAACATGATGACATGACAAATTTACTATCTATTGACTAAGGAAGCAATATTCATCATCATTTTCACTTTCCTATCATCAAACCATACATTCGGCTTATTTTCACTATATGCGCTACTCTGTGGCCTCTATGCACTACTCTGTGGTTTCTATGCGCTAAAACCCATATGCACCGTTCTTTTTGCTGTATGCGCTTAAACAAATCACCTATGCATGCTTTCCCTATATGCGCTACTTTAATCAACCTAAGCACTACTTTAATCACTGGATGCGCGATTTCCCTATATACACCACTATTTTTGTTCAAACTACTTAAACCTAGCTTTCTACATTTTTTCCTATATGTGCTACTATTTTCCTATATGCACCATACTCCTAAATTTCTGAATGACACCCTATATGTGCTATTGTTTTCATCGAATGCACTAAATTGGTTTGACGCTAACTATTTCAAATCTAGCCTATATGCACTATTTTTTTTACCCTAAGCGCTGTAAAAATCATCGAAAGCACTAAAACATCATTTTCAAACCCAAAATCTACGAAAAAATAGTAAATTTTGATTCAAAAACATAAAAATTTGAAAGCACAAGCGGTTAGATCAACTCATCGGTGGTCCATACGCATCTGGCCTCCGGTATTAGCGAGATCTCTCAAATCAGTGGCAATGATAGGGAATCTCCATGTCGCAAGGTCACTCTAAGAGCTACAATATTCACAAAGTCAAAAAGTGCAAATGACTTGTCTTTTTCAACTTTTTTACCTTTTAAAGGTCAAACCAAGGTAAGTTTGCTGCCTTTTGACTTTATTTTCAAAATGGGACATTTCTTTTCCATCATTTGTCAAGAGTTAAATCACTCTCTCTATCATCTGTGATTTACCTCCGAGGGGGCATCATCAGCAGTAACATCAAAAGCATATCAGGGGCAAAATCTTATTTTTCTTTGAAGCAATGCGTTTCACACATCACTTCAAAGAGGGGAAAATGTATGCATCTAAAGATGGTCATGATTAAGCTTGTTAATTAATTAAATATAAATTATTTAATTAATTCTCCTAAATTCATCTACATATAAATATATTTAATTATTTATTTATATTGTTCATTCTTATGATTCGTCTACATTAATTAAATAAATAACTTTATTTAATTAATTATCATTTCCCACATTCCTCTTAATTAAATTAAATAAATACGATTATTTATTTTAATTATCATATCATTCTAAAGTTTGAATATTTGAATATTCAAATAATGGAATATTCTCTTCATCCCATAATCATATCAAATCAAAATATTTAATTTAATATTTTCTTCTCACTCCATAAATAATTAAATATTTTTAAAATATTTAATTACACTCTAAATTCACTTTTAAAACATAATTAAATATAATTTATTTAATTATGAGAGTTTCTATATCTATCTTCACTTACAAATTAAATAAATTTATTTTATTTAATTCTAACTCATTCTAAACTTATTCTAAACTCATTCTTTGAAATGGTAAATTCCCTTCGGATCTCAATGATGAAAATTGAAGGAAAAGGGAAACCTTCTATCTCCCTCTCCACTTATGAAAATCTTCCACCGTCCATTTGAACAAGCTTCATCTGGGTTGTTAAAACATGTCAACCAATCGAATCCTTTCTAAGACTCTATAAATACTGGTACAAATCCATGCATTGGTTACACACAAATACATGCATATACACAACGAACATATATGCTTATGCGTTAACGTCGTTTTCAACATCATAGCGATATTATCATCTTAGCATAGCCTTACATTTAGCATAGTGTGCATTTTCAAATCTTGTTCTTCAGCTATTCATTTTGTTGAGCTTGATCTGTTGATCTGAGAGCCATTGGAAACAACAAAATGATGGATTTAGAGAGAGATAAGACGATTTCGGGGAAGTTGCAGTAACAATTTGATTATTCTGTTTTCCTTTTCAGTTTTCTTGATTTAATGTCTTATTGATATGTGTTTGAATTCATTTATAATTGATCCAATTTTCACGCACACATAATGAATTCACATATAATGATTATATATAATATTTAGACCTTCATTTTGAGGAGGTAGACACTTTCATGACAACAATGAAGGTGTCGTAGAACCCCTTATATAATGAACCCTTACTAGCATGTGGGGTGGTAAATAATGATCCCTACTAGTGTAAAAGCAATCCACTTTTTGTTGAAAATCTTGATGAGTTCTTGGCAAGTATTACTCGTGAATATGAAGGATACGGTATAAATGAAACAACAAGTAATGAAGATCGAACTAATACTAAAATTGTAGATTCTATCTTTGAAGGTAACTTTGATTCGATAGTTACCTAGTCTTTTGAAAGATGTAGTGGAACAAGTATTTGTGAAGTCATTTTCCCACAACTGAATGAGCAAATTGTATTTGACAATTACGAATGGTGTAACTTAGATGTGCTAATAATTAAAAGTGACAATTGTTCACATGCTAAAGAATTTTAAGATGAAAATGTTATGGTCCATGATGACAATACTAAATATAGTGCTTGTACTGAGGAAGAAATAGATGAATATACTCATTTTCTTATGGTACTTGGTTGTGTGCATGAAACAGTGGTTGAATTGTCAACCACACATATACAAGAGGATGATATCCATATGGAAAAAGGAAGAAATCCTTTCTTGAATGATCAATTGATGCATCTAGATGAGAAAATCAACCCTAAAGTAGCATTGTTACATGTTGATGAAGAAAAATAACTTGATGAGTCTTCATATTATGTTGACATTGCAGGATTGTTTGATTTATGTGAAGTGGAACTTAGAGGTACAAATAACATGGATCATGATGTTAATCAATATGAATGTGTACTTGAATTATTTACAGATACCCTACATCCTCTAGACCTTATCACATAATTGCTTCCATCTAATGAGGATAACACTCATGTCAAGTACAATGAAGGTGTTGTTGAATATGAACCTTTTCTCTTTGATACTTCAAAAGCTTGGCCCTGTATACATTGGAGTGTCTATGAAGGATTTCAATTTGATGAAAAAATTGAATGTGATGCTACAACTCATGATCAAGTGGAATATGAATATTTTCTCTTTCTAGTTCAATTTGATGAGCCTACGGTGGAATTGATTGATGAATAGGGAAGTTTCATAGAAAATGGAATTGATGATGTGAATCATGGTGATGTTGGTTATTCAAGAATGCATAATACATATGTTGACCCACTCCTAGTAGAGTATGACAAATTTTTTGACAGAGGAAAGAACTAATTCTAAATTCTTGGGGGCCATGAGCCTCTAGTTGGAGAATGAAGCCTGGGAAGGTATAAGAGATGGATTTTGGGATTGGAAATAAAAGTTGCATTTTGTATCCTTATAATTGATGTACATGATTTTTTGTTCTAGTCCTTAGTTTTTGTGCCATTTTGCTAGTCTACTTCTACCTGAGATTCTAAATTCTTTCTATTCTTGCAAGAGGTATACATCCCAAGTTGGAGCCACTAGTGGAACCTTGAAATTTCATTGTCCCATTGGTTCCATTATCAAGCCTATGATTGATTGTTCCTTGTCATTAGGGTTTAGGGTTTTGTGGTCTCCATTCACTTATACCCTTAATCCTCCTATTGGCTTATGTTTCCACATTGACCAGTTGCATTAGGTAACGGGTTACTTAAGTGGCACCTTATGGTCCTCACTATAATTGTTAACAACCTATTCCCACATGCTTTTTAGCCTCTCTTAAGTCTCTTGCTAGCGATTCATTGCTCATTGTGTGTTCCTTTGAAGCCACCCATGTTCATCCCATGACAATCAGTACACTATCTTTCCAACCACCCCAAGTTCATTGCCTATCACATGTATTCCCACCACTGGGAGGTAACCTGTGATGAGCGATGTGGTTAAGTTTTTAACCCATTGTTGGCCTTATCACTATTGAGGGTTATCATATGCTTTCCATAAAGGAACCTACGACTTTCAATGGGTTGAGTTAATCCCCATCGTGCAGGATCAGTGTATCAAGGGTTAAGATTGCTTGATGAAAAGTGAACGAGTGACGAGTGATGGGATTTCAATTTCTGGCTAGGATCCTCCTGTGACCAAAATCAATGTCTAATATCTCATCACTGGCTTCTCATCCATCACTTGATGAGGTCTCAAAGTAAAGCTAGAAGATGTGATGGGCAATGGATTTGAGTCTCTGGCTAAGATCACCAAGATCAACGACAAGCAAGTCGAGAAAGATGGAGTTTGGATACAGATGGTTACATGGCAGTTTTAAAGCACTTCATCATTGTTTCTAAGTACAAACATAAAATCAAGTGGCAAGCCTTAATGAGCCTTGTTGATCGAGTTTTAAATCCTAAACGATCAATGGCTGAGATCCAACATTGATTATAAAATGTAACTGTAATGAACCTGATACTTTTTGCTCCCTTCATCTATAAAAGGGATTTCAAGGCTCATTACAAGGATCAAAATTTTGAGTCTAGAATGGTCTGGGTATGTTTTAAGTGCAAAAACAAAATATAATGTAGAAGGTTTGATTAATCTACTAGTTAATCATCTTAAGTATAGGTCTTATATGTAATAGTTTGAAATTTTTCTACATAATGACTGATATAAAAAAAAAATCTAAATTCTAAAGCATGTACTCTCCTTTGTATGATTTTTCAGATTATAAATGAAATTATCAAGGATCTTTTCATTTTTCATCAATGGTTTAATTGAATGTATGACTCTATTTCTTTGCTTTAGCTCAAAGGGTTAATTAAATTCTTGAGGAGAGTCATAGGTTTGTAAGAATTTGCAAAGGATTTGATAAGAATTCATGTTTTGGATATTGTGAGTTTTTGTATTGCAAGGCATTACAAAAATAGTCCATCTACTTCATAATTTAATAATTAGTGTATTACTGGGTATTTCATATTTGACTCTATTTACCTGATTGATAAGGAACTAGCTTGTTTGTCAAGAATTCATGCGATCAAATAAATTAGCAATATCCCTAGCCATAGGCTCAAAATAAGAACAATACTTATTAAAATCATGTCAATTTTTAAATGTAAGTTTGAAGTATATTCTCATTCCTAGCAAATGGACAATTATTTACTCAAAAATCAGCAAATCCTTAGTGAATTTTGTTTATTTTCCTGAAGTAGGAACCCATCTATAAAAAAGTGTTCTCCATTTTCACAAATTAGAATTAATTTTTTTTGGGAAATATACTCCCTGGTCCCACAGAACCTAAAGTGTGGGAGTAAGGACCTCATAATTCTTTACTCATGGTGTTGTCCACTAGCCTAGGAATGTATTGAACATAGGGGTTGGCAACCCTTTAGAGAATTTTGGGGTTCAGATGGAAAAAACACCAACAAGATCAACCCTATCTTACACCAGCTACAATTGAAGAATTCAATATGCACATGTTCTATTGACATGAAGTGGATTGTAGAGTTCTGTCGACTCTATGAATTTGTAAGATGGTGCCAAAAAAATGTTGGTTTCTTATATTCTAGCTCACTGTCTACACAACTATTTATCACAACTTATATGTTTTATACAATTGACTTGGTTGTTGTTTACTTCACAACACCTTGCAGAGTAAATTGACTCACTTTATGCTATCATCTATGTGGTGTAACACTTGGAGTTTATGCCTTCTACCCATTCACTTGCTACGGTTTGCATTTGACATTGTTAACTTCCAAACTCTTATGTGTTGTAAGTATTGTGCTATTTAATGCCCAAGAAGTTCATACTGTTACGTGGCTTCCATAAGATATTTCACTTTATAAAGTTTGTGTATATATATATGTGTGTGTGTGTGTGTAATTCATGCACTCTATTTCACATTCATTGACCAAAGCATATTCTCAAATGAGTCATCCTTTATCTTATGTCAAACATATGTATTAATCAACCCATAATACTTTGCGTAACATATATACAAATCACTTATGCTACATAAACATCACCATACTCATTAGTTCGAGCTCTTATATTGTATATATATAATTTCACATATATATATACTCACACTATATTGGCCCTATAATATATTATATCAATAGGCCTTCATTATATGATATATATTATATGTATATATATACACACTCCTCTATATAACCATTAATTATGATGTGTGTATATGCATATATATATATATATATCCATACACACACACACACATATATATCAATCCAAACAATATAGCAATAATCTATTCGATAATCAAATGATTGTACAACTTTGTGATATATTCACAATAATACCATATTAAATAACTTATATACACATATGCATACTTATATATATTAGTATACCCATATAGCCACTCATCATGTTGACATATACACATATATTGATATTTTCATACACATATGCATATATACATACACTTCCAATACATGCATCTGATTAAACGATCATTCAAATATACTTATTCTATCGATAGATATATATTCATGCGATGCATATATACATATATTCGTTCATGTCTCTTTTTCCTTTTGATAACACTATGCTCATAAGCATGCATAGGTATGTATACCTAAGTACTCTCATGCATGTGTTACTCCATACATGTATGGTCTATTGTCGACATGCATTCACATGCATATAGATATATACATTCAACATATATTCAAATCATCAATCAAGCATAGTAATATAAGAAGAACCCATAAAAACCAAACAAATAAACATCATCCAAGAATATACTCAAGAGTAATCAGGACTCCTACTAATGCAAATGCATCATACTAAGGATGACATACCAATTCCCAACACAATAACAAGACTCAACCATTCTACTGTGAGTGTGTGTATAAGCTTAGATAGGTTTCATTTAGGGTTATCCAACCAATCACTTCTCTTGAGTGATACTTCCCCTCCCTTTTAGAGGATTAAACTTGTCCCTACAACCAACTTAGCACATTTGCAATGGTAGTCAGACATTCATAATAAATCCATATGCATCATAAAATTTAGCATATTCATATAGCAATCAACATAAACATATTTACTCTTTCAAATCCATATTAAGAATTTACCAACACTTTCACATAATACCTATTTCAATATTCCATTCTTTTAGCAAGCATATCCAAATCATGATTTCATTTACCATCCTATTTACATGTTAAGGTAAAAGTAAATTAGTAACAACAAGATGGGGTGTGACATATAGAATTTCCTAATCTTAATAAAGCATCTTTAAAAGATGAATTTTCCCTTCCTAATATTGACATGATAGTGGATTCGATTGTGGGCCATGCTTTATTTTCATTCATAGATGGCTTTTCAAGATATAATCAAATATTTATCAATGCTCAAGATCAATACAAGATAGTATTTACTACACCTTGGGGAATATTCTATTGGGTTTTCATTCCTTTTGGATTAAAGAATGCAAGCACAATGTATCCAAGAGCTATGACATTGATATTTCATGACTATATACATAAAATCCTAGAAGAATAGGGTAAGTTCAAAAAGATGGGGGGCCAAAAAGGGGTATTAAGTGGCCACTTTTTTTTTTTTTCTGAAATAAAGAAATATTGACCTTGGATGTGAAATTCAGGATAGTTACACTCAATTTTTAGATGCAAAAAAAAAAAAGATTATTGTGCTCCAAGTCTACTTTCTAAACTACTATTTTTTTTTAAAATGGTAGAGATTAAGGGGCTCAAAAGAGGGAGCCATAGAAATTGTTTTTTTTTTATCAAAAAAACATAACATAGTGACTTTTGTGGCTCACTCAAAAGGTTAAATATTTTTTGGTATTTTTAAAATTGCTTCAGTGAGAAATTAACTAATAGTATGTAGTTTATCCCTGATTTTTCTGACAATTTTTTAATAAATATTTGTTTTTTTTACTAATTTTCAAAGTGGAAACTTCCTAAAAAACATAATTTTGGTCGTGCTACCTCTATAAAATTTGAAAAATAATTGATTTTTTTTAATATGTGAATGGAGTCTAGTTTCTAAAAATGTAATTTATTTGAAATTTTGATGAACAACTAATTTATAAAGAAAAATACCAAACACTAGTTTTTGCCAAAAAATAGTCACACAAACAAAAGAAATTAAAGATGAAAGGCTTAACATTGTCAAAATGTGAAAAAATTACATCGTTAGATAGCTAAGAGAGAGCCTAACATTACCCAGGTGTTCGATTTGTTCAAGCTTGAAACACATGCAAACCTGATGTTTAGCATGAACACAATTATGTGAAATATTGTAGAATTTACAAAAACACATCTTTGGATGTTGGGAAGGCACTCTAAGCCTTTAGGTTGGTATTCCAAAGAAAATACCAATCCTAAGGCTTAGAGATTCCCAATGCAAGAAATAACACGAGTGCATTATAATGTGAGCTTGCATTATAACACGCTCACATCATTTCATAGTTTTGACATATTTTTTGTGTTTGTGCTTGAGTTGCCTAAGCAAGACATAATGCGAGCACGTTATAACATGCTCACAATATGTCTTGATTTATGTTAAATTCTAATCTACTAAATATATGTATATATATTTGTATGTATGCATGCATGTATGCTCATGTATGACATATATGTATGTATGTATTCATGCTTGTATGTAAGTATGTACGCTTGTATGTATGTATGCTTATATGTATGTGTATAACTAAGATTGTATGTACATATGTATGTATGCTTATATGTATATAGTATGTGCATGCCTATATGTGTGTATACATCTACTCATATGTATGTATGTATTTAGAGGGAGGGAGAATTGTAAGAAAAAGAGGTAGGGAGAGACCTAAGAGAGAGGGGTAGTGAGAGAGAGACCTGAGAGAGAGTGGAGGTGCGAGGGAGAGACCTGAGAGAGAGGGAGTGGGAGAGAAGGGGTTGGAGTGAGAGGGACTTATCCAGGTAGGGTGGGAGGGATAGAGGGAGAGAGAGATATAGTTATCTGGGTAGTTGTTGATGCGGATGTTAGTTGCACACCAAAAGATAGATAAATTCTCATAGAGACACCATGGGAACCTATCTTTCTTGAAAGACTCCATAGGGAAAACCTAAATCTAAGGCCAACTTGACTTAATCCCAAGGCTCATTTATGTCAAGTCTTGACACACTAGGTTTTCTTAGGGTTTAGTGTGATAACGTTGTTAAACACGAGGGGTAAAAAATCCTTAAGTTATTGGCTAGTATCATAGAGATATGAAAACAATCTCAGTCCAGTCATTCAATAACTTGATGAAATCAACAAATTTGCAACAATATTTCTTGAAATTCAAATAACTTGCATTCATCCAAGTAGATTTAGCTTAAAGCATTCAAAAATTTCATGGAATCAAAATATTTGCAATAGAAACTCCATTTATTTATCACTTTTTGGAACATTTTCTGAAATTTAAAACATCTATTCTAAAATAAAGCATAAAAATTTACTAAAAAGTAAAATTTCTCCCAAGTATTATTCATGCATGCCTCAAGAATAACCAAACTAGAGAAAACCATTCCATATGTCACCATATTGCTTCACAACTAGGAACATAATGATTGAAGAGTTTATAGAAAAGGGGGATTATTTGCCACCAAATTGTATTAGTATGCACCCTTAAATGGTCCATCACATAGTCTTGTTCGATAGGAACAAATAATCAACTACATAAGATTTCATATCAAGAAATATCTTTGAAATTGGCTCTAATACTAGTTAAATTCTAATGAAACATACAATTTTTTAATCTAGAATGGAGCAAAAAAATAGGAAAAAGAACAAAACTTGAAAAAGTTTTGGTTCTCTGACATCCACAAATTCTGAACTTAAAATAAAATAAAGCATTAAATGGCCTTTTATAGAAACAAGGCCTCAAAGAGTTCAAAATTAGTCCCATCAAAGAGAATCCAGAAAAGAAAATGCAACATGTTGCACCTGTGAGAGTTGCCATCAAAACATTCGAAGCAAAGTCAGATATTTTGACTTCTCCATTAGCAACAATCTTCAACATCAAACTCTGGGTCAAGAATAATTTGCACAAAAAATAAGATTGTTGAAACTTTCAAAACCTTTGGAATCAATCGCCTTCAATGGGACTAGGAACAAACTTGCAAAATTCACTTTAAAACTATATCCATGCACAAAACTTTTGACATCCAGTATTCGACTATCTATTCTTCTTCATTCAGCTTTGAGTATGAAAACTCATCTTCACCTTTCCTTTGCTAATATTCCTAGAAAGTGATCAACGCTTGATGCATATGTTCCTTTGGAACTCCTTGAATCACCTTCCAACTGTATTTATGCTTAGCATAATCTTTTGATATTTGAATGATGTTTTCGTTTATCTGCATTATTTCTACCTCATATTTAGTCATAGCATTCTTGCACTTTATAATTTCATCTATAACCTCTTGACTTAATGAGTGAACATGATCCTTATTCACCTTTTCAATCCATTCCTTGAAAGCTTTTACCTTCTTATCATCTTGTCTTAAAGTTTGGTAATCACAACTTTGATGAGATGGCATTTCAATGAAGCTCTCATCTCTATCAATCAACTTCTTGCATCTCTTAGTGACCTTTCAAATCCTTCTACACATTGCAACAAAGTGTCACTTTCCTAATTCACTCGTTTTCTCCACTTCTCAAACACTGAAACTTCTTGTTCCATGGTTATCTTTTCATTCACCAACTCTTGAACATCTTTCTAAAGAAGATACTTTATCCTTCGCCTTTCTGCATCAGTCTCTTCTTGGTGAAATTTACATTCTCCTTCAAGTATTTTGGACTTGTCACATCAATAGTATGCTTCCTTATGTTTCCCAATTGCATCATTTATTAAGTCTTCTCCTTGCCTTACCAAGTACTCCATCCTCACTGGTATGGATTCTGGATTACCTTGGTTTATCACCATCTCTTCCTTTTTGTGACTTATATTCTCCTATCCTACCATGTATTCAATATCAATCCTTGGGGAATCATTTTCCTATTGTCCAAAAACATTAGGATTCTCATTATTTCTTGGTTCACCACCCAAGGTCTATAAGGACTCTGCATTTTCATTTTTATCTGGACCTTCTCTTTAATTCTCATAAGTCTACAATTTCTCAACATTCTTTTCATTTCTTCCTTGTGAAAGCTGATCATCAACTGTATCTTCATTATCAATATTGTCAATAGGATTCTAGCCTACAGTATCCCATGTTCTTCTTTCATCAATTTCTTCAGGGTTTCTCACTTCTGGAGCAAGTGATCCTCTTATAAAGTCTTGTTCTTCTTTGGCTATAGGATTTGACCTTGTATCTGGCACTTCTTCCACTATTGGATCCATCATGGGATTTTCTTTAGATCATTTTTCTTCAAAATATTTCATCATAGTAGTCAGTATATCCCATTTTTTTTTAACTTCTTCCTCAGTTTTTTCAAGAACTTCCTCTTGAATTACACGAGTCCCTCCTAGGGTTTGTCTCATTGCCATCGTATTGGATAAAGGTGGAGAAGTAAATATATCTGTTACTTTTTGTGATGCAGACCTTGTCTTTACACGTGTCTATTTTTTCATTCTCACCTCTTCACTAGTCATAGGCTAAGCTCTTGGCTTTGCTATGGAATAAAATGCCACCTTAGGAATCATTGCTACATTGGCTAGATTGGCCATAGTCTCTTTGCATTGGCTAGCTAGCCTCACTAGAATTCTCTGGCTTGAAGTATTAGGAATTCCATCCTCACTATTCCCAAATACCTTTGTTTTACCAATCTTTCTTTTCTTTTTAACACTCTCTACATACCCTGACTCATCTTCTAATTTCTTCTCTATCTTAACATTAGGTGGGTATGTGAGTTGTACCCCAACCTCTTTTAATGCCTCACTATAACCATTGGTCTAATGTTGAGTGTATGTTAATACTTGCTTAGAAATCTCCTTAATGGTTACGATCTCCTTCTTTGTATAATTTGGGTCTGGGATAGGTTCATCAAAAATATTTTTTGTATCATAAATTGCATTCAATACCTCTTCATTATCTATATCCAATTGCTCTGGAATATCTTGGAGTGCAAGAAGCCTTGCTACTTGTAATGGAAACCTTTGGATGTCATCACAATTATGCCAAAAATCCTCCAGATCATAAACATGAGCATACTTCCTACTTATTAGCTACGAAAGGTTCCCTCATGATAATAATTCTTTCACTAAAGTGTAAAGAGCTCCAACTTATAAAGCTTCAACTCTTCCTCACACATATCAACATTTTTGGATACAACACATTTTTAATTTTCGATAGTGATGGGGAATTTGATGGAACATTTCTTGCATGCTTGAATGAAAATGGCATGAGACATTTTCATTTATCTCACCAGTTCTAGTAACAACATCTTGTTTGTTGCATACCTAGGTAGCATGAAGGGGTGTCCTTTGAATCCTTCCACCCGGATGTAGGTGAAAGTGGGAAAATGAATATACTAGTCCCCAATTGACCAGATGATACTTTGTGCTTCCAAGGATAATCGTTTTGGTTTTTCACCTTCCATTATTCTTGCTAGACTCATAGAAAACACATCATTCACCCTCTGGTAATTCTTCTAGTATTGGTGAATAGTAATTTGGTGCATATGAGCATGAATCAAATTATTCCCTAGTTCTCTGCCCAGGGTACCAACTCTATCTAATCCTTATATATTTTCCCTCAGCGCATAGGAATAAACAACATATTATGAAGACATAGAAAACCATTGGGTGTTCAGGAAGGTCATTAAATATTCACACAACTTGTCGTTTATCAAATTCCCCTAGTGAGTTTGCATAGGGCCTTCCATTATTCTTTCCATAAGCTCAAACAACTAGGGTTCAAATTTGTTGGCATTCTTGAGTCCAACTATCCTTCTCAATAGGGTTATTATGTCTTGAACATACTGGTTAAACATAGACCTTAGAATTTGTCTCACTTTTTTTGTAATCTCCTCCTGACACCATGTCACATTCGTAGAAAAAAATTGTTCTTTTGTATTCAAGTATGCTTTAGCCAAGACTTGCATATTCAATAGATTCATTTGTTTGAATGTGGGAAGCCCAAATTTGTATATAATCCCTTTTACAAAGAGGTCTACATAGACTATTCCTTCTTTATCCACAACCCTCTTATTTGGATCATATCAATTCATACATTCCATTACCAATTCAGGAGCCTCTATTACTAGTGGAAGCCCTCTTTCCAAATGCAGTCCACTTGCAATGGTGTTCTTTACACATTGAGAGACAACCTCTTGTTGAATCCGTGTAACGAATTCAGTGTTAGTAAACCATCCTGGATGGGTGTCTATAACTATCCCACCGATTGATACATCCTTTGAAAAAGGGACTTGAATTCCTCATCTATCAAATTCCTCCTAGAAGTGCTCATATTTCTTTAGATTTATTGCATTATTAGCAAATATGTGTTGTGTGTGTGAGTTAGGGTTAAATCTAACCATGTATTTTCAATAATTCATAAAATTTCTTTATTTATGACATTTACAATTTTCCATTAGGTTAAATTCCTTTTAAAATAATCAACATTTTAGAGACCTAACCAATGATAATTCCATTTAACCTAAGCCATGTGTGCATGAAATAATTAACAAAATTTCACTTATTCGAAGCATACCTGGTTTTGTTGATGATATGGTTTTCTGAAAAAATTCTAAAAACCCTTGGTAGCTATGTTCTTTGGCTTCTCAAGACTTAGCTTTCTTTGTGCACCACAATCTTGGTTTTAATTCTTCAATGTCTTTATAGGTGAATAATCTGGTACAAGGTAGAGTGTTATGAAAGCAACTACATGCATGAGGTGGTGCCAAGTACATGTATTATTTTCCACCTTCATTAATTTCTTTTGCAATTCATTAATTACCTTGAATAAAGGTGTAATCATGGAGGATTAGGGTTCAAATCATGAACTCTTTGGTTTCTATGTAGGGGCCCACCATTAGAGAAGAAAACGGTGCAGGCAGATAACATGGCACACTTACATGTAACTTTAATTCTTACAAGGAAAAGGCCTTAGAAGCATCATGTATCTTGGATACTTAACAAATTCATAATAAATCGAGGTTTGAATCATTTGGCATTGGAATTTTAAAATATTTTAGGGAGTCGGTACTTTTACCTATCAAGTTCATGAGAACTGGGTGTAAAAGGAAACTCGGGACTGGGTGCAAGTGAAACCAAATTGGTTTGAAAAAATATTTTCCAAAATACTTTCAGTCTCCAATTCTAAGAAAAGAAAAGCCACTACTGAGCTAACCAACAGAGAAGTGGAAACAAACACACTGAGACAATTTTATTCGAGTGATGTCCTACTAGGCATGACTATCACCCAGGAAAAAGAAAAACTTACTGAAGATACATCTTTAGAACAACAACCTCAATACCCGAGACCTGGGAGTTTGGTATATTGATAAGGTCAAGGAAAATATTTTACAACATCCTAAGCTCAACAAAGAAATAACCAAGGTGGGGGCCAAACAAGTTGAATTAAAACTCACCATTTTATCATTTCCTCCAAAAGTAGCACACCAAAGCAAGAAAAAGAAAAAGAAAGGAAAGAAAAGAAACATAAAAAAGGGGGTCCACATTTTTCTAAAGAGAAAAATAGGGTGTGTTGTGAGACCATACAATAACTTGCAACCAACAAAACCAAACAAAATAGTAGAAAGTCAATTTTGAACCTAATAACCATACTTCAACTTTCTAGAGTCCTCAAATTATAAACAATCAGAACCTCATTTTGGAATTCCATTTTCACTTTAGTCAGCATACAAGATCAAATTTTACTGAGCTCACATGTCTACAATTGATTTATTTTGCTTCAATAAATTAAGAACATAGAAAATGTTTGCATTGACCTACATAATTTGCTAATTTCCTTTTAAGCCAACCTTGGATAGAGCCTTGTTTCTAGTCAAGCATCCATAGTTCCAACAAGGTTATCTCTATAATTCCCCCAAACACAGTTCTACTGCTAGTCAAGCATCTATAGCCCTAGTTGGATAACCTAAAGATTTGAATTTTATCTTTTGATATTTCTTTGATATGTTTTTTCATTTGATATTTCTTTGTAAACTCTTTTACTTCAACTTGCAGGAAACAAAGCCTACTATTAGATTGGGAATTACAATGGTAGCAAAGGCTACCTTTCTATTTTTCACTCAATGCAAACATCTGCTACCCCAAATTCAATAGAATGATTTAGGTATGGGCGTTTGTAGCTCAACATCAACTGAATGATTTATGTGAACTAAAGTGAATGAATCTAAACAATTCCCCAATCATCTATAATTAAAAGACTATTTTCGGTCAAGGCATGAATCATATTTCCATTGTTGACATTCTATTATTTTGACTACCTTCAAAGGTTGCTAACTACTATATCTATCTCCTCAACACAAAACCATGAAAATAAAACAAAAGAAAAGAAAGAACCAAAACCAAAAAAAAAATAAAAAAATACATATTTACAAGGACAAGCAACCAAAACTAGGCCTAAAAGTAATGCTTTAGGAATTGTCCATTGGAAAGCAATGAAACATCCTCTCTGGTTAAAGATTTAAGCCTATAACTGTTGTCACCTAAATTTTTAGATACTTGGTAAGGACCAATTTGTAACTTGTCAAACTTACCATGCTCACCCTTATGCTCATGGGCTTTGTCCCAATACATGACTAAATCACATATTCTAAAAAATTTCAATCTATCCCTTTTGTTGAACCAACGTTTTACCATAGATTGATGCCTAGCAAAATGATCTATAGCTCTAGTATGTTTTTCATCTAAATGCATCAGTTATAACAATCAAGCTTCTATTTGATCATCTAATCCAACATATTCTTGAGAAAATTTCCAGGTAGGGATTTTCAAATTTATAGGCAATATAGGATCTATTCCATAGACTAAATGGTAAGGGGAATTCCCTAATTCCATTCCCTAGGATTATTTTCAATTAACATTCTAATTATATACAACAAGTTCTTATTTGATGAATCTACTAATCAATTTTGCTATGGGTAATAATTAGATGACAACTTCAATGTTATACCGTATTCAAATGCCTAGTTATAAAATTTCAATGAGGAAAAAGTGGGGAAATTATCACATACCAAGGCATACATTACTCCAAACTTGGTAATAATGTTTTCCTCCAATAATTTAATTACCACATATGAGGTGAATTGCTTACTATGGCATGCTTCAATCTCCATGGTGCAATAATCAGTGGCAGTTAGCACAAACCTGTGACCTGCAAATGACAAAGGATTAATTGTTTCGGTGAATTCTAACCCCCATTGTGAGAAAGGGCACATCTCCATCATGGGTTGTAATTTTTGTGCATTAAATCTCCCTTTATCCATAATATTTTGATAAGTGTAATAGTGCTTTACATGCTCATACGTATCTTTGAAAATAGTCAACTAGTAATAGTCAGCTCTCAAGATGAGGTGTGTAGTAACCAAAGGTGCTCTATGAGCCTTTCCAAATTTATCATGTAGTTCCTTCAACACTTAATTCACTTTTGTCTTATTCAAACATCTCAAATAAATTCCTTCATGATTTCTCTTGAATAGAACCCATCCTTTAATCATGTAGCTCTGGCTTTAATTTTCAAGGCTCTTCTTTGATTTCTTTGCATATGGTCTAGGAAATTGTTACTAACCAGATAGTACCATATATCTATATATTAATCATCTTGGTCTTCCATGTCCAAAGTATACTGCTAGGAAGAAATTTGTGGATTGATCTTAGCAATGGATTTAACATAGGCTTTCCCATGAACCAACTTCATGGGTATGATTTCTAAATAGAATTCTTGCAGGATTGTAACCCATTTAGCTCTTTTTTCTCTGAGATCACTCTCCATCAGTAGCATCTTCACTGTGACATAGGGCATAATCACCTTGACTATACTTCTGAGAATGTAGTGTTTGAATTTTCTTACCACCTTGACCAAAGTAAAAGCTTGTTTCTCAATATCCATATATCTCAACTCCACTTCCTTAAAGCGAGCACTCATGGAAGCAATTGGATTTTCTTCTTTATTCTCACCCCTTTGTGTCAATGTAGTTGCACATGTGTGACTAGAAGAAAAAGAGTAAATATAAAACAATTT
Source organism: Sequoia sempervirens (assembly GCA_007258455.2). Taxonomy (NCBI): domain Eukaryota; kingdom Viridiplantae; phylum Streptophyta; class Pinopsida; order Cupressales; family Cupressaceae; genus Sequoia; species Sequoia sempervirens. Next base: position 183,838,781 of record VDFB02000008.1, on the reverse strand, counting down.
AATGTAATCCATACTTACCAACATCAGTGCTTCTATAATTGCAACTTTCATATATTTGAAGGCAAGCTTATTCTCATTCATCTAATTGATTTTTGCATCTTTCTTCAGCATATCATTGATGGTTTCACTATTTGGGAAAATCCTATGATAAAATTCTAGATGAAATTGCTCTTGTCGAAGTATGACTTTAATTCTTTCTTACTTCCTAGGGACTGTAACTTGAGTAAGGCACTCACTCGATCTAGGTCTATTGAAATACCTCTTTCAGAGATAATGTTTCCCAACAACTTTCCTTCAGTCACCCTAAAAATACATTTCTTAGGATTTAGTGAAAATCCATAAGTTTCACACTCTTGTAATATTCCTCTGATATCATGAACATGATCTTATCTATTCTTAGAAAATACCATGAGGTCGTCCATGTATATAATAATGCACTTTCCTACCAAATATTTGAAGGAATAATCCATAGCTCTTTAGAACATGGCTCTGAAATTTATTAGTCCAAATGACATCCTTTTGTAAGAAAAGTTCCCCACTTTGTGGTGAACATTGTCTTCACTGATCCTCCTTCATGACAATTACTTGGTTATACTAGGAGAATCTGTCTTGGAAGGACATCATTTATGAACCTCTAACAATTTTTAGCACTTCATCCAACGACGTCAAGGGATAGTTATCTTTTTTAGAGTCCTTGTTAAGATTTCAAAAACCTACACACAACTATATGTCTCCATTCTTCTTTTTGACCAACACCAAATTTTCCACCCAAGTAGAATGTCTGATGGGAAAAATTATTTAGGCTAAGAGGAGATTTTGTACTTCCTTTTGAATCAAAGGTTCTAGGAGTGCATTTATAGGTCATTATTTCTGTCAGAAAGGTTTTACATTAGGCTTAAAAAAATTGTATGAGTAATGATGGAAGTGTCATAAGTCTTCATATCTTTGTATGTCCATGATATAAATTTCCAATAATCCTTGAGTACTTGAGCAATGTTTCTTCATTCTTCCTCAATACATACCTTCCCTATAAACACATTCTTTGGATCTTCTTCAATATTCAAATTATATAATTCAGGCTATCCTTCGTTGGTTTTAGGCATGTCTTTCTACCGAACTATCTGATCCACATCAAATAATCTCTCTAGCTCAATTTTTCCTTTCAGTATATTATTATCTTTCACTTGAGATAATTCTTCATCTTGAATTTTACCATCTAAGTGATCCATTTATTCAATTATCTATGCCTCGAAGATACCAATATTAGTGATAAATTCCAATATATGGTTGTCATCTTCAAAAACCTAAAAATTAGTAAAAATTTTAGCAACCAAGGGAAAATACACTAGCTCAACAGTAAATCTTCTCAAATTAGAATCACCTAAATGTTGATGTGCCAAATTCACCAACAACATGAAGGTAAGATAAAAGAGAAAGTATCTCACCTCTCCTGAAAGAGACAATCAGTAATCAAACTAATCACCTCCCAAGGTCTTTGATGTTGGTTCACAATGTTGTTGTTTCACGAAGTGGTCAATATGGTTGTAATGTTCAAGGGGTCTGCTGGTTTTGAGCTTCTAGATTGTTGCAAGATCAAACATCTATTTAAACCTACTTTAACCGGTGGTTTTAAAGAAATAGAAAAAGATAGATCAAGGTTTTCAAACTGAAAATAATGTTGATTCATTTAACTAATTAGACTTGTTTCCTTCCAAGGAATTCCTAAACTAGAACTACAGAACAAAATTAAACTGTAATTGATACAAAGTTTCATTAATTCATAGTGCAAACTTTAATAGTAGATTGCAAATGATCATTCAAACAAAACATAAGATAAAATTTCATGTTCTTGAAAGCTTTTCAAATCAAATGATTAACCCAAAATGAATACCATTTTAGAGCATAATATAAAGAAGGTTTAAATCTAGTTGCTCCTACTATTAATGAAACAGATAAGCAACATTTACAAATATAGAAAGATCACCAGTGTACAGAAAACCATGTCTTCAAATTATCTCCATCTATGCTAAGGAAATTTGGAAGATACATCACCTCTTCCTCCTACTAAACTTCTTAACAAAAGATAAATAGAAATAATCATGCAAGATAGATCAACACAATGAATTCACCAAGAACACAATGTCTTCAGTTGTATCGAATCACCAAAGATAGCAACAATTTGAGTCTTTTGTATTACAACAACTGCTCAGAAAGAAATAGCTTCTAATTCCTACTCTACTTCTGCTCTTTTGCTAAATTCACTTTAATATTCAATCTCCAACCCTTACAAAAGAGGCGAAATACCATATTTATAAAACACGTCAGGTGCGTCGGCGCAGTTTAGGGTTTACAATATGTTGGCCACAAAGTAAGTCAGCACTAGAAGAGTTCAAAACAAAGTCAAACATGCATTAAATGCAAGGGAATTGATCAGATGACCCAGGATCTACCACATAACTCAGACCAAAATTCCTGAAGAAGAGGCAAAGCGAAATGATGAGGAAGCACGACCTTCGATGCAGCTTTGCATTAACTGCTTCCCCCACATCGCTCATAATTTTCTCCATTCTGGCCTTTGTCACCAAAAATTTCCTCTGCAAGCTGTCCACAAGTGGCATAGGTGAAACCCTAATTCCCCATTTAATAGCATTGATATTATTCTTCAGATTTGTCCCATCATATTGTTCGAGTATCCCTTGATGGATAGATATTCATTGATGATTGCACTATAGGTCGTTGCATCATCCAGCTGGTGTCCAGTTACTACATCCCATGATAGCCCTAATCCTTTTTAGCAGGGTGTTCATATTCGGGTTTGAAACCTCGAACTAGACGGATGTCATCTTTCCCTCAGGAATCCTACCCTTTATGTATAACTTCATTCTTTCTTCTACTTTAGAGATGGATGATCCCTTTGTGCCTCTCTTAGCCTTTCTAGTCGCTACCTTGCTAGAATCAGTTTGCATTCATCAAACACCAATGTGAGAATTCCAATTGTTGACAACATTTCATCAAAATGTTAGCTCAAAATCATGATAAAGCTATCAAATCAACCCTTAAGCATCAACATTGAAAAGTTCAAGATTTCGAACTAACCCGAGAAAACCATCCTAGGAGGTTTTTTTTGGTAAATTTCGAACAAGGCAAATTCTCCTGATGAGGCACCAATATCAACAATAGATCATCAAAATGAACACAAGTAGTATACAACCGTGAAATTCATCAAGCTAAAGCAAGATATGTTTAAGCATTCATCATTAGATTCGTCAATTTTATCCAATTTCTTAAATTCCACAAAGCATAGTAGAGAATTCAGAAAAATATGGCAAGACCGAAATTCCACAGATGACTCAGAACTTTGAACTTCATAAAACTAAAGGGAACTAGGAAAATGAAGGAATTTGGGAAAATCTGACTAGGTAGGAAAATCCTGAACCTGACACAAAACCAGAACACCAGCAACGACTTCACTCAAATTGACCGAAGGTCACAAATTTGAGGACCCTGGGCACAAAAATCATTTAACACCAGCCTTCAACAAATCTTTCTCAAATCCTAGGCTTAATCGAAAGAAGATCAAGATAAAATGGTGACGCCCTTGGCATGAAACCCTAGATTTCAACCATGAAGGCACAGGGCAGGCCATGAAATTCCCAAACACAGAGGAATTCAAACTCCATTTAAGACCATAACATTTTAAAGCACAATAAGATGAACATCCCAACTTAGAAGAACACAAATGATAAAGCAAAATGTCATAAAGATCCAAAAAAATCAACCAAACTCGAAAACCCAATGGCCAAGCAGAAATCCTGAAAAATCTGACCTAGGCAGAATTCTGCGAAGGCAAGAAATCTCCAAACTACAATGTAAAATAAGCTGAGCTAGACTTCGAGCGCAATCCAGGAAAATCTAAATGGGGCAGACAAACCAGGAAAATTCGATCAAGGCGGAAAATCCTGAACTGGCTAAAAAATCCAAACTTCGCAATGAAACTGGAGTTTGAAAGAAAATTGGGAAAATTTAGACGGACCGGAAAATCTCGAACCAGGGTAAAAACCCAAACTTCACCTAGAACATAAGATTTTAAATATGCAACTTGGGGAAAAACACTTGGTCAAGCAAGATAAACATATTAAGCACATGCCAAGGCAAAGAAAAACCTCAAAATCGAAGGGGGAAAAACACAAAGAGCGAAAGAAAAAGAGGGTCCCATTTTAATCAAATTTAAAATGGGGTGGTTATGCAAGGCATAACAATTGGCGACTTGGCTAGGAAAATGGTTTAACCATTTTTAGAAAATAGAGGGATTCAGTTACCCAAAACTCTTGGTTTATGGACATCACAATTCCAGTTAGGTCAGTTTTAGTAAATAAGGTTGAGCTAGAATCTCAAACATAAATCAACACTGGCTACCCTTGAATCTATGTGTGTGCTTGATGGTGCATCACCCTTTTACAAATTTTTCCTCATCTTTTGAACAATTATGTGCAAGATTTGAGCTACATGAGTTGATTCTCTTTAATCGTTGTGTAATGATATCCTTGGCATTGCTCCACTGCTAGTCAAGCATCCATAGCCCCAATGGAGATACCTCTAGTTTTCTCACATCATTTCTCTACTGCCAGTTAGGCATCCATAGCCCTGATAGAGATACCGGAATCACCCATTCAATATTGAGTTTTCTTCTCTTAGATAGTTCTCTTTTCTTTCTTTTTTCTTTTCATTCGAAGATTCTTCATTTAATTCCTTCTCAATATGTCAGATGTCCAACATCTGTACTAGGTTGAAAACTACCATGGACCTCATAACAACATCTGGGGAATCATATTTTTCACTCAAATCTCGCAACACCATCATTCTAAGACAAATATACCATTGCAAAAGGAGATGTTTCTGATGATTTGTGACATATTCAATTGTAGTTAGTGAAGATTGCTTACTTTACACCTTGTTCAAAAATGACTTTCCACAACTCTCATTGACAATGGACATAAAAAAATGAATTTAGAACAAAATCATCCAATTAGAAAACCTAAGAATATCTAAACCAATTTCTCTCCTAGTAACCAAAGTATACTTCAGATAACAACCCCCTTTCTCAACTAGATAAAATGAAGGGCCCCACAAAAAAGGAAAAAAACAAAACGAACGGAACAAAAAAATATTTACATATATACAACCCTACAAAATACCAGACCCTTTTATGACCGAAAATAATGTTTGAGAAATTGTCTGTTTAGAGGCAATGGAACAGGTTCTCCTATTAAACTACTCAGCTAGAAAACATTTTCTCCTAGGATTTCAGCAATTTGATAGTGACCCAACTAGAGCTTATCAAACTTCTAGTGGTAACCCTTCTTTTCATTGGCTTTATCCCATAGTAAGACAAGGTTTGATATCCTGAAAGCCTTGAATTTGGCTCTTTTTTCAAACCAATGTTTGACAATAGCCTGGTGCCTAAAGAATTGCTGCAAAGTAACATCTCTCTTCTCTTCTAATTTTAGGAAGCCAACTAACCTTACTTCAATCCTATCATCACTAGAGTAAAATTCTTGCATAAACTTTAGGATAGGTATTTGAAAGTGAATAGGGAACACAAGCTCTTGACCATACACTAGCTTAGATAGTGAAGTCTTTAACGCAACCTTGATCCTAGTCCTATCTACCCATAACACAAATCTTAACTAGGTGTGCCAGTCTCTAGGATTGTTCTCTAACAGTTTTTAATTACTCCTAGGAGATTCTTATTAGTTGATTCGACAACTCCATTTCCTTGTGGATAATAGTTTGAAGAATACTTTGAAACAATCCTATGATCATAAGCCCATGCAATGAACTCAGCAAAAGAAAAGGTAGGGCCATTATCACATACCAGTGCAAAGGGTACTCCAAACCTGGTTGTGATGCATTCAGTGAGGAACTTGATTACTACCTCTGTTGTGCTATTATTACAAGGTATAGCTTCTTTCCATCTCGAGCAGTAGTCCATGGAAGTCAAAATGAATTTATGTCCTACAAAAGAATTTGGGTTAATTACCCCAATAAAATCAAGTGCCCATTGGGCGAATGGTCTTACCTCATAAATAGGCTACAGTGGCATTATTGGATGACGCTCTCTTGATGTAGAATTTTGACATATATGACATGTCCTGACATGTTGATGGGAATCCTTAAACACACATGACCAATAATAGCTAGATCTGAGGATCTAATGTGATAAAGAATCTACAGAACCATGACCCGTGCCATGTTTCCCATGAAATTCAACAATTGTGTGCTTAGCTTCTTATTGATCAAGGCATCGTAGATAAACCCCCTCAAAATTATTTTTGTATAACAATTGTCCTTTGACCATATAATGGGAGATTTTCATTCTCAGTGCTCCCCTCAAAGTTGTATTCATCCTGTCTGGGCACCGATTATTGAGCATGAAATAAATAATATCAGCATACCAAGAGTCATTAGAAAAGGATTGTGTTGTGTACTACTGACAAGTAATGTTCTTACCAGCATCCACCATTGCTTTAGATAGGCCTTGACCTTAGACAATTTTCATAGGGTGAATCTCTAGATCAAACTCCTACAAAATAGCAATCCATTTCCCCCTTTGTTCTCCCAACTCGCTCTGCATAAGTAGAGACTTCACAACAACATCATGAACCACAACAATGATTTGACTTCGAAGGATATAATTCCTAAACTTCTTGACAACTCTAACCAACACAAAAGCTTGTTTCTCAAGAGGTGGGTACTTGACTTCAACATTCTTAAATAGAGAGCTCATGAAGGAAATTGGCCTTTCATCCCCCTCCTCTCTTTGTTGTGTCAGGACAACTACACATGAGTGTTCAAAAGAAAAAGAATAAATATAAAATGGCTTCATGTAGTCAAGACTAGTGAGGACTGGTGCCTCTGAAATGGATTGCTTAACCTGAGAAAAATCAGCCTTTGCCTCATTACTCCATTCTATTCTAGTATCTTTCTTCATCATTTCATTCAAAGGTTTAACAATTTCTGTAAAACCTATGATAAAATTCCTCACAAAGTTGATCTTTCCGAAGAAATATTTCATCTCCTTCTTACTTACTAGCATGGTTAACTTCAGAATAAACTCAACTTAGTCTGGATCTATCGATATCCCTCTTTCCGAGATTATGTGTCCCAAAAGTTTCACTTCAAAACCCTGAACACACACTTTTTAGGATTAAGAGAAACACCATATTGGATACATCTTTGAAGGACTTTAGCCAAGTCTGCAACATGGTTTAGTCTATCTTTAGAGAATACTATCAGGTCATCTATATAAATGATGATGTACTTACCAATCAAATCTTTGAACGCTACATCCATTGCACATTGAAAGGTTGCTCCAGTGTTTATCAAACCAAATGGCATCCTCCTATAAGAAAATGTTCCCCACTTAGTAGTGAAGGTTGTCTTCATTCTATCTTCATAATTAACAATCACTTGATTGTACCCAGAATAACCATCCAGGAATGACATCATTTGGGACCCATTGACAGTTTGCAAGACTTCATCCAGAGAAGGGAGTGGGTAGTTGTCTTTTTTCTGAAGCTCTATTCAAATTCCTGAAATCTACACATAGCCTGATCTCCCCATTCTTTTTATGAACTGGAACCAAGTTAGCCACCCATGTTGAATGTCATATAGGGAAGATTATTCTTGCAGGAAGCAATTTCTGAACCTCCTTAAAGATCAGTGGTTCAAGTAGGGCATTGACAGGACTTTGTTTCTGTCGAAATTGTCTAGCTTCAGGCTTCAAAGGAATAGTATGAGTTATTATAGAAGTATCAACTGTTTTTAGATCTTCATACCCCCAAGCTATTGCAGCAAAGTCTTTCTTTAGTGCCCTCAATATATCTTCTCTAATTGCTTCAGGGCAGGATTTCCCTATGTAAACATTCCTTTCAGGGCCAGAGTCAGCCAAGTTAATAGTCTCATATTCACCTCCTTTATCTTCGGTTGATACCTTTTCCCAAGCTCTTGGATCTAAATAAAAAATTCTTTCTAAGGCCACCATTCCCTTGGGAATGATATTACTTTTTAAATTGAGGATACCCTCTGTATCACAGTCTTTAAGGTTCCAGTCTCCTTGATCCCTATCGGACTCATCGATGATCTGTCCTTCGAAAACATCTGAGCTTGCTAGAAAAGCAAGGATATGTCAATCATCGTCGAAGACTTGAAAGTTCCTGACATTATCAAGGACAACCAGGGTGGATATCAATTCTACTGAGAATCTCTTAAGCTTGGTGCCTTGCATGGGCTCCAGGGTACTTTTGGCAATAACTAATGAATCAGCTATTTGATTCTCCTCTCTAGGGATTAAACTAATCCCAAAATCATCAAAGTCTTCAATCAAGTTCCACACCCGATTTCTATAAACTGTCATTTTTTTATTGTGACATGTGTACTGGTTGCATACTTGCTTGATAATCACTTCTAAATCTCCTTTACCTATCAAGGCAGTAACTTTATTCTGATGTGCGAACATCAGTCCCTGAGCTAATGCTTCATATTCTGCTATATTGTTAGTGCATCCAAATTGTAACCTGTAAGAAGCAAAAAATGTTTTCCCTTTTGGGTTGGTTAACTCAATTCCAGCACCACACCCTATTTTGGATTTGGATCCATCAAACGTGAGGATCCATAGTTGATTATGAGGTGGGGTTGATCTCTTTGAGTTTGTTGTGGGTGTTTGGATAAGGTGAACCATAGGTGGGGCCACTTGATTTTTTGTATCAAATATTGGGAATGGGTGTTCAATAGGTTCATCCAGTGTAATATCCAATTCCCACTCAGATATATTATGTAATATTAGGATATTTTTCTAATAGTTATTTGTATCTTTGATTAACCCTTTGGGTTTTGGTATACTTGTGAGTGCAGGGGTATCAAAAAAGCCCTAGGGTTGTTCAACATATCTATGTTGGTCTAGTATTATGATCGAGGTAAGTTTAGTTTGAGAAAGGACTTCCTCTGAAGGTATATTATCCTTGGTTAACATTATTGCATTTTTGGCTTCAAATGAGAAGTGATCTGAAATGGTCTTAAGGTGACTTGGGCTAGTTCCTCTAGTTTGGTAAAGATGATTTAGAACACTAATGCAGGGTTGGCAGGTCAATTCTGAATGATTTTGGTAGTGCACCCTACACCAATTTGGGAGTAGAAGACTCCACAAATTGGTATCTTCCCCTAAGACCAGCTGATCTTGTTGTAGCTTCCTAATCAATACCTGATAGTTTACACTAATCATGGGATTAGGGAATTCTTGTATTGACAAAAAATTAGAATCAAGAACGGAAAGAGTTAGAATTTCCTCTCTTCTATAAACCCCTATCTCAGTTTCAAAATAAGCTACCTCATTGGGACAGTCATACTCAGTGATGATATGTTTGAGGTGAGGTTCACTCTCAATCCTAATATGCGTAGGCATTCCCCCCATGGTAGCCACATATGTGAAAAGTCGAGGGAGAGATATCCCCCAATACTCTTCATTAGATCTCTGCTCAAAAGCATACCATAAGTCTCAGGAATGTCTGCCACTTGAATATCCATATTGGTTTGAGTCGTAGGGTCAGACCCTACTTGTACATGTATATTTTTCAATTCTCCAACTACATTAACCTTTGTTTTATCAAGTTGGATGACCTTGTTTGTGTGGATAGGATTTAATCCCAATTTCTTGCATATAGAAAATGATATAACATTGCCAGAAGCCCCTAAATCTAGCAGACAATTGTGCAAATTCTTCCCAAAGATTCTTAAACTTAAAAGAAATGGTGGGGTCCCTACCTTGTTTTTGAACAAAGTTGCATTCATGTTCGCAATGGGTGCCACCTTGGTTTTCCCTTTTAATTTATCAGCTTCTTCCAAAGATTTTAGCACTATATCTCATTAGGAAGGGCACCATTTTAGGATTTATGTTTTTGCATCTCAGAAACAATATCAAATTCAGTGTTATAACTTGCATTATATTTGAAAACACCAGATGGACCCTTTAGTGGAGGAGGGTTGTTATCAACATTCTGATTCAGAGGCACCATGCAGTTAGGTGGTACTCATGTAGTGAAAAAACCCTTATTTTGGTTTCTTAGGAAGTGTCCTCCCTTTTCCTAAAAGGCTTGAGCATCATACGCATCTTCCTCTAGTTCATTCTCATTCTACATTGGGAATGAAGGTTCTTCTTCAAAGAGGTCATAAGCCATTGTTGTATCCACTGAGCCACCTCCTTTATTTGAATTCCCTTGGAATGTTTGGGCATCTTCCTGTGCCATCTTCACAACCTTCTCCATTTCAGGACAGTTCACCTCGGAATGAGTTGCAGTATCATGTAGCTTGCACCAGTTAGTCATAAAATTGAGGTAAGCCACATTTGTAGTATGTGGGATGTCCTCATTAGCTTGATAATTGTGAGAAACTACACCATTATTTGGCCCTATGTTCCATTGTCTATTGTTATTAAGCCTCTGGTTATATCCTCTATTCTGATTTTGATAGCCTTGGTTAGGGAAGTTTTGGCCTTGATAATTCCTCTGGCTGTGATTGTTGTTGTTCTGATAATTACCCTGATTATTATTATTCTAATTAGGGTAATTACCTTGATTAGCATAATTACCTTGGTTCTAAGAGGGGTTCAGTTTAAGCTGAGCCATGTCATTTGTGACTTGAGACAAAGTTTTCTTTAGGGTCTCCATCTTGTTTGTGAGTTGAACTATCTTTTCACTCTCAACATTCTTAGCAATAGGTGGCTAACCAACAAGATTTACTATTCCAGCTTAATTATGATGACCATGCAGATTGTGATGAGCCTATGATTGTTGAGAGAAGTCATGAGCTCCATTGGCAAAGAATGGAATAGGAGATTGAGTCTGCAACTCAGACATAGGTCCATAATGGGAAGGAGACATCCTTGGGACAGTATTGAATAAAGGGGTTGGATTAGGTATCTGATACCCCATAGAAGGAAAACCTCCTCCCAAGTTCCCTTGTTGAGAGCTAGTTTGTTGTTGTAGCTTGATAGCTAGATGATAAAATTTATAAAGAGAATCAATATTTGTCGGCTGATAAGTCCTTTGTAGGAACAAGCCAAGCAAAGGGTATAACTCTAAAGTATGCCTAAATGGCACTATTCTCAACATCTAGGTAGGGGTCCTGCAATCTCCTATACATTCGTTGAAACCTTGTATTAAACAAGGGCAAGGATTCACATGGCTCCTTCCTAATGGTAGCAAATTGATGGAACAAAATGGCTGGATCCACATAAACTCTGAATTGATTGATGAAAGTATTCTCCAAATCTGTCCAGCTATGAATAGAACCTTGTGGAAAATTTAGGTACCAGTTGTACACCATATCCCCTCAGGAATAAGGAAACAACCTACAAACCACATCATGGTGAGATATTTGTGCTCTGGTACAAGCATCCTTAAAAGCTTGTATGTGTTCCTCAGCACTCATTGATTCACCATGAATGTATTTGGGATAGAATCTCTCAGGATTCTTAGGCATATCACGAAAGCCTCCAAGAATAGTTCCCAATGGAGAGGGATTATTCATAAAAGTTTCATTGGTGGCAGTGGTGGAGGTTGAGCCAGCTGTTGGATGGGTTGAACTAGCTATAATGGCAACTAAGGTGGATTTGGTGGTAGATTCATAGGTATCAACTGGGGTATTGGTGAAAACCTGGTGGAGTGAGTGGAGCTAACAAGGGTGGTAGAATGGTTTCCCTTTGAATCTTGTGTCTCATTGGGGTCTCGAGTTCTACCAAAGGTGGTGGGTTTTCAGTTGATCTAAGAACTCTATGGGACCTCTCTAATGAGAAAGACCCAATGTTATCCAGTTTTCTCTTCTAGCCCACCTTCTAGCGCCAGTTTCCTATTAATGTGCCAAATTGACCCACAACATGTAGGTAAGATAAAAGTGAAAGTATCTCACCTCTCCTGAAAGAGACAATCAGTAATCAAACTAATCATCTCCCAAGGTCTTTGATGTTGGTTCACAATGTTGTTGTTTCATGAAGTGGCCAATATGGTTGTAATGTTCAAGGGGCCTACTGGTTTTGAGCTTCTGGATTGTTGCAAGATCAAATATCTATTTAAACCTACTTTAACTTATGGTTTGAAAGAAATAGAAAAAGATAGATCAAGGTTTTCAAACTGAAAACAATGTTGATTCATTCAACTAATCAAACTTTTTTCCTTCCAAGGAATTCCTAAACTAGAACTGCAAAATAAAATTAACCTGTAATTGATACAAAGTTTCATTCATTCACAGTGCAAACTTTAATAGTAGATTGCAAACCATCATTCAAACAAAACATAAGATAAAATTTTATGTTTTTGAAAGCTTTTCAAATCAAATGATTAACCCAAAATGAATACCATTCTAGAGCATAATATAAAGAAGGTTTAAATCTAGTTGCTCCTACTGTTAATGAAACAAATAAGCAAAATTTACAAATCTCGCAAGATCACCAGTGTATAGAAAACCATATCTTTAAATTATCTCCATCTATGCTAAGGAAATATGGAAGATACATCACCTCTTCCTCCTATTGAAGTTCTTAACAAAAGGTAAATTACAAGAATCATGCAAGATAGATCAACACAACGAATTCACCAAGAACACAATGTCTTTAGTTGTATCGAATCACCAAAGATAGCAACAATTCGAGTCTTTTGTATTATGACTACTCAGAAAGAAATAAATTATAATTCCTACTCTACTTCTGCTCTATTGCTAAATTCACTTTAACATTCAATCTCCAACCCTTACAAAAGAGGAGAAAAGCCATATTTATAAAACGCGTTAGATGTGTCGGTGTGGTTTAGGGTTTACAATAAGTCAGCCACAAAGTAAGTCAACCCAAGAAGAGTTTGAAACAAAGTCAAACGTGCATTAAATGTAAGGGCACTAACCAGATAACCTAGGATCTACCACATAACTCGAACCAAAATGTGTGAAGAAGAGGCAAAGTGAAATGATGAGGAAGCACGACCTTTGATGCAACTTTGCATTAACTACTTCCCCCACATCACCCATACCTTGCTCCATTTTGGCCTTCATCACCAAGAATTTCCTCTGCAAGTTTTCTGCAAGTGGCATAGGTGAAACCCTAATTCGCCATTTAATAGCATTGATATTATTCTTTAGATCTATCCCATAGTATTGTTCCATTCTCCCTTGATAGATAGATATTCATTGATGATTGCACCGTAGGTCACTGTATCATCTAGCTGGTGTCAAGTTACTGCATCCCATGATAGCCCTAATCCTTTGTAGCAGTGTGTTCATATTCGTTTCTGAAACCTTGAACCAAACAGATGTCATCTTTCCCTCAGGAATCCTACACTTTACGTACAACTTCATTCTTTCTTCTACTTTAGAGATGGATTATCCCTTTGTGCCTCTCTTAGCCTTTCCAGTCACTGCCTTGCTAGACTCAACCTACATTCATGAAACACCAATGTAAGAATCCAATTTTTGACAACATTTCATCAAAATGTTAGCTCAAAATCATGATAAAACTGTTAAGTCAACCCTTAAGCATCAACACTTAAAAGTTCGGGATGTCGAGCTAACCGGGAAAACCAGCCTGGGAGGAATTTCAGGAAATTTCAAACGAGGCGGATTCTCTCAATGAGGCACTAATATCAATAGTAGATCATCAAAATGAACACAAGCAACATACAACAGTGAAATTCATCAAGTTAAAGCAAGATATGTTTAAGCATTCATCATTAGATTCATCAATTTTATCCAATTTCTTAAATTCCACAAAGCATAGCAGAGAATTCAGAAAATCCAGTTGGCCTGGAATTCCACAGATGACTCAGAACTTTGAACTTCAAAAAACTGAAGGGAACCGGGCAAATGAAGGTATCCGAGAAAATCTGACCAAGTAGGAAAATCTCAAACCTAACGAAAAACCCAAACACCGGCCACGACTTCACTCAAATTGACCGAAGGTCACAAATTTGAGGACCATAGGCATGAAAATCTTTTAATAGGAGCCTTCAACAAATCTTTCTCAAATCCTAGGCTCAATTGAAAGTAGATCAAGACAAAATGGCGACGCCCTTGGCATGAAACCCTACATTTCAACCATGAACGTATAGGGTAGGCCATGAAATGGCTAAACACAAAGGAATTCGATCTCCAAGCAAGACCATAACATTTTAAAGCACAATATGATGAACATCCCAACTTAGGAGAACACAAATGATAAAGAAAAATGGCATAAAGCTCCAAAAAAATTGACCAAACTTAGAAACCTGACGGCCAGGCGTCCCAAAAAATCCAACCCAGGTGGAATTTTGTGAAGGCCAAAAATCTCCAAACTGCAGTGTAAAACAAGTCAAGCTGGACTTCAAGCACAATTCGGGAAAATCTAACCAAGGCAGAGAATCTTGAACTAGCTAAAAAACCCAAACCTCACAATGAAACTGGAGTTTGAAAGAAAACTGGGAAAATCCAGACGGAACGGAAAATCTCGAACTAGGGTAAAAACTCGAACTTCACCCAGAACATAAGATTTTCAATATGCAACTTAGGGAAAAAAACTTGGGTAAGCAAGATAAACATATTAAGCACATGCCAAGGCAAAGCAAAACCTCAAAATCGAAGGGGGAAAAACACAAAGAGCGAAAGCAAAAGAGGGTCCCATTTTAATCAAATTTAAAATGGGGTGGTTATGCAAGGCATAACACTAACGATTCTAGAACAATAGCAACAGTAGCTAGAGCATCTGCTCTTTGATTGAATCTTCAAGGGATGTTGGTGATATTGAAGGAATCAAAATATTCTATTAGGTCCCACACTTGGTGTCGATAACTGGAAAGCAATTATAATGACAAATATATTGTTTATGGACTTGCTTGACCACTAGTTATGAATCACCGAAAACCTTAAGAATTTCAACTTTCTTTTTGATTGTGAACATCAAATTGTGAATAAGAACCTCATATTCTACCACACATTGTTAGTACATTAAAATTGTAATCTATAACCAGCAAGAAAAGACTTACCTTGGGGATTGATGAGTTCACCCTAACTCCAATTCCTTGTTTTTATTTTGACCCATCAAACTTAAGGGTCCAAGTTTGATCCTCAACAACTTTAAACTTAGCATTCTTATGAACTAACAAATTGATATTTTTAGTTTGCCTTACCTGCATTTTATCTTCGAGTGTTTCAGTTGCAAACGTATTAAGAGTTGTATTTTCTTGATAGTGTTGATCTCTAATTTTATGAATGATCTCTAGGCACATCACACAATTGTCTTTCAAAAATACAGAGTTATGTAACCTGCACCAACTTTACAACAACAAAAAATTTAGTGAATCTTTAGTTTTCTTGCTCTTTCGAGCTTCTTTAACAATATTATTCCATAATTTTTCTAAATTAATGTCTTCTCCGTCGGAAGAATCATAATCTAATTTGACTAGCATGTCTTTCCTAGGAGTTATTTAATTATGCTTTTCAACATTGCACATGAAAAATTCCTCTATCTTAACTCTAAAACTTCTAATTCCATATACTCCTGCTTCTACATCTATGTATAGAACTTCATTTCTTTAATTATAATTGGTGATAATATGTTTCATATGTGTCTCTCTCTCAATCCTAATTTGATTAGGGACTCCTTTCTAGGGTAATGACATATGCAAGAAGTTAGTGGCCACATATCCATTCAAAGTATTTGACCAATCTCTACTCAATAACATCCCATAAGTATATGGTATCTTGACCACTTGGATATCAATATAATACTAAATCTTGAGGTTTGACGTTAATTGCATATGGATGTTGGTCAACTCCCCAACTACATTTACCTCAGTTTTATCTAGTTGAGTAACTTTATTTTGGGAATTTGTTGGGGTTAAACCTAGAGTTTGACATATGGCCAAAGGCATAATGTTGGTAGATGCTCTAGAATCTACCAAGCAGTTATGAATATTTTTACCAAATATTCTTAGTGTCAGCAAAAATGGCTGGGATTCTATTTTTTCCTTATAAAAGGCTACTTGTGTATCCACCATAGGAACTATGTTTTTATCTTTTTCCTTAATAGAGTTGTACTTCACCTATGTCTCTTTATTAAGCATGTTTTCTTTGGAAAAATATTCTAAGGTTTTCAAGAAAGATTTCCTGATTACAAGATTTTTGAGAAATTACGATAGAGAGAGGCTAATTTTTACCTTTTTGATTTCTTCTGCCAAATAATTAGTCAGATTATTTTGATTAGCGGATTCTATTTTTTCACTTTGCAAAATACTTGATGAGTTGTATTGAGAGGTCACCTTGGGTAACCCTATAGTGTTACTTGATTTTTCATCAGGTGGAGTGTTAAAGTTGTTAGGAAGAATTGGCATGGTCAAAGGCCCTTTGAGTCTACTTCCACCATTGGTATTACTTCTTAGGTTGTAATTATGTCCTTTTGGATATTGTTGGAAAGCATAAATTTCATCGACTTCATCTTGACATTCATTCTCATCTTGATAAGGAAACATATAGTTTTCCAAAGTCATGGATGAATTACCTTCTTGTTCCTAAGTATGAATCCTAGGAACAACGGGTGACTCAAAACACTCATAACTTTCAAGGACTAAAGTAGAATCATATCTGAATAGAACTACTCATTCCCTTAGGGCTAGGAGTTGGACTGATCATTATAATGCATAGTGGCCAAAAAAAAATCTAACGCAGTCTTAAACTATAGACAATCCACTTCTAAATGAGCATTTGTATTATGGATTCTACACCAATTATTCATGGCGCTAGGTCAGCTAAATTTTCCTTTGGCATAGACCTACCTTCAGAAGGATTAGCATTATCTAAAGGTGTGGATACTCCTTTTTTATTTGGCCATGTGTTCCAAAGTCTAGGTGGTCTAGGAGCATTGTATGCTCGACTATGAAAATTTTGATTCTTACTTTGAGAGTAAAAAAATTGATTTCTTAGTTATGTAACTTCTGTGGTTAATCATTTAAGTTGAGCTATGATTTCCTTAATCTCTTCTTTGTCTTCCAAAATCTAAGCTCTTTGACTCTCTTGAGTCTATGAGATAAAAGAATTTCCATTGGGATGCCTTCTATGATAGCTTGACTAGGGTGTGGGACTAAAGCTTGACTATTTCCTAGTTGAAAGAAACTATTTTGAGGAAATGTCCCATTCTAGACCACTGAAGGAAAAGGAATAGGATCCATTGTATGATTTAATGGAACTCCATTTACACTCAGTGTGGGATAGTTATTCAATCCAATTTTGTTGTTTACAGATGATCCACTTTTGAGGTGTTTCATTTCTAGGTTTACACTTACAACTTTAGCATAGGATTCAATTAAGGTAGAAGGGTGACTTGCCCTCCCTTTTATGAATATCACAGTTAAATTATCAACTTCCATATGATAAAAAATGATGGTAGAAAAATTATCTACCACATATAAGGGTGCTTGCAACCTAGAATAAGCCTTTTGAAATATGTCATTAAAAGTAGTTATAGGTTCACCATCAAACCTTTTAATTTGAGTGAACTGATGATATAGCAAGAAAGGATCGATTAGTGTTCTAAACCTAGCCAAGAATTGTCACTCCATGTTTGGCCATGTCCTAATA
Source organism: Sequoia sempervirens (assembly GCA_007258455.2). Classification (NCBI taxonomy): domain Eukaryota; kingdom Viridiplantae; phylum Streptophyta; class Pinopsida; order Cupressales; family Cupressaceae; genus Sequoia; species Sequoia sempervirens. The sequence continues at coordinate 183,821,138 of VDFB02000008.1, read as the reverse complement.
GAATTACAAGGAAAGTTGTTGTACCACTGGTAAACTTCATCACTTAAGGTGAAAGGAAATAACCTGCATACAACATCTTCATGTTGTACTCCTGCTTTAAAGCATGTATCCTTGAACATACTGATATGCTCTTCTGCATATTTGTGAAGATAATACTTAAGACACAATTTGTGCAGTTTTTTGGAAGATCATTATACACAATGAACTAAATCGATGACTCTACATTAAATAAATTCATTGTTGTGGGCGGAGATGGTATAACAATTGTCAAATTTTGTAGTACTACACTTGCAATTCTTTAACCTTGGGGCCTAGATGATGTACAACCACTAAGTTTGACTAATGTAACTCAAGGATCATTAGACTAGGACCTAGTGACTCTAGGAGACTTTAGCTTCCTTCCTAAAAAAAGGGGAGGCCCTCCTAGCACCACTCCTATTGACACAGATGTTAGTCACTCACCAACAAATATATAAATTCTCACAAAGACACGATGAGAACCTATCTTTCCTAAAAGACTCCACCGAGAAAACCTAAATCTAAGGCTAACTCGACTTAATCCTAAGGCTCGTTTATGTTATGTCTTGATGCACTAGGTTCACTCAAGATTTGTTGTGATAATGTTGTTAAACATTAGAGGTAAATGGTCCTTAAGGTATTAATTGGCATCATAGAGATATGAAAACAATCTCAGTTTGATCATTCAATAACTTCATGAAATCAAAAAAATTGCAACAATATTTCATGAAATTCAAATAACTTGCAATCATTCACATAGATTTAGCATTAATCATTCAACAATTTCATGGAATCAAAATATTTGCAACAAAAACTCCATGCATTTATCACTTTTTGGAACATTTTTTAAAATTTAAAACATCTATTCTAAAATAAAGCATAAAAAATTACTAAAAAGTAAAATTTCTCCTTGGTATTATCCATGCATGCCTTAAGAAATAACTAAACCAAAGCAAACCATTCAATAGATCACTAGATTCATTCATAGCTAGGCACAAAATGATGCAAGAGTTTAAAGAAAAGGGGGATTATTTGCCACCATATAGTGTCAGTATGCACCCTTAAATGGTGCATCACGCAATCTTGTCTGATAGGAAGAAAGAATCAGCAACGTAAGATTTCATATAAAAAAATAGCTTTGAAATTGGCTATTATATTAGTTAACTTCTAATGAAAAATACAAGTTGTTAATTTGGAATGGAACAAAAAATAGGAAAAAGAACAAAACTTGAAAAACTTTTGGTTCTTCAACATCCACAAATTCTGAACTTAAAATAAAATAAAGCAGTAAATGGCCTTTTATAGAAACAAGGCCCCAAAGAGTTCAAACTTAGTCCCATCAAAGAGAATAAAAATAAAATAAAATGCAACATGTGGTAGGTGACAATTGTCATCATAACATTCTAGGAAAATTCAAAGATATTTTGACTTCTCCATTAGCATCAATCTTCAACTTTAGGCTTTGGGTCGAGAATACTATGCACAAAAAAAAATATTTTCAACACTTTCAAACCTCTGGGATCAACCACCTTAACCGAGACTGAGAACAAACTTGTAAAATTCACTTCAAAATTATATTTGTGCAGTAAAATTCTAACATCTAGTATCTGACTATCTATTCTTCTTCATTGAGCTTCAAGTCTGAAAATTCATCTTCACCTTTCCTCTACTAATATTCCTGGAAAGTGATCAACACGTGATGCATATATTCCTTTGGAATTCCTTGAATCACCTTCCAACTATATTTATGCTTAGCATAATCTTCTGATATTTGAATGATGTTTTCATTTCTCTACATTATTTTTGCCTCATATTTAGTCATAGCATTCCTACACTTTATAATTTCATCTATAACCTCCCAACTTAATGAGTCAACATGATCCTTATTCACCTTTTCAATCCATTCCTTGAAATCATTTACCTCCTTATCATCCTATCCTAAAGTTCAAGGATCATAACTTTGTTGAGCTAGCATTTTAATGAAGCTCTCATCTCTATAAATCAAATTCTTGCATCTCTCAGTGACCTCTTCAAATACTTCTACACATTGCAACAAAGTGTCACTTTCCCAATTTACTTGTTTCCTCCACTTATAAAACACCAGAAATTCTTGTTTTGTGGTTATATTTTCATTCAACTTTGAGACATCTATTTGAAGAAGAGCTTTTAGCCTTCGCCTTTCTACATCAGTCTATTCTTGGCGAAATCGACATTCTCCTTCAAGTCTTTTGGACTTGTAACACCAACGATATTCTTCCTTATGTTTCCTAATTGCGTCCTTTATTAACTCTTCTCATTGCCTTACCAGGTACTCCATCCATTCTTCAAATAACATTACCTTATGATGAAGTGTTGTAATGGAATCTACGTGCTCCTTAGACATGAGTACCAAATTCTAGGGAAATTCAGTCTATGTTTAATCATCTTGGGCTAGCAACTTCATAAAACCTTCTAGGAAAGATATCTATTCTTTTAGCTCTCTTTTCTTCTGCTTACTCTTCTCTACTCTAGTGACAAATGTCTCTAAATTTGATTTCATCTCTTCTAATTCATATCCCCATGATGAATGTCAATCATTAATTGTTGTTACCCTATAATCCCTAGGTGTTATTTCATGCTTGCTCTTATCTCCCATTAGAGTAGCTATTTGGAAAATTTTCCCTCCATCTGCATTCCTCTTCATAGAATATCTTATCTTTTCTCTACCTATAGGTTTAGGGGTCTCTACCTCTTGTATTAAACTTTTGAGATCTAGAGGCACAAGTTCCACCTCCAATGACATAGCCATTTTCTTGACTAGCCAGTCAAGTGCTTCTTCATTTTTTTCTGCCTCTTGAGTATTTCCTCATTCTTGATGATTTGCATATTCAGTAACTTCTCCTCTTGAACCATCAACATTACATGTCACAACCCCCAAAATTTGAACACATTCTATCCTCACTGGAATCGATTCTAGATTACATTTTTTTATCACTGTCTTTTCCTTTTTGAGACTTATATTCTCCTGTCCTATCATGTATTCAACATCGGTCCTTGGGGTGTCATTTTCCAATTGTCCTAAAACATTAGGATTCTCATCATTTCTTGGTTCACCACCCAAGGTCTATGAGGACTCTGCATTTTTTATCTTATCTAGACCTTCTCCTAATTTCTCAAAAGTTTTTGGTTGCTCAACATTCTTTTCATTTCTTCCTTGTGGAAGTTGATCATCAACTGTATCTTCATTATTAATATTATTAATGGGATTCTAGCCTGTAGTATCCCATGTTCTTCTTTCATCAATTTCTTCATAGTTTCCCACTTCTAGAGCAAGTGATCCTCTTATAAAATCTTCTTCTTGTTTATCTATAGGATTTGACCTTATATTCGACACTTCTTCCACTACTAGTTGCATCATGAGATTTTCTTTAGATCACTTTTCTTCAAATTGTTTCATCATAGTAGTCATTTTCTCCCTTTGTTTTCTAACTTCCTACTCGATGTGAGTTCACTCTATTGGGAGAGCTTATTGACATAGTTTTCCATAAAATAGTCTAAGGAAATTGGATCCAACTTCCAACTATAAAATCGCTTAGTGAGGATATTCCCAAACCCTCTTGGTATAAAGAGCATGTCTTTTGTGAATATCATCAAGTATATGGACATAAATATAAAATTGCATGAGACTCAAAAAACTCAATGTAATATCTCATTAATTGAGGAGAAATCACCATTGAAGTACAAAATTCACCTAATGAACAACTAGGTATATATAAATAATTGTTTCTTTCACACTATATTGTCAAAAAATGGGTCCCTTAGTATTTTCACACTTGATATGGGAATAATTAATGATAAATTAGACTTGATATCACCTTGATCTAGTGTTGTGAGGTGTTTTACATATCCACATTAGGTCTTGGGCCTTTTTAACCTAAATTAACTTAACTCTACTCTAATTTAATGTTGTAAAATATATTTATTTGCATCTCCACATTAAATTTTGGAGTATCATAAATCAAGTGGACCTAATCTAGTGTTGTAATGTGTTTTACACATTCACATGGGATTTAGGGCCCTTCTAAGCTAAATAGACCCAATTTATCCTTAATTTAGTGTTGTAAAGTGTATTTATTTACACTTTCACATTGAATCTTGGGCCCTATTACATTTATGACATTTATATCATCATTAATATCTCCCTATGACCCCATATTATGCATCCCAAGGCATATTTTTATTAAAAAAAACCTAACAATATCAACATAAAAGCTTAAATTCTTCACTCCTTGACACTTTAGCATCAAAAATAGCCCATATGGGACCCATTCACCACCTTGGGAAATGAGTCCCATCAAGGTGGGACTCATTCACCCAAGATGGAAAATGAGTGCCATTTGGCCTATTTTTAAGGCTTTGAGTGGGAAAAAGTGGGTTTCTAATTCAAATTTCTCCTATGTCGGCCTTGGGGATCAAATTAACGATATTGTGAGTAGATTGCCTATATAAGAAAGCTTTCAAATCCTCATTTCATAACAAGAAACATCATACATTCATGTTATCAAGTCAAGCAAGCAAGAGTTAAGCATTCCAAGCCTTCACAAGGTCATCAAGATAGCTTTCAAGATCATTTCTAAGGTATTCAAGGACATATTCTTCATCAATTGTTGCAACGATTCAATATCCATCATCATGGAAAGGTTATAATTTCATTACTTCATGTTCATGCTTCATTATCTTATTTCATCATTTGGTTTAATTACCTAAAAGGGGTTTGACCAAGGCAAATCTCTATTCCCTAACAATCAACATTTTCTCTTTCTTTGTGCATGATTGTAGATCTAGGTGCTTTGAAGACTTGAAGATCATTGAAGAATAGGTTACAAGGTTTTTGGAGTTTTCTCTCCATTTTCTAGGTCATCATATTCACAAAAAGTCACCGATAGACCTGAGATTGGCAGTTTCAGATCTGAAAACTTGGAGAAGTAGAAAGAGCAGACTAAGAGGTACATATCAGAACTTTGAATTTCCAGAAAAGCTAAACTAGAATCATTCACCACAAGTGGTGAATGAGTCCCACTATAGGTGTTTTTTGAATATTTTTGTAGATTTGGATACCCATTTGCTTGAAACTTGCTTCTGTGCAAAAACCCAAAACTAGGACTGATTCACCCAGAATGTTGAATGAGTCCCACTAGATCAAAAAGTTAGCAATTTCAACATTTCTAGAGCTATTTCTAGTCTTCAACACATTTTCAGGTGTACACATTCTATTATGTAGCTTTTTGTTTTGTTCTTTCATTTTCAAGTCATTTAGTTCAATTTTGCATCAAACTAGGTTTTGCATTTCATCTTACATGTGATTATCTTTTTGAAACCTTGGCTTGATGGTGAACCCCTCTTCTAACCTAAAATAATACCCTAGGATACCCTATTGCTAGATCTCTTTCCTTTATTCCACTCTTGGGGTGAGATCTCTAGGGTCATCCTTGAATGTGAAGTATAGAAGATTGTTGCCCTAGGTCCTAAACTCTAGTGGGGACAAAATTCTATTCTACATTTTGGTGAACCTACATTTAGAATACCTTCTTTTCTTATTTGGAGTACATAATCATCCTTGATCTAGCTTGCATTGACTTTGAGTTAAGGTTTGCATTAAATTTATTTGACATCTAGGGTTTCTAAATTTTGCATTAGTGAAAGTGCATATAGGATGCACTTTTGCATTTGAATTCATTGAAAATCATATAAAAACTGTATTTGCACTTAGGATACACATCATAAAACATAAAATTCATCAAACTCAATTGAAAATTTTGGAAAAATTCCCTATTGGGACTCATTCGCCACCTTGGGCGAATTAGTCATAAAGCACATCTGAAACTACCTTTTATAGCACTGAAAACCTTATTTTTACACTTTTGTTTGCTTCCATTAACTATCTATTTTAGTTAGCTGAGTTTTTGTTACATACATTTCATTAATTCTAGCTTAAATTGGTCCATTTCATTGCTCAAATTCCAAATTAACATTTACAACATTTCATCTTTCAAGTTGTTGCATAATATAATCAGAAATTTACCATGTTTCAAATCCAAAAAAATGCATTTAAATAGTTCACTTTAAGTCATTGCATTGCACTTTCTTTACTTTTCCATGATAGCATGTTTTCTTTCAAGAGATGTGGCTTTGATATGGTTCAAAATGGATTGAATAAGTACAACATCCCCTCTTATGAGTTTAATTTAGAGTACAACAATGAGCTCATTAAGAAACATGTTAGTCATCCTTCTACTATCTTTCATAGTTATGAGAACATCTTAGAGAAAGTGGATCAAACCATAGATACAATCCTTAATATTACATTACCCATTGGTGAGGATGGTAGTGTTGACAATCATAACAAAAATACTTGTTCTTCTCTTGATATACCTTTTGTATTAGTGATGAATATATCTTGGTGAAAGAAGATACAAGCATTGAGGGTCTTGATTGTCCCTCTCCTCATCCCCCTTTGGAAGATATTAGACAACACGAAGATGAGATCATAGAAACATTTCTAAACATCACTTTTCCTAATCTCCATTCATCCCTTGCTTGTGATAATTTGTTTTAACAAAAGAAGATGATATCATAGATAGCCATGAAAGTCAAAATTGTCCTTCTCCTACTATCCCTCCTTGTTACGAAGAGGATCTAGGTTGGTGTTAGAAGATGAACCTATTAAGGGTCATGATAATCTTTCTCCCCCCTTCCCTAATGCCCCTACTGTTTTGGAAGATCTATTTGGTAAGCATAAAAATCATAGTTGTCCTTCTCTTGATGCCTCCCCTACTGATGATGAAGCTACTTTACAAAGTCTAACCATGGAATCTGATAAACATCTTACAAACTCTCCTACTAGGATAGATAATATGGCACAAGAGAATGAAACCTTAGAGAAAAAGGACAATCAAATAGATCCTTCACCTAATATCCCCACTATTGATAAACAAGAAAATCCAACCATTGATCATTCCCCTACTTGTGATGAAGTCATTGTGGAAAAACCAATCCTTGAATGTCAAGAAAAACTAGTTTGTAGTTTTCCTAAAAGCTCTCCTCCTAGGGAGAATATCATGGTGCAAGAAAGTTACAATAATAGTAAGGGGACTTCCTTAGTTGAGAATAAAAAGGTGATACTAGATTTCCCTTTATTAGAGATACATCAAACCAAGACCGCTGAGCTTATGAATGCGAAAGTGTCCATTAGACCCCCCTTGACTATTGGACCTCCTACATATCCCATGGTACATCCTAAGAATCCTCTAATCCCTTACCCACCTTCACACAAACCTCAAACTCAAAACAAACCCGAACTTATCCTTTACCCACCTAAGAATAATGTGCCACAACCGCTGATTCCTAATACTGTTGCTCATTCATATAACACTAGGAACAATTTTCAACCAACAGAAACACCTCCAACATCCCCCCATTTCCTAACCCTATCTTACCAAGTCCCTCCTCATTTATCTCCACAAAGTGGAATGGAGTAGAATATTGTTAAACAACTAAAGAACACTCATGTTAAGATATCCTTATGGAACCTTATTCAAGCATCCCCTCACTACCACAACATGATTCAAATTTCTTTACAACAAGCTTCTATCCCTTCTAATGTGCAACCGAATGACATAGCAGCCACGATTCAAGGAATAAATGTTGGCATTGTTTTCCACCAAAGTGAACTCCCCCCTCTGGAAGTGCAAAAAAAAAATGATGCTTTCATGCTATTAGTTTGATATAAAAGAATAGAGATAAATCAAACCCTTGTTGAAAATGGCTCGACCCTTAATGTGTGTAGCGTAAACCTTTTAGATAGGCTTCGTGTGGAAAAATAAAAAAATTCAACCTGATTCCTTGTCTATATGTGGATTTGACAATGTAGGAAAAAAATTGCTCAGTGTGATCACTTTGTTGGAACTGTAAAAATTTGATATTTTTACATATGTTTTCATTCATAATTTTCCAAAATTTCCTTCTTGAGCATTTTCTACCCATATTTTACCATATTCCATCATATGTTCCTTCGATTCATACATTCTGTACATTCTGGTGCCTATCGGCATAGGTCCTTGACTGTCTCCCCGATTCATTTACATGCCTACAAATGACTGTGTTTCCTATCGGCAAGACATTTACAATTGTCTCGGTGATCAAATTTTTCTTGCAGGTATCATTCGACATGTTTCTTCTGGGTCTCAAAAACAAATGTTGATTCATATCTATGTATGTTTGGTCCTCGGTGAAAGCTCTTACTAAACGTAGTGTGTCACACCAACCAGAGGATGAAGCTACATCAGCTTAAGTTGTGGTGTCGGCATAATGTCATGGAAAACTCTTATGGTCTCACCAAACAGCATGTGGGAACTCACTTCGGCATAGTGGGATGCTTTCAGTGTATGGTTACAACAATTTTCCAGTGTTACGTTGACCACTGGTGGAGGAATTGGTCTTTTGGTATGACTTATGTTGCTTCGGTATAATGTCACAATGAGCCCGTCGGGTCTTGCCGAGAATATCTTACGAATGGCTTTCGATGTGAGGATTGCTTTCCCTTGGTGATCTAGGGTTATCTCAGGGTGTTTCAGTGAAGCGATGTATAATCTATATGATGTCTTGTCGATAGTTGGATGTCACAGCGATGAGCGAGAAATAAGGGGAACTTTTGGTATGACATATAATACTCTCCGAGACATCTCCCCAACTATGGTTTGTTGTGGCGACCTGCATGTGTTTGAAGGTTGTTTTTCGGTAGGAGTTTCCTCTTTTCTTGGTGATGCAGGGATGGTTGATGACTTTCAGTGAAACATGATGAAGTCTACATGGGGTCTCGCTGATGTTGGATGCTACGGCGACTGAAGCAAACATAAAATCGGATGGTGCATTGGTGAAAATGTCGATAGGTCACAGCGACACAAAGTGAACAGGGGATCTTCGACATAATAAACGGATGGTCACGGCGATGAGCAGAGGAGCATGGGTAGGAGCGATTGATGATATAGTTTCCTTCAACATAACTACAAGGATGTCTCACCGACTATTCACTGGCGATTAATAATTTTCAAATGCTGTTGGCTAACATATGAATGCTTAATAATTGTTGTTGGCCGACATGATTTTGCCAAAATTCTATGGTGGCCAACGTGAATTTGAAGCATTATGATTTCTAATGCTAGTGTATTTATATGCACCCGGATTATAATTGAAAGGGGGGATTTTGGATTTGATAGATTAGGCATGGCTACAGTAGGATAATTTTCTCTTATCAGAGACTATGTGCATTTTTTTCAAATGGTGGTTTCAATGAAATTCAACTGTGTGGCAGTTTTGTTTTGGTATCAATTGTGTGTCGAATTTACTGAAAAGCATTGTTGAAGCTGTCTCCATGTTGATTCTTTCTGGTTGTTTAAATTGATGTAACAAGTTTACTTTCGGTTTATCAATGCACATTTTCTGTATTTGTGTGATTAATTGACTGGTTCTCTCAAGTAGAGATTAAATCCTTTTCATTAATCACAGTAATTAGGAAGATTCATCTAGATTATTAAAGAAGAGGTCAATAGTCATAATCTTGCATTGTTTATACAAGTTATGAACAGATCATATGCCTACAATTTGATTTTCTGCTAGAATAAGTTGCCCACTTCTATTTCATTTGACTCCGCATACCCAACAAGGCACTGGTCTATGCAATTTCATTATTTGAATTCATTCAATCTCTTTTTATTAGTTAATTAAGCTTTCTAGGATTTAAATCAGAAGATAGATACCAAATTTGTTTATTTTGTCCATTCCAATCTGCCATTGTGGAAAAATCATGGCATGAAGAGAAGATCAATAGTCAAGTCTGCTTCATTTGTTATAGGTTCACCTGCCTAGGCCTAGCAGCGCCTGGAGAGTACACATGGGAAATTCCTAATCCATTTTTTCTCTTGAAGTAACACAAAGGATTAAAGGTTTCCAATGCATGGACAACTCTTGATGATCCTCTTTGAAATTATTTTCCATGCACAATAGTTTAGGAAAAAAAAGGAGCAGGATTTGCAAGTACATGGACAATCCTGATTTTCCTTCTGTTGAAATAAATTTTCCATCTACAGTAGTATAGGGTCTCATTCATTTCCATTGCCATCTATTCCATCACTTTGAGTTTGGTCTGCTCACCTAGAAATCTGGATCCTTGCAATGATCTCACTATCATTCATCCCCAGATAGAACCACTGTTGGAACTGTAAAAATATGATATTTTTACATATGTTTTCATTCATAATTTTCCAAAATTCCTTCTTGAGCATTTTCTGCCCATATTTTACCATATTACATCATATGTTCCTTCGATTAATACATTGTATACATTTTGGTGCCTATCGGCATAGGTCCTTGACTGTCTCCCCGATTCGTTTTCCTACTTGCAAACGACTATGTTGCCTATCGGCAAGACATTTGCAATTGTCTTGGCGATCAAATTTTTCTTGCAAGTATCATTCAACGTGTTTCTTCTGGGTCTCAACGACAAATGTTGATTCATATTGGCATATGTTTGGTCCTCAGTGAAAGCTCTTACCGAATGCAGTGTGTCACACCGATCAGAGGATGAAGCTACCTCGGCTTAAGTTGCGGTGTCAGCATAATGTCATGGCGAACTCTTATGGTCTCACCAAACAGCATGTGGGAACTCACTTCGGCATAGCGGGATGCTTTTGGTGTATGGTTACAATGATTTTCCAGTGTTACACTGACCAGTGGTGGAGGAATTGGTCTTTCGGTATGACTTATGTTGCTTTGGTATAATGTCACAACGAGCCCATTGGGTGTTGCCAACAATATCTTACGAATGGCTTTCGGTGTGAGGATTGCTTTCTCTTGGCGATCTAGGGTTATCTCAGAGTGTTTCAGTGAAGCGATGTATAATCTATATGATGTCTCGCCGATAGTCGGATGTCACAGCAACAAGCGAGAAATAAGGGGAAATTTTGGTATGACATATAATATTCTCTGAGACATCTCCCTGACTATGGTTTGTTGTGGCGACCCGCATGTGTTTGAAGGTTGTTTTTCAGCAGGAGTTTCCTCTTGTCTCGGCGACGCAGGGATGGTTGATGAATTTTGGTGAAACAGGATGAAGTGTACATGGGGTCTTGCTAATGTTGGATGTTACGGCGACTAAAGCGAACATAAAATTGGATGGTGCATCGATGAAAATGTCGATAGGTCACGATGACACAAAGTGAATAGGGGTTCTTCGGCATAATAAATGGATGGTCACGACAACGAGTAGAGGAGCACGGGAAGGAGCGATTAATGATATAGTTGCCTTTGGCATACCTGTAGGGACGTCTCACCGACTGTTCACTGGTGATTAAGAATTTTCAAATGTTGCTGGCCGACATATGAATGCTTAATAACCATTGCTAGCTGACATGATTTTTCCAGAATTCCATGGTGGCCAACGTGAATTTGAAGCATTATGATTTCTAATGCTAGTGTATTTATATGCACCCGGATTGTAATTGAAAGGGGGGATTTTGGATTAGATAGATTAGGCATGGCTACAGTAGGATAATTTTCTCTTATCAGAGACTATGTGCATGTTTTTCAAGTGGTGGTTTCAATGAAATTCAGCTGTGTGGCAATTTTGTTTTGGTATCAATTATGTGTCAAATTTATTGAAAAGCATTGCTGAAGCTATCTCCATGTTGATTCTTTCTGGTTGTTTAAATTGATGTAACAAGTTTACTTTCGGTTTATCAATGCACATTTGTTGTATTTGTGTGATTAATTGACTGGTTCTCTCAATTAGAGATTAAATCCTTTTCATTAATCACAATAATCAGGAAGATTCATTTGGATTATTAAAGAAGAGCTTAGTAGTCATAATCTTGCATTGTTTGTACAAGTTATGAGCAAATCATATGCTTGCAATTTAATTTTCTGCTAGAATAAGTTGCCCACTTCTATTTCATTTGACTCTGCATACCCAACAAGGCATTGGTCTCTACAATTTCATTATTTTAATTCATTCAATCTCTTTTGATCAGTTAATTAAGCATTCTAGGATTTAAATCAAAAGATAGTTATCAAGTTTGATTTCATTTTTTTCACTGTCATTCGCCATTGTGGACAAAGCATTTTAGAAGGATAATCACAAGTTGAGTCTGCATAATTCAAAGAGGTACACCCGCCTGGGTTTAGCAGCACCTGAAGAGTAGAAGGTTTGTGATCTATTTAGGATCTAGGGAAATTGCTTATAGAATGTTTAATGTAAACGATAATTTAATACAATGCTTAAATGAACAAATGAAAATAATATGCTTGCCAAGATAATGAACTGAAAAGAAAGAGAGAAGATAAAGAGGAGAGAAAATGAAATTGATAACAGAGTTTGTCCGTAAGGACTATGTCTCCAAGCCCCTCTCCAACGAAGTGACCGATCTGATTGTACTCCAAAAATAGTTACAATTGCTTCATTGAATATCTCCTTCAAGCACAGCAGCATGATGTTCCTCTGATGTGTGGAAATGTCTGCAAAATCTCTTGAGCATTCTCCCGTTCTCACCACTTGGACTTGGGAAAACAAAACTACACCCCTCTTTTTATACATAAAATTTGCCTAAAAAGGCTTAACCATAAAATTAATGGCTTAACCTCCTTGAATAACTCGTACACTGGTTATTTTGTTCTTTACAATCTTTTTGCTCAGATGGTTAGAGATAGTTATGTTTGTTTATGGCTTAATAAGCCATTTTTTAGGATTTCGGCTTCAACAACCCTACAAAAACAAACAGAGCTCCTACTATGTTTAGCGGGCGTTTGTTGGCTCAACGGTCTATAGAAATTTTGGTATAAGTGAGGTCGGCGGTTCCATACCCACCATCCTCCATTTTGTTTGAACGAGCCAACAAAATCTTAACAAAAGTACCGCTGCTCATACTTGGTTAGTGTGAATGGCCGCGGGTGCAACGGTGGAACAACCCGTTATTTCTGCTGAGATTCGGGTTCAAACCCAGCTACTATTCTTTACCAGACTATTTAGGAAACCCGTTTGGTGATATGAAGACACGTGTCATCATCTAATTTGCCGAAACTAGCCAATGTATATGCTAGCAAAGATAATCCGTACGCCAAATGGACTGTTGACGAGGCCGCTGACCCGACGTACGGATGCCACGTGACAGTCAATGATTGGTCTGTACAAGTGAGTCACTTGCCACGTGTTGGGCCAGAATTCATCCATGTGTATTCTGTACAGTACGGACTGACACGTCAGCATGATGACGTCATCATTTGTACCCTCAAGTCAACTGAACTTTGACTGCTTGTAACTTGAGCATATGATGTTGGATTTTGATGAAATGAACGTTGCCAGAATCATCTCAACGAGCCCTTTGGTTTGAAACTACTTCCATTAGTTTCTGAGATGATCATTTTTTTCACATTCTAGATGACCCATGAAGCCAGTTTGACTAGAAGTTTGACCGGCCGTAACTTGCACAAACGAAGTCCTTTTCGCCCTGTTCAAGTTGCATTGGAATCAAGACGTCATTTTCTTTCTAATGGGGTTGAAATTTGGAGCATTGGGAACACTTTAATTTCCACTGAAAAATGTCCCCCAAATCAGTTTGATTGTTCCAAGCCTTGTTATGTTACCCTAAAATGTTGTGAAAGCTTAGCAACCTTTCATGGTTCAAACTTGCATTTTTGAGAGCTAACACACTTTACTATTACAGCTAGAAATGCCACATTAGAAACACCAATCCATGTTATGCCTCATGATATCTCATGTAATCTCCTTTTAGGTAGATTGTGGTTTCATGCAATGAATAGTGTGCCTTCCACTCTTCATCGTAAAATGAGGTATATTTACAACAATAAAGTGTACACACTTGAAGTTGACCCTAACCCAATGAGTTGTTTAAACATTAAGAAAGGCAAGGAAAATCTTTTAGCAACATGACACCAACTACACAAGTAGAACCTGTACAATAGAAAGACAAAGAAAAAAACATTGAAGAAGTCACAAAGCTATTAGAAGATGATTGGGGTTCCTTAGAATTTGAACCAACATTCATGGGACAATACAAGATCATCAACAAAGACTCTGAAAAGGGAAAAGAAAAAGTGGTAATATCAACACAAAACTTGAAAGACCCCTTGAAAGCATCCACCTCAACCACTTAAGAAGAAAACACAACATACACAACAAAATTTAATGAAACTAACTATCAACAACCCTTGAATCCTAAAGAAATGAAAAAAATTTATGGAAAAGGTTATGAGCTTGTGAAACAACTTGGATATAATGGAAAAGGATGTGGTGCTAAAGAACAAGGTATCTATGTCCCTATAGAGCCTAACATGCAAGAAACAAATCATGGTCTTGATTATTGTCCTTTCATAGAAATCAACCCATCAAAAAGGCCCTCAATCAACATCAATGCTCTTACAAAAGATTCTTCTAAGTTGACTTTAACCATAATGCATCATGAGCTAATAGACACTAGTGGTTGTGATTGTTATTCTTTGAATGAAACGAAACAAACAAAGAAATATTCACTTAATGTCAATGTCATCATGCAAAGCACTAATGATTTGAATTTGTTAGATTTTACACCCTCTTTTAAAGGAGAGAACGAAATATCACAATCTAAAGAGTCTTACATAGGTATGACATCTTGTACTGAGCAAGAGATATTTTTGTCACAAAATAAAGGAACATCTTCTTTGGATCAAGAAGGTTACAGATCATTTGATATCCCTTCCTCCAAGAACTCGAAAGAAATTTTATTACAAGACTTCATTTTGCGCATATCATAGACTTCATGGTCATTCTACTAATGAATGTGAGGCTTTCAACAACAAAACAATCTCAAGGAGTGTGGTGCTCTTCCTTGTGTTGAAGCACCTAGTTCCTATAACTAATACCTATTTTCATTCTATTCGGCTCACCCTTGTCTTGGATTAAGTGGGGGAAAGTGTTTAGTTAGCCTCCTCATATTTCACTTGTCGTTGTCTCTTTTGGCTAGTTGACCAACTTTCATGTATATATAAGAGCAATCTTGGGATGTGGACAACATGCCTTAAGTTGGCTTGCATGTGAAATACTACCTTTTTCATGACGTATCTTCTTGAAAACATATGACTTGGCATAGGGCTTTCCGAATAAGCTCTCATGTCTTCTTCTACTTTAAATAAATTGCTCACAACTTAATGGTGTTAGCAACCACTTTAAAGTGGGGGCATACATTGACACTCATCATGTTTCATTGTGCAATTTATTTCTTCTTGCGATGTGTCCTTTTCTTGGAGGTATCATTGGGCTTGATTTCCTCCAATTTGAGCGTGATATTTCTTTGACTTGTCCTCTCTTGGAGAAATTAGGAACAATGTTCCCTAAAGAAGAGACCTTACATGAATGAAGCAAAATCCCTTTGAACAAACCTCACACTATTTTGCATTTATAATCTCTACAAGTTTCAAGCATATGAAGTTTTTCTTTCCTCATGGAGCTCGAAGATCATTTTTTGTGTCGCGGCTTGTCAAAGTTATCGAGAGGTATAACTTTAATATGGTTTGAGTAGGAAGCCCAACCAAGGAATGACTTTCCCCATAGCCACTCATGTGTGTGTGAGTACATACTAGCCATGAGTGTATGTTTCTCACCTAGCAAACAACCAAGAGTTTCATTTCCTCAAAGTGAGTATGTGTTTTTTTGGACAAACGACCTAGATCTAATCCACATCATGTTGAATAAATGGTCAAAGCTTGATCCATCTTTTTATTTTTAATTCTTGTTTCTCCTTTCTTTTAGTCATTGAAATTCCATGATTGTGTATCTTCTCTTATTGCATATTATACACCTTGTGTGTGTCCTTTTGTACTTATGTCAGTTTGACTTAGGATATTGGATTCTGGGGGCTTGACCACTTCTTTGATATTTGTTATCCTATCCCATCTACATTGGTACGATTGGACCCCTCTTGAATGTCTACTTTAGTGTGAGTTTGAAGCAAGTTCATGGTGTAGGAGCACCTTATACTTTTGTGTCTCCATAAGCATTTTGTGAAATTTTGTAATGTCACCAAGAAAGGAATTATGAAAGGTCATCAATAGGTCTTAGGAGGTAGATAATGTAAGTTTTCATAATGTCAAAAAAAGTTGCAAAACTAAAAAAGTGCAAAAAAAAGGGCAAGAAATTGCAAAAAATGTAATGAAGAGTCACAAGGAAGTTAAAGAGTCTTTGCTCAAGAAAATGAAGAGATGGATCGAAGGAGGCAGTTGTAAAGATAGTTAATTATGCAAATATCTTTATAAAGCCTTAGTAAGGTGAGCAAAGGAGCATTGGATGTATTCTTGAAGAATCATATTGAATAAAGTTCCCTGTTTTTCTCTAATTTTTGTGTTTTTTGAATATTGTTCACCATTTCAAAGGCTGGTACATAAGTCCTGAGTTAGAAATTCTATGATTTTCGTACCATGAGATTCTAACACTCATCTAAATTCATTTGGGAGAGGTTTGATGGGTTAGACATTTGATTTGAGTGCATTTTCTAAAGTTCAATTTGAAAACCTGGTTAAGGGTTTTGAGAGTCTTTTAGGATCTAGAACTCACCATCCCACCAAATGTAGGGCTAGATATTGGTGAGATGGATTGTTTAGAATTTTTTTAGGTTGTTTGTAATGTTTTTTTGTGTAGGGAAGTCAAGAATGCACTGACAGAGTTGCTGCTACAGGAAAGAAAACATAGTTTTTCATGCAAAAGTGTTTGCTAGAGTCAAGGGTTTGTTGATATATTCATTGTATAGGCTTGGGAAAGGTTTCTTGAGAATTTTTAGACATAAAAAAAATGAGAATGAAGCAGTGGAAAATGTCTTGGAGGTTGTGGGTGGTATATCTATAAAACCCTCACTTGAGCTTATGTTTTAAAAGCCTATAAACAAGGGTTTACTATTTAATTGTATTGTTGGGTGTTTCCTACCTTGAAGATTGATGATTTGTGAGATTTTTCACCTATATAAAGAAATTTTATGATTGGTTAGATATTTGGAGTTGTTTTGAAGGTGTCTCCTTTGTAAATTAGGGCAAATTGGGGCACTTTGATAGCGTTCGAGCCAGTTTTATGATGATTGTTATAAAACAAGCTCTTGTGGTAGTTAGACATGTGAAAGAATGTCCAAATAGGTCTCAAAATATGTGTTGATTTTGTAATTATTTTTTGTGCTTGAAATGAAATCACCCAATTTAAGGGTATGTTGACCTACTAAGGATCTAGTGGATTGTTTTCCCAAAACAAAATATATGCTAAAACTTTGATATTTGTGAATGGATATGTGTTGGAATTGTTTACACAATAGTCTTGAAGTTATATCAATGCTTGGTTAGTGATTGGAAAGAAGGTTTGATGGTTTAATGTGTTGGAGCAAGGAGTATTCAAGGAACAAGAAGATGCTTTAACTATAGGAATTAGGGACTCTGCTAGAATAGTGGTATGTGGACATGTTCCTGTTTTGTTTCAATGAAATTGATGTGGATTATGGTGGATTGAAGGTATGGTGAAAGTTAAGGAAAAAACTTTGTGTATTTGATGTGCTTAACCTTATGGAAACCTTGTGTGAAAAGTGGTCTTGTGACTACAAAAAGTGAAAGGACTGATAGAACAACATTATGTAGGTGAGATCTTGATTTGTTTCCCTTACAATGATGATGTTTATGGTGTCTTGAACAAAGTATTTTCCAAGTATCTATTGTAACCATCAACGTATATGATTATGTTTTCACTACCCATCATGTTCAAGTCACCATCCAAGGAGCGTCATCCTCCTCCCCATCTATACACAAATATAACCTCCTTGACCACTTAGGAAAAACAATAGCAAGAATATACATTCTTGAGCTACTTCAAAGATCTCCCATGCACAAAGAACTTCTTGAGAAATTCCTCCAAAAATCATGTTTCTCTAATGAAACTAACGTTGATTAATTTCAATCCATGATGGGGCACTTATCTTCTCCACAATCTCTCACATTCACACTAATTTTTTTCCTTTTATCGACCTATCTCACAACAAACCATTCTATCTTGAAGCCCTTATTTATAAAACCACAATCGTACACACACAAGATCCTTCACTCGTGCATTCGCCTCATATACCATACTATATGTACCCAACACTCTCTTGTTTTCTAGAAATCCCTTATTCAAAAGAAAAAAACACATTCACACAACTATATGTTCTAGAATTTTGGGAATGTCAAAGAATGAATGAATGATTACCTAAAACATTCTTAAATCATTTTTTTTTTTTGGGAAAAATTTTGTGCACAATGATAAATCCTTTTGCATCATTTGGTGGGAAATAAGGGGTGAGTAAGCATGAACTTAAACACATCATATTTTGAGCAGCTTCCAGGTTGTGATTTAAATTTGTGCTTATATTCTCCAGTTTCCTTCATAATTGGCATATGATTAGCAAACCTTTTTAAAAAAATTCTAGTAAGAGTAGGGGATTACTATAAAATGTGATGATGAATGTACTCGAAGACATAGATTCAATGTGTGGAATTTATTTGTAAGATGATATGTCACTTAGGAGATCTTTGTCGAGAGCAATATTAGTTGTCTGCACATCTCTTCAAAGGCAAAGGCTATGTAGCCCTCAAAAGGGCATGGCATGTGGGCTCCTGCATCCATGGCCATAAACATCTGTGCAACCCCAAACCTGAAACTTGATGCAGAGCTAAATGGCTTTGATCCAAATCAACACAACACAATTTTTTTTAGACAACAAATTGATTCTCAAAACCCTAACAAAGCACTCCTTCACATAAACTCACCCTTTGTCTAGTAGGTCTGCAGACCTACATTTTGCAACTTATCTTCCACAAACCTTCACAATCAACAAACCCTTTGCATTTTATTATTCCCTTTAAAGCATACTATAACATACCTAAAACTCTCCATGGGTCACTTTGTATCAACTCATTCAAAATCAAGGAATTACACTGTCCTAGTAGGCCAATTAGGCCACTTTTACAAAGGAAGTGCCTCAAATTCCTTCAACCAATCCCAAATAACTACTCAGACCTTTTTGACAGGTATCAAATGGCCCACATCTACAATTTTTTGGATGACAAACCCTCATCTAGCCATCGAATCAGAAAACCCTCATTTTTACCAAGTTTGAGTAGGACTTATTGAAAGTTGATGTTCCCAACCTCTCACAACTTTTCCACTACCTCCAACACACTTCAATATTCCTACTAAAATTGCTCAACAAACCTTCATACAACCTTTATCAATAGTATTTCCATCAACTCTTATTCAAATCCATCATATTCATACCTAAACTCAACAAAATACCCTAGGGACAATCCTCAAATCTTCATAAAATATCTCTTTTTTCCTAAAAATCCTATCCTACATTCTAACCCTATTATCATGAACCCATTCCACTCAGTAACAGGGCAAACTGAAGGTGGAATGGGTTGTATTTCATTATGGAAGCTTCAAACCCTTAAAACAAGGTGTACCTAGACAGTCCCAAGGAAACAAGAATGAAATCCTTCAAACTTAGTATAAACTCTTAAAACCAAGATAAAATTGATGTTAATCCATGCCTCAAATGATTTCACAGGTTTTTAAGACAAAATACCATAGTACAAAACCGTGCTAGTTTGAGAACAGTTTGTTTACACATGAAATTTGAAGAAAACTAGAGAACTTCAGTTTTATTTCGCTTCAAAAACACCAAAAGTACCTTACAATGAGATCCCCAATAGTATTTAAACCTTTTCCACCAATAAATGAACTAAACCAACTGAACAAACTAACTTTTTGAATATTAGATCATTGGCCTTCCAACTTGCACATTTTTGCAACTTTTCCCCAAGATGACAACTTTTACAAATATGTCAAAATATGACAAATCGAACTTAGGAATCCCAAAAAACATGAAAAATAGACCTTAACCAATGTCTCAAAACTTAAAACACAAGAAAACATGACCTAATACCTTTCACCTTCCAAATGTTGCACCTTGTCAACTTTTACAATTTTGCATTTTTTATACATATTTTTGCCAATTTTGCACATTTACAAAGATGAACTCCTAATACATGCTATATGGTCAATTTAGACCTTATTTAATTACCAAAAGGACTTCAAAATATAAGACATCCTACCATGAAACAAACTAGAGCAAATTCACTTGACATGGATTAGTGCTCCTGCACCACAACTAACAGTAGATTGATTAGTATTGTGAGTCGACCAGGTTGTTCATTTAATGTGAATTCTCCTTCCTACTGTAGGGAAAGCAATATTAATGAGAGGTGAAAAATTTAATCGTCAAAGGAAAATTTAATTCTTTGGAGTATATAATGCAAAGGTAGTTACTGTGTGTATCAACTAATTGAATTATTATTTACCTAATAAAATATTCCACCTAGAAAAATCAATAACTAATTGAATTATTATTTACCTAGAATTAGTTAAATAATCAAATATTCCACCTAGTAAAATCAATTGAATAAATATAAAATTAGTTATCTTAATTAAATATCAATTGATATTTTTTATTCAATTAGTTTTTTTAAAAATATTTGATTATTTAATAATAATTAATTAATTGAATTTTAAAATAAATTAAAATAAGTTAAATAATTTAATCTTTATTGACCCAACTTAGTTAAATAATCAATTGATTTTACTAGGTGTTTAATTCACTAATATGAATAATTTATGTTCATTTTAAAACTATTAATAATTATTTGCTAATTATGTTTTAAAAAAACTATTGATTTTACTAATAGTAGATATGATTGAATCCATGAATATGTAACTAGCTAAAATTGAATTAAACTATTTTATAGGTGGATAATTACTTGAATTAATTACTTATAATAAAATATACATAAATTAACTAATTATGGTAAACATGAATAGACTTAATAGTTTAATTTCATAATGATATTTTCTTTTCTATCTATTAATTATTTAAAATATATAATCAACTGTTAAACTATTTTAATTCACTAATTTAAATTATCCACCTAGTTTTATAAATTATTTAGGTAAATTATAGGTTATAATTTAGATAAATCAATGAGTAATATGTAAATTATTTGTATCATTTTATCTATTTGCCTATCTTTTGTATCATTTTATCTATTTGCCTATCTTAAAGATAATTATAAATAAATCTTTAATTTACCTATTTACCTATTTTAGAATTACTTATAGTTTTATAAAACTATAAGATTAGAAAAAAATTAAAGATTAATTTATGAAATAATTCTAAAATAGATAATTAAAGGTTTGATACAATGGTTTGTCTTTGTCTATTTTAAATATTTTTATTTATTAATAAATTATTATTAATTTTACAATATAAATATTTGGGAAATATAGTAAATATTTTTAGTTGAGTATAAAATGATGTCAAAATTTCAATTTTTAAATATATAAAATGATTAGAAATTATTATGTTCATATTTCAACGTGAATTTTTATTAAACATTAATATATAAAAATTGCATTAAATAAATGATAATTGTTGAATAATAACTTTTTTCATCAATTATCATTTATTTTATGTAATTTTTATATATTAATGTTTAATTAAGATAACTAATTTTATATTTATTCAATTGATTTTACTAGGTGGAATATTTTATTATTTAATTAATTAATTAGGTAAATAATAATTCAATTAGTTAAAGTTGTATAAATCTATAACTAATTAGATAAATAATAATTCAATTAGTTTATACATGTGAATTAAATTTTCCTTTGATGATTAAATTTTCCACCTCCCATTAATATTGCTTTCCATGTGGTATGAAGGAGAATTCACATTAAATGAACAACCTGTTGCTGATAGTACTAATCAATCTACCATTAGTTGCACATCTAGAACTTTGCACGAACATTTATGGCCATGGATGCAGGAGCCCACATGCCATGCCCTTTTGAGGGTTACATAGCCTTTTCTCTTGTCAAATAGTGCCGCTAGAAACTAATTTATGTTTATTTTAAAACTATTAATTCACTAATATGAATAATTTATGTTCATTTTAAAACTATTAATTCACTAATATAGAATCCATGCACAATTATTTGACAAAATTAGTGTAGAACAAACACGCTTCTATTAGGTCAACTTTGATTGTCAACCTCCTTGAGGATATGTACTTGATCAACCTGTAATCAAATTCTTGGATTCTTCATCAAAGAATTTTTCATCCAGGCTTTTAAAACTAAAGGATGTAAGAAACTTCAATGAATTTTTATCTTATATGAAATTGAATGGTTTTCAATTAGTTTGTCAAGGATCAAGTCTTGTTGAATGTGAGGCCTCAATATCACAAGGAATGAGGTCAATATTGTGTCCCTATATAGGAGGATGGATACCTATTAGTCCTTCACTCTTAGCCAATGAGGTTTTATCTAAAGACCAATGTTCTCATATTGAATAGCTAAATGATTATGTAATTTTGGTATTAAACCCTCCAACAAAAAAGAAGATGATTGAAAAGTTAAAATTATTCATTTTAGTATAATTGAAGTGGGAGATATGGTACTAAAACATCTATGAAAATAAATATTTTCAAGTCAAACCTATAACAAACTCAAGTGGGAGAAGATTGGACAATATAAGAATATCAATAAGTTATGATGAAATTCTTATGAGTTGGAGCTACCTATAGGTTTGGACATCTCACCAATTTTTTATGTTTCTAATTAGTATGTACATAATATGAATGTGAGACATTGCAGCAATAAGAGAAAGATGAAGCATCACTAGAAAAATAGATGGAAAAACTACTCAAAAGATAATGAGAAGAGATTGAATGTATTTTGGACTCTAGATTAGGAAGACTAGGGACAAAGAATATAATCCAGATATCTAGAAAAATGTAAGAATAGATTAGTGGAGGACACCACTTGGTAAATGCCAACAAAATTTGAGTTCTCCAAGTTTAGCATGTAGAAATAGAGTTATTAACATGTAGCAATAGAGTTTCTCACTTGTACCAACTAAATTTTGACTTGTAGCAACTTAGAATTTTAGTCAGTAAGTAGTTGCTCATAAAATTTTGTACCCTGATAATTTGATGTAGAGGCATCATGTTTATTTATTTGTTTATTTTGGTGCATTCTTTCTTCTACCCTCGTGCATACAAGTTTGTGACAATTTAAAATTGATTTCATTTTACTATTTGAAGGGAAAGCTACCTATTTTCTATAGCATTAATGAATAGCAACATGGAAAAATGGAGAAGAATAAGTCCAAGAGAGAATTTTGAACCCAAAAAATAGTTTATTGAACATTTATGATAGATTTTTGGCATAAACTTGTAGATTTTGGAAGAAAAAAGAGAGAGAAGAGGAACACAGGAAAACTAAAATGAAAAGAATCAAAAAGAGGGAAAAACCTAGAAAACATACAAGAGAATAGATAAAGAGGAACAAAGGAGCGTATGATAGATGAACAACCATTTTTTATCCTAGTTAATTTACTTGCTGGATTTAGTATCTCTTTTCCTAGTTCACATTAGCTATATATTTCACCTACAACAAGTGTTCTCAGGCCTCTACAGAGGTTTTGTCAGTTTCTTTCAACAACACAACCTCCTTTCTTCATTTTGTAGCTCAAGTTTGGTTAGGGTTTAGGCACTTACAACAAGGTGGGGTGCCCTCATGTAATCTCATCAACCTAGCCCATATAAGGCTTGTATAGTTAGTAAATTCAATAAGCATTAAAGCACATGGTCTCTTATATTATTAGAGGAGAATTGAGTTGTAGATCACATTCACAATCAATATTGGAATTCTTTTGGCTGAGATCAAGGCATGGTGGGTTATGCAATAGATGAGGACACCAACCCACAAAATAAATAAAATCTCCTCAAGAAGAGCAACGCGATGTTGTGGTTATGACTCCAACTACCCTAAATCTTATACTAATCTAATGTTATAGTTGAATTTGTTTGAACTAATCTTGTTACCTTGACAAGGATCAAACTTTGATATTGAGTTTGTTGCCTTGACAGGTCTCGAATTTGATTTAAATAGCCTGTTACTTTGACAAGTCTCAAATTTTGATAATGAGCTTGTTGTTTGAACAAGTCTCAACTTTTTATAATAAGTCTGTTACTTGGATAGGT
Organism: Sequoia sempervirens; assembly: GCA_007258455.2. Classification (NCBI taxonomy): domain Eukaryota; kingdom Viridiplantae; phylum Streptophyta; class Pinopsida; order Cupressales; family Cupressaceae; genus Sequoia; species Sequoia sempervirens. Next base: position 183,796,931 of record VDFB02000008.1, on the reverse strand, counting down.
CTTAACTTTTGAAAAATGAGCTTGTTGCTTTAACAAGTCTCAACTTTGGACATTTTTTGTCCATGTTGTAATTTGAAAAATGACCAAAGTTTAATGGTCAATATGAGTAGTCACCAGCTATCAATCTAGGGCAACCATTATCATTGAAAATTATATCTAAAATTTATTTGAGATAGCACACATCAAATGTGGTCATTAAAAATAATATTTGAAATGGAACATTGAGTGCAATAAAATATTGAAGTTACCACACCAATCATAAGGTGTCAACAATCTATGAATTTTCCACTTGAATCTGACATATACCAATATTCCCCCCTTGGCAGATGAGAGAGGAAAATACAAACAACATGATATCCTTGATGGAGTAATAGAACAAGAGACAAATTTTTTATCTCCATAGCCTCAAAAAATTAGTCAAGGCCAACATCATCATAAACTACATATCCAACATATTCGACATAATCACATTTTTTAACAAAATCATTCTTATCATCACTAATAAAATTGTTATCACCCACAACAATATTGTCATCAACAATCACATTAGCAATATTATTGTCATCACCAGTAGTAGCTTCACTCAACATAACCTTATTTTCTAAACATCTCCAATATTACCAAACTTAATCATGGAAAGTAGATTCACTTCATCAATATTCTCAAAAATTGAATTCTTATCAAATATATTGATTGGCATCTCAGAAATATCAACATTGATTAGAATTAATGCATGCTCAATAAGATCTACATCATCGTCAAAAGAATTATGAGCAATAACATCACCACCACTATGAGTGAGCATATTTTCACCATCAATAATAGATTGAACTCTCTTATAAGATTTGTTTAACAAAGCAACCTTGGATCTCCAACTTGAACGATCTATCCAACCAAAATTCATATGCCTTGTAGATTTTGAAGGTGGAACTTGTAGATAACAATGCTTGGTAGAATGAGTATGCAAACCACATGATGTACAAGGGTGTAGATCAAAGCAATTACTAGAAAGATGACCTTGACAACCACAATGAGAAAAAATTTGGATATTATTTGACTTAGAAAATATTGTTTTTGGTTGGTTAGCTTTTTTAACTTCACAAGAGTCATCAACACATCTAGACTCAACAAGAGATTTGTTCATATGTCCCCCTAATCCAAATTTTATGGGCTTGGAATATTATGGAATATAAGAGCCAACAAAACCCTTGTAACCAAGACCACATTTTCCCCCTATTTATTTTATGAGATTCCCAAAATCTCACAATGGATTTTTGTTTTTGTGGCTTTGATTGGTAGTATTTTTGTGTCACAGTTTTAGATGCAACATGTTTCTTTTTTGACACAAGGGAAGACACAACACCTTTCTTCAAGAACACATTGGTTTTACTTTCTTGCTGTAGACACACAAAATTAGCATTATGCATTCATCAAGTAAACTAGATTTCATATAATATTCCATTCATCAAATAAATCAGGACTTTATTTAAATCAAACCCAAATCATATAATTCCACCATTTTCTGATTTAAATAAATCAAATATTTAAGTCCTAAAAGTCAAAATCATCTAAGCACCATTAAATCAGCATAATCATCATCTATTTAATCTAACCCTGATTAAATGCTAATCTCACCCACTTGCATTCTCTAGATTTAACCACTTGCACATATAAATCAATTTATTGATTTATTAAATCCAAGATTTTCCATCAACATGGCATTTATGGGGAATATTCCCTCAACTTTGAATTCAAAGGCAAGTTGATTTGTCCCTCCAACATTGCATTTATTGATCATTTTCTTGCCCCCCACTTAGCATTTACTCTCAAATTTGAATTCAAATTCTCCCTCTCATGGGCACATTTCCCTAATCTTGCACATGCATCAACCACTCACATGATGACAAGTGTCCTCATCTCATTGGCTTGTTTTTGATACCACATTGCTCTCTCATATGCATTCTTTTAACTTGATAATCTATAAATGAGAAGCTTCATCCTCAAGCAAATCCTCCACAATCTTTTTATGCAAAGTCACTCTCTTGGTTTGAGAACTAATTTTGTCCACTCCACAATTTGAGCATTTCAACTCCACAATCACTCATGCAAAGTCACTCTCCATTGGAGAACTGATTTTGCTCATCATCACTCCACCATCTTCATATCATTTACATCTTAAGCTTTGATCAAGGGTTGGGAAAGGGTCACTAGCACATGTGACACCAATCCACTATGGGATAGGTTTAATGTCATGTTTTTATATGCTTTTATTTGGTTTCCCTTGTTTCATTTATGGCATGATTAACATGGCTTATTATTCCATAGGGATGTTGAAATGTTGCTTTATTTTAAACTAACCATTTGTAGATTTCAGCAACCACATTTTGGTGCCCACTGTGGGGCAGAAATACAATCTTTGTTTCTGCTCATCTTTGTTTATTTCAAGCTTTAGATAGGAAACATAAATTTTATGCTTGTCCATGTTTGTCTTGTGTGCTCGTATTTGTCTATATATGGCTAATCCACATGTGATTGTTGAAAAAATAAATAAAAGACTTGGATTAATTTGAACAAATATGTAACATTCATAGAGATCACAAGTTTCATTTTCTGAAAATTTTGTAGATTCTCACCAACTTCACTATAGGTCCAAGGCTTTATAGGAAGGACCTGTAAATTTGTCTCACCCCTATCAACAAAATCAAGGAGAAAGAGTTTGAACTTCTATTCTTTGGTATATTATCTGTGTTTATATCTCTGCTACTACTTCCCAAACTACTAGTAGTGTCTATCCAGTGTCTATCCTTGTTGCTTTATCTTGCCTAGAAATAGGGAGTGGAACTTTTGGTTCTTCTTTGCTTGGACAGCTACCTCTGACACATCTTCATCATTTAAGCAAGCTAGAGTCCAAGACTTATCTTCACTGTTCCACGGTTTCTTTGCCCTGTGTATATTTGTACTCACAATGCTTTTCCCACTCAGCAAGGAGGGAATTGAGGAATTCATAGCTTCAGTCACAGACCATACATGTAACCTACCTAATAACTTGTGGGAAAAAGTTCCCACTCCTCCTGGATGGTAAGCAACTCAATCACATTTCTGTAGAGGAAGTCATAGAAAATTTGGCTTAAATGAAGTACACTGGTACGTATCTATGATTCATGTGCTCTGTCTATGCTTCCGCATTTTCACTTACATATCTACCCAGTGCTTCCAACAACGACGTTTGACAATAAGCCGCTTTCAAATGCATTTTTTTATGGACGTCCATACCCTATTTTAAAGCTCCCATCCGTGCGTAGCCAGGAGAATATTGGGATGGCTGTGGAGTTCGGTGTTATGCCTGACAGTTGCATTTGCTTAAGAGTTTCTAAAGCCTTTTTTAATCCATTCTGTGCATATCATGCAATTATTGCATTCCATGAGACCACATCTCTCTATAACTTTCTGTCAACAGTTCACTACCTTGTCTATGCATCTACATAAAGCTTTCTGTTAGAACAGTTCCCATGCCTTGTCTATTAAAGAGTTCGCAGGTCACCTCCTATTTGAAAATCTCTTTTAGGCGTGGATTTTGAGCTATTGAGTGTAGGCAAAGTGTCTAGATACTTCTCATCAATTCCCTCCTATGCATGGATCATTCTGTAAATAAAAAATTTGCGTGCCTTGATAAACAAGTTGCAGTTCTTTAAGGCATTTTGTCAGACGGTTCATCCTCACTGTTTGTACCTTGTCTAGCCTTCATGGCCTGCCTCATCAATACAGAAGCTTTGACAAATCCAGCGCACAAAATTGAAGAAGTCTGGTGTCATAGTAAAAAATAGAAAGCCTCTTTCCATAAGTGAAACTTGTGCTTGGTGATATATATTTATTTCTCAACTGCCAACTACTCACGTCGAATCATTTTCTATGAAAGAAGATTTGAGTCACTATGTTTGTCTTTAATAGGTGAGGCTTTTTTATTATAGCATATCTTCTTTGAATTGGATCTCTAACATTGACTACATTATTCATTGATTGCATCATTCCAGTTAGGTGCATAGAATTGAGGTTTTGTCAAATGCTTCTTGCTTAAAAAAAATAAAATTTAATTTTTTGTTTAGCTACGAATTGCATTAGCTTGGAAGTTTCTTTTTTGTCAGAAAAGAATAAGGGCATGGCTAAATACACTTGCCAAATGCATTGGCGTGGCTAAATTGTCAGGAACCTTATCTCCCCATTCAATTGCAATTGCTTTAGTATTTATGAGAATTAATAACCACTCTCTTAATATATGCAAATTTCTTGGATTGGTGCAAATTTTCAAATAAATACATGAATGCAATCAACGAAGCAGAATAAAATAAATTAGATTTTTTTTGCACTTTCTATAATGTTATTACATGTTTTGGGGAATGAATCTATAGCCTACACGTTTCCAGTTTTGAGAGAATGATGTTTTAGGAAGTGAGTTAATGTATTGAGATCTAATCATTTAGGCTTCTGAACTTAACACTTTTTTACACAAATGCATTGAACTTACTTTGACTTTGATGCTTTTGAATTAAGTGTCGACAGTGACTTAGACAGAGGTAATAAATACTAAAAATTGCTATGATTATATTTACACAATGAAAAATGTGTTGACTGTGAAACATTCTTTTAAAATGCACTGACCTTTTAAGAACAAATTAGACTATTTTGTTTACTTTGTTTTAAATGTAGGAAAGTATTTTAAAACTGATTTATGGATCTTGATTCTTGTAGATGGATACTTCTCTTGAGATATTTATCCACGTTGGGAACTATTCCCAAATCGAATTTATTGTGAAAATGCATAAACTTAACATCTGTTTTCTTTGAGTGCAAGATTAGTAGCCTAATGAAATAGCGAACTATCACTTTTGAACATATTTTTATTTTAAGTGATGTTTTTGAATGTTTCTTGAATATATCAATATTTGATTTGTAGATTTAAATATGTTGATGTTTGATTTGTAGGATTTCTTGAAGATGATGGTTTAATAGGCAAAGAAATCCAAAAAATACATCAAGTAGATTTGAATTGAAAAAAATGGACATTGAACTTGAGAAAGCATTTCTTAATGCTTATTGAAACAACCTAGAACATTCATGCGCTGCTTTTGTTTCAAATTTGGGTTTAAAATCAATCATTGTTTTGATCTTTTCAAAGTTGGGCTAAAACTAAACACTACAAACTTACTAGCCTTTTGATTTTGGACTAAAATTGAACAAGGAAATTTCACACTTCATCTTGGTGCTTTAAAATGAACTCATCATTGCTTTGAGGCTAAAATGAATATGTGTTTTTCGTATTTTGTAATCTTTTATGCAAAATAATCCCATCTAAAAAGGTGTATGCGCTTCTCTCAAGGTTCACGACGATCTTGAGAATCAAAAGTCTTTTTGATGACATTAGGTTGTATAAAAGATTGCCTCCACACTTTGATTTGGGCTTAAAAGTTGAACAAAACACTTTGCGAGTGTGAGTTAGGTATATTGCGTGTGTTCTCCCTTTGTTTCTAAACGAAGGTTGATCGAACCACGTATGTGCTTGCTCACTATTGTTTACCTTTAGAGGGGCCTACCTAAGAGACACATCCGAAAGGAGAACTCGAAGGCAACTCCAACCAGTTTTTCATTCAGGCCGGTATATAAATGGATAAGACTAAACTATCAAGTCCTCATGGTATGTAGGCCTTAGTCGTACAGTTTCTTTCAGAATGGGGTACTACCGTAAAATGTATAAGAGCCCCTAGTAGGATTGATTAAAGCCTTTAGTGGCTTGTTGGACGCTCGCAAGGTGCCATGTCCCCGATGTTGTGTCATCAAGAACCTTGTTTGTAGTAGCCATCCAGTCCATCCAACGAGTTTATCAAAGTGGTGCATTGGAACTTAGATTCCAAGAAGTTACTTGCCATGTCTCATCTTGGTTAGAATATAGAGGCTAAGACTTCATTCTTAACATACCTTTATATTTTGTCCTTGGTTGCATGTAAAATCATCTCTTCTACTACAAAGGGCATGAGGCAAGCCCACTAAGAAAAACATACCAATTGAGCTAGGATGTTACATTGCTTGTTTGAAAACATAGTGTGTCTATCGAAAACATTGGAAAACCATCATTCAAGATCATCGAATCAAAATATCAAACCCCTTAGTTAGAGCAAATACCTTTGACAAAACCCAAGAACTATTGCTTACCCTTGGGATTATGTCCTTAGAGGTTTCTAAGTAATTGGGTTTACATCTTAATTTGCTCCTACAAAGGTCAACATTAGGCAACCCTTGTCCTGATTTCTTGGAACTTCCACATAGCATTTTGTGGGATGAGAATAAGTTGTGACATTGGACATTTAGTTTGAAACATAATCAAGTGGTTGTTTTTGGTAAAATGAAGTCATTAAAGCAAAGATAACAAATTGGACCCCACACATGTGCTTGATATCTCTTGGTCGTATGATTTTCATGCAAAACATTAGTCTTTTGAAATTACTCTTAGAGAAAAGTGTGTTCTTCAATACCTTGGCCTAGTAAACAAAGTCTCTCTAAGTCTATTAGGATCAAATCAAACACTTCATCCATCCAAACACTTATCAAAATCCATCCCACCAAACAACTTTAGAACTTTGGAAACATCATTCTAGACTTGGGTAAATCATCCTTAATCAAATCAAAGTCATTTGTTTAATTAGGTGTGTGGGAATGCATCCTTTCTCAGACATTTAATCAACCATCCTTTGAACAAGTTCATCCTAAGATCGCATCCAACATCTTAGGGTTTACAAGTTCACTATCCAAATTGACCAATCAAAAGCAAACCCTAAGTCTAGCATTGATCCAAAGTCCCTAAACGTTCAACACTCATATCATTCACCTTTCATCCTTCATCTCGTCATTGGTCCTAAGAACCTTAGAAGTCACTTTCATAACAAGGTCAAAACACAAGGAGAACATGGAATATAAACTTGATCCATACATTTCGGGTAATCCAAATCAATTGAATCTTCAAAGCCTTATAATGCCTATCAATTATCAAAGTCCATGCATGGGATCATTATCTTCGACAAATGTCAATGGTACAAGTGTGAGTATGCCCAAGTCAAAGTTTGGAACACATTTCCCAATGATAGATCTAAGTCCAAACCTACAAATCCACCAACCAAACAAACAAATCATGAGCCTTCAAATGAACAACGTCATCTCACCAAATCCCTATATGCCAAAGGATAATGTACCAAGTACAATTTTTTTGAAACATGAATCTGGAAAACTTTGGGACAGACACATGCAAATCATACAAACATGAACAATGGTCAATTTCAACCTATCCCACCAAATCAAAGTATCATCCCAAATCAGAACGTCATCCAAAATCTATTCGTCCATGATCCCATTCAAAAATGACAAGCATGCATGCCAAAACTACTTGAACACAAGCCAAATCAACTATATCAAGGGAGTCAAGATCGAAATCAAGAACAAATTTGGCTAGATCAAATTGCTACACTTAGCAAAATAGTTGAGTCATTGCGCCAAGAGACATCTCCACCACCATTACCCATATCGACATCATTCCTTGGTTTAGGGCTTCCCCCTTTACCTAGCACTAATCACTCCATCCAAATCAATCCACATAATGCCAATAAAGCCATCACATCAAATTCTTTGAATATACCATCGACATCACACCAATAGATGGTATCCAATCAAGAAACAATGATGATCCCAACCAATCAAAATATGGTCTCCCAAGGGCCTATCACCTCGTTCATCCCAATCATCCCTATCACTTCGATCATTCCAAACACCATCCCCATGATCGCTCCAAGCGTAGCTCAACAACTTGGCACTACATCCAACATGATTCCAAATACACCACCACTTTTGCCAAAACTAACTGCAATAAGTCAATATCGTAGCATCACACTAAAAGCACATCAAGCCTACCAAAAAACACTTCAACAATATCAGGTGGTTCCACAAGCCTCTCAAACTACCCAAAAAACACAAGCACAAACACGAAAAATGATTGGGGATAACAATGGGCATTCAACCATTGGTGATAGCATTGACAATCTCCCCACTACAATTGATGAAAGCATTGTTCAAGATCAATCCATCACTGCGCATGTGTTTACTTCATCTAATGATCAAATCGACATATGTCAAGAGTCACTTTGCAATCGCGATCAAAATCCACCAACAAAACTCGACAATGAGCCAATTCAAGGAATATGAACATCACTTGACTCTATGATCGAAGACATTCACAATCTCTCCACTGCAATTGTTGAAAAAAATGATTGAAACCTCTCCATCGAGGAGCACATTGAGGATGTATCTACACAATCCGATGATCAACTCACCATACATCAAGAGCCACTTTTTAGTGATCTCTTTCAAGGAGTGTTAGGGTTATTTGATCCAATTGACATAATGCACAATCAGTTCACCTATGATCATGTTGAAAATGTCTCTACATCGCCTTACAAGTTTGAGGACATATCTCAAGAATTTATTCCAAAGCATGATCAAAATATTTCACCAAAGTCTAGCAATGGTCCTTTTCAAAACATGTTGATCCCCTTTGACCGCATGGTTACAGATACTGAAAGAACCCTGAACTTGACACTTGAGGATATTGAACCACTTACCATGTACAATGATGACATCCAATAACCATTTATAAGCAATCCATCCTTTGGAATTGATCCATGTCAAGAACTTGATCTAAATCATGTTGAAAGCAACTCTGAAATCATTCAAGATCAAGAATTTGTATCTTCAAGATACTACAATCATCTAATGGACACTCTCCTATCTATGCAAGATGATCATATCCATGTAGCACATACTCCTCCACCTACCCATGAGATGCTTTCTATGGATGGACACATAGATGATCTTCATCTAGAACAAGATTGTGTCACACAAAAAGAGCAGATTATTAACTCCTACAATCAAATGGAGTTATCAATATCACGATCAGATATATCCCAAAATCATATTAAGGAAATCATGAATAAAAATATCAAACATTATCCACTCAATGAAGAAAATTAGACAAAATAGTATAATCCAGAATTAGCAGAGCATCAAATTAAAATGATGTCATCTACAATGATCAGTGATCGGAGAATGCATTCTATACAAGAGTTCTCAGAACAGGAAAAATCAAAGTGGGAAGGTACTACTACCACCATACTGGGGGCAACTTCATCTCAAGCAAACGTCAACATAGGGAGCATGAAGAGTCCTTATGATGAAGCTAGTGTCAATACTACAACCAACCATGACATGAATCTTCATCCACCCATCACCCCATCCACGAATTGGGACCAACATCAAAAGAAAGAGTTAAATCAAAGTACGAAGAACATTATCAAAGCAAAAGAAGTTGAGAAGCATAATGGACAATTCAAATACAAGTGGATACCAAAAAGTACAAAGAAAGATTATCCCTATCAAACTCCATAAGTCAAAGAAACTATGGGGCAAAATAAAAAAGGGAAAAGTATCCATCAAAGAGGTCCACAAAAGTAAAAGCAGGCTTTTCAAGCAATGTACAAAGTGTATCAAGTAGTTGGTCCTAATTCCACGCACACTTCTGTATCCACTCATCATTGTTCATCTTCCCAAGTTTGGAGAGTCAAAGGTTCCAAACAATCAACCAATCCATCTCATATCCCTAAACACACTCCATCCACACCTCCATGCATGATATCCAATTCTCACATTGACCATGTATTGGCAACGACCCTTCATCATAAGGATTCAGAAGGCAATCTATCGCGATGTGCGCACAAAGACAAAGTTAACTCTTGTATCGACGAAGCAAATCAAAAATCTCAAAAGTTGCATTCAAGTGCATGTATCTTAGCAAAGCAGCTCCTTCAGGCAGGATACCAATGGCATGTTATGACAGGGGCATCTATGTCAACACCACCAGGTGGTTCATCATAAAATCTTTCAAAAAAATCAAAAAAAGCAAAAAAGCAAAAAATCCAAAAAAATCAGAAAAGGGATTGAAAAAAGAAAAGAAAAAAATTGTCCTCTAGTGAAAACCACTATGGTGGCGCTTTTGGCAAGACCATGATGAAAACCTGGCAAACAGGTGTCATGTGTGGAATCGAGCATCTATGTGTGCCACTTCAGGTAAAAGCATCTTATCCCATCCATAATAAATCCATTCATCCATGAGCCATTTATCCAATCCATCTTTATCCATCTGCATCCATAGTCCAAGTTATCTTGATCTTGATGAAATTTTGGAGCACACTTTATACTTACTTACGGTAAACATCTTGACATGGGTCATTTTCATTGATCCTATCCTATACAATGTTATCTAAGCCATGAAGCATTGTCCAAATAAGCATTTGTTATCCAAACACCTTATCTTATCGCAAGATAATCCATGTCTCTCCATCCATACACTTATCTGAGCATCTACCCATGACACTCCATACATTGCTAGACATTGGGGGTAGATATATACATCTTGCTTTGAGAATAAATCTTGGTCTATGTCCTTTGACTTATGTGGCGATCCAAACATTGGAAAACATGAAATAAAATTGGTCAAACCACTTGTGATCAAAAAATCCAAATCACTAGCCCATGGCATATTTTGACGAGAAGACATTCCTTATCACGCTTCATCTTTCATCGAACACCAATCCAAACAATCACTATCAGTTGCATCTAAGTTGAATGCCAAACGTCACATCAAATTATTCAAATAGCTTTTGTTCCAAAGTCAAACTTCATCAAACATGATCAATCAAATCCAATCAAAAAATCATCATCTCAAGATGTCATTATGTTGCTTAACACTATCCTTGCATTGTTGTGTATCCTCGACAATGTTATCATCATCAATCCCATCAAATCCTTGTGTTGCTTAACACTATCCTTGCATTGTTGTGCATCCTCAACAATGTTATCATCATCATCATCAATCCATCAACTCGATCATTCAAACTTAGCTTGGTTTTCAGCAAAATCTCAAACAAAGCACTGATATCATCACACACATCCATATTGAAATCGTCAAAATCATGCGAAAATCCAAAAAACATCAGAAAATCAGAAAAAAAATGTCAAAAACATTTAAATCCAAACTACGTCGTCTCTAAGCTTAAACGTAGGCAAGGCTAATCTCTGATTAGCCCCTGAGACATCAAAATCCAAACACATTTGAAAAACACAAAATCCAAAAAACATTTGAAAAACATCAAAAAATCCAAAAACATTTGAAAAACATCAAAATCTAAAAACATTGATAAAATCTTAGAAAATTCCAAAACATCACAAAAATCAAAAATCAAAACATTTGAAAAATCCAAAATCCAAAAACAGCGTTTAAACATTTCAAAATATCAAAAACATCGCAAAATCCAAAACACCAAAAACAACGTCAAAACATTCCAAAAAACGTCAAAAACATCCAAATATTTGAAAAATCCATCTATCTCATCTTGCTTGCACCCATAGTAATCAATCATCCATAATAACTGATCGCCATCTTCATCCTTGGGCAACACAAACAGAAACAATCATAGCAGGCAGCAAAATCAATCTTCAATTGTAAAATCAAAACAACAAACTGTTAAATGCAAAATCAAACTCTTGATCAGTCGCAAACATGTCAATCAACCCTATATCAATAGCCTATCAATCAACTTATCAAACCATCATCATCCTACACAATGCATGTCCTAGGATATATCGTTCCGACAATGGGCATCATTTTGGATATCATTTGGATTCTTATCCTATCAAAACACATCCCTTTGGCTGAAGGTATGAAGAACATTGGCTTGTTTGCGTGCTTGATCTTTTCTTTTGATTTATCTTATTGCGCTCAATTCAAGGACCTCTCGATGATATCCGAATGAAGGATTTAAAGAGATAGGAATGGGGCAACGATCATTATTCTTTTGTCTGCTATGCTTGTTGGACGTTCTTGTAAAATAACTTGGCAAATACTTGCTTTGTTAGATATGTATGGAGGATGTTTCAGATAGCTTGTTGACTATTGCATTGATTGATTATACCTTTCCGTGTTTTGGTCCAAGATGTTTGAGACTTCTAAAATGCATCCTAGTAGAGTTTCTATATGTCAGGTGTGAACAAGAATACTCCTATCTATTTGTTGAGTCAAATACCATCACACTAAGTACAACGCCATCCTGGTCCTTCATACCTTGATGCATCGTACTTAGGCATGTTATCAAACATAAAGTAAGTGACCCTTTGAAAATCCCAATCCTTGATAAAGCAAAATCATCCATCTATCATCATCATTTCTTATCATCATTTTTCATCACCATCTCTCATAATGTTGGCTTGTTGGATCCTCTTGTCATCATCTCATTTCCATACTAACACCAATTCATCACCAATACATCCATCATGCATCCATTATGCATTCATCTTGCATCCATAAATCATCAGTATTCTGCATATCATCTCACATGCATACCATCATCATAATATAGATCTGTTAGTCTAAGCATCTCATAAATCATCCATTGCATATCATAGCATACCACATCATCAATCTCATCCATCTCATATATCATATCATCATTTAAATTGTTTAGGATAATATAGATTTGTTATTCTAAGCTTCTTAAAATCATCTCATTTACATCATCATCCATAACCATCCATTTTGAACCTCTTTATCATGAGATCGACCCTCAAATCAAATATTTTCGCTCGATCTCTTGAGGGGGCAATGTACCAGTGTATTTCTTTCCGCTGGGGCATCTAAAAAATCAAGAATTTTTTTATTTTTATCGCGGCAAGTTATTCTTTGAACCAATGCAACAAGTACATTGCTTCAAAGAGGGGCAAAATGTAGACACACAAAATTAGCATTATGCATTCATCAAGTAAACTAGATTTCACATCATATTCCATTCATAAAATAAATCAAGACTTTATTTAAATCAAACCCAAATCATATTCCACCATTTTCTGATTTAAATAAATCAAATATTTAAGTCCTAAAAGTCAAAATCATCTAAGCACCATTAAATCAGCATAATCATCATCTATTTAATCTAACCCTGATTAAATACTAATCTCACCCACTTGCATTCTCTAGATTTAGCCACTTGCACATATAAATCAATTTATTGATTTATTAAATCCAAGATTTTCCATCAACATGGCATTTATGGGGAATATTCCCTCAACTTTGAATTCAAAGGCAAGTTGATTTGTCCCTCCAACATTGCATTTATTGCTCATTTTCTTGCCCCCCACTTAGCATTTACTCTCAAATTTGAATTCAAATTCTCCCTCTCATGGGCACATTTCCCTAATCTTGCACATGCATCAACCACTCACATGATGACAAGTGTCCTCATCTCATTGGCTTGTTTTTGATCCCACATTGCTCTCTCATATGCATTATTTCAACTTGATAATCTATAAATGAGAAGCTTCATCCTCAAGCAAATCCTCCACAATATTTTTATGCAAAGTCACTCTCTTGGTTTGAGAACTGATTTTTTCGACTCCACAATTTGAGCATTTCAACTCCACAATCACTCATGCAAAGTCATTCTCCATTGGAGAACTTATTTTGCTCATCATCACTCCACCATCTTCATAGCATTTACATCTTAAGCTTTGATCAAGGGTTGGGAAAGGGTCACTAGCACATGTGACACCAATCCACTATGGGATAGGTTTAATGTCATGTTTTTATATGCTTTTATTTGGTTTCCCTTGTTTCATTTATGGCATGATTAACATGGCTTATTATTCCATAGGGATGTTGAAATGTTGTTTTATTTTAAACTAACCATTTGCAGATTTCAGCAACCACACTTGCTTTGCTCAAATGTTAGAAGAAGGTGCATCATGCTAAATATCTTTTTGTTTATTCTTTCCTAACTGATCTTGTGACATATTAAGTTCTTTTCTCAATAATATGTATTGGTTACAAAATTGTAAGAACAAAGGCTTCAATTGTATCCAATATTCTAATATTAATTTTGCCTCATCTTATGTACTAACATGAATTTGTAAAGATAATATGCCATCAATGTAGAATGTGGACATGATTGTAAATAAAGAAACAAACAATTTAACAAAAACCTTATAACATTAGTGTATACCCTTACTTCTCCATATTTTTAATTACTCCCCAAAACCTTATTACTCCATAATTTACCAATTTTGCATGAAAAGGTCAAAGAAAAAATCTTTTATATGCAAATTTTACAAATAAATAACACCTATTCCAATTCAATGGAATTGATATAAATTCAACTTCCACCACCAAAAATCAATAATTGAAACACCTCATTCTTGAGTTTTCAACACCAAACAAAGAAATCAATCCTTGAAAAAAAACCCAAAAAAGAAAAAACTTTTAAAACTCCTCTAGGTCTCTTTTCTTCACATTTATTGGATTCAACCTCTTTTTATTTATTCACAACCCATTTTCATTGAAGGCTCTTGGACTACGCATCTACAAACTAACCAAACAAAAATCTTGTGCTAGATCTTTAACCACAATGTACTGCAAATGGGCCAAGATAACCGGTGAAAACTAGAAAAAAATAAAATGTGAAAACATGGCCTTTTAAATTATACAATCCTTACATCGTGGGAGGCGATGAAGATGGTACCAACAATCATCTTGATTCACAAATTTCTACTCCATATTGTGTAGCTAAACGAGCAGATATTGCATTGGATGACAGAGTCCTGTGGCACTTTAGCTACATATCTGCATGAACAGAGTGCTCTCCATGATCCACATTGACCAACTTGTAACAACAATACCTTGTTCAATTACAAGTTCATCTAAAACCTCTTTCAACCACCATTAATATGTTCAACCAACAACCATCGAATAATCTTCTACATCTGCTCTGAAATATTTCAAATGCTCCCGCTCATCTATAATTGCCTTTGGTCATTAGTGTCTTGAAACAGGTGTTGACTGTCCTATATGTGTTTTTATGATCTTTTTTTTAAACACTTCTACAATAGAACCGCTCTGATACCAATGTTAGGTCCAGACAGGGCAGATTGTGTATTGATATTATATTGAAAAACTGTTTACATCATTATTTTATAAAGAGGATGACAGTTTAACTGTCATAACTATTTAACTATCTAAATAGAAAAATAAATTTATAAATTTGTTAATCCAAAAGATTAGCACGTATGTTAACAATTAATTTAAACTCCTAAACCTTCAGCCAATCACAAGCATAAAATGAGCTCATGTGGTGCAAGTGTTAACCATCTCAAATGAGATGAATGGTCATAAAAAACCGACAACGACATAACACAAATGAGCCCCTTAGAGATGCACGGACATTTGAATCATAAAGCTCAAAATAAGATTGAATGGTTGCGTAACCGATAACATCATTCATACACGAGAGCTCATGGGAGCCACCAAATAAAACCTATGCAACGAGAACATTGTAGATAGAACACATTCACGTAGAAAGGATGATGAACAAACCGCTAAATTTGACCTGGCAAAGTCACGAGCAATGGCGCCAATCACTACCTATCATATCTAAATAGAGCTTGAAGGAGGCATGGGAGCCATTAGACCAAAAGAGATTCGGTGGATGATGAAAGCCTACGATCAAATTAACACTGAAAAACCCTAGGAGCGTGGGAAGATGTCATGTACTAATTCACTAACATTGTCATTGTGCATTGAGCTGGTGGGAACACCACAAAGACTTGTGCAATAGGAACAAAATGCCAAAGTTCAATAGGTGCATACAACAAAAGGATACAGTGCCCCCCATAATAAATGATGTGGAAACAACCGACCACTAGTTTAATGTAGCTAAACGCAGCATTTGCACCAGGTGCAAGGTCATGTGCAGATCGTAGATCACATTAATAGAGATCGGATGGCTCCACTAAGCACATGACCCTTGGGACTACCACATAACATCCACCCAATAGCACAACAAGAAAAACTGACCACCCTTTCACACTTTCTAGAGATTCGAGAAGGCACCAGATGTATCCAGGTGAGATCACTCTCCGTTGATCCTGTAAATAAAAGAGGGGTCCGCAGAGGATAGCATAGAACCTGGCATTCTAATGATGCAACCTATAGAGGATAGGTAACTGTGACAGTACATCTAGAATTGCCTGGGTCTTTCATTATAAATTGATCCAATGGGTCTGAGACCATTTAGCATATTAAATTCAATCATGTAGAACAATGAGATCTGCCACCACAGTGAGTGTCACTAGAATGGTCACTGTAGAATGAATTCATCCTCATAGTAAATGAAGATCAAGATTTTCTACTCCAATTTCAAAACACATCATATTGCAAAATCACAACACAACACCACAGACAATCTCATTATCTTCATTCCTTTGGAACACAAAAGAACAAGACAGCTGCTATACATGAAGAATTGGTCAACACAACACCACACGCAATTTCATTATCTTCATTCTTTTAGAGCCCACACCATCAAATGATGGTATAAACTGCCATGATTGGAACATGAAAGAACAACAAAGACAGATATACGTGATCAAGAATTATCAAAACTGTAGAAGGAAGACAAAAAGAGGACATATAAGAAAAATGGGTTCACTAAATCAATTATCTTAGACCAGTTATTAATATTGGGCAACAACAGATATCGGGGGTCAAATAGGAAGATCTAAAAATACAAGGTCTGAGGCACATGCCATCAATAGAAAATTCCATCTCTTTTGTAGATCTTTGTACACATATGAATCAAATCATATTCATGTTGAATCAAAGAACATTATATTTCTATATATATCTAATAATTTTGTTAGATTTGTCGTACATTTGAAAATTGATCTTGTGGATTAATCGTCACTTTAGATCTAGATGAAGAAACTAATTTGAAAGCTCACTAACACCCACAGATTTTGATGTAATGACAAATCTACAAATTTTGTTCATTATTTCTCACAACATAATAACATTTTTTATCTCCAAAATAACATACAACCATAACATTCTATATTTTCCTCATATCAGGGATCATTATCTCAATCTAAGAGATGGTCCAGTGACATTTGTGTTGAGAACTACTCCGACATATCTTCCCAGAGCTCACCTGTATTCTCCGGCAGATGAGACGCTGGTGGCAAAGCCCTTTCATTCAATTGCAACTGCCTACAGTTGATCAAGAGTGCTCTGATGTCAGCCAATTCTGCCTGCATACGTAAAATCTGCTGGTGCAATATTCAGATGATACCAGTGCAACCATACACGGGATCCTCCGCTCGGGCATTCGCCTCATATACCAGACTATCCACAGCTAACGCTCTCTTGTTTTCAGCAACTTTCTGATTGAAAAGAAAAAAAAACACATTCACACAACTATCTGTTCTGGTATCTTAAGAATGTCAAAGAATGAACGAATAATTACCTGCAACATTCTATCATATTTGTTCTGGGAAATATTTTGTGCACAGTGATAAATCTTTGTGCATCGTTTGGTGCGAAATAAGGGGCGAGTACGCACGAATCTGAACACCGTGTTTTGAGCAGCTTGCAAGCTGAGGGTACTGTCTATGCAGGTGACAATTTGCACATCGGCATCGATGGCCATCCCATGGCTGCACCCGTGCAAATTCTGCAAGCCTTTGCTACAGTCTCTACCTGCTGTGTCCGTGACGGTTTTCGTACTTCCTACTCTCTACAGGTCTTGCCGTCCTGCTGCAGCTGTCCCATCACCTCCAAGTCCGGCACTCTTCACTCTACAATCAGGCACATATTTAATAGCCACTGAAATTTTGGTTTTGGTAAATATTTGTAGACAGCTGCAATGCAATAACTTTTTTTGACTTAAAATTTTTTATGTTTTTTTATCATGTTTTAAACAATTAAAAAAGAATGGCATTTTACTAAATTAAATTTAATAAGAACATGGTATAATTAAACACAGTAATTTTTTTTAATTTAATTTAATTATTGAGTTTTAATAAATTATTTTGACTTAGCAAAAAAAATTATAAAAAATAATTGTGAAATTAAAAGTATTAGTTTTATAATATAAAGGATTAATTAAAAATCATTAAAATAGTTTTATTTGACTTAAAGTAAAAATGACATAATGTGTTTTATATTAATTAGAAACGATTTAAATTTAATTTATATAATTTTTTTAAAATATTTTAAAGTTTAAATTAAGTATAATTTTTTTATAATTTAACACATTTTATTATAAATATTATTAAATATAAATTAAAAGAATTATAATTATAATTAAATATTTGAATATTAAACTATTAAATAAATTGGTTTAATTCTTATAAATTAAGTGTATCTTTTATAAAAAAATACTTAAATCATTTAAATTTTTATTCTAACTAGTTTTTCTTTTATATTCTTAGTTTACAAAGGAATTATAAGTATTAAATTTATAAGAATTATAAGAACTATGCTATTACTATTATCTTAATAAGTTTAATATGTGATTATATTTAAACTATTAAATAAGTATAATATATTTGTTACAACACTAAATACTATTATCTAAAATAATTTAAAGATTTATACAATGCAAAACTTTATATCAATTAATACTAAATACTTAATACTACTTTTACTATTTTAATATAATATAAATTTTAAGAATGAGTTATATAAGATTTCGTGTTGTAACAAATATAAATAAAATCACTAAATAATATAGTATTAACTTTTTTAAAAATAATAAAACCTATAAATACAAAAAATTAAAATAAAATTTAATTTTTTTAAAAAAAATTATTAGAAGTGCTTAGAATTATTAAACGTAGTAAAATGCTATGGAGGCCACAATTTGCACCTGCCATGCCTGACGTACCTACTGCTAACTATTTTGTTATTAGTTCATACCCACCAGTCTGCTATGTAGCATCCAAATCCGCTGGGAGAAAATTGCAAGTAGGATATTAATGTGGGACATGCCAAATTTATCCCAACCACCAGGTAGATTTAAATGGTTGTCCATAATCAACTTGGAATATATTTATATTGTAATCAACCTTTTATTTAATTTTAATAAAATAAAATTATTATGTTAAAAAGAGATCTCAATGGACATTAATTTCATAGATTGCAAATAAATATTTTTAATGGATTTTAAACATAAATATCTAGTTTTTAATAAAATCTAAAAACTAAAACATTAATTCCAAAATTAATATTTTTAAACTTATTAAAATTGTAATATCTAGATATTAGGTAGATATTAAGTAGATCTATAGAAAATTGCATAAATTTAATAACTCCTTAACATGCATTTTTTCCCACTAGATAGAAATTTTAATACCAATAGTTAGTGTATTAAAATCTAAAAACTAGATATTACACTAGTTAATTTATTCCAAGTTGATTATGGACAACCATTTAAATCTACCTTTTAGGCATAGATTTTTATTTTTTAGGTTTTAAACTTAAAAACCATTTAGTGTAATATCTAGTACACTAAAAAGAATAGATAATAATATTTTTGAACATGTATTTCACATGCAAATTTGAAACACTAAAATTTAAATCCTCGTCATTTTTATTTGAGATTGTTTTGTTGTGTTTATAAGGAAATATAACATTCTTGTATAAATATTTAAGGTAAAAAAAAAAGGAAAAATGCATAATAATAGTGGCTAGTGGGAAGGGAGTTAGTTTGAAACCATTATGAAATTTTAAATTTCAAATGGATCTTTTGGAGGTGTAAAACTAACAAAAATAATATTTAAAACAATACAAAAGCAGTATTTCAAATAAAATGGTAAATAATAAAAATAGCATTTTAATTAATGTTCAATAATATTTAAAGTTTACACTATTTAAAACATATTAATTTTTATAACTATAATACTATTATTGGTTTAAATCAACTAAAACAATAATAAAAGGAAACTTTTTTTAGTTTAATAATTCCCTTATTAAATTTCCCTTATTTTATCAATAGTTAACTAATATTAAATTCCCTTAATATTACTATTAAGGTTTAGTTAATAATAAGAAATTATTATTTTATAGAGAAATAGTAGAAGTTAGATATTATTTTTATATTGGTTAGTGAACTAATATAAAAATAATATCTAACTAAAAAAATAGGAAATATTTTCCTTATAATAACTTTTATTTTACTATTTTCCCTATAGATATTATAGGGTAATAATATATATTTTACCAAAACAAATTCTACTAAAACATTATTAAGGGAATTAGTTAAAACCTTAGATATTAAGTAGTATTTAATATTACCTTATGTTTAAAGTTATTATACATAATGAAGGGAATTAGGTTTTAACTAATATATAAAGTAGAATTATACCTTTTACTTAATAGTTATTAAGGGAAAATCTACCTTTTACTTACAGTATTAAAGTAGTTTTTAAATACTAAACCTTAACTAAGAAAACTCTCTTAGATATTAAATCTAGTTTAGATATTAAATTTTATAATAGATATTTTTTTGGAATTATATTAAAATACTATAATACACCAATTATAAGTACTTATGTATGATATTAAAAATAGATATGTTTTTCTTAGATATTTTTATAGTGGATATTATTTTAGTTAATAATGTTATTATTTTAGATATTAAGGTTTTTATAATAGATATAGTAAAAAATTCTATTTTTGATAAGGGAGTTAGATATTATTTTTATACTGGGTATTGAATTATTTCCTATTTTTATTATAGTAATATAAAGGTTTGGAATTGCTAATTTTTTTTATCAAATAATAATTTATAAAATTTTAATATAAAGGGAGTTTAATTAGGGAATTATCCTAATACATTATGTTTTTGCTAACCACTATTTTTGTGTTTAAATCCTCATGATAATAGCAACCAATAATATTAAATAAGTACCTAAAATTGTTAATCAAATCTATTATGTACTAATACTCTAATAGTTTTGTCTATTATGTACTTATTAAAAGGTTTTTTTGGTCTAAAAGTACTTAAATATTATTTCAATTTTATTTTAGGATTTAAGTAAAAAATGTACTTTATAGATATTAACTAGATTTTAACTTTTTTAATTTCTTTTTAATTCTTGGAATTGGTGTATTATAGATCTTTTAAAGATTTATAAGTAGTATTTTTTATTTGATAAACTATTTTTATTTACCCAAAATTATTTACTTTTTATCTACTTAATAGCTACCTATGTATGGAAGCATAAATGAAACTAGAGAACCCAAACACATAGTGGAGGGGAAAATTTAGGTATAAAAGGAATTTAGGCAAGAATTATTTACTTTTTATCTACTTAATATCTATTATGTACTAATACCCTAATAGTTTATCTATTAGGTTTTTTAGGAAGATTAAACTAAAAAACCATTTAAATTCTTTAAACACTAAAGAAATTATTTTTATTAATACCAAAAATAATATCTAATTTTAATACACTAACTATAAGTTAGTCTAACTAATTTTTATTTTTTTTGTCTATTATGTACTTATTAAAAGGTTTTTTTTGTCTAAAAGTACTTAAATATTATTTCAATTTTATTTTAGGATTTAACTAAAAAATGTACTTTATAGATATTAATTAGATTTTAATTTTTTAAATTTCTTTTTAATTTTTGGAATTGGTTTATTATAGATTTTTAAAAGATTTATAAGTATTATTTTTTATTTGATAAACTATTTTTATTTACCCAAAATTATTTATCTTTTATCTACTTAATAGCTACTTTATTTTATGTTTAAATATTTTGTTTTACTGTACTATTTAAAAGGTTTTTTTAACAATACAGTAAAATAATAGTTACAAATAAAAATATCCTTAGATTTATCAACTTTAAAAAAGGTAAAATGCATAATAATAGTGGTTAGTGGGAAGGGAGTTAGCTTGAAACCATTAGCGGTTAGTAAAAGGTAGATTTTTGTTTTAGTTGAAATGTAGATTTTTTTGAAAAATTTAATATTTAATTTCAATTAAAATACTACTTATAAATCTATAGTTATGTACTATAATAGATAAAATTAAAATTATTAGTTTAATATTAGATTAAAAAGAAATAAAAAAAATTAACTAAAAAATATTGAAATTAAAATTAAAATAGGTTAGTTATTTAAATGTACTACTTTTAATAATAGTAAAAAGTAATTTAATATTTAGGTGAATTATTTCCTATTTTTATTATAGTAAAATAAAGGTTATTATAAGGAAAATATTCCCTATATTAGTTTATTATCTACTAAACTATTTTTTAATTTGATATTTTATATTATAAGGAAAATATTAAATTTTATAATAGATATTTTTTGAATTAGATTAAGGTTTAGTTATATCAAACCTATAGGGTAATAATATATTAAAATATTTTAAGCTATAGGGTAAAATATTTAATATTAAGATTTAGTTAATAATTGGGAATTATTATTTTATAGGAAATAATAGAAAATAATAACTTATATAATAGAAAATAGTTAACTAACATTAATTAAAGGAATTTAAATTTTTAAAAGGTATAATTCCCTTTTATTAATATTATTAAACTCCTTTTATATTAATAGTGGTTAGCAATCCTACATTTAGATCTATAATACTAGTGTTAAATAATTTAAAATACTATAATAGTTTTAATCTACATTTAGATTAAATAAAAAGTAGATATTAAGTAGATGAAAAGTAAATAATTCTGGGTAAATAAAAATAGTTTATCAAATAAAAAATAATACTTATAAATCTTTAAAGGATTATAATACACCAATTCTAAAAATTAAAAAGAAATAAAAAAATAAATAATTAAAAATACATAATAGTTTTAATACCCTAGTTTTTAAAACATATAATAAACAAGAGCAGTGAAGTTCCTGCCATAAAGTTTTAGAATAGTTTTGTTTGTATTTGTTGAATTTGTTGTCTTTTATGAACAATTGGTCAAGATTGTCACCTAAATTTAGGAATTTGATCATTAATAGAGTCAACTTTGTCTTTCATTAGAACATGACCCTTATAACAAAAGAATTTTGGTCACTTCAAAATTCTAAGATGCTCTTGTTGTGCTTTTAGGCCATGAAGAAAGCACAATTTACATGTTGTTAGCATTATTTAAATATTTATGAGTTTCCTTAACCATTCAACATATATGATAAAAAATCCTCTTTAAAAAAGCAACGATCTTTTTCTACACAAATGAAAATGAAAGAATATAGTCCTAAGTCCTCTTATAGATGCCTAATGTCTGCAAAACTCAATAAGTTTAGAAACTGATGAGAAAAAATATGAATGGATTCCCTCTATCAATATTTATTGTTGCATCTTTCTAATTAATGTTGATCACTATTTTTTGTCAAGTATTAATCGAACCTCATTTAATATACCTAAATTACAAGCAAGAAACAACTAAAGGTTAGCATGGGAAACCAAAGCTTTCCAGCTGATCAATGGATTGTTGTTCAAGTTGGGGCCCAGCCAAGTATTAAAGTGTGTGGTGCGGTAAGAGATTGGGAATGTACTTCAAGAGGCACATGAGAATCTTATTGGAGGTCATTGGAACTTCAAGTTCATGCCGAAACATGCAATGAACTCTTAGCAAGTCTATGGTGGCCAATATTGAATTGAAAAACCATTAAAACAAGACTTTATTAGAGCCAAATCATGCAATGAGACTATAAATTAGTTTATCTAAGGGGTAGATGAATGAGGGTAGAATCAGGCTAGCTCAATATTTTTAGACTCTTATTATTTAATTTTCTTATATCAACAAAAACCAAACTTAATCAAATATAACTTGATTGGCTTTCTCCTATCCTGAACTACCTTTCCCAACTCAAAAATCTTGATGATGCAAACCATGTCTTCAAGCTCCAACAAAATTCATGCAAATTGGATTGAAATTGATATATTCCTTGTCTCTAGTATCTAGAGATGTTAGTTTCTAGCATGCCAAAAGCAAAAAACAATGAAAGAAGACACCCCACCCCCTTCTTGCCAATATTCATAAAGAAGACACCCCACCCTCTTCCCGCCAATATTCATGCATACTGAATTACACTACATCTCAGTTTGATAGAAAATTTTATCCTGAATCCCTAATTATAGCAATCACTCCTCACTTCCCAAAAAGTATTCCCTCCACAAAAACATATCCATTTGTACATATCCATTTGTTTACCACACCATCTATAGTTAGATTCACAAAAGTATAGACATGTTGAATTGGGAGGAAGAGACAATTTTCAAACCTACTTCTAATCTTCATTTATATTCATGCAAATTATTGCGAGGAAGCAAACAATTTTCAAACCTACTTCTAATATTCCTTTCTATTCATGAAAATTTATACTATGAAGTCAGAGAGCAAAAAAACCACCAATCCTAACTCATTGGGCCTAGCCAATGTATGAAGAAAAAAATTAAGATTTTTAAAAATTTATTTAAAATAAACATAGATTTTTTTTTCCTACCATCTTTCTAATATCATACATGGGTGGAAAAGGATAAAAAGGGAAAAGGCATGATTCATCCATCTACTTTCAAGTGCAATGAAATTAAAAAATTGATTTCTACTAGAAACTATCCATCTAAATGCTCCAACAAAAATAATGGGAAAACACAAAAAATGAAATGTAAAGAGAATTTAAGAAAAAAACTATTTTAATTATTAATTACCAAATTTAAACAATGAAAATAAAAGCCATGATTCTCATCCATTATCCATTATTCCACCTTTGAAACAAAAAGAATGGAAATGACAACAAAAAATCAATGAAATTTTAAAGAACTCCAGTAAAAAAAAGCTTCTATGCAAAAAAAGGAATTGATGTCAAAATAAGTAAAAAGGTTACAATGAAGTAACAATAAATTTGAGAGCAAAATGTAGTTGACATAACCAAAACCATTAAAAATAAATAATTGCCAAACCATTGAGAATTTAACTAAATGGTTTGAATTAACTGGCCACATTTTCCATGGAGCACAAGATTTGTGGATAATTTTTTGTATTCTTATGAGAAAAATTATTTGAAAAGTAGAAATTTTTATTTAAAATGATTGAGAACCATATTTAATTTATATATAAAACCAAATATTTATCATTTTGTATGTTAATTAAATTTCCCTTTAAAATAATAAATTAAGAATTTAGATAAAACCCTTATCATGCTAAAAAAACCTTTTGAAAATCACAAATTAAGAATTTAAATAGAAGTTTATATTAAAATTTCAAAAAAGAAATTTAAAATAATAAATAGAAAAAATCATAAGTTTATAATTGTAATAGAAAATAAGGAAAAAAAATTGGTTGTTTTTTTTAAGAAATATTTGATAATAGACCAATAAACTTTAGAATGATACTTAAATTAAATGGATAAGGAAAAGATTTAGTTAATTTTTTCATTATTTAGACATAGATTTTATTTATCTAGATGCAAAAGTATATTAGTTAAAATTTTATTTTATAAAGGGATTTATTATTTATTGACAAAGTAAATAGATTTAGTAAATTTATTTTTTAAATAAAATAGATCAAACTAATTTAGCATTTAATTTAGTATTAGCAAAAATAATATAGTTTAATTATTAAAATAATCAAATTATTATAAAAGTAATTATATTAAAACTATCTAGAAATTAATTATTTTCATATTGTATTTTTTTAAAAGAAAATTAATTTAGTTCAATTTATCAAATTTCAAAAGATATTAGTATTAATTGATTCTATATTATAAAAATAGATTTCAATAAATATATTTTAATTTATCAAAGGCAAATGAAAATTAATAAAGGAAATAGAAAAGAGCAATGGAAAGTACTAATGAAGAGCAATTGTTTGAAGGAAAGAGACTACCAAATAAATCGAAGTAGCCAAACCAAGCACCACCAAAGCAAGAGAGACACAAAATTTGTTAAAGGGAAAAAACAAGAAAAAACCTCAATATTATGAATGGAGGCAAAATTCCTAAAGAATAATACAAAGAGAGAGAGCTTTAGCCTTAGTTTGCTTGCATGATTCTTGAAGAATGAGAGGAGAATCACCTCAATAAGTAGAGGTGAGAAAGAGGAGTTAGAATGTAACTCCCAACTCAATGAATGCCACCATTCATCTATGTGTGTGCAAAGTGTCACCTCTTAAGGAGGTGGTTACAAATATTCCTTAATCAAGGAATTAAAAAATAAGCCATCCTCACACATGTGTGAGATGACAAAAAAAACAAAAGACTTGTAGGGATTCCTTTGGAATATTCCTACAAGTTAATAAATAATTACAATTAAAGAATAACCTTTACCAAGTAAAGATTAATCTTCTAACATTAATCTTAAAACATATAGTTTGAATGTATAGATAAATTTATTGAACAAAAAATAATCTTCAAAAAATTAGCATACTTGAATTTATTAATATCAAGAATTAACAAGGTTTGTATTGCATAAACAAATTGAATAATTAACCTATATAATTTAAATTACATAGAATATTTAAGAAATTAGTATAAGGGAATTTATTAGCATTTAGACTTAGTTAAATTTAGATTACAAATGTCAATAGAATAGTTAAGTTAAAAGTAATTTTAATTTTCTCCTATCCTTTCCATCTCCCACTATAATCACAACTTTGATAATGGATCTGGGAAAATTTCCTTTATCGCTCTAAAGTTTTGAGCCAATAATATTCAAGAGAAATAATTTTGAAAATTAGAAAAGTTAAAAAAAATGCATTTAACTTTAGAAAAAAAAATAATAATAATGTATAAAGGAAAATAATCAATTTTGATTGGTTGAAGTTCAAAACATTAATAACTAGTTAAGGAAGAGGCGTGCCTATAGTTCCTTGGCAAGAACTACAAATTAAAAAGAAATTAATGCACTTTTTAAATATGTTTTTTAAAAAAAGGAAAAATCTATAGACATTTCCTAGCAGATCTTGGAAATCGCAAATCTCAATGGGCATTGATTGCAGAGGGCAGGACGGCAAGGTGATTATAGTGTAGGTGATGGGTGACAAGTGCAGCAGGACAAAAGATTTGGAGACAACGCCAACAACAGGTATAGGTACAAACCATTAGCAGTGGCTTGTAGGGGCTTGCACGGGTGCAACCATCAAATGCCCATGATGCCTATTAGTGCAAATTGCCACCCCCATAGACATTGCCCAAGCTGTGCAGGGTGTCAGCCGAGCCGGCTTAACGGACACACTCTAAGCAATTGACTGCTTAGGTGGCCAGGTCCATGTGGGGCCCTCTTAACCCATGCTTTTCCATTTCCCTTAACCTGAGCTTTTCAAATATTTCCTGTAGTTTAGATTTGATGTTCCATTTCTATACTAGTTTGCGATTTCCATTTCCACCGTTTGAAAGGAGTGCATCGTTTGAACGTTGGGTTTTAATTTTAGTCCCACATTCATTCCTTACAAAGAATAGGATCAGTGTAGCTCTTTATATCTAGTTTATAGCAAAGAGTAAGCTCACTCATAAAACTAATAAAAAATAGAAATGTTGTTTCTTTTCTATTTGTTTTTTATATATTAAGTTACAACACTTATTTAATTAAATTATTTGTATTTTAAAAATTAATACTTACATTTAATATTTGGTAATAATTAATAATGTTTAGTAAAATACATATTTAATAACATACTATGTATATTTAATGATACTTATTCAATAACATATTATTTATATTCATTATATTCTAATGAATATTACTTATATTTAACAATGCTATTGTATTTAGGAATATTACTAATATTTAATAATGTTATTGTATTTAGTTATAAATCTTTAAGATTTATAAAAAGAATCATTAAAATTACATGTAATGCTTATATTAAAATTCAATGATAAAATTCATGATATAAATATGTTATGGGTCATATAGATGTTCATTGTTTAAAGTGTTGCAGGTTTAGGGTTTGATTTTGCATGTCTTAAAATATTTGAATTATTATTTTTTTCTTTGGTTTAGATATATGTCTACAAAATATCTAATTGGTGTACAAACCTAAACATATAATTGCAAGAATCAACTAGCAAAAAATTAATTCTTGGAATTCATTCACATTTTATCTTCTAACATTTACACCTCAATATGGATTGACAATGTTTAGAAACACCATTATGAAATCTACTAAATTGTGAGGCTTGTGTTATCTCATATAGATCCTTAGGTGATAATTAAATGTCTCAAAAAAAATCTTTGGTTCATATACATGTCTGAAATTGAACTAGTGTGTAAAAAAGGAAGCCTATCTACAATAACTAGCAAAAAAATGATGCTTAGAATCTAGTTGCCTTGATCTTCTAATAGATGAACCTCAATATAGATTGATGATGTTTAATAATACTTTTAAGCAATGTGCTAAATTGCAAGGGTTTTTCTCTCCCCAATTAGACCCCTAACTAAACCAATTCCATGACTTATGAATAATGATTAAATGCATGATGATATATGTTATGATAAAGTGCTATTACATTACGCTCAATGAAAGTTCTCTTTTGATAAATCTCTTAAGAATATTTAATAATCTTAAACGGTTGCGTGAATGTCTTTAAATAAACTGTAGCATGCAAATCAACACAAACATGCACTAGGTAAGCTCACAATGACTAATGGGAGGGTGTTGTCAAGATTTAAATTTTGAATTTTAAAAGTGTAGTGTTCAAAATTACAAGTATGGATAATCAAGGTCAAGTTTGTACTAGTAGATCTTATCCAAGATAGGGTAATTCCATTAGATAAATCCACACGAGCATTTGCCACTTGTAGACTTGTTATATTACACAAAGGACAATCTAGTCAAAGTGTGTCAAAAAATAATGAAAAAGGGCATTGGATATATCATTAAATTTTTCTCCCATATTGATGTACATGTGAACTTATATTATGGTGCATGTCAAAGTAAACAATATATCAACAAAGAGATTATTTAAATATTTTTAAATACTACAATGATATAGATTTACTTAAAACATACAGTTCACCATTATATTCTCCTCCCAATAATAACTCCACCAAAAACATGCAAAATTGAAAAAGCATGTAATGAATAACATCCATCAAATGTTTAAAATAAATATGGGGACTTAATTTATATATTAATTTAAATTATAATTCGTTACTTAACATAAAGGCTGCACTTTATATTTATAAAAGGCATTTTGAACATATTTATGTTTATTGTTTGACTTTTGAATTTAAGGTTGTAATTAAAAAAATGAAAAAGTTTGGAGTTGCTTTAGTATTAATGTGATTGTAGGATATTTTAAGGTCCTTTTTTCACTTAATCCCTCTTAAACAAGTGGAATTAGTTAATGGATTTTAAAATTATGTTCTTTTTCTTTGGCTAGAGACAATTTTAATTGTGTAAATTCTTTTGCCTTTTTAAACAATATATTTCTCTTTATGTTTGTTGGGCACTTTTAAGGTTAGCTAGTTAAATAAGCTTATAATCTTTTTTGGTTACAAAATAAGGGAAATAGAAAACTTTATGCAATCTTGGGATTTAAAAAACATTATTTTTTATGTTGTTTCTTTTATATTAAGTGGGTTTTTAAAGCTTATCCCTAAGCAAAGTTAAAATTGATCTAGTCTCTATTATGAAGACATTCTATTTAGTAAGTTTGATATTAAGTCTTGTGGCTCTACTATTTAAGGCTTGGTGATTTATTAAGGACTTTTAAATGGTTAGGAGGTCTTCAATTAGAGAAAAAAATAAATATTTGAGATTTTTTTCATTGTGTTGGTCAGTGAATGGTAAAAGTTACCTTCTTGCTTTTACTAGGGCGTGTTCATCTAAAGCTAGTTCTTGTAAATCTATCAAGTATACGAACAATATTTTAGTTAACAAAACCTTTAATCCTTAAGAGACCTTTTAATTTAATTCTAATATACCTGTGTGATAGAAAAGAGGTTATTCTATGATTTAGTAACATTGAGCCTAAGAAGCATTTTTCTTAAGTGGGTGTTTTTTATTAAAAAAATAAGTGTGCGCATCATCATTTTAAGTAAGGATTTTAAATCTTGTTTAGTCTATGGACATGTTTAGTGTTTTCTTTTAGTGTCCCTGAGTTAATATTTTCTAAAATTTCTTTCATCCTTTTTGGAATAGAAGTGCAAATAAGAAGTCAGTTTGTTTGATATTTTATTTGGGAAAATAGTTAGTTCTCCACATTTAAATAATTCCTTTGACAAATTTTCTATTGAGATTCTATAGTTTTTATGGATTGCTAGGAATAATCATGTTTCTCAAGACAAGAATCATTTGCTCACTAGCCTTTCAAGAAAGTTTTAAATTTACTATGGTGGTCAATAATGTGGGGTTATAGTTGCATAAAAATAGGAAATACATAACAAAGTTTATTTATGATGACTCCAAAGCTCTTAGTAACCTCAACCCTCACACATAAGGTATCTTTAATTAGTTATCCTTTGATAAAGATAGTTGACACTAGTAGAAAGATGTGATTATTGGTATTGATGATCATAATATTTGAATATTTCTCTTTGTTTTGAGTAACATGTGGATGCTTCTATTTTGAAGGTTGTTTGGAAGAATATTAGTTCTAATATTCTTGTGGATGGCATTGATGTTCTATCTTATTTTCATTTGGGGATTTTAAAGAGGCTAAGAATGATGTTCTTCATCCTATATCTTGGTTTGTTATTAATAGTCCCTCTCAAATTGCATTCCTATTAAAGGAATAAAATTTAACAACTTATAAAAATACATAAAAATGACACCAATTGCAAGGGTTAATGCCTATTTTGAATAGTATCTTGTAAAATATGAACTTTAAAACCAAATAGGGTAAAGTAGAATGATTGAACTCTAAAAAAAATTAATAATTTTTCTTTTGAATTAGAAATTCCTTCAATTGTAGGCTTTCCCTTTATTTCTTCCCCATGTCCATAAATTCAAAATGAGATTTTTTTTAGCATTTACATATATTTTACAATCAAGTCATTTCTAAAATTGATGATTTCTATCTATATTTTAGACTATTTAAAAGTTTCCTAATTTAAAAATTTCTCCTTAATCAACACTTGAGCATTTAAATCTATAGTGATAGTCAAGTGAGGAAGATTTTGACCATTATCTCTTATTCCTCTTGGAAATCCTTAGTTAATTAATATTTTTTTTCAAAGACTCGAATTTATGCAAGAATCTGTAACTTCAACTATCATTTTACATCCTTTATCTCTCATCTCATTATTTCAATCCTTTGTTACTTTATCAATACATTTCATTTTCTCTAAAGATGATGCCTCTACATAAGAGATGATGATTATAGGATTAATAGACCTAGCTACTATTTGTAAGGAATGGACTAGTTACTTGATATATGCTTGGAATTTTGCAACTTGATCCTTTAATTTCTTCTTGGTCTTTTCAATCTTCTTCATTCTTGACACAATAGTAGAGGTGATTATTTGGAATTCTTGAAATTTTTTGTTCTTTAATATGGTCTAAGATTTATTATAGTCATATGGTATTCTTCATTGTGGAGTTGGAAGTATGAATGTTAAGGCACATGGAATATCTTATTGTTTATCACCAACTTATTATTGTTGAATTGGACCTTGATTCTTATTGACTTGTTATTTAGTTTGCTTATCTTGGATATTAGTATCTATTTTATCTTGTAAATTAATGGGAACTTTTATTTGTTCACCTTTCTTTTTTTTCTATAATCCTCAAGGATCAATGGTTTAGGCTTGTATCTCTGTTATCTTTATTGAGATATAAATGTGAGAAAATAAAAGTGAGTGAATTCCAATATTTATTTATTTTTTTGCTAGTTGATTGTTATAACTATAGGTTTAGGCTTGTAAAATAGTTCTATTTTGTAGAAAAATATCTAAACCAAAGCAAAAAAAATTATGTTCGTGTATTTTAAAGCATTTATAAAATCTAGCTTTAAACCTCTTAACACTTTAAATAACATCTATATCTCCTATAATATATTTGTATCATTGAATTTTAAAGTAAACATCACATTTAATTTATTTAATTTTAATATTAATTTCTTCATATTAAAATAATAAATAATAGTAAATAACTAAATAAAATAACATCATTAAATATATATTTTATTAAATATAAGTAATATTCATTAAAAAATATTAAATATAAATTATATGTCATTAAATATATATATTATTAAATATAAGTTATAATCATTAGAAAACATTAAATTTATAAATATTAACAACTAATATTAATTTTTAAAATACACAATATTTTAATTAAATAATTATTATTTAATATATACAAATAAATTAAAATAAATATAACATTTTAATATTATTAAATATGTCTGATGTTAGCTGGCAGCTGGCTGGAATGGTGCAACAGATTTTACAGATTAGTTCTTTGATGGAGCTTATATCCTTTGTCCATATTCCTCGGGAGTGGAATAGGGCTGCTGATTAAAGATGGGGATGGTCACAATGAGGATGGCTGATGTGTGTTGCGTTGTTGCTGTTGGCGGGTCTTTGTGGCCTGGATTTTTTTTAATCTTCTCTTCTGATTTTCAATAAAGTTTTTACCCTCTTTTTATTAAAAAAAATATTATTAAATATAAAATAATTAATTGACAGGGTGTGCAAAATAACTACTATTTAGCAATTTCTATCTTCTATTATTACAAAGAATGTGGGACTAAAATTAAAACACAGCGTTCAAACGGTGCAATCCTGTCAAACGGTGGAAACGGAAATCGCAAACAGGTACGAAAATGGGAACAGCGAATCTGAACTGCAGGCGAGATTTGAAAAGCTCGGGTTAAGGGAAATAGAAAAGCACGGGTTAAGAGGGCCCTACATGGACCCGGCCACGTAAGCAGTCAACTGCTTAGAGTGTGCCGGTTAAGCCGGCCCGGTGTCAGCCATCGCGATGAAACGCCGTGCTTATCTTGTCTGGTTTCCGTCATAATTGACGTATGATTAGCAAACTGTTTTGTTCTCAGTTTCTGGTAAGAGCAGGGGATTGATATTAAATGTGATGAGGAATGTACTCGAAGACACATGGAGTCCACATTCACTGCTAAGTGTGTAAATTATTTGTACGATGAATTGTGTCGCTTAGGAGTTCTTTGTCGAAAGCAATATTATTTGTTCGCGCGTCTTTTCAAACCGCGGTGCTGGAAAGTAATTTCCAAGTACGAGAGGAAAGTTTTTTCGTAATAGATGTGACTGAATATTTCTTAGCATCGATTAGTTTCAAGTTGTCACATGGTTTTTTTCACAAATTCCATGGAATACGGAATCGATGCACATTTCTTTGCCAAAATTAGTGTAAACCAACACTCTTCTGGAAGGTCGGCTTTTACTGTCAATGTCCTTGAGGATCTGTACAGTCAACGTGTAGTAAAATTCTTGGACTATTCATGGAAAGAAAAACAAAAGAATTTGTCGAGAGGGCTTTTCACGTGGGCTTTCAAAATTGAAGGATGTTGAAGTCAATAGATTATTTTTGTCGCTTGCTGAAATTGAATGGTTTTGAATAAGTTTATGAAGGATCAAATCTTTTTAGAGTGTAAGGTCTCAATATGCCCAGGGACAAGGTCACAATTGTGTTCGTCAAAAGATCAAGTCTTGCTAAGTGTGAGGCCTCAATATGACAAGGGATGAGGTCATGATTGAGTCTCTCTAAAGATCAAGTCTTGCTAAGTGTGACGCCTCAACATGACATGGGATAAGGTTAGGATTATGTCCCTCTACTTTAGCGGGACAAATACCCCTTAGTCCTTCACTCATAGTCGAAGAGGTTTTAGCCAGACTTATGCTCCCATATTGAATAAATCAATGATTATGTAATTTTGATATAAAACCTTCCAACCAAAAAAAATTGTTGAAAAAGTTGAAATTATTCTTTTTGGTATAATAAAACATTTTTAATTGATATATATTTATATTTTTTATCCACAAACTTCATCTCTTAATAATGAAGTGTTAGTAAATAAGTGTGTCACAATCTTCCCATATGGATGCCATGAATTTACACATCCTTATCACAACCATTACCTCGTTGTCTCCCAATTTTTGGATTTTCATTGCTAGCCAACTATTTGAATACGATGGTTCTTTCATTAGTGTTGTCAATTATGAGGTTGTCTTTAATAAAGCTATAAAGTACCTTACACTTTTTGCAAGGCTTTTGGTTTAAGGCAAATAAAAATCAAGTAGTAAATTGATTGAAAAATACTCTTACAATAGGCTTTCACATGTTACTACTTAAGTTATCATTCCATCATTCCATAGAAGGGGATTTCCTATTTTTTTGCTAAGATAATTCAATTAGAAGCCAAGATGTTTAGCTGAGAAATTGTAGTGATGATATAGAAATATATATATTAGAATTAACAAAAGGTCATGTAAGCTACTAAATGGATATACAAAATCTTAAGTTCAGGGAGGAAACTTTTAAAAGTTTGTATCTATTTATGTGATCTTCTATTTTATAAGAAAATTTGATTTTAATTTGTGTCCACATTTTGTTATTCCACTAGATTGAGCTTGGAGTAAATATAGAAGCGCATATCCCCTACATTGAACTATGTATCCTTAACCTATCTTTTAAGCACACACTATTCAAAATTTAAATTGATTTTTTACCATACATCGGTCTTATGAATTCCTTTTTATGCTTATTTCAAGTAGTTATCACTGGTTGGAAGAGCATATTAGAGGCTATAGATCAAAATTTTGAATTTTCAAAAAATCCTAGCAAGACCCATTCGCCCTAGGGTGAATGAGTCTCAACAAGACACTCACCAGGAACTCTTTAGCATAGGTGCATAAGATCATAGCTTTCCTAGACTTGTCAGAAAATTGTAGATTCTGCTAGATTAAGGTTTAAATTTCATGTTCCAAGTGTTACATTGCATAATTGGGTTTGTTTACTATTTTTAGTTTTTCTCCTAAAATGTTGTTTAGGTTGATTTACCTTATCCTAGGTCATAAGGAAAATAACAAGATCTCCACAAAGGTTGAATCACCTAAGGGTTGAAAGTCATTCTTTCCCTAGGGGATCTCTTTTTCCTAAGGAACTAAGGAAAATAGGTGCATCATACCTCCATTCCATCTTAGGATCACCCATTTTCCAATTTTTCAATCCTTATGCTAGCTAATAATGGTGCCAAAATGCCTCATTGATTTTAAGTCTCACAAATCATACTTGACAAGCTCCTTCCACACCCCAAACTTCTAATCATCATGATCTCACACATTTTTTATATTCATCTAATCCTCTTCTTTTTCTTAAACCACCAATCCCACATCCACAACACACTAATGCGTCAAAATCCCATCAAGCACCCAAAGAATTTCAACTTTAATCCTACAACCCTGAGCTTCCTTGTCCCCACATTTCAACATCAATCCCATTAAACACAACACACATGCTCCAAACTTCAAACCCAATTTCATCCACCCATCAAAACATCCAAACATCATACTATATAGGAGCGAATTTGCACCCCTTACACAAATTCCCTTTTTACACTTCCTCACCTTAGAAAACCAAATCTGAAGGTGAAAATCCACATTAGCTCGCTGCCTTCATTCCACTTAGCATCTATTTTGTGCGCTAGTAGAGGAATAACTATCAGGGATGCCCACATGTGGCACGTAAACGTCCATGCAACACGCTTACGTTCTTGGCAGATTCCTGCATTTGAAGCTTGTAGAGGTGTTACACTTCCCATTCAGGTCAATTTGTAATGCCCCTCTTCGACCAAGCGACTTGAATATGGTTGGTTTTCTCATTCTCCCTTCAAATTCACTCTTCATTCCTTCATTTCATCCTTCTAAGCACTTAACTTGATCTCTCCAAGCATTCTAGCATTCACTTCTTGCACTCTCAACTCTCAAGCAACACTTTGCACTCCATAGAAGCAACAACAACACTCCATCAACTTCGTAGAGTAAGTGTGGAACAACACCATTGCAATAGGGGCTTGAGTCCTCTCATTTTCTCCTCCATTAGCTAGTGAGCTCTTGGTGGAGGTGGTAAGCTTTTCACTCCTCTCCTCTACGATTTGGTTGAGTAGAATAATATTGTTTTGAAGTGTTATTGTGTTCTTTACTTTCATCTTCCTTTATCATAATTTTTCTCCATTATTGTAATCTTGGATATCTATGTAGGTGGAAACACCAAAATGAGAGTTTGACTAAGGCAGGCCCCTATACAGCCCTCCAACAATTTTCCTCTTTCTTGTGTGCAAGTGGAAGTGTACTTGGAACTAGCTAGTGAACAAGCTCTTTTGTGAGATCATTCTTGTCACCCTAGCTTTAATATACTTGCTTTATCATATTCGATTGTATATTTCTTATTTCATAGTGTTGTTTTGTTCTCCTAAAAACCATTAGCTAGGTTGTCAGCTTGTTTTTTGAAGGTTCACATTTTTCCTTTTGGTCCTCTAGTTGTACGGATGCTAGCACACCTAATAGATGCTAGCATGTCGCACTATCGTCCCGGAACCACACTTTCGTCCTCAGGAAGAGAGCTACCTGAGGCACAATGTTGAACCTGAAAACTAGCTCACCTAGCCTCATTCTAAGTTTCAGGTATGCATAGTGGTTGAAGGACCTTGTTTTCCTCATCATTCTCATCCCTCATCTCCAAACACTCCTTTAAGCTGAGGTAAGTTAGGGAAGCCTTTTGCTCTTGGCCCTCTGTTACCTAGGGCCTTGAACATGGTTGGTCCCTCTCTCTGACATTTTTGGTGAACCTGATGTGAACCATTTTCGTTCCATTTTGTGATAGTGAAAGTTCCTTTCCTTGTATCCTAGGAGTGTTGTAGGTGTGAGTATTGTGAAGCTTTCACCTTACAACCCAACCTGCAACCCCTAGTAGGCATAGTTGGAAGGTTTCGTAGGTGTTGTGTAACAAAACCTTGAATGGGTCACCATCTTATCCTTTAACCTTTTAGGGACTCTATGAAAGTATCATCTAGTGTGTGTAATGGCCTCTTTCCTACATCAACCTATCCCCTCTGTGTAGCTTATGAGTAGTGATGCTGGCATAACCTTTACATCACAGGATCTGCCAATGGGTTTTAATAGGGAACCATCTCCTCTCTACATCCCTATATGAATCAACGAAAACATCGTAGTAGATGTTCTCATTGATTTGATGTCTCAAGTAAACATTATAGCTGAGGAGATCATGCTAATCAACTTCTTGCATAGATATGGGTACGATGCACCTGTGAGCACCATTTGCACACATGACAGACTTTCCGTGCACCCTTTAGGTAGTATTGTCTTGTTGATTTTGGTTGAACCTAAGTCTGTGAATCTTTTGTTTGACATAATCCCTGGGTCTGAACTCTTTAGAGTGAAGCTAGGTATCCCTTGGTTGGTAGCTATGAATGCAATACCCTCAATCATGCATAAATGTTTTAAAATTTATCCATGAGGGTTTTGTGCAAGTGACACATGATGCCGGTTATAAAACACCAGTCACTCATGGTAGCTACTCCTTGGATTACTCTTGGCCTACACTTGTTAGTCCTCTCCCACCTAACATGGACCTCTTGCATCAAACGTATCAAAATTATAAGAAAGGGCGCCTAAGGCCGAAAGTGAGATACCCTCTATCACCTTATGTTGTTTCACATAGGGCTTGCCTAAAAGTTGATAGTGATGCCGCTAAGGCACATAGAAGGGAAGAAGAGAAGTGGTCCTAAAATCCTTCTTCTTTCTCTTATGTTGTTCATATTGATGCTTCCTCTCACCCCACTAAGGTGCCATCGGATTTTGTTCTGCGTTTGCAAGAGAATCCTATGGTGCCTGCTTGGCGAAAGCCCAAGCGTCCCACATTTGAGCTTCTTATTCTACCCATGGAGCCTAGGCCTGTTTGATATAATAGGAAGAAAGGTCCCCATGGGGTCCAATCCTCTATGCCTCAACCTCCACGGCCTCCTACCGCTCCTGCTCCCAAAACAGTGAATGGGAAGAGGCCCACTACTGAGGCACTTGAGTTGACTCCCCTCACTACTTCTCAAACTGCTCCTCCTGCTCCCATTTAAGAGTTTGTTCCTCCACACAAATGTCTATAGTGGACACTCCTATGGGTGATCCCACAATAGTGGTTTACAATTTTTGGCCAAACTAGACACTAAAATTATTATTTTTATCTAAATCTTCACATTCGAGCACCTATAACAACTGAACTGCGAGGAATTTGAAGATGATGCAAACTAGATTCTCATCACATTTTGTCTATAGATTCTAAAAATATTTTTTTCAAAATTTTTGGAATCAGATTGCACTTCTTTTTCCATCTCCCACGAAAACTGGTTTTTTCAGAAAACAACATTTTTAAAAGTGACGCACACCGTATATAATGCATAGCTTTTTTTCC
Organism: Sequoia sempervirens; assembly: GCA_007258455.2. Lineage (NCBI taxonomy): Eukaryota > Viridiplantae > Streptophyta > Pinopsida > Cupressales > Cupressaceae > Sequoia > Sequoia sempervirens. Next base: position 183,758,593 of record VDFB02000008.1, on the reverse strand, counting down.
ATGAAGGATAAAATTCTAATTATTTTTGAATTTAGATTTGTGACTTCTGATATCTAGTGCTTCCACTTCGTTACATAGTTTTTTATTGAATATTTTTTCTTTAATCAAGTTTTGAAGTCAAACCAATTACAATTCAGACATAGCGTGACGATATAACGCGTAACTTTTTTTGTATATATTGAAATTCAATTTTTTCTTTTTTGTTGGATCAAGGAGTCAATTTCTGGTGCACTCATATTTTTCCAATTTTTTTTTGATAATATGCTATTTTTCTACATGTGCAAAACAAAGACCTTGATTTTCGATGAAAAACCTATGTTTAATAAAACTAAAAAAACAAATACATAATAAAACCAAAACATATTAAAATTATATTCGTTGGATAGCTCATTCTGAGGACTACCTAATTCCAATTGGGTTTGTGAAGATTCCTTCATTTTCAACCTCAATATGAGCTTCAAAGTGAAAAAATTTAGTTTTTTTTTTTTAACAAGGTCAAAAATCAGGGAAAAGGGGGGTTCTAGCGAACCAGGGTCCATTCGAACCCCCTTCAATATGCATTTTTCTTTTTCTTTTTGGGTGGGAAATGTGGGCCCAGTAATTAATGGGTTCGCTTGAACACCTTTTTGGTTCAGTTGAACTTGCAAGTTCATTTGAACCTCTAAAACCAATTTTTTTGCCATGGGGTCATTTTTTCTTAGTTTTCCTTCCTCCATCAAATTGTAAACCACTATTGTGGCTTCACCCCCATGGATGAGTAGGAGCCTTCTGTTCCTTCACAACATCTAGCCTCTGGTTCAAAGAGTCACAGAAACCGCCTTGCACATAGGTGCAAGTGTTGATGAAAGGCTCTCATGGCTGAGTAGGCCACCTTACAAAGGAATGAAGAGGAGATGACCGGCCCTGTATTAGGGCCTCCTTCTGAGTCCTCTTATCTCCTCCCCTCTGCTTCTGTTTATTCTAGCTTTGTATCGCTTATGGCTTTCGCTGATAGTGAGTACGAATGCACCTGACCCTAGAAAGGTGTAGGTGTTCATTTCTCCTTCGGTGGAGCGACCTCTGTTGATGTCCCTTCCAGATGTCCAACCTTTCCCAAAACCCATAGATATGATGAACAATTCAGTTGTATCTACTGCGGTTCTCTCCTCCTCTTCCTCCACGCTTCTTGCCTCGTATGTGGGGATTTTGCATCCTCTGATGAAGCATAAGGTAGAGTGTGGTCCTTCTAGCAATGGAGGATGTAAGAGGATCCCACCTTCTCTAAAAGGTGGTCCCATGTTGACTTGTTTAGTCCTAGTGATGGAACCAATCCCGTCTTCCCCTGAGTTCGTCACCGCTCTCGAATCACTCAATGAGCCTAGTAGTGAATCTTAGGCGCAACCTTCTTCTTCCATTGAGGTGAAACATGGAACTCTTGTTAAGTGCATGTTTAACTCTTTGGATGAGGCTCTAGCCTTGTCGATGATCTTTGTGAAATTGCTAACCTTAGCTCCACAAGAGTTTGTTGGAGAGGACCTTGCAGGGCCCTCTTCATTGGCCCTTGCTGCGGGAGGGTCAAACACTCCTCCTCTTAACATTCCACCACTGCAGGCTCATCCTACTTCCCCCTATGATGATCTAGAGCTTCAAGCAGATGACCTCTTGTTTGATCAGTGTTAGGAGGAGGTGTGTTGTGATGTGTTCCCCCGTGATCATTCTATGTGTGCCTGGATGACCCTCGTCACCCCTGTTTGTGCTTGGATATAGGCATAGTTTTTGTGTTGTAAAATTTCCTCTATTTGTATCATCATTCTTCCATGTTTGTGACTTGATTTTTGATAAATTAGGGACAATGCAAATTGTTGGTGGAATTTAAGCTTCCCTTCCATGTTGATCCATCTTTTTATTTTTATTTTGTCTTCTTATGCATTCTTCACATGGTCTGATGTAGTAGGGGGTTGATGACAGTTCATTTTATATACTATTACTATACATACATACATACATACATATATATATATATATATATAAAATATCAGGCTACCTTTGTGCCTTGTTTCTATGTTCTTTTATTTTTTTATTTTTCTTTGTATTTCTCTCTTCTTTGCTTGAGTTGTCCCTCTCATGTGTGACAATGCCACTTCTACAACACTTTGATTTTCATAAAATGCATTCGTTACCCATGAATCTTTTCTTGAGAATATTCACAAAATTCTTTCCAAGAATCATATTCTTGACTTGAAACCCTAACATAATGTGTTTCCTTCATCATGGGTTCATAAGGAAAGAACTTGAAAACCTTCCTCTGAAGTGGGAATAGCTTTGACCTTCCCCTTGCGTGGGGGCATCTTCTTCCTTTCAAATTCCTTGATGAAGTGAACATCTTTCAAAAGGATTCCTTGATGATGAATTGATTCGAGAAAGAAGCATCCCTTCTATACTTTCAAACTATGCGTCCCTTGAGTGGAACCCTTCTTTATGTCAGGTTCTTGAGGTACCCCTTTGAAATTATTCCAACTTGTTGACAGTCTGTGAGACTGTCTACTTTCTTTCTTGTGTGGCCGCATTCTGACATGTTCTATTTGCGGGTAAACATGTCACTTTACGAGTGTGCCTATGAAGCCACTTTTCAACTCTATGGAGTCCCTTTCCTTGGGTTTCCTCTATGTAAGAGATCTTGGGGGATACCTTCCTACAAGTCTATGGGCTTGTAGGAAGCTTCTTCTAAGCTTCCTCCATGTGAGAGATCTTGGAGGTGGATCCCTTGCAGGTTTGTAGGTCTGTAGGGAACTTTCTTTGGGTTTCCTTCATGTGAGAGATCTTGAAAGACACCTTCCTTGTAGGTGTATGGGTCTATAGGGTGCTTTCCCAGATTCCTCCATGTGAGAGATCTTGGGGTATGGTTCCTTGCAAGTCTAGGGGTCTATAAGGCACTTTCTTGGGTATCCTTCATGTGAGAGATCTTGGAGGACACCTTCCTTGCAAGTTTGCAAGCTTGTGAGGCACTTACTTCTCAAGGCTTCCTTCATGTGAGAGATCTTGGGGGTTGCCTCCTTGTAGGTCCATGGGCCTGTAAGATGCTTTCATTCTTCAGCTTCATAGTTCTATGACCTGGCTATGAAGTCTTTTACTTGTCCTAGGCTCTCGAGCTTTCCAGATTGTAGTTTGCTTCCTCGATGGTTTATGTATACATTTCTAACTCTACTACTTCTCCAATCTACTTTACTGAAGCACTCATTAGTATTCGTGCTCATTAAAGTGGGGGAAAAATGTATAGGAGCAAGTTTTCACCCCTTACGCAAATTCCCCTTTTACACTTCCTCACCTTAGAAAACCAAATGCGAAGGAAAAAATCCACATCATCCTACTACCTTCGTTCTACTTGGCATTTGTTTTGTGCGTCAATAGAGGAATAACTATTAGGGATGCCCACATGACATGCAAACATCCGTATGACCCACTTACGTCCCTGACGGATTCCTTCGTCTAAAGCCTGCAGAGGTGTTACACTTCCCATTGGGGTCAATTTGTAACGCCCCTCTTCAACCAACCGACCCGAATATGGCAATTTTTCTCTTTCTCCCTTCAAATTCACTCTTCATTCCTTCATTTCATCCTTCTAAGCACTCAACTTGATCTCTCCAAGCATTCTAGCATTCACTTCTTACACTCTCAACTCTCAAGCAACAGTTTTCACTCCATAGTAGCAACAACACTCCATCAAATCCATAGAGCAAGTGTGGAACAACACCATTGTAGTAGGGGCTTGAGTCCTCTCATTTTCTCCTCCATTAGCTAGTGAGCTCTTGGTGGAGGTTGTAATATTTTCACTCCTCTACTCTACGATTTGTTTGAGTAGAATAATTTATTGTTTTGAAGTGTTATTGTGTTCTTTACTTTAATCTTCCTTTATTATATTTTTTCTCCATTATCACTATCTTGTCTGTCTATGGAGGTGGAAACACCAAAATGGGGGTCTGACTGAGGCAGGCCCCTATACAGCTCCCCAACAATTTTCCTCTTTCTTGTGTGTAGGTGGAAGTGTACTTGGAGCTAGCTGGAAAACAGGCTCTTTTGTGAGATCATTCTTGTCACCCTAGCTTTTATCTACTTGCTTTATCATATTCGATTGCATATTTCTTATTTCATAGTATTGTTTTGTTTTCCTAAAAACCATTAGCTAGCTCGTCAGTCTATTTTCTGACGGTTCACATTGTCCTTTTGGTCCTCTAGTCTTACGGATGCTAGCACACCTGAGAGACGCCAATGCGCCACACTGTCGTCCTAGAACCGCACTTTCATCCTCAGGAAGAGAGCTACCTGAAGCATAGTGTTGAACCCAAAAATTGGCTCGCCTAGCCCTATTCTAAGTTTTGGGTCTGTAGAGTGGTTGAAACACCTTATAGTCATCATCATTCTTGACCCTAATCTCCAAACACTCCTTTAAGCTGAGGTAAGTTGGAGCATTCTTCTGCTCTTGGCCCTCCATGACCTGGGGCCTTGAATGTGGTTGGTCCCCCTCTCTTACACATACAAACAGTCTCCAATATCTTGTTATCAACCACCACGACTTAATCTCACAATTTCTTTGGCACAAGAAGTTAAAAAATAAAGTATACACTCAAGGGAATTCAAGTAGGACATAAAAATAAAAGTTACACATTCCAAGAACTATGTCCTTATCCTTTCGACAAATCCATCACAATGATCCCCTTCCTCAAAGCTTTGAGATTCCTAAATTTGAAGAATGTAAAGGAAAATGAGATCCTAGAGCACACCTTAAGGAATTTTACATAGCATACCAAGAGGTTTCTTGTCTTGATGCATACCTCTTGAGACTATTCCCTAGAAGCTTAGGTGGGCAAGCCCTAGATTAGTTTACACACCTTCCTAATGGAACCATCACCACCTTTTCCAAACTAGCCACACAATTTGTCACAAATTTCTCCTACTCAATGTGAGTACACTCTATTAGGAGAGCTTATTGACATAGTTTTCCATAAAATAGTCTAAGAAAACTTGATCCAACTTCCAACTATAAAACTGCTTAGTGAGGATATTCCCAAACCCTCTTGGTATAAAGAACATTCCTTTTGTGAATACCATCAAGTACATGGACATAAATATCAAATTTCATGAGACTGAAAAAACTCAATGTAATATCTCATTAATTGAGGAGAAATCGCGATTGAAGTCCAAAATTCACCTAATGAACAACTGGGTACATATAAATAATTGCTTCTTTCACACAATGATGGTAAAGCTTATGCATCTTATAATTTAGCTCCCTATACCTAAAACAATAATATCTCATCTAATTTCATTATCGGTCACATTGAATAAAGTCTTACCCAAGTATCTATCGTAACCATCAATGTATCTAATTGTGTTTTCACTACCCATCATGATCAAGTTACCATCCAAGAAGCCTCATCCTTCTCCCCATCTATACACAAATATAACCTCCTTCACCACTTAGGAAAAGCACTAGCAAGAATTTCCATTCTTTAGCTACTTTGAAGATCTCCCATACACAAAGAAATCCTTGAGAAAGCCCTCCAAGAATTATGTTTCCCTAATGATCCATTAGGTAACATTGATTAATTTCAAGATATGATGGGGCACTTATCTTCTCCACAATCTCTCACATTTACACTAAATATTTTCCTTTTATCGACCTATCTCACAACAAACCATTATATCTTGAAGCCCTTATCCATAAAACCACAATCATACATGCAGGAACCTTCACTCGCGCATTCACCTCATATACCATACTATCCATACCCAACACTCTCTTGTTTTCTAGAACTACCTGATTCAAAAGAAAAAACCACATTCACACAACTATATGTTCTGGAATTTTGGGGACGTCAAAGGATGAATGAATGATTACCTAAAACATTCTTATCACATTTGTTTTGGGAAAATTTTTTTTCACAATGATAAATCCTTTTGCATCATTTGGTGGGAAATAAGGGGTGAGTAAGCATAAAATTAAACACATCATCTTTTGAGTATCTTCCAGGCTGTGAAACTTTGTCTTATATTTTCTAGTTTCCTTCATAATTGACATTTGATTAGCAAAACCATTTTAAAATGTGATGATGAATGAACTCGAAGATAGATTCAGTGCGTGGAAATTAGTTGTACGATGATCTGTCACTTGGGAGTTGTTTTTCAGATCAATATTATTTGTTCGCGCATCTTTTCAAATAGGGAATCCATGCACAATTCTTATACAAAATTAGTGTAGAACAAACACACTTCTGTTAGGTCAACTTTGATTGTCAACATCCTTGAGGATTTGTACAATCAACTTGTAATAAAATTCTTGGATTATTCATCAAAAAAAATTTCATTCGAGCTTTTAAAATTAAAGGATGTAAGAAGTCAATGAATTTTTATCTTATATGAAATTAAATGGTTTTCAATTAGTTTGTCAAAGATCAAGTTGTTGAGTGTGAGATCTCAATATCATAAGGAATTTGAGATGAATATTGTGTCCCTCTATAGGAGGACAAATACTTATTAGTCCTTCACTCTTACCCGATGAGGTTTTATCTAAAGACCAATGTTCTCATATTGAATAGCTAAATGATTATGTAACTTTGGTATTAAACCCTCCAATAAAAAAAAAGATGTTGGAAAAGTTGAAATTATTCATTTTAGTATAATTGAAGTGGGAGATATGGTACTGACACATCTTTGAAAATAAATATTTTTGAGTCATGCCTATAAGAAACTCAAGTGGAAGAAGATTGGACAATATAAGTGTAGACACCAAAATATAGTATAAGCCTGCGACTTCAATATTCTTCATAATTCGTATTTCTTCCATGGTCATGATTAAATAATGTTAATTATTTAATTAATTCACACTTTTCTTTATTCCATCTGATTAATTAAATAAACCCTTTTTATTTAATTATGTTACTAATTAACCTTATCCTTCTTCTTTAATTAAATAAATTCTTTTATTTATTTAATTATTCATTTAAATCCCTTCATCACTTAATTAAATAAATCTTATTTATTTAATTATTCTTCAAATATCAAATCTTGAATTAAATGAATTATTTAATTCATAAACCCTATTTTAATGCATTCCTTTATATTTAGATAATTGTGCAAATTATCTAAGTATTCACTTTTACTCGACTCAAAGATCTATTTAAATCACTCAGTTAACTATTGATTTAATGTCTGAGTGGCTTTCTCGAGTAATCTCTTCGTCAAATCATTCAATCATCCAGTGCTAACTCAATTGCATGTACATGCAGATTAATTAAATATTCTTATTTAATTAATTAAATCTTGTGTGTGCATTCAAACAGAGAGTTGCTTTAATCCATCTTTATCTTTGTCATGCAAAGATAATTCTTCTGTTTTTGAATACCATTTACTCAAAGATTAAATCATTTATTTAATCTTTAATTCTATTTCTAATTTGTATCACTCATGTCACTACTAACAGTTATCATAATGCATGTCTAATCTGTCGATCTCAACCGTTCGCTGATCTTTCAATCCTGACCTATCATTCGAATGATCAATTTTCTATATATTGATCTGTCATTCATCATTCGAATCTCTCTCGAAATCGTATGACTTTTAGAGCAATTATCTTGAATCTTCGATGTTTTTTCTTAATCACAACACTTAGGCTATGCTTGCACGAAATTTGAAAATTTGAGGGCAAGTACACTACATAGACAAAATGGAGAAGAGTAATGGAGGTTATTCAATAGAATTGATCGCATGTTTGGTAAAATAGTTTCTTTTAGGCATGTTGTTCTTAGCTTTCTCTTGTGCTCGATTATCTAAGCTTTGAGGATTTGTTAGTATAGTTTGAATAGATTAGATTCGAATTGCTTAACTCTCTTGTGTGTTTTTTTTTGAGCTACATTTGGTGAACCCGACATGAACACACCATCTTTGCGTATCCATAGACTTTTATTTGATTTTGTAGGTTTTTGTGTGGAACGACGCATCAGTTTGATGAAATGCCACAATTGATATTTAGAGACACATCAGTTTGATGAAACAATGCAATTGACTTTATTGACCATATCTGTGATCGAAAATGATGCATCTAGAAAGGAAGGAATCACACATCTATCATTTTTTGGGCTACAAATGACTAGTAAAATACCACGATGCATTTGGCAAGGAAAATGACACATCCGACTGGTATATTTTTAGGTTTAGACTTTCAATTTACAGTTTCCTTTCATTTTTTTATTTTCACTAATCTTTTGTTTTCAGCATGTGTCTTGAGGAGTTAACGAAGTTTTTGCAGATCAATAATCAAAGACCAATATCAAATTACTAATGAATCTTTCTGTAGAACGCATGTCGAAGACCCTAGTTAAATTTTTAAAATAGATTGTTTAGTAGTGTAGCAAATCTTTTATTTGGATTAAAATTAACAAGTGTCTACTATGTCTGGTGTGAAAGCACAATTGTGTAATTACCCTCACGATTTGGTACATCGAATTATCCTCTCCCCTTGCACATTCGTGTGATCCTGGGTGTAAGAGAAACCGTTACCAACTCTAGAACTTGGGCCTGTTCTGGTGGGAAAAAATACTCACCCCAGGATGACTCAGACCGGTAGCACCCTGAACTTGAGGGACTTCCATCCGGTATATAAAAGTGGAGTCTTGGGGAAATCCCAAGAATCACGTGTATGGTTCCAACAAGAAGGATTTGAAAGGGGACTCTTGCCACATGGATCATACCCTACGAACAAAATGCCCTAATTAAACACCTTTGTTTGTAGTGTCCAAAATCCTTCTATTTACTGGTAAAGCAGGTAAAACCTATGAAGCCATCTCATATTCTTATGGTTCATGTGTAGTGATGAAGATATGCCATGGGATGTTCATGGGTACTGTAGCTTGGCTGCCCTGAATGACGTTAATGAGCCATGGAGGGGAGCCAGAGGGTTCAAGCTACTAACCATCTGCCTTGAATAAGTGTAGCTGGGGAAACCCAAGTGAGAACTCAATAAATACTATCCTTCATAGCCTAGGATGTACTTTTCTGTTGTCAAATTACATGTTCTTTGAGTCCAGAATGAAACTGAAAACACTTTGTCTTATGATTGTATTTGTTTGCCAAAACTTGATCATAGAAAAACAACGTCATTTTTATATCTCTATTCATTGAAAACACAATAGAGTCGCAATTGTTCACCAGAGAGTCACAATTATTCTTTCGAGTTGCATCTGTTTATTCTAGAGTCGCAACTACCAGATTAGCTCGCATTTTCTTTGTTGAAAACTGCATCTGTCTTAGAAAACTGCATTTGTGATATTCTGTGATGCATTTGATAAGGTGAGTCGCAACTGCAGTTTTGAACGATGCATTTACCACTATCGCAGAACTTTCACTAGTGCGCAGAGTTTAGGAAACCAGATATGTTATAATTTGAGTCACAATTTCCATTACGAGTCACATTTGTGAAAAAATAAACTACATCTGTCTGACATAGACACTAAATTTTATCAAAAACACGCAACTAATTACAGAAAACTGCAACTGTAAAACATAACCACATTTGATAATTTCTGCGACACATTTGCTAGATTATTAGAAAACCAGAATTCACAGTCACTGTCCAGTCAACATAGTCATACAAGTCTTTGATATGTCTTGTCATACTAGTCCTTGAACAAAAACCTGAAACGGTTTGCTCAATTTTGCATCCTTTAGGTATCATTTAGCAATTACTATAGTCATTCTGATTCAGAGTTTTACTTTCATGTTTGAGTACATATTGCCTTGAAGTAGACTTCTAGGAAGGTCACTTGTGCAAACTTTAGGATAGGTCCACCATCTACACTCTAGAAAAATCATATCATCAATGAAATATGTCATTGAACCTAGTCCTGTCATCATATCCTTTGACCTACAGAGAGTCCTCCTAGCTCATCAGTCTAGTTAGGAAACTCAACTTATCTTTGATCCTAGTCCTACATTGGTTCCTTGACATAACTAAATTGACACCTTGGTTGGACTTTAGGTAGTTGGTACCCCCGTCTCAGGTTTATAGAATTGATTACCTTAGAAGCTTGCTTAGACTTTGCATCCTTAGATATTGTCAGTTTAGACTAACGTCATCTTAGAACATTCCTTATTCTGCATTCAGGAAATCCCAAAAACATAGACTAGAGTCATACTGTCCATAGACATAGTTTTGCATTCCTTGCATATTGAGCTTATCTTACATGGTTGAAACTAGATCTAAGAGAAGAGAGAGAGAGAGAAAAGATGTAGAACCCAAATGAATTCATCAATCCATTCTCCTCAAGACCTCACAAGACTTTATTAGACAAGTTCATGACTAGAAACACTCAAGGACACATTACAATAGAAGACATAGAGGCTACTGCACAAGACCCTGAGTTTTCCTCTTTTGTAGATGAGTACCTAGCAAACGATCATCAACGATACTTAGCCAAATTGCTAGTTGAAGGCGCTACCTTACCTACAGGATTCAATATTATCACCTTACAAGCTCAACCTACACAAGGGACAAACACAATGATTGCTAGTACTACTATACCTCAGGTAAATACAACCATACCATCTGGGACACCTACACATAGTACGATAGTCCATACGTCTCCATTTGGTATGTCAGGCATGACATCGGGATTTAATTTCACTGTAGGGGCATCATCGTCCACTCCCTTTGGTACTCTTGTTGGGAATAAACGATCTAAAACGTCAGCTCCTACACCAAATGTTAGTGTCACAAGTACCATACCACAGTCAATAGCCATACCTAGTGTTCATGCCACAGGTACCATACCACAGTCAACGACCATACCTAGTGTTCATGTCGCTAGTACTATACCGTAGACTACACAAACAAGAGGAATTCCCTCATTCCAATATGGCAATCATAATCCATTCTCCCAGAGTGGTAGTCAGAATCCATTCACACAGAATCCAAGTCAAAACCAATTCACACAGATTTTGAATCAGAATCTATTCTCGCAGACTGGTAGTCAAAATCCATTCACACAGATTCCAAGTCAAAACCAATTCACACAGATTCTGAATCAGAATCCATTCTCATAGAGTGGTAGTCAGAATCCGTCCACACAGATTCCAAGTCAAAACCAATTCATGCAGAATCCGAACCAGAATATAGTCACCAACATTTTGAATTAAAATCTACATCAAATACCAACATTCAATTGAAACCCATCAAGAGACCTTGGATTTCATAATACCTACATAGACCCGCATAATCCATCCAACACATCATTAACCCAGGTTGATGTCTTGCAAACACAAATGCATGCACTACAAACACAAATGGAAAATATGGCGGTGTCAAGTAAGAAATCCTTTTCAACAAAGGACATATGCCCATTTCCCTTTGATAGATCATTGTACATGACACCTTTCCCTCATGGGTATGTCATACGGAATCTCCCTAAGTACAATGGCAAACGAAATCTGATAGAACAGATAAGGGAATTTTCTACCATGTGCATAGATTTTGCTTATGATCCCACATATCTTATGAGACTATTTCCAAGAAGTCTTGTAGGAATTTCACTAGAGTGGTTTCCAGGTCTAGACTATGGCATCGGATCTTGGGGAGAACTGGCTGAGAAATTTTTTGAGCAATTCTCCTTCAACATAGAACACGAGATAAATATAGCAACCTTGTGTCACACAACACAAGACGAAGGTGAAACTTTTATCTCTTTCTTCTAGAGATGGAGGACTATAGCCAACCGGTGTCCTATTGAGATACCTGAAAAACAAAAAGTCACTATGTTCTAGGAAAACCTTCATACAAAACTAAGGAGTAACTTAAGGGTACATTGTTGTACATTCTTTTTGGAACTAGTGGAAAAAGGGTTATAATAGAAAAGGATCTCATTGAAAAAGGAGAACTTAAGACATCTACATCTAATAGAAATCTGATAGTGCAAAATGCCCCTAATGACAGAAACAAATTTTGGTCTCAAAACAAAAATGTCACCAATGATGGGGTAGTTGATGCTAAAACTGTACAAGCAAGACCAATCATCACATTACAAGGATCTAACTCTTCAGCCAACATGCTTAACGTTGTCAATCAACCTTCCAACACTGTCCAAAATACTCAATGCCCACAACAAAGGAGGTTTCAAAAATGTGAGTTCAATCCCTTAGGGGAACCCATTGAATCCGTACTCAAACAACTATTACAACATAATCTTATACAACTTCAAGAGCCAAGACAATATGATCCAAGACAATTTAAACCAATTTGGTGGGATGACAATGCCTTTTGTGATTATCATAGAACTAAGGGACATAACCTACAAAATTGTCGCCAACTAAAAAATATCATACAAGATCTTGTCAAAAAGAGAATTATTGAAGTTAGTGGACAGAAACAAAAGTCATCAAACACTGATCATCAAGTCTTTTCTGACCCACTCCATGACCATGGGAAAGGGAATGTCCCCAGTTTGAGTACCAAGACCAATATGTCAGCCAACTATGTGAATATCAAGCATGATTATAATAGTGGCAAAACCATTAATCACCTTCACGCTGCCAATGAGAATATCAATACCATTACTATCAATACAGACCCTGAGTGTGCGGTCAACACTCATCGTACTAAGATCACTATCCAAGGTCCTCCAGCGCAGCAAACACCACAGCCTTCTAAGTCACAATATATCCTACTTGACTAGTTGGGGAAGACCCCAACCCAAATCTCAATCTTGGAACTATTGCGTATTTCCCCTGAGCATCGATCTATCTTAGATAAAGCTTTACAAAACACCATTGTCCCAAATGATATCGATGTCAATCGCTTCCAGGAAATGGTGGGCTACTTGACCAATAATCATCATGCCACATTTTCTCAACAAGAGTATGCAGCTGAAAAGACAAACCATAATGACCCTTTACATCTTGAAGTCCTTGTTGATGACACCAAAGTTAGATGAGTTTTGGTAGACGGAGGAGCAGGGTTAAATCTGTGCACTTTAAAATTGATTAAGGCATTAGGTTTCTTAGAAGCATGCGTAGACACAACCAAAATTATTGTCATTAAAGCTTATGATGATGAGGAACAAAAATCAAAGGGGGTGGTAACACTTCCTATCAGAATTGGTCCTACAGTAATGGAGACAAAGTTCCAAGTCTTGGATCTCACCCTTCCATACAACCTTCTGCTAGGCAGACCATGGATTCATGCCATGAAGGTGGTCCCTTCCACATATCATCAATGTCTCAAATTCCCTTACAATGGCACTGAAATAACTATAGATGGTGACCCAGATCCATTCCAATATTGTACCAATCTAAAAGAGATACCCCAATGCCAAGTGCCAGTAAACCAAGAGGCTTCATCATCCAATTCATCTCACCATGTCGATCCATCCACACTCACTCGAACATCTATTTCACCTTCAATTCCTACCACTCCTAGGGTTGAGATTCAAGACAAGGGTTGTGGAGAGTATTACATGAAGTCATCTTATTGCGTTAGCCATCTGATTCCTCCTAAGTCATATGGTTTACCTACATTAGATAGGAGACAATCTATGGTCACTATACACATTCCTCCCACAACAACTTTCACTAAATGGGGAGAATTAAGCAAAGAGGCCATAAATATGGAAGATGTCACCTCCTGGCTGTATAGGGAAGATGATGAAGAATCTCTCTCACTTGTTCACATTCCTACAGATCTATATGGAAAGGGTTTCACAATCATGCAGAGCAAGGGATATAATGGACAAAGTAGTTTAGGCTTAAATCAAGATGGGAGGATTGAACCAATCTTTGTTTCTTAGTGGCCAAAAGGCTTAGGGCTTGGGTTTCAACTGATTCAGATTGGCGTTCCTAGTACCACATCACCCTTAATTGAGGAAGTCAGTGCTTTAGAAGATATTGAGATATCTCACAAACCATCTAACCAATATCACTGTGACTCCCCTGACTCCAATGACTATGAGTGGGATTCCCTATCCTCTACCTCTTCCATGGACCTTGACAAGCTATTTGGAGAACTTGACTTAATGTTAAGATCCTCACCAAATCCATTGAATTCCTGTCCACCAAAGAATATGACAAAAGAGGAATGGTTTAAACATTATTATTGGGAATCACTTGATCCTACCTCTTGGCAACCTGATACATCTGTTTCAGATAACCAAACCTTCACATTAGGCCCACCTCTCAATCCACCTAGATCTAAACCTAAGAGCAAAAAAAACTTAGTACAAGACTTTTGTGACCATATGAACAACTTAGTCCTTACCTTGACCCCATTAAACTTTGATAACTCTGGTGATGACATGCCCTTAGTTTATCCCCAACTCATTGATTGGGACCAACAAGACACACCTGTCTTAGACATTTTTGAGAGTGACGAAGCAATTGTTAAGTTCCTGGGATTACTAGAAGGCATACCTAGCAGTGATCACAAGGTTGGTTTTACCATTGACTTGGACAAAAAAGCATATTTTGGGGAATCTGTTCAACCCTCCAGTCACAAAAATGAGAAAAAGAATAAACAATATAAAAAGGACGAGTCTCTAGGTGAAAACCGAAAGGTGCCTCTAGATGATGAAAATGTAAAAATAAAGGATGCATCTGAAGGTGAAAACTTCTCTGAGGCACCTACGGATGGAGGTTTGAACATTATCCTCGTTGCACAGGAGAAGTCACCCATGCTTGTTGAAGAATCAGTAGAATTCAACATAGGCACAGAAGAGAATCCTCGATTGGTTTATTTTGCAGCGTCATTGACAACAGAAGAACAACCAGAATTCCACAACTTCTTTGCATAGAGACAAATAAATTTTTCCTAGTCATATGTAGACATGCCTGGGTTGGATCTTGAACTTTTTCTACATCACTTGCCCTTACAACTAGGTGTCAAACTAGTGAAACAGAAATTGAGGAAAATGCATCCACAGATTGCTTTACTAGTCAAGGAAAAACTCAAGAAACTGTTAGACGTTGGTTTCATTAGATCAATCGACTATGCAGATTGGATTTCCAATCTTGTACCAGTCACTAAACCAAAAGGGGGAATCCACATCTGCACCAATTTCAGAGATATCAACAAGGCTTGTCCTAAGAATGACTTCCCTTTGCCTAACATAGACATGATAGTAGACATGACAACAGGATATGAGATGTTTTCCCTTATGGATGGATTTTCAGGATATAATCAGATCAAAATTGCAACTGAAGACCAACCTAAGACAACTTTCACCTGTCCTTGGGGAACGTATTGTTGGAATGTTATGCCCTTTGGACTCAAAAATGCTGGAGCAACATATCAACGTGCCATGACCACCATTTTTCATGATCTAGTACACACTCTTATGGAGGATTATGTTGATGACCTTATAGTTAAATCCAAGACAAGGGAAAAACATTTATAGCTTTTAGACAAGATATTTCAAAGGCTGGAGAAGTATAAAGTGAGACTCAAGCCCAAGAAATGTGTGTTTGGAGTAAAGTTGGGAAAGCTTTTAGACTATATAATTTCTAGACGAGGCATTGAAGTGGATCCGGCCAAGGTAAAAACAATCATAGACATGCCTCCACCAACTAATCTCAGTCAGCTAAGAACATTACAAGGGAGATTGAAATCCATTAGAAGATTTATAGTGCAGTTAGCAGATAAGACACATCCTTTTCAACATTTACTTAAGAAAGGGGTACCCTTTGCATGGATAGTTAGGTGTGGAGAGGCTTTTCAAATGATTAAAGAATATCTACTCACACCACCAGTCTTAATGCCACCTGTTGAAGGATGACCACTGATTCTTTATATTACAACAACCCATTCATCACTCAGAGCATTGCTTGCACAGAATGATGATGAAGGTCATGAAAGGGTAGTATTTTATATCAGTCAGACTTTGGTAGGTTATGAGCTCAACTATAGTACCATTGAACGTGCCTATCTTGCAGTAGTATTTGCTACCCAAAAACTAAGGCACTATATTCTAAACCATCAAACAATGTTGATTGCTAAAATAGATCCTCTAGAAAATATCTTCTAAGCAAAGCAACATTCAGGACGATTGGCCGAATGGGTTATGATACTTAGTGAGTATGATATACAATATGTGGAGAGAAAGGCTATTAAAGGACAAGTCATTGTTGATCAGTTAGTCAACGCACCAATACAAGCAGATCATCCATTAGTTGTAGACTTTCCTGATGAATTTATATTCACCATAGACACAAACATAACATGGAAACTGTACTTTGATGGCTCACATACAAATCATGGCTCAGGGGCTAGTATACTATTTATCAAACCACAGGGTGATTCCATCCCTAAATCATTTAGGATTGCATTCCCATGTACTAACAACATAGCAAAGTATGAGGCTCTAGTGATAGGGTTACGCATGGCAGTCAAGTGGAAAATTAAGAACCTACAGGTATATGGTGATTCTCAACTAGTAATCAGATAGGTAAATGATGATTATGAGACTAAGGATGAGAAGCTTGCTCCATACAAATGCATGCCTGATAGCTTTAAAGAGTAATTTGACAAGGTCGAATTTCATCAGATACTGCTTGTTCTAAATAGGGCAGCAGATGCTATGGCTACTATTGTATCACTTCTAGACATTCCTAGCAATGTGCCTAAGTTTGAGTTCTTGGTAGAACAACTTTTGGTCTTAGCCTACAATATCCTAGATTCTGAGATGGTATCTAAGATTGTTGGTCTTGATTCCCCATGGTACAAAGAAATCTATGACTACCTTCATGCTGAAGTCATACCCACTGGCCTGTCAAACAACCAACGTAGGACATTCCTCCGCAAGTCAGCCAAATACACCATCGTCAGAGACACCCTATATAGACGCACCTTAGATAATACCCTACTGAGATGTATTGATTCCAATGAAGCACAAGCAACCTTGTGTGGGGTGCATGAGGGTATATGTGGTTCCCATTCTAGTGGTCCTACCTTAGCCAAAAATATTATGAGACTGGGTTATTATTGGCCTACTATGGAAAATGACTCATATGTCTTTGTAAAGAAATGTCACCAATGCCAAGTTCATGGAGACTTGATACATGCACCAACACAGGAGCTCCATCCTATAACATCACCATGGCCCTTCACCCAATGGGGACTCGACCTCATAGGTAAGATCCATCCCACATCATCCAATGGCCACAAATTCATCATCATTGCCACTAAGTACTTTACGAAGTGGATTGAGGCTATTCCAATGACATACATTACCAACACACAGATCTCTAAGTTTATCCTAAACTATATCATCTGTTGGTATGGTGTTCTTTAATCCATAATCATGGATAATGGTTGTCCATTTAAGAATCAAGAAGTCCGCCATCTTTGTGACGAATTTCATATTCAACATCACTTTTCCACTCCATACTACCCACAAGGTAATGGCCAAGTAGAGGCATCTAAAATAACTATCATTAGAATCCTCAAGAAGACTGCCAATGATGTTGGCTATGATTGGCATTTATAGCTTAATCCCACCTTATGGGCTTATCGTACAAGTATCTGTACTCCCACTGGCGCCACTCCCTATTCACTAGTATTTGGTTTTGAAGTCATTCTTCCTATTGAGGTCAAGATTCCTTCCCTAAGGGTATCCTTGAAAGGGCACATTGATGATGAAGAGTACCGAGTATCGAGACTCCATGAGCTAGAATTCCTAGATGAGCGAAGATAGAAGGCACTAGACCATCTCCAAGCATATCAAAATCACCTTCGTCACAACTATAACAGGAAGGTCTTGAACAAAAACTTTGACATTGGTGACCTGGTCTTAATGGAGAACCCAAAGAATCAAGCAGATAGAGAGAAACTAGGAAAGTTTGAACCTAACTGGTTAGGACCGTATATTGTTACAGAAGCCTTTGGATCAGAAGCGTATCAACTCTCCACTCCTAAAGGGGAACCATTGTCCTCGCCAATCAATAGTATTCATCTGAAGAAATTCTACGCATAGCTTCTGAGGGCCTACTCTTAATCAACAAAAATACAAAAAAAAAATAATAATAATAATAATAAAAAAAAATCATTACCAAGGTGAAAACTTGGCAAACAGGCATCTTGGTAACACCAAAAAAATTAGAAAATCCAGAAAATAGTAAGGACAAATAATTCATCCAATAGTGAAAACCATCTCGGTGGCACTTTGGATACGTACCATGGTGAAAATCTGGCAAATAGGTGCCATGTGTAGTTAACTCTACTCCTTTGTCTACTATTATTCTAATCTACTACCTTGTACATAGTCCACTACCCTGTATATACCATCTATCCCTATACATACTACCTATCCCTATACATATACCTTATCTTTCCCATCCATCGCTTGTACATACCATTCATAATAAGTGGTATTCTTTCCCATAACTTGGAACGATTGACATCAAGTGCATTTCATATCCTCCATTTTACCCTATTCATAATCAATTGGTCTTATACTCAACTAGGGGAAAACACTTGACGTGCGTCATATCGATTCTTCCATTGGCTGTGTTGAAGACATCAAAACCATAGAAAAATCCAAAAACATCACAAAATGACCTGAGAAAACACAAAAACATCAGAAAACTTCAAAATGACAAAAAAATCAAAACATGTCAAAAATCCAAAAACGGAGTCAGAGTCAGTCGCATTTGTCAATCTTTGTCATTGGTTGAACTACGTTGCCTCTGCGACTGGACGTAGGCAAGGCCATCTATCAATGTGCCCCCAAGGCATTAGGTTAGTTTGTTTAGGTTTGTCTGTATAAAATCATGATTCAATCCATATGTCTGTATGACAAGGTCATTGGTTGTGTCGAACTATGAGGTCTCTGCGCGTATAACGTAGGCAAGGCTATCAATCGATGAGCCCCCGAGGCCGCACTAGGTCAGTCCATTAGGGTTTGTCACATTCACTATCACACATGTCTTCTATTTGTAGTCAGTCTTGTTAGTCAAAGTCAAGTCGAACTACGAGGTCTCTGCATGTATAACATAGGAAAGGGCATCAATCGATGAGCCCCCGAGGCCATACTAGGTCAGTCCTTTAAGTTTTTTCATCACACACAGTCAATTGTTAGCACATCATATTAAGTCATGCATCAATCTAGTGAACAAGTCAGCAATGTCTCTAAGTCAAATCAAACAAATTGCCAATGAAACAATAAAAAAAAATCAAATAATGTCTTCTACAGGATGTGTCCTTGCAGATAGACATCATTAAAACAATCAACCTTTGTCTTATTCAGGATGAGTCCTTCCTGAATATTGATATCAACAAAACAATCTATGTCTTATACAGGATGAGTCCTTCCTACATATCGACATTGTCACACAGTCAACATAGCCTTACACAGGTTATCACATCAACGACATCTGAATCAACATCTTATACGATAAATTTCTTTCTAAAACTAGGCTTTGTCATGCCTTATACAGATAGTCATAACATCGAAACCAGACTCAAAGTATTATCTGGTATGTGTATCTCTTGAAATCAGGCTTTATCAATCAAAACAAATCAAACAAACAGATCAAGTTTTAGCAAATATTTTATTGGATTTTTGAATTTATGGCTTTTTTAGCTTATCATTTCATTTGACTTTATTATGGGAATTATGTTACTAGCTTTCTCAAGGATGTCCCATGAAGGATTTAGAGAAGCAATGATGTATCAAAATTCTATTTTCTTGGACTGTTGTCTATCAACTGTCTTTTAAATTTGGATTTTGAGTCATGTTACTAGTTTCCTCAAGGATGTCCCATGAAGGATTTAGAGGAGCGATGATGTCTCATGAACCATCTTTTATTTTTTTTGTTGTTTGTGCTTTGTCTTGACAAAAAGACTGGGGCAACTTGTGCCCTTAGTATGAGTTAACGTCAATCCTTGTCTGCGATTGTCTATTATTAGCAAGTGGATGAGCTTGCACACCTTGATCTATGTCATATCATGGTGTTTTTCTCCATTTGTATTAGTCCCACCCAATGATGATAAAGTGCAACACCTTTTGTGATACAATGAAACATCGAAGATTGCTAATACTAACATCCATCACATTTCTTTCATTATTTCTCAATCTTTCTTTTCGCACTAATAGTTCTTCTTTCTTGCATTATGATGGGCTCTTGTGACACACAACAATATAAATCATCCTGCATACACATTCATGTTAGTAAATATCATTTTCAAATCATACATCATCAATCATACATACGTCTTGCATTAGAAAATATAAAAACATATAGGAATTTATTATATCTAGGACATCATGGCATAAGAGACAATTCTCATCATAGATTACATATCATAAGCATTCCATGTACATCACAAATGTAAATACAGGCACCACATTATATCTGTATAGCATCACATGTAGAAAGCATTGTACATATAACATCATATTGCATCTCATAACTATAAAATGCATATATCACATCGAATCAACATCACAACATAGGCTGCATAAACACATCATAAAGTAGATACGATCATCCATCACAAGGCATATCATATAAACATAACATGTACACATAAACGGTTGCATAATTAATCAATAGAAATGCATATCATGAGAATCACCACCAAAATCATATATATATATATATCGCTCAACAGTGTCACATCACAATGTCATAATGTATCAATAAATATGGAAGCTCGTAGGCTATATGATCATAATACAATGTCTCAATACATATCAAAAAATGTCCCTATCCTGAACTACCACTGCTATCATGACTGGAGTGTGTGGATGACTGATGCCAGGAACCTGATGACCTATGCCCTAAAGATGGCCTATCGTATGGACTAGCTCTGCGTGGCTGCTCAACACCCTCTGTGCTAATTGTCCTGCTATGGGTCCTAGTCTGGGACCTCTCACTGCATGCCTCTGAAAAAATTGGGGCCCATCTCTTTGGAGGAACTGTTGTCTCATACAAATCTCTGTAGTAAGTGGCTCTCTCCTCGGCTCTGACTAACTCTCTAGCAAATGCAGCTCCCAACCCAGTGCATAGAGCTCTAATCTTTGTAAATATTTGCTTGGTCTCCTGTCTCCGAGCTATGGCCTGATCTCTATCCATGACGGCTCTATCCCTCTCCATCTGTAAAACATCTCTCTCGGACATCATGACCCTCATTTTCTCCTCCAAGGATGCAACCTAAGCACGGAGTGTAGCAGTGTCGGGATCAACTACCCCTGTGTCAACCTGTCTCACCCTCAGTACACCATCATCCTCATCCTCCAACTCCTCTAGAATCCTATCTCGAATCTCCCACTCATGATCATCATCCTCCTCATCATCATCCTGATAGGCACCAAGTAAGCCAAGGGCATCAATCTCCACCTCCACTCTTTCTGCCTCCTCCTCTACATGAACCTCTGGAATGCCTTCCTCTGTGGGATGCTCCTCCCCTCCGCCAATCTCAACATGCACCTCCTCCCCACCTCTTCCAATATCTGGCATGGGCACATCCTTCTCCCCCCTCCCTCCTCACGGATGGGTGATAATGGTGGCCCTCATCCCCTCCGTCCATGCCTCCCTCTCCTACCACCTCGCCAACCACCTCCACCACCATCTCCATCATCACCATGACCCCCTACACCTCTTCGACCTCTGCCTCTTCCACACCTGCCGTGCAGTCCTATCCCTCACCACTCTATCGATGCAGGTTGATCTGGATCTGTAAGGGTTATTGGCCTGTGCACAACCCACCACTGATCGTATGCCTCTATGGTACCTGGGTCTGTTGCACCATCTCTCCATCTCCATAGAACTGCCTGCAATGCATCAATATCTACTTCAACAGTGGCCACTAGAATCTCTAGACCCCATAGGGGGATCTCTCATGAGGACCTCGCAAACTCGGCTCGTCCTCTCGGCACATCCTGTGCCTCTGTGAACTGCCACAATACACGGTCTAGAAAATGTCCCTCTATAATATAGACATGTGAAACAGTCTTCCCAATCAGGTATTGTGTCTGGTGGAAAAAAGGAAAATGCTCATCCTCATCTAACCACTCTGCACATCCCAAGTACGATCTCCATGTAAACTATACCATAGTGTCGATGGCATGTCTGAAATACTTGGTATCTCCCATGTGGTGCTGAGTGTTAGCCCCCGCATAACAGAAGGGATAAGGGGCTCTGTGTTGTACATCAACTGTAACTGGTGGAAAAAAAATGGCAATGTGTTCCCACACCCATACCATCAGGAGCGTGGTACTATAACTCATAGATTGAGCCTCTTGATAGGCTATATCATGCAAATAAAAGTATAACATGTTGAGCAGACAAGGACCCCAAGCATATACCTCCCGTCACTCTAACATACCTACCAACATCTCCCCCCAACCCATAGGAAAACCATGACCTTGACGGTCAGGAAGCACTATACCACCTATCAATGTACACAATAGACAATCCAACTGTCTATACCTCTGTGCCAATACACGCCATCTAATCTCATAATTATCGAAACCTAACTATCTGATATCAGCATGAGGGTAGTATCTACACATCTTAGCGAAACCCCTCTGGGTATCATACCTCACCCTCGTGCCTTTGATGGAAAGTCTCAAAATCTTGTAGATGTCCTCTAAGGTAATTGTCGCCGCTCCAATAGGCAGGTGAAATGAAGAAGCCTCCAAGTGCCACCACTCGCATAATGTCATCAGTAGACCCTGATTTTCCCGAATGGCAGGCATGTCTGTCACATGAAGAAGACCCAAATTCCATAGGAATCGTTTCTTCATGCTCTGCAAGCTATCTCGGAAGTGAAAAGTCATAGGTCTCAAATCTCGCATATACACAGTGTCTAAAACAACCTACAATGGCATCATATATGCCTCATGTCAGAATCAATCACCTATCCTAGTGCAAAATGACAAAATCACATGCTATTCAAATGCGTCATTATTTTGCAAATGCGTTGCAGAAAACCAAATGCGTAGTTCAATTTCACAAATGCGTCATTATTTATCACATGCATCACTTTCAAATGCAAATGCGTGCAAAAATAATAAATGCGTTTGTGTAAATCAAATATCACATGCAACTGCATAAATCAAATATCAACTGTGTTGAAATATTCTCACATGCATTGAACATAAAACAATTGCGGCTATTTTAAATGCAAATGTTTTTCTATTTAGCAAATGCGTGGAACTAAAATACAAATGCGTTGAACTGTGATAACCTACGTTAAAAAATAGACGTAAATTTACAAATGTGGTATTCCGCATGCATATGCGTTGATAACGAAGTCAAATACGAATTTTTAAAAGAATGATGCATAAAAAAATTTGACAATAAATGCATCAAAAAATGCAAAAACCTAAAATTCAAAAGTCGAGATTAAGGTACATACTGGGGGGTCCGCGTTAGCTGGCCGCCTAAAGGTTTGGATCCTATATGCTCGATGGTGGGTGTGCAAAATGGGAGACATTTTTGCTGAGGGTGCAGAGCAAAATCTCAAATCTCAAAGCTATGTGGGTAAAAATGAATAGGTTTTTACCCCATTTTCTATTTATACCTAGGGTTTTGGTGGCATTCCTTTCTACTGGCTGTTAGTGTAGGTTTTTTTAATATTATTTTCACTACACATTATTAAGCATACCTTAGGTTATAGGAGATGTGGTTCATGTGAGGACACATGGCGTAATCCATCGATTGCATGTGTTGCTCCCACTCACACTTGGGTGGTTGAGTTTCACACCCTCTTTTGGCTTTATATGTCACCTCACAAAACCACTCATCTGTCTCTTTCTGAGTAGGTTATGCCACATGTTTGGTATTTTCCAAGTAGGCATAACTCCCACCTAATTTGGTTATTTGGGAGTTATTGCCCCTCTTGGAATTATTTTCCCATATTCTACTATATATTTTGCACTCACCTCTCCCTCCTATCTAGTCCAGATGAGTTCATATTAACTCAGTCAATTCAAGGGAGAGTTGATGCATATTGTATCATTTAGTGTGTGATAATAACATCATTTTGTTATTGCACTATATTCCAACATTTTATCTCTTGCTACTCTCATGTGGAAGGCTTATCTTGGTTTTGCAGGTGAACCTGGGTGCTCGAGTTCATCAACAACTCTTACACTGGCCACGTCAATTTCCAACTTCAATCGACCTGTACCCATCCTTACCACTTCCAACTTCAATTTCATCAACTCCACTGCATTTCTGACTATCCAATGGACTAATCAGGATTATTTCCGAATTTTTTAAATTTTTTTTCAAAAATTTGTCAATTTTCTCGAGGGGGCATACCTTCACTTGTTTACACTGGGGCATGACTGGGGCATATTTTTATCAATTTTCTTTGACACAACGCAGAAATGACATTGTATCAAAGAGGGGAAAATGTAGACACCGAAATCTAGTCTAAGCTTGCGACTTCAATATTCTTCATAATTCGTATTTCTTCCATGGCCATGATTAAATAATGTTAATTATTTAATTATTCTCTAAAGTCTTCATTTCTTTATTAATTAAATAAATCTAATTATTTAATTAATTCACTTTAACTTTTATTCTTCTATTAATTAAATAATCTTTATTATTTAATTAATTCACACTTTTCTTTATTCTATCTAATTAATTAAATAAACCCTTTTTATTTAATTATGTTACTAATTAACCTTATCCTTCTTCTTTAATTAAATAAATTCTTATTTAATTTACCTCTGTCATATTTCAACTATAATTAAATAAATTCTTTTATTTATTTAATTATTCATTTAAATCCCTTCATCACTTAATTAAATAAATCTTATTTATTTAATTATTCTTCAAATATCAAATCTTGAATTAAATGAATTATTTAATTCATAAATCCTATTTTAACACATTCCTCTATATTTAGATAATTGTGCAAATTATCTAAGTATTCACTTTTACTCAACTCAAAGATCTATTTAAATCGCTCAGTTAACTCTTGATTTAATGTCTGAGTGGCCTTCTCGAGTAATCACTTCGTCAAATCATTCAATTGTCCAGTGCTAACTCAATTGTGTGTACATGCAGATTAATTAAATATTCTTATTTAATTAATTAAATCTTGTGCGTGCATTCAAACAGAGAATTGCTTTAATCCATCTTTATCTTTGTCATGCAAAGATAATTCTTTTGTTTTCGAATACCAAACTCGAAGATTAAATCATTTATTTAATCTTTAATTCTATTTCTAATTTATATCACTCATTTCACTACTAACAGTTATCATAATTCATGTCTAATCTGTCGATCTCAACCGTCCGTTGATCTTTCAATCCTGACCTATCATTCGAATAATCAATTTTCTATAAATTGATCTGTCATTCATCATTCCCATCTCTCTCGAAATCACATGACTTTTAGAGCAATTATCTTGAATCTTCAATGTTTTTTCTTAATCACAACACTTAGGCTATGCTTGCATGAACTTTGAAAATATGAGGGCAAGTACACTACACAGACGAAATGGAGAAGAGTAATGGAGGTTATTCAACAAAATTGATCGCATGTTTGGTAAAATAGTTTCTTTTATGCATGTTGTTCTTAGCTTTCTCTTGTGCTCGATTATCTAAGCTTTGAGGATTCGTTAGTATAGTTTGCATAGATTAGATTCGAATTGCTTAACTCTCTCGTGTGTTTTTCTTTGAGCTACAATAAAAAAATCAAGAAGTTTTCATGAAATGCTTATGAGTTGGAGCTACCTACAAGTGTGGACATCTCACCAATTTTCAATGTTTCTAATTTGTATACATAATATGAATGAGAGACATTATAGCAGTAAGAGAAAGATGAAGCACCACTAGAAAAATAGATGGGACAACTACTTGAAAGATAATGAGAAGAGATTGAATGTATTTTGGACTCTAGATTAGGAAGACTAGGGACAAAGAATATAATGGATATCTGATAAAATGTAAGAATAGACTAGTGGAGGAAACCACTTGGTAAAGCCCAACAAAAGTTGAGTTCTACCAGTTTAGCCTATAGAAATAGAGTTATTAACATGTAGAAATAGAGTTTCTCACTTGTAGCAATTAAATTTTGACTTGTAGCAACTTAGAATTTTAGTCAATAAGTAGTGGCTCATAAAATTTTGTACCCTAACAGTTTGATGTAGGGGCATCATGTTTATTTATTTGTTTATTTTGGTGCATTCATTCTTCTACCCTCATTCATACAAGTTTGTGACAATTAAAAATTGATTTCATTTTACCATTGGAAGGGAGAACTACCTATTGTCTATAGCATTAATGAATAGCAACATGGAAAAATGGAGAAGAATAAATCTAAGAGGGAATTTTGAACTCAAAAAATAGTTATTGAACATTTATGATAGATTTTTGAGTGTTGGACCTAGTTTATGCATGATTTTTGGCAGAAACTTGTAGATTTTGGAAGAAAAAAGAGAGAGAAGAGGAATAGAGGAAAAATAAAAGGAAAAGAATCAAAAAGAGGGAAAAACCTGGAAAACAGAGAAGAGAATAGATACAGAAGAACAAAGGAACATGTGATAGATGAACAAAAAAAGGTTTATCCTAGTTAATTTACTTGTTGGATCTAGGATCTCGTTTCCTACTTCACAATAGCTAAATATTTCACCTACAACAACTGTTTTGAGGCCTCTACAAAGGTTTTGTCAATTTCTTTCAACAACACAACCTCCTTTATTCATTTTGTAGCTCAAGTTTGGTTAGGGTTTGGGCACCTACAACAAGGTGGGGTGTCGTCATGTAATATCATCAACCTAGCCCATATAAGGCTTGTATAGTTAGTGAATTCAATAAGAATTAAATAACACATCCTCTTATATTATTAGAGGAAAATCGAGTTCTAGGTCACATTCATAATCAATCTTGAAATTCTTTTGGCTGAGAGCAAGGCATGGCGAGTTATGCAATATATGAGGACACCAACAGAAAAAATAAATAAAATCTCCCCAAGAAGAGCAACACTATGTTGTGGTTATGACTCCAACTACCCTAAATCTTGTACTAATCTAATGTTACACCAAGAGATTGTTGTTTGACATCATATAAATTGGAATCCACTGACACCATTCAAGCCATTCATCCACTTAGGTCCAACATGCTCATTAGGTATTTTATGAAATATTATCACACACCATGCAAATATTGTTGACACACATCCTTAGATCCATTAAGATCTCCACTGCACATTCACATTAACCAATAACAATGAACTCATTAGAATAGAGTTCTAATGATTAAATTGATTTTTGCTAGGCCTAAGAGGAGCAGATTGTGTATTGATATTATATTGAAATACTGTTTACATCATTATTTTCTAAGGAGAATGACATTTTAACTATCATAACTATTTAACTATCTAAACAGAAAAATAAATTTACAAACATGTGTTAACCTAGAAGATTAACACATACATTAACATCCCTCCTTAATCTGAAGGGGGTTATTATGAAACTATGCAATATTTTTGTATAATCATAAAATTGCACCACTTGCAATTTCACATACATTCTCTCATCCACTTTAGTGTTCACTCCCTTAGCATCTTGAGTAGGCTCATTTTAGCCCCTGCATCAGCCTTTTTCATTCTCAGGATGCTCCAACACCCTTTTTCTCAGCAGCCACCTTCATGCATCCACTTTGCATCAAACCTTGCCCTTTTCCCATTCGTGTAGCTTTGTAGTGTGATGTGTCAAGACACTAGCATGCCATGTAGATGTTCGTGCACCACGCTAGCATCCTGCGACATTTCAACACTCAAATAGCTATCTACGAGCATGCTTGCCAAGTTTTTCCTCACCTTTTGTCAGTGGTAATGGCTCAGGATGCCTTGTAACGGTTGGAGAAGCTTCTTTTCCCTCCTTAAAATAAATCTTTTCAATCCCTTTGGTCCTCTAAGATCTTCTAACTTCTCCCAAGTTCTTCTAGCAACTCTCTTTTATCTCTAGCCTCATTGTGGCTCTTCTCCTTCTTGGCTTCTCTCTTAATCATTTTTCCATCTAGCTCTTGCTTACACAACTCCCTTATTTGTCACAACATGTTCAAGCTCTCACAACACCCTTTTGGCTCTTGTAGCTCTATCTCCCTTTCCTTATGCTTGTGAGCATCTTGGGATTCCATATCCCCTACCATTTGCATTTTTACTTTGTGATACAGGTTCTCCTCCTTGAGTGGGGATTGCTTTTATCACCTATTTTGTGATACGGGTTCTCCTCCTTGAGCGGGGTTTGATTTTATCACTCACACTTGGTGGTGCGGGTTCTACTCCTAAGTGGGTTTTGCTTTAACCACTCACTTTTTCCATTTAAGTTACACTCTCTCTTTCTATCTAGTTGTTCGTGGAGGTGGGAACACCAAAATGGGGGTTTGACTGAGGTAAACCCCTATACAACCCTACAATTTCTCTAGATCTTACAGACGCAGGTATTGAAGAAATTCAATTGTTGGAGGCTTCATCACTCGCATGGTTGTAAGTATTTCTTTCTTTTCTTCTTCTTATCTTTATTAGTTCTACTTCATTTCATTGGAGTTCTATCACATTTTGTTACTTTCCCATATTTGGCAAGTTCTCAGCAGTCGGAGTAGAAGTAGGAATTTAAGTATTTTATGTGACATTCTCACTCTCTGGTCCATATGAGATGCCAACACACCTCTGGGACGCCAGCATGCTACCTATCGTATGTATTCTACACTGACGTCCTTTGGCCAAGAGCTTGTCAGTTTGTCTAGAAAATCTCTGTGACCTGCTCTTCCCGATTCTAAAACTCTCGCCACTATTCCTGAGCTAGATTAGGGAAGTTCACCCTGTGAGGATCTTTGAATGAAGAGAACTCATGAGTAACGAATCCCCCTCTTCTACATTTTTGTAAACTCAATGTGAAGAGGATACTTTAAAAAAAAACTAGGAATTTATTTACCCCTACTTGTCAGGGTCATAACTTTTGACTCAATGCTCAAAATTTAGAACCGTTTGCACCGTTGGAAAGGTCTTCTAGAGAACTAGTTTAGTCCCTAAAATACAAGTGCCTATAACAATTGAATTTGAGGGACTAATACAAGTTTCAACCTCAAATTCTGCTCCGAAGACCTCTGAAAATGTGAATTACTAGAACTTAGAAAATATGAAGAAAATTGTAATGAATTTAATATCTTCTTTTATTAGTTCATCATCTAATTTTGTTCAAAATGTTAATGATATTCCATTTCATGCATGTGTGATGGTGACTTGGCTTTTCCCATGTCACTTGGTATATTTGATCCTTCTCACGAAAGTCCTCTTGCTTTAGAGGAGATTTTGTTACAAAAAGATGAAATCATTGATACCTTTCTTAATGTTACTCCACCTTCCCTTCATTCCAATGGACTCTTTTCTAGAGATGTTGCATTAGTGAATGATGAATCTCACTTTCATTCCAATGCACTCTCTTTTAGAGATGATGCATTTGTCAATGATGAATCTCCTCGCCATTCCAATGCACTCTCTTCTAGAGATGCATTTGTGAATAATGAATCTCATCTTTGTTTTGATGCACTATCCTCTAGAGATGATGCATTAGCTTATGATGAACCTCCTTCCACATCTGATTCTCCCTGGATCGATGTTGAGAATGTTTCTTCAAATAATTATTCCACATTTGATCCTGTTTGGATTGATGTTGAGAATATGTCTTCAAATAATTATTCCACTAGTTGTGATGAGTTTGCAAATGTAATCTATCTCTACTACCTCTCAAAGGCCTAAGAGACTGATCATTTATGTGACTCTAGCTAGTCCTTCTCCTAAAAGAGTTTGTTTTATTGATGGTGTTCCATTCTATGGAAACTCTCCCGATCTTTCTAAGGCTCCCTCTTATAGAGCGGTAGCCCATACTTATGAGAATAAAATGAATAAACAACCAATCCTTCCTCAAGCACCTAAACCTACAACTAAAGCACCCAGTGATTATGATCTTGTCGAGCAACTATAGGTTACTTCGACCAAGATTTCACTGTGGTACTTGCTTCAGTCTACTCCAGTTTATCAAGGAATGCTTTAGGAAGCCTTGCAAAAGATCCTCTTGCCTTCTTCCACTAGGCCAGCAGATGTTGATGCGTTGATGGCCTATATTCATGCAGATTCACCAAATATTACATTCTATCCACAAGAACTCCCACCTTTGGAAGTACAGAAACAAGTGGATCCTCTAATAATCATAGTTAATATTAATAAAATTGGCATTAGAAATACTCTTGTTGATGTCAGTTTGGCACTCAATGTGTGTAGTATTGATATATTACTTAAGATCAATATCGATCCATCCTCTCTTAATAATTCTTCTGTTGTTATTCGTGGGTTCGATAATGTTGGGTGACAAGCTCTAGGTACAATAGTATTACCTTTGTAGCTTGGACCCGTTACTGTACCTACCCCTATATATGTTATGTCAAAAATGTTACCATATAACCTTCTTCTTGGTAGACCATGGATTCATGCTATGGGTGCAGTCCCATCTACCTTGCATAAATATATTAAGTTCATTGCTAACAATAAAGTGGTCACAGTGAAGGCTAACCCTGATGCTATGCACCTATGTGAAATGGCAGCTACTGGTCATGTTTTAGTTGTGCCTACTCTTATTCCTTTAGTATCTTCCAATGTGTTAATGTTTACTCTAGTAGTATCTACTACAAAGGATACTCTTGAGATAGATGTCCTTGAGGAAGATCCTTTTGAAGCAAGGAGTCCTAAGTATGCTCCTTCTACCTCCTCTCAAAAGAATGCATGTCTTGGTGATGATTGGGGTTCTCTAGACTTTATAGATTCCTTCATCCAGGAATATAAAGTTGACCCGATACACTCAAACCTTCCAATAACATTTTTCAAAATTGCTATCGAAGATGATCACTCTTCTATATCATGGGGTATGGTTAATGCAAATTGTAATGTTCTTGGTGTTGATCCTCCTTCTGAGGAAGATGAATGCACCATTGTTAAAAAGGATAATGTTGTTATCCCTATCAAGGTTGATAGTGATCTCATAGAGGAGCATAATCCTCATTTATGGAATAATGCTCTCTATGGAGATCCTCCTTCTTTGTCTTCTATCTTCATGCCTTCCTCTTCTTCTTGTGAGTGATCAAACATTTATCCACAAGAGAAAGGTTTGCTTCCTGTTCCTCATTCCTTGTCTGAGCAAGAGTGTATTTTTTTGAGGCTTCTAAAATCCCGCTTGATCACTCTTCCTTTTCCTACACGCAATAAATTTCATAAACATGATGAAGCAAAACATTCTTTCTATGCATACCATCGCGTGCCTGTCCATTCCACTAGTGAATTTAAGGCCTTGAAGGATAAAATACAACTTTATGATTCAGGTTCCATCAAACTCCCGTGTGATTGATGCACTTGCCTTTTCTTCACATGACAAGTGATATTGAGGTCTACCTCTATCCTGCATGTTCTAAGTATCTTTCATGGTTCTCCTCCCCTATGCATTGGGGGTAGTGATAACTCATTCTGAAGATGTGCACATCCATCTTAAGGACATTCTCTCTTCTCTGCATCTTTCAATTGAAGTGTCCCTTGAGTGGACCCCTCTTCTTTTAAACATTTCCTAAGGGATCCCCTTTGAAATATTTTCTCTTGAACAAATTATTTTGCATCTAGCTTGGGGGCAACCTCAAACAGTGCATCCCTTGAGTGGAACCCTCTTGTTTTGAAGGGTTCCTAAGGGACTCCTTTGAAATTTTTCCAATTTTTTGACGATCTGCATGATTGTCCGCTTACTTGCCTACGTGGCCACTTTCTGACTCTACGAAGTTCTCTTTCCTAGGTTTCCTCCATGTGAGAGATCTTGGGGGATACCTCCCTGTAGGTCTAAGAGCCTATAGGGAGCTTCCTTTGAGTTTTCTCCATGCGAGAGATCTTGGGGGTGGCTCCCCTATAGGTCTGTGGATCTGTAGGGCACTTTCTTGGGTTTCCTCCATGTGAGAGATCTTGGGGGATACCTCCCCTGTAGGTTTGCAAGCCTGTAGGGAACTTTCTTGGGTTTCCTCCATGTGAGAGTTCTTGGAGGACACCTTCCCTATAGGTCTGTGAGCTTGTGAGGCACTTTTCTTAGTTTCCTTCATGTGAGAGATCTTGGAGGACACCTTCCTTGCAAGTCTGAGGATCTGTAGGATGCTTTCTCTACTTCCTCCATGTGAGAGATCTTGGGGGACACTTCCTTGTAGGTTTGTGGGTCTGTAAGCTACTTTTTTGGGTTTCCTTCATGTGAGAGATCTTGGAGGATACCTTCCTTGCAGGTCTGCAGGCTTGTGAGGTGCTTACATTCTTACATTCTCTTTCTTCTCTTTTGTATATACCAGATCGAAGACTTGCATCTTCTTCATCTTGAGTGTATGCTCTTTGTCTCTTCAACATCCTATAATTCTTCTATAATTTGGGGATGACACATACTACTAAGAGAACCTTCTAAATCGAGGTCTCTTTACTTTGTTGACTCAAATCCTTTAGATTTTTATGTTCTAACATTGTTGAATGGTGTAGGTATTTCTCTTGTCTAATGCATTTGTGTTGCAGGTCTTCAGCTTGGGGGCACACTTCCATGGTTCAAAGAGTTATTTGCTTCCTCTATAGTATCCTTTTGGCATATGATATTATTTAAATGTTAAGTATATTTCCTTTAGCATGCATATTAATGTAGATTCATATGCCCACTAAAGTGGGGGAAAAATGTATAATCATAAAATTGCACCCCTTGCAATTTCGCATACATTCTTTCATCCACTTTAGTTTCCACTTCCTTAGCATCTTGAGTAGGCTCATCTTAGCCCCTGCATCAGCATTTTTCCTTTTCAGGATGCTCCAACACCCCTTTTTTAGTAGCCACCTTCGTGCGTCTGCTTTGCATTGAACCTTGCACTTTTCCCATTTGTGTTGTTTTGTAGCATGACGTGTCCAGAAACTAGTGCACCACACAGACATCTGCGCGCCGCGCTAGCGTCCTATGAAATTCCAATGCTCAAACATCTTTCTACGAGCATACTTTCCACTTTTCCTCACCTTTTGTTGGTGGTAACAGCCTAGGATGCCTTGTAATGGTTGGAGAAGCTTCTTTTCCCTCCTTAAAAGTAGTCTTTTAAATCCCTTTGTTCCTCTAAGATCTTCTACCTCTAGCCTCATTTTGGCACTTCTCCTTCTTAGCTTCTCTTTGAAGCATTTTTCCATCTTTCTCTTGCTTGTACAACTCCTTTATTTGTCACAGCATGTTCAAGCTCTCACAACACCCTTTAGGCTCTTGTAACTCTATCTCCCTTTCCTTATGCTTGTGAGCATCTTGGGATTCCATATCCCCTACCATTTGCATTTTTACTTTGTGATACGAGTTCTCCTCCTTGAGTGGGGATTGCTTTTATCACCTCTTTTGTGATATGGGTTCTCATCCTCGATCGGGGTTTGCTTTTATCACTCACACTTGGTGGTACAGGTTCTACTCCTGAGCGGGTTTTTCTTTCACCACTCACTTTTTCCATTTCAGTTACACTATCTTTCTATTTGGCTGTCAGTGGAGGTGAGAACACCAAAATGGGGGTTTGACTGAGGAAAACTCCTATACAACCCCAAAATTTCTCTAGATCTTACAAATGCAGGTATTAAAGACATTCACTTCCTAGAGGCTTCATCACTCACATGGTTGTAAGTATTTATTTCCTTTCTTCTTATCTTTATCAGTTCTACTTCATTTGATTGTAGTTCTATCACATTCTGTTATTTCCCCAAATTTTGCAAGTTCTCAATAGTCAGAGAAGAAGTAGTCATTTAAGTATTTTCTATGACATTCTCACTCTCTGGTATGTACAAGACACCAGTGCACCTCTAGGATTCCAGCATGCCGTGTTGTCGTCTATATTATGCGCTGACGTCCTTTGTCAAAGAGCTTGTCAGTTTGTCCAGAAAATCTCCATGACCTACTCTTCCCGATTTTAAAACTCTCGTCGTTGTTCCTGAGGTAGATTAGGGTAGTTTTCCCTGTGAGGCTCTCTAAATGAAGAGAACTCGTGAGTAGCAAATACCCCTCTTCTACAATATTGAATTACTCAAACTTCTCTCAGCCAAGCAATTTGGTGAAGATTTTATGGCTGACCTGAAGCTTCTTAAAAAGAACTTGTTATAGTTGAATTTTTTTGAACTAAGCTTTTTACCTTGACAAGGTTCAAACTTTGATATTGAGTCTATTGCCTTGGCAGGTCTCAAATTTGATAAAGAACTTGTTACTTTGACAGGTCTCAAATTTTGATAATGACCTTGTTGCGTGGACAAGTCTCAACTTTTTATAATAAGCCTATTACTTGGAAAGGTCTTAACTTTTGAAAAATGAGCTTGTTTCTTTGAAAAGTCTCAACTTTGGACTTGTTTTGTCCATGTTGTAATTTGAAAAATGGCCAAAATTTAGTGGTCAATATGAGTAGTCACCAACTATCAATCTAAGGCAACCATTATCATTTAAAATTATATCTAAAATTTATTTGAGATAGCACACATTAAGTGTGTTCATTAAAAGTAATATCTGAAATGGCACATTGAGTGCAATAAAATATTAAAGTTACCATACCAATCACAAGGTGTCAACAATCTATGAAATTTCCACTTGAATCTGACATATACCAATATTCCCCCCTTGGCAGATCAGAGAGGAAAATGCAAACAACACGATATCCTTGATGGAGTAATAGAACAAGAGACAAATTATTTATCTCCATAGCCTCAAAAAATTAGTAAAGGCCAACATCATCATAATCATCATAAAATACATATCCAACATATTCGACATAATCATATTTTTTAGCAAAATCATTCTTATCATCACTAATAAAATTGTCATCACCCACAACAATATTGTCGTCAACAATGGCAATGTTACCAATATTATTGTCATCACCAATAGTAGCATCACTCAACATAACCTTATTTGCTGAGCATCTTCAATATTACCAAAATTATTCATGGGAAGCAGATTCACTTCATCAATATTCTCAACAATTGAATACTTATCAAATATACTGATTGACATCTCAAAAACATCAACATTGATTGGAATTAATGTAGGCTCAATAATATCTACATCATTATTAAAAGAATTATGAGGAATAACATCACCACCACTATGAGTGAGCATATTTTCACCATCAATAATAAATTGAACTCTCTTATAAGATTTTTTTAACAAAGCAAACTTGGATCTCCAACTTGAATGATCTATCCAACCAAAATTCATATGCCTTGTAGATTTTGAAGGTGGAACTTGTAGATAACGATGCTTGGTAGAATGATTATGCAAACCACATGATGTAGAAGGGTGTAGATCAAAGAAATTACTAGAAAGATGACCTTGATGACCACAATGAGAACAAATTTGGACATTATTTGAATTTGAAAATATTGTTTTTGTTGGTTAGCTTTTTGAACTTCGCAAGAGTCATCATCACATCTAGACTCAACATGAGATTTGTTCATATGTTCCACTAATACTAGGCTTGGAATATTCTGGGATACAAGAGCCAACAAAACCCTTGTAACCAAGACCACATTTCCCCCTATTTGTTTTATGAGATTCTGAAACTCTCACAATGGGTTTTTGTTTTTGTGGTTTTTTTTGGTAGCATTTTTGTGTCACAGTTTTAGATGCAACATGTTTCTTTTCTGACACAAGGGAAGACACAAAACCTTTCTTGAAGGACACTTTGGTTTTACTTTCTTGATTTGTTGAAATGCTATAAGAAGGTACATCATGCTAAACATCTTTTTGTTTTATTCTTTCCTAATTGATCTTGTGACATATTAAGTTCTTTTCTCAATTATATGTATTGGTTACATTTTGATATTAATTATACCTCATCAATGTAAAATGTGGACATGATTGTAAATAAAGAAACAAACAATTTAACAAACACCTTATAACATCAATGTATACCCTTATTACTCCATACTTTTAATTACTCCCAAAAACCTTATTACTCCATAATTTACCAATTTTGCATGAAAAGGTCAATGACAAAATATTTTATATGCACATTTTACAAGTAAATAACACCTATTTCAATTCAATGGCATTGATATAGATTCAGTTTCCACCACCAAAAATCAATAATTCAAACAGCTCATTCTTGAGTTTGCAACACCAAACAAAGAAATCAATTCTTGAAAATAAACCCAAAAAAAAAAACCTTTTAAAACTCTTTTGGATCTCTTTCCTTCACATTTATTAGATTCAACCTCTTTTTAGTTATTCACAACCCATTTTCATTGAAGCCTCTTGGACTACATATCTACAAACTAACTAAACAAAAATCTTTTGCTAAATCTTTAACCACAACATATTGCAAATGGGCCAAGATAACTAGTGAAAACTGGCAAAAAATAAAATGTGAAAGCATGGCCTCTTAAATTATCCAATCCTTAAAATGTGGGAGGGGATGAAGATGCTACCAACAATCATCTTGTTTCAAAAATATCTACTCCATATTATGTAGTCAAATGAGTAGATATTGCATTGGATGACATAGTCTTGTGGCACTTTAGCTACATATCTGCATGAATATATAGTGCCCTCTATTAGCTCTCAAAAATGCAAGCAAAATGCCCCAAGCGGCTGCCAACCTCTTGATACATTTTAGGGTAACAGACAAGGTCAAATGGTTTAGACCTTCTACTCTTTAGGTGCTGCTAAACCTGTGCGGGTGTACCTATATGAATAAGGCAAGCTAGACTTATGCTTATTTCTTTTTGAACTGTTTTCCCACAATGGCAGATGGGAGTGGACAAATAAACTAGAATTTGGTATAAATTATATCACAATATTAAAACTAGAACCTTATATGTTCAGTTAACAGATATAAAAAATGAATGAAACTAAATAATGAAAATGCAGAGACTAGTGCCTTATTGGGTATGCAGAGTCAAATGAAATCTAAATGAGTAGCTTCTTTCTGGAAGACATTCAAATTGTTTGGCATATATTTTAGTTTATAACTTGTATAAACATGCAATATTATGACTACCAAGTTCTTCTTAACGATCCAGATGAACTTGGGTGATCCCATAATAGTGGTTTACAATTTTTGGCCAAACTGGACACTGAAATTATCATTTTTAACTAAATCTTCACATTCGGGCACCTATAGCGGCTAAAATGCGAGGAATTTGAAGATGGTGCAAACTAGAGTCTCATCAAATTTTGTTTTTAGATTCTAAAAATATTTTTTTCAAAATTTTTGGAATCAAATTGCACTTCTTTTTCCATCTCCCATGAAAATAGATTTTTTTTCTTCAGAAAATGACATTTTTAAAAAGTGACGCACGCCGTATAACACATAAATTTTTTTCCATGAAGGATAAAATTCTAATTCTTTCAAATTTAGATTTGTAACTTTTATATCTAGTGCTTCCACTTAGTAAGATAGTTTTTTATTAAATATTTTTTCCTTAATCAAGTTTCAAAATCAAACGAATTACAATTCAGACACAATGCGACTATATAACACGTAACTTTTTTTGTATATGTCAAAATTTAATTTAATTTTTTGTTGGATCAAGGACTTCAATATCTGGTGCACTCATATTTTTCAATTTTTTTTGATAATCTTCTATTTTTCCACATGTGAAGAACAAAGAAATTCATTTTCAATGAAAAACCTATGTTTAATAAAACTTAAAAACAAATACATAACAAAACCAAAACATATTAAAATTATATTCATTGGATAGCTTGTTCTGAGGAATACCATAATAATTTGAAACAAATTTTATATGAATTCATTTGATCCCCCAAAATCTAAATCAAAAGTGATTTTTTATTAGCATTTTTATAGGTGTAAAGGAGACGCATTTATAGGTATGGTTTAAAACTAGCGAGGTTCTATCCAAGAGGGTTTGATCTAAGGTGATTTGATCAAACCCTCTTCAATTGGAATCATTAAAATGGAACATTTTAAGGCTTAAATCATTATATTTTCTAAAAATATGTGATTTCAGCTAAAATTCGTTCCTCTCAGGAATTGTAAACCACTATTATGATAGCACCTTCCCTGATTACTATGATCAATTAAAAGGATTTAATATTTCCTTGAAAGAACCAGTCAATTAACCACATAGATACAAAAAATGTGCATTGATAAATTGAACATAAACTTGTTATATCAATTTAAATAAATAGAAAAAATTAATCTTGGAGACAACTATAGTAATACTTTCAATGTGCACAATAAAGAATTGACACCAGAAATATGTCACCACATTAAATGATTCTTATTGATATCTTCATAATTTCAAACATGCATCATAGTCTCATATCTGTGAAACATTATATTCTACTGTATTTTACTATTCTATCTTCAATCTCTGATATTCCATCTCTTATCTCTGTTTCTCTACTGAAACATATATTTATACATCAAATACATGAAAGGAAACATCCTTTCAGAAATGTCATATGTTTACATAACAAATAGATTAAAGGAAAATCAAGCTCTTCTTAGCCATAAATGAGTTTTAGAAAGGTGATCCAAATAATCTTGGCACTCGTACGTATCTACATCTCCAACTGTGTTCCGGATTGTGATCTCCATCTTTATCATCTTCTCATTCTGCTCGCTCACTTCTTCCAACGTTGTATCCTCCGTAGAAGCTATCTTCAGGATTTCATTTAGTATTGAATCACTCTCACCTTTCCATCTGGTCACTTCTTTAAGTTCACCTTTATCATCAGAGAATGTAATCAATGTTTTCTTGGTGGCATTTATCAACCCCTATTCATCCCCTTGCAATTCTTCGTAGAAGTTTCGATGTTTATTTATAATATGTTTTACAGCTTCGATTACTGCACTGTTAGAGGCATCTCTCTAGTTTGTTTCTTGAAACTTCTCCATAATCCGTCCATCCATCCTTTTATGTTCTTTTAATGCAGTAAGGGTATGTGAATATTTTCCCCAAAGTTTATTCAACCAAGATGTTAAACTGTCCTGCCTTTTCTTGATTATTGCTACAATTGCATCATGTTTTCCTTGGGAGTAAGCACTTGATCCTTCCCAATGAATCTTGATTGAGAGCTTTCACCTTGAGTAAGCATCTTGGTTGACTTCATCGTAATGCCTACCAAATATTTTAGGCGGTCATTTTCTCTCAACATCCTTTCGTTATTTGTTTTGTACATTTATCTCTCCTTTATCAACATCTGAATTTGTGCTTTGTTAAGTTTTGCAACATTAATTCCAATTTCTGCAATAGCCACAGGATCAACTTCTCCAACTTTTAAATTCATGACATGCGCAAATGCCTTTTTAGTGTCAATAACTATTGATTTCCTATGGGGTGGATATAAGGCCCAAATCATTAATGATCCTTCATTTGTATTGTATTTCAATCCTGCATACACTTCTGTTACCTTTTCTTGGTCTTCCTTGTGTGTAGCATTACTGTCCTTTAAGAAACTATCAAAGACAAGTGCAGAATTGAGATCTAGCCCGAGAAAGATCATGACACCAGAGTTTTAGAACATTTTTCTCCCCTTTTCAGGGGTCATACCTATCATCTCCTCATCTACACACTTCCTTAAATCATTCAATAATTGCTCTTCATTACCTGTAGTAATGCCATCAACCTTTTCCCTTATCTCTTTTCCCTTTTGTTTATACAAGAATGCCTTAAACTCTGGAGAGTTTATGAATTCATCATCTGAAACAAATGATCTGTATTCTATATTCCTTGCATCTGCCTCCATAGTTTCTTCAGCACTCAATTCTCTAGTAGGACAGGCATACTGTTGAGTCCTTAATCTGGTTATTTTACCTGGTTGGCTTTGTGGCACATTATCTTTAGGTGTCTCTTCCCCATAAGACAACTACTCTACATCCTACAACCTTTGATTATATCTTTCAACCACAATTTCTACTTCTTCTTCTTCCAAATTCTGAATCATATCATCAAAGTGATAGGGCACATGTTAATACCCTCCAAAATTTATCCTTATTCTAGCATAATTAATGTACCCCTCTGGGTCAAAATTTTGTCTGGGTGGTCCTCTCTTTATATTGTACTACAGTAATTTGTCAAGGATCAAATTATATCCTTCTTTAGCCAGCACAATAAAATCACCAAAACATAATGTACTAGGCATAAAAGCCTACTTTCCAAAGGAGCTAAAATTCATTAGACTGGAGTAATCCATTTGTCTGAGAATTTCCAAATATGCAATTCTGTTCGGGACCATGTTTGGCAGAATGAATGGGGCATCTTCAAACCCATAAAATCTAATCATTGTAGCTCCCTCCAAGCAATACCAATCTCCCCAATTATGATCAATTAGCCCATTGAAATCATTTGGCTGAAGAAATATCTTTATCTCTTTAGATAATGAATAATCATATGAATGATTGTACAATTTTTACAATGTCTTTACAAAGTATTCCTCAAAATGAACAAAACTAGAGTTGGAAAATCTACTGTCCCAGATAGCAGTCCATAATTGAACAGGTAATGCTGCACCATCCTTACCAGTTTGAGAAATTCTCATCTCCTTGGGCCACAATCCCAACTCTTGCCCAAAATATAGCACTATATGCATCAACAGTGAATAATGCCTGAGGTGAAAAATAGAAGCTCCGCCCTTGATTTCCATCAATCCAGAATCAAGCCCCTTGGAAATGTATGAGGCATAGCCAAATGGCCTAGAGTTGTGATACTGGATATCTGCAGAGATTATCATGGGCACAATTGACATATATTTTGAGACATCCATTCCCAATACCTGGCCAACTAAGAAATAAGTGTATTTTATATAAGGTTCAAATAAGTCAATATGAAAAGGAGGTCCATAACTATCCTGTAGAGGAACTAGTTTTCCATCTTGTTTAATCTTGTGAATTGGAAACCTCCAACCTTTATAGATTGTGTCCATTCTTTTGTACTCCAATTCCAAATCCTCACATATGATTCTTTCATTGCAAACCCCTTCCAAATTGAAAAACTCCCCTATTACCTCTTCTTATAAATGTATTTGTGGCTTCCCAGATAGGTCACATATAGCTTTGAATTTTGGATTATAGTGGACAACAAACAATTTCACCAATTCAACATTAACAAATACATTATGGCATACCAACTTTCCTAAGTTAAGCTTCCACGGGTTGCGTACTGGCTCAAAATGATTTCGCCTATGATAGTGAAAATTAAATAATTCATACCCCCTTATTGTGGTCCAAACGTCTCCTATGAATTTGCATTTATCATCCAGTTTATCTACTACTACCCTAAGTTGTGCAGATCTTCTGGCTTTAGGTCCTAAACTCGGTAATTGGTCAACAAGGTCCTGATTTAATCTTCGCTCATTTCCCTCATGTTTTGTCTCAATTTTCTGTTTCTTTCCGTTTTGTTGACTACTTTCACCATGCTTTCTACCTTTTGATTTCCCTAGACTGGGAGATTCCATTTCCTCAAAATGACAGTAATTAAAACTAGAGGAACTAAGGCGTAAGTACTTGTTGTATTTGCTTGAAGCCTTCGAAATGAAAGAATGCCTTGGTTCTCCGTTCACCTCTCCAATTCTTTCGCTAGAAATTCCACACTAATGTCTCCAATTGAATTTTCCTTGTTATGTTCCGTCGTGCCATTAGTGTGCTAGCTGAAGCACGAGTGAAGTCCCTTTTTGAAACTCATATTGTCACATCAAATGTATTGTCAGTGAGACATTTTCAAATCTGGAGCAATAACTTTTTCAACGTTCACTTAACCTTTCTTCAAAACATCCTGTAGTCTCCCCGACACCCTGAAGTCTTAACGACTATCACAAATTGCATATCACTATAATGTCACATAGTCTCACCGATAGTTATCGCTTTAGTCTTATGTATCACTGTGACAATTTTGAGTTGGGGAGATGTTCCATAGATTATATTATGTCTTATCGATGAAGTAAATTCTATCGGTAAGACTTTGAAACTCGAAAAGACTCCTACCGATGCTAATTGTCTTTCCGAACTTGTTATTCCAATAAATATTAATCACATTCTTTTCTTGTTGAGACTCTCCCCGAAACATCTCATCGGTGTGACTTATGGGTCGACAGGACTTCATGACTTCATTCCGATAATCTTTTGATAGAATCCCTTTGCGCTTTGTCGACAAGACTTGATGCTTTCGGTAAGACTTCACTCCGATGACTTTAGTTTGGCTGAGATGTTTTCCTCATGCACCGGTCAGCAAGACATGCATTAAATCGTTATGACTTATTCTGACGACATCTCTCTTTCCGAGATGATCCTTCTGTCATCGAGACAATAAATTGTATCCTGCCAATATGTGTTTATAGATGGCATATTTTGGTATGACATTCCTACACTCTTGCCGATAGACTACAAAAGATAGACATTAGTAAGGATGCTTTATGGATCGGGGAGACCCTGGCCTTCTCTTGCCGATATGGATTATACTGTAAAATATTAAGGACTAGATGGATTGTATTGGACCACATGACAAAATATGGGAAAAATGTTATGATGAGAGAATTTTTTGCTTATGTTAAGGATTAATTTTGAAACTCATGAATATAATCAACTATGAAATTTTCAAAATTTCACAGTTCTAACAATGGCTCCATCTGGGGATGAATGATTGTGAGATCATTGCAAGGATCCAGATTTCTGGGTGAGCAGAACAAACTCGAAGTGATGGATCATGTGAGCATGATGGAATGAATGGAAATGGAAATGAATATGACCCTACGCTACTGTACATGGAAAGATTTATTTTAAAAGAAGGAAAACCAGGATTGTCCATGTACTAGCAATTCTTGTTCCTTTTATTTCCTAGACTACTATGCATGCAAGATAGAACTTTGAGAGGACTATCAAGAATTGTCCATGCACTGGCAACCCTTAATCCTCTGTATTGCTCAAGAGAAAAAATGTTTCAAAAATTGCCCATGCACAGGAAACTCCTAATCTTCACCAACCATATTTTGTAGATAATATGAGTCTTCACCTCTCTTTCCAACAACCACAAAAGGTCCTAGCCACAAGGCTTCAAATTTCCTGTGCTTTCCCTTCTCCTGGCACCTTGTGTTCCACATCAGTACCAAATCATCCTCTTCAAATTTTCTATCTTTTTCCTTTTTATCAAACAAGTACTTCATCTTTGCTTGTAACTTCATGTTCTGGTTATGAGCTACTCTCCTTATCTCATCAAGTTCAGCTAGTTGCTCCATTCTCTCCTCCATGGGTTCTAGAATATCCAAATCTTCTTGAAGGATAAACTTGTAAACTGGTAACAAATTCTGTAAAGGCATCCTGGCCTGTGTTCCATACACCAATTCAAATGGGGATTTTTTGATTGCATTTTTTACAGTGATCCTATTAGCCCAGACATCCAATTTCAGTTTTGAATCCCAAGCCTTCTAATTCTGACCTAACATCCTCCTTATAATCTTGAGAAGACTTTTATTGCTGGACTCTGCTTGACCATTAGCTTGTGGATGGTAAGGAGCTACATAAGAAATGATAATGCCATATGTGCTACATAAATTTATGAATTCATCAGATCTAAAACACATCCCATTGTCAGTAATCAGTCTTAGTGGTGTACCAAATCTGGTAATGATGTTATCCATTAGAAAATTTGTCACAACTTTACTTGTAGCTTGCTTGGTTGGGACTGCTTCTACCCATTTGGTAAAATAATCGGTAGCCACCAGTATCCACTTATGTCCTCCACTCGATTTCTCTTGTATCTCCCCAATGAAATCAATTCCCCACTGATGAAAAGAG
Organism: Sequoia sempervirens; assembly: GCA_007258455.2. Taxonomy (NCBI): domain Eukaryota; kingdom Viridiplantae; phylum Streptophyta; class Pinopsida; order Cupressales; family Cupressaceae; genus Sequoia; species Sequoia sempervirens. The sequence goes on along the minus strand of VDFB02000008.1, from coordinate 183,714,803 downwards.
GCTTCATCCTGCAGAGGCCTAAGTGGTAAAGCTCCCCAACACTTCATTTTCCCAGAGAATTTTTGGCAGGCTTCACATCTTCTTACATATGAAAAGGAGTCATTAAAAACTTTCAGATAGTAATAACCTGCCCTAAGAATTTTATGTGCAGTTGTCTTTGCAGAGTAATTCCCTCCACAAAACCCTTCATGCATTTCACTTAAGGCATGCTTAGCTTGTGACTCATCTAGACACAATAATAGTATACCGTCTATGTTCTTCCAAAACAAATCTCCATCCATGAACACATACTTAGATGCTTGCAGCTTCAAAGTTCTTTTTTGGTTGTCACTCAATCCTTTTGGACACTTCATGTATTTAAGGTAATGCATGATGTCTGCTTACCAAGGAGTATGCTCAATGCTCACAATTACACTCTCTTCCTCTTCTATATTACAAATTTGATTTTATTCAATATTCGCTTCTGCCATTAACCTAGCCAAACCTTGACCTCTCACTAATTTAGTGATCTGTATCTCCATATCAAACTCTTGGATTTTATTAATCCATCTACATATTTTTCTTGTTACTTCAGATTGTGTCAAAATATCTTTAACAACCGCATGAGGGACATAGGCAATCACCTTAGCTCCAACAAGATATGGTTTGAAAGCCTTTTTTAGCTTTTACCAATGCAAAAGCTTTTTTTTCCATTATATCATTTTTCAATTCCGACCCTTCCAATGACTTACTGAAAAAGGACACAGGTTGTTCATAACCTTCCTCATTTTTCTATAACATGACAACAGCTATGGTATGTAATGAAGCAAATGAAAATATTTGAAAGGGTTTTGAAAAATCTGGGGACTTAAGGACAGGAGCATCCTTGATAGCTTTTTTGATTGATATAAAAGAATCTAAAGCTTTTACAGTCCAATCTACCTTTTGTCCTTTCCTTAACATTTTTGATATGGGTTTAATGATTTCAGCAAAATTAGAAACAAACCTTCTAACAAAGTTGATCTAACCAAAAAATGGCTGGATGGCCTTAACATTTTTAGGGATAGGAACTTTATCTATGGCCTCAACCCTCTCAGGATCTATTCTAATCCCTTCTTTTGATACAATATGCCCTAAGAGTTTACCCTCTGTGACTGCAAAATGACATTTTTTAGGGTTCAGACTAATCCCATATTCTAAAGCTTTAATAAATACCTTTTCTAGATGTTCTACATGATCTTCAGCCTTCTTTGAATAGGCAGTAAGGTCATCCTAATACACCACCATGATAGCATTAATCAAGTCTACAAATGCTACATCCATAGCTCTTTGGAAGGTTGCTCCTATGTTTGTGAGACCAAATGGGTATGTGCAGGATCATCATGGAAAAAATAGGCCCTTAAGTGGCAAAAAAATAGAAAAATTAGAGTTAGGAAGCTTGACGTAAAAAATTGAATAAGTTATCTATATTATTTTAAAAATATGTAAGAATCGAATCTATAGAAAATTGAATGTAGTTTCTAAACCACTAGGTTTGTTCAAAAAAATAAAAAATCTATTTGGTGAAAATTTGAAATTTCAATGCAATAGTACTTAAATTTCAGGGAAAAACTAAGTAGGTGTCTGTCTAATCACCCTAACCATAATAAAATGATAATATTTTTTAATAAGATTTTAGATATAAGTAGAGGAATAATGTCCCAATGTGATGCATATTTTTTAATATTTTTTTTCCAAGTAAATAATTAATTATGAATTTTTTATTACAAATTTTAAAAAATATAAAAAACTTGTATGTCTGACCACCTTAACTTGGTCAAAACTTCATGAAATTCAATTTTTCTTTCTTTAATCCTATAGAATGTGAAACATAGAATGTGACGCATGTTTTGGATTCAAAAAATGTGATACCATTTGAAACTTATAGATGTTTTTCAATTAGTCTATCGATTAGGACTTTAGTCGTAATTTGAATAGAAAATGTATAATAATTACTTATTAAATTAAAAGTAAAGCATAATTTATATTGGTGGAAAGTTGAGAATCTCCTTTAAAAACCCTTTTCGTTTCATCAATTTTGGGTTAAAAAAAGGTTGTTAGCCACATACCCATCATATTGCCACTTTTTGGCCCATCATGATCCTGCACATACCCAAATGGAATTCTTAGGTAAACATATGTCCCCCATGGGGTTGTAAAAGATGTTTTATACTGTTCAGATTCTTTAACTTTAACCTAGTTATAACCTGAAAACCCATCCATCATAGATAGCAGCTCGCACCCTATCACCTTATGTAATATAGCCTCCATATTGGGTAGGGGATAATTATTCTTGAGTGATGCCATATTTAGATTTCTGAAATCCACACATAATCTAATATCTCCATTTTTCTTCCTCACAGGAACTAGGTTTGAGACCCATGTTGAGTGCCTGATTGGTTTGATAATGCCATCGTCTCTGATCTTTGCCAATTCTTCCTACATTTTTGGTTCCAATGTTGGATTAATGGGTCTTTGCTTCTGTCTAAATAGCTTTGCATCCGGTTTCAATGGTATTTCATGCTAAAAAAAATCTTCCCTATATGCTTTTAGATCTTCATAAGACCATGCAAACACATGTTTATATTTTCTTAGTAATGCTATCAAGATTCTTCTAATTGTTGGGCTTATTTTCTTCCCTATATACAACTTTCTTGGTGCCATCTCGGTTCCCAAGTTGATTTCTTCAATATCCTCCTTTTTGATTGGCGTTTGCTTCATGAGGGACCGATCACTTCCATCATACACTCTCTCCAACGCTACTAGCCCCTTAGGAAGCTTATTTTTCTTAAGCTATAAGATCTCCTTCCTGAATACTATTTGCTTCCCATCTACTTCTTCAAAAAAGGCATTGAAATCAATTTCTTGGGCTTCATATTGATCTATACAGTGAATAAATTTCAAAAGGTTAGTATCATCATTAAAAACCTGCCAACTATATATGTTATCAGGCATGGCAGGCCTTGTTTTGAACTCAATTTGTGATACTCCAGCCAGTGTAATATCATCTCTTTTTAGCACCACATTTGCTAAAAAGTATGCCATTATGTTCTTTGATCTATCAATCCACTCAATTGAGAAGGCATCAAACAACTCAATTGTATCCCATACAACATTCCTATATTTCTTTAATCTTTTATGTTTTGCTGTATACTTTGATTTAACTTGTGAAACAACTAATTTAGAATCCCCTAAAACAGCCAGCAACTTGATTTTATGTTTTGTAGCTATATTCAAACATGTTAATAAAGCTTCATATTCTGCCATGTTGTTTGTACATTCAAATGCTAGCAAAAATGAATAATTAAATGTAGTACCTTTAGGTGAAACAAATACTATTCCTACTCCATTACCTTCTTGGCTACATGCTCCATCAAAGTACATTTTCCATACACCATTGCAGTTTTGTGCAACATGCTTTTCAATTGGATCAACATTGACTAATTCTGGTTGGGCCGGTTCTATCTTGAAATTTCCAAGATCCACATCACAAAAACAATTGATTTGATCTTGAGGTACACAATCAACAACTTGGTTCATCCTTGGCTCCCTATACAACTTAACTTCCTGACCATTCACTGGAATAGTTGCATTTAAGACAAATCAAACTGGACATTTCCCCCAACTGCTGTTGTCCACTGCCTTGATAAAAGAATCCCAAACTGAGGAGGGGTGTCAATTACTGTTATATCTATATTATAGGCCACTTGAGGATAAGCAACTAGTTTGACTTCAACATCTTTCATAATACCCACCACAGGAATAGGTATGTTATCCATTGCATAGCACTTCCCTCTAGTAGTATCCACCCACATACTAAGCTGTTTCATAACTCCTATTGGCATAATATTTATGGCAGCGCCAGAGTCTATCATGTAGTTCCTCAACAATTTTTTATTTATTAGTAATGTAGTGAAAAAAGGATCAATTTGTGGGGGATTTAATAATGCATTATTAAGGCACACTTCTGGGATATTCACTTTCTCTTGCTTATTAATAATTTTAGTGGCCATCTTACTTTCATAATTTATATGTTTTTCATTTCCATTTGTTATTAATTGAACAACATTGTCTCTATATTCCTTAATTTTCATCATCTCAAGCAGTGGAACAGAGATTTTTACTTGAGATAAAGCCTGAGTGAAGTCAAAAGAAGAGCCCTCCGCTTTCATCATTCTCTTTTGTTCTGATGTTTCTACTTTGTTCTCTTCCTTTTCTCTTTTACTTGACTGATCAATCTTTTGCACTTCTTTGTGTAACTCTTTAACTTCCTCCTTTTGGGCTATCTTCTGTTCGCTTTTATCATGTTGTTTACTTTATGTTTTCTTCGCAATTCCTTGTGTCACCTTTTGATCCTTCATAAAGATTCCCCTGAGGACACCTTCCTTCTCATTTACTATCCTATTTCTCAACTAGTACTTACTCTTTGCTTCTTCAACTACAGCAATGGTTAATCTCTCTATCTCCTCTTCGATGAGTTTCCTCATATTGCACTGAGTAGGTTCTGTATAATCTTCTTCAAAGTTAGAAAGAACCTGTTGTTCAGCCATATGGACATTGTACCTTTGATTTGAAACATCATACTCATAACCCTCATGCTTTGAATATGAGTACTTCTCGTCAACACGATGAAAAGTATTTGAAGTTAAATATACTGTGTGATCTTCTCCACTGTCTCCCATTAAAATTCCTTCTTCTTGCATTCTTTGGGCTACAACACAATAATCTGGGGAATGTGGCTTATCACAAATTTCACAGAAATAATTGTTATTAACCATATATGTTCCCTTCTTCCTTAATGGATCAGGAGTTTGTTTGTTTCTAGGCCTATCTATTATAGGTTTTCCATCCTTCCAGTTTGTATTATAGGGCATGTCATGTAACCTAGGCCTTTCATTTCTATATGTGTTCTCCTATTTGTATTGATAATTATTGGTTTGTTGAGGAGCCCTAGGATTGTCTCTTTTACTGATTATCCCAACAGCTTTCCTATTGTTTTCAATTGTTAATGCTATCTTCTGGGCTTCAGCTAAATCTCTTGGGAACCTATTTCTTTGTTCGTACCCTATTTTAGGATTGAATGCATTCAAATAAACACTCAATGCTACAGAGTCTAGCAACTTTGATCCAGGAGGTATCTTATTTTGTAATTTATTGAATCTCTGATTGAAATCATTCTGATTTTTTTGAATCCGTATTAATTCATGAAGAGCAGCATCTGGTGCACTTAGATTCCCATATTGTTCAAGGAATCGATCCTAAAATTCTTGGATAGAATTGATAAAAGTTGTTGGTAAGCTGTTGAACCAATCCCTAGCCTCTTCAATAAGTGACATCATGAACAACCTCATGTGTAAATCCTCATATGGTACATCCAAATCTTGGATGAAAGCATTGAAGTGCCTTAAATGATCTTCAACAGTGATTGCACTACTCCCTGTAAACTTTGGGACAAGACTTCTCCAACTGCCATCCATAGGGTAAGGGTATAATTGAAACCCTACCAAGTCAAATTGTCTGATCATTGTTGTATACTGATGAGGGGGAGGGTTAGGTGGGTACTGAAATTGGTACATTGTGTTATTTTATTGTGTATGATGATGTGGCACATAATGTTGACCATGAGGTGGTTGGGTGTTTGTATATTGTGAGGGAATATGCAGTGGATGATTTGGATGTCTTTGTTGATTTCCTATCTGATTGTGAGGAGATTTTGATGGATCAAAGGGCCCAACATTATTATTTCCCTGCTTATGAGGTCGTACATATTTTGGGCAACCAGCTGTCTGAGTAGTAATTTGGGCTTTCTGCAATTTGATGTCTCTTATTGCTTGTATCATTTGGGCTTTCTCTTGTTCACCTTTTAGTTCTTCTAGCTCCCTTTTCTATAACTCAAACTGTGCTTTTACTTCTTCATGAGTTAAAGATTCATAATTTTCCTAAGGAATCACATGATCATTGAGCTCATTTTGGTTACCCTCCATTCTTTGTTAGCATTCCTGTTGATATCTGAGTCCTTCTGCTTCGAGTCTAGCATCAAACTCTGGTTGTTTCTAAGGATTATGAAAAGGATTTCTTTGTTCTTCTGGGGTACAAGGTTCTGCACTTGAATTATCTCTCCATGTATCATATCGGTCATATGTTTCACAATGTGGTCTCAATGCTTTGTCTTTGTTCATCACGCACATGTCCTCATTTATCCTTTTACCTTTATCAACCTTATCATCCTTGTGTGTCCACTTACTATTGCCAGCAGGACCCCCAATATGACCTCCTCTATATTGAGATCTTCTTCCATTCATGTTGAATTTTTTTTATCAGAGCCACCACTCACTTTCTTAAAAGTGAGAAAATGTTTGTTCTTTCCTATTCCCAGTGGAGTCTATATAAGATTTCTGACTCTATGACTAAGGCCCTGATTCTGAGTTGATTCCCCAGTAGAGTCGCCAATTTGTTAGCTCTCAAAAACGTAGGCAAAATGCCCCAAGCGGCTGCCAACCTCTTGATATGTTTTAGGGTAACAGACAAGGTCAAATGGTTTAGACCTTCTACTCTTTAGGTGTTGCTAAACCTGGGCGCGTGTACCTATATGAATAAGGCAAGCTTGACTTATGCTTATTTATTTTTGAACTATTTTTCCCACAATGGCAGATGGGAGTGGACAAATAAACTAGAATTTGGTATAAATTGTATCGCAATATTAAAACTAGAACCTAATATGTTCAGTTAACAGATGTAAAAAATGAATGCAACTAAATAATGAAAATGCAGAGACTAGTGCCTTATTGGGTATGCGGAGTCAAATGAAATCTAAATGAGCAGCTTCTTTCTGGAAGACATTCAAATTGTTTGGCATATATCTTAGTTTATAACTTGTATAAACATGCAAGATTATGACTACCAAGTTCTTCTTAACGATCCAGATGAACTTCCCTGATTACTATGATCAATTAAAAGGATTTAATCTTTCCTTGAAAGAACCAGTCAATTAACCACATAGATACAAAAAATGTGCATTGATAAATTGAACATAAACTTGTTATATCAATTTAAATAACCAGAAAACATTAATCTTGTAGACAACTACAGTAATACTTTCAATGAACACAATAGACAATTGACACTAGAAATACACCACCACATTAAATGATTCTTATTGATATCTTCATAATTTCAAACATGCATCATAGTCTCATATTTGTGAAACATTATATTCTACTGTATTTTCCCATTCTATCTTCAATCTCCAATATTCTATCTCTTATCTCTGTTTCGCTATTGAAACAGATATTTATACATCAAATACACGAAAAGACGCATCCTTTCAGAAATTTCATATGTTTACATAACAAATAGATTAAAGGATAATCAAGCTCTTCTTAGCCATAAATGAGTTTTAGAAAGGTGATCCAAATAATCTCGGCACTTGTACATATCCACATCTCCAACTGCGTTCCGGATTGTGATCTCCATCTTTATCATCTTCTCATTCTGCTTGCTCACTTCTTCCAACGTTGTATCCTCCGCAGAAGCTATCTTCAGGATTTCATTTAGTATTGACTCACTCTCACCTTTCCATTTGGTCACTTCTTTAAGTTCCCCTTTATCATCAAAGAATGTAATCAATGTTTTCTTGCCGGCATTTATCAACCCCTGTTCATCCCTTTGCAATTCTTCGCAGAAGTTTTGATGTTTATTTATAATATGGTTTACAACTTTGATTACTGCACTGTTAGAGGCATCTCTCTGGTTTGTTTCTTGAAACTTCTCCATAATCCGTCCATCCATCCTTTTATGTTCTTTTAATGCAGCAAGGGTATGTGAATATTTTTCCCAAAGTTTATTCAACCAAGATGTTAAACTGTCTTGCCTTTTCTTGATTATTGCTACAATTGCATCATGTTTTCCTTGGGAGTAAGCACTTGATCCTTCCCAATGATCTCTTGACTGAGAGCTTTCACCTTGAGTAAGCATCTTGGTTGAATTCATCGTAATGCCTACCAAATCTTTTAGGCAGTCATTTTCTCTCAACATCCTTTCATTATTTGTTTTGTACATTTCTCTCTCCTTTATCAACATCTGAATTTGTGCTTTGTTCAGTTTTACAACATTAATTCCAATTTCTGTAGTAGCCACAAGATCAGCTTCTCCAATTTTTAAATTCATGACATGCCCAAATGCCTTTTCAGTGTCAATAACTACTAATTTCCTATGGGGTGGATATAAGGCCCAAATCATTAATGATCCTTCATTTGTATTGTATTTTGATCCTGCATACACTTTTGTTACCTTTTCTTGGTCCAGCTTGTGTGTAGCATTACTGTCCTTTAAGAAACTGTCAAAGTCAAGTGTAGAATTAAGATCTAGCCCAAGAAAGATCATGACACCAATGTTTTCCAACATTTTTCTCCACTTTTCAAGGGTCATACCTATCATCTCCTCATCTACACACTTCCTTAAATCATTCAATAATTGCTCTTCATTACCTCCAGTAATGTCATCAACCTTTTCCCTTATCTCTTTTCCCTTTTGTTTATACAAGAATGCCTTAAACTCTGGAGAGTTTATGAATTCATGATATGAAACAAATGATCTGTATTCTATATTCCTTATATATGCCTCCATAGTTTCTTTAGCACTCAATTCTCTAGTAGGACAGGCATACTACTGAGTTCTTAACCTGGTTATTTTACCTGGTTGGCTTTGTGGCACATTATCTTCAGGTGTATCTTCCCTAGAAGACAACTTCTCTGCATCCTCCAACCTTTGATTATATCTTTCAACCACAATTTCTACTTCTTCTTCTTCCAGATTCTGAATCATATCATCAAAGTGATAGGGCACATGTTGATACCCTCCAAAATTTACCCTTATTTTAGCAGAATTAATGTACCCCTCCAGGTCAAAAAAATTTCTCGGTGGTTCTCTCTTCATATTGTACTGTAGTAATTTGTCAAGGATCAAATTATATCCTTCTTTAGCCAGCACAGTAAAATCACCAAAATATAATGTACTAGGCATAAAAGCCTACTTTCCAAAGGAGTTGATATTCATTACACTGGAATAATCCATCTGTCTGACAATTTTCAAATATGCAATTTTGTTCGGGACCGTCTTTGGTAGAATGAATGGGGCATCTTAAAACCCATAAACTCTAATCATTGTAGCTCCCTCCAAGCAATACCAATCTCCCCATTTATGGTCAATTGGCCCATTGAAATCCTTTGGCCGAAGAAGTCTATTTATCTCTTCAGATAAAGAATAATCATATGAATGATTGTACAATTTGTACAATGTCTTTACAAAGTATTCTTCAAAATGAACAAAACTAGAGTTGGCAAATCTACTGTCCTAGACAGCAGTCCATAATTGAACAGGTAATGCTGCACCATCCTTACTAGTTTGAGAAATTCTTATCTCATTTTGCCACAGTTCCAACACTTGCCCACAATATAGCACTATATGCATCAACAGTGAATAATGCCTGAGGTGAAAAATAGAAGCTCCACCCTTGATTGCCATCAATCCAGAATGAAGCCCCTTGGAAATGTATGAGGCATAGTCAAATGGCCTAGAGTTGTGATACTGTATATCTGCAGAGATTATCATGGGCACAATTGACATATATTCCGGGACATGCATTCCCAATACCTGGCCAACTGAGAAATAAGTGTATTTTATATAAGGTTCAAATAAGTCAATATGAAAAGGAGGTCCATAACTATCCTGCAGAGGAACTGGTTTGCCATCTTGTTTAATCCTATGAATTGGGAACCTCCAACCTTTATAGATTGTGTCCATTCTTTTGTACTCCAATTCCAAATCCTCACATATGATTCTTTCATTGCAAACCCCTTCCAAATTGAAAACCTCCCCTATTGCCTCTTTTGATAAATGTATTTGTGGCTTCCCGGATGGGTCACATATAGCTTTGAATTTTGGATTATAGTGGAAAGCAAACAATTTCACCAATTTAGCATTAACAAATACATTAGGGCATACCAGCTTTCCTAAGTTAAGCTTCCATGGGTTGCATACTGGCTCAAAACGATTTCACCTATGATAGTGAAAATTAAATAATTCATATCCCCTTATTGCAGTCCAAACGTCTCCTATGAATTTGCATTTATCATCCAGTTTATCTACTTTTTCCCTAAGTTGTGCAGATCTTCTGGCTTTAGGTCCTGAACTTGGTAATTGGTCAACAAGGTCCTGATTTAATCTTCGCTCATTTCCCTCGTGTTCTGTCTTAGTTTTCTATTTCTTTCCTTTTTGTTGACTACTTTCACCATGCTTTCTACCTTTTGATTTCCCTAGATTGGGAGATTCCATTTCCTCAAAATGACAGTAATTAAAACCAAAGGAACTAAGGTGTAAGAACTTACTGTATTTGCTTGAAGCCTTCAGAATGAAAGAATGCCCTGGTTCTCCATTCACCTCTCCAATTCTCCTGCTAGCAATTCCACACTAATGTCTCCAATTGAATTTTCCTTGTTATGTTCCGTCACGCCATTAATGTGCCAGCTGAAGCACGAGTCAAGTCCCTTTTCGAAACTCATACTGTCACATCAAATGTATTGTCTATGAGACATTTTCAAATCTGGAGCGATAACTTTTTCAACGTTCACGTAACCTTTCGTCAAAACATCCTGTAGTCTCCCCGACACCCTAAAGTCTTACCGACTATCGCAAATTGCATATCGCTATAATGTCACATAGTCTCACCGAGATTTATCACTTTAGTCTTATGTATTGCTGTGAAAATTTCAAGTCGGGGAGATGTTCCATAGATTATATTGTGTCTTACCGATGAAGTAAATTCTATCAGTAAGACTTTGAAACTCAAAAAGACTCCTATCGATGCTAATTGTCTTGCCGAACTTGTTATTCCAATAAATCTTAATCACATGCTTTGCTCGTTGAGACTTTCCCTGAAACATCTCATCAGTGTGACTTATGGGTCGGCAGGACTTCATGACTTCATTTTGATAATCTTTTGATAGAATCCCTTTGCGCTTTGTCGGCAAGACCTGATGCTTTCGATAAGACTTCACTCCGATGACTTTAGTTTTGCCGAGATGTTTTCCTCGTGCACCGATTGGTAAGACATGCATTAAATCATTATGACTTATTCCGATGACATCTCTCTTGCCGAGATGATCCTTTTGTCGTCGAGACAATAAATTGTATCTTGCCGATATGTGTTTATAGATGGAATATTTCGATATGACATTCCTGCACTCTTGCTGATGGACTACAAAAGATAGACATTAGTAAGGATGCTTTATCGATCGGGGAGACCCTGGCCTTCTCTTGCCGATATGGATTATACTGTAAAATATTAAGGACTAGATGGATTGTACTAGACCACATGACAAAATATGGGCAAAATGTTATGATGAGAGAATTTTGTGCTTATGGTAAGGATTAATTTGGAAACTCATGAATATAATCAACTATGAAAATTTCAAAATTTCACAGTTCTAACACCCTCCATGATCCACATAGACCAACTTGCAACAACAATACATTGTTCGATTACAAGTTCATCTAAACCTCTTTCAACCACCGTTAGCATGTTCAACCAACAACCATCGAATAATCTTCTACATCTACTTTGAAATATTTCAATTGTTCCCACTCATCTGTAATTGCCTTTGGTGTCTTGAAACAGGTGCTGACTGTCCTATATATGTTTTTATGATATTTATTTAAACACTTCTACAATAGAACCACTCTGATACCATTGTTAGGCCAAGAGGGACAGATTGTGTATTGATATTATATTGAAAAACTGTTTACATCATTATTTTATAAAGAGGATGACAGTTTAGCTGTCATTACTATTTAACTATGTAAATAGAAAAATAAATTTATAAATTTGTTAACCCAGAAGATTAACACGTAGGTTAACAATTTTAAACTCCTAAACCTTCATCCAATCACAAACATAAAATGAGCTCATTTGGTGAAGAGTTAACTCATCTCAAATGAGATGAATGGTCATAAAAACCCCACAACACCATAACACAAATGAGCCCCTTAGAGATGCACGGGCGTTTGAATCATATAGCTCAACACAAGATTGAATGGTTGCGTAACCAATGACATCATTCATTCACGAGAGCTCATGGGAGCCACCAAATAAAACCTATGGAACGAGGTCATGTGTAGATCGTAGATCACATTAATAGAGATCCGATGGCTTCACACGTTGTTGACATAGCCACTAAGCACATGACCCGTGGGACCATCACATATCATTCACACCAGTAGCACAACAAGAGAAACTGACTACCCTTTCACACTTTCTAGAGATACGAGAAGGCACCAGATGTATCCAGGTGAGATCACTCTCCGTTGATCCTGTAAATAAGAGAAGGGGTCGGCAGAGGATAGCATAGAACCTCATGGCATTCTAGTGATGCAACCTATAGAGGATACGTAACTGTGACAGTACATCTAGAATTGCCTGGGTCTTTCATTATAAATTGATCCAATGGGTCTGAGGCCATTTAGCATATTAAATTCAATCATGTAGAACAATGAGATCTGCCACCACAGTGAGTGTCACTAGATTGGTCACCGTAGAATGAATTCATCCTCTTAGTAAATGAAGATAAAGATTTTCCACTCCAATTTCAAAACACAACATATTGCACAATCACAACACAACACCACAGACAATCTGATTATCTTCATTCCATTGGAGCTCACACTATCAAATGATCATATAAACTGCCATGATTAGAACATAAAAGAACAACAAAGACAGTTATACATGAAGAATTGGGCAACACAACAACACACATAATCTCATTATATTCATTATTTTGGAGCCCACACCATCAAATGATCATATAAACTGCCATGATTGGAACATGAAAGAACAACAAAGACAGATCTACATGATCAACAATTATCAAAACTGTAGAGAGGAAGACAAAAAGAGGAGGATATATAACAAAAATTGAGATATGACAAGGGATGAGGTCAGGATTGTGTCCATCTAAAGATCAAGTCTTGCTAAGTGTGAGGCCTCAACATGACAAGGGATAAGGTCAGGATTGTGTCCCTCTACTTTAGTGGGACAAATACCCCTTAGTCCTTCACTCATAGTTGAAGGGGTTATAGCCAAAGACTTATGCTCCCATATTGAATAAATAAATGATTATGTAATTTTGATATAAAACCTTCCAAAAAAAAAAATGTTGAAAAAGTTGAAATTATTCTTTTTGGTATAACAAAACATTTTTAATTGATATATATTTATATTTTTTATCAACAAACTTCATCTCTTAATAATGTAAGTGTTAGTAAATAAGTGTGTCACAATCTTCCCATATGGATGTCATGAATTCACACATCCTTACCACAACCATTACCTTGTTGTCTCCTAATTTTTTAGATTTTCATTGCTAGCCAACTATTTGAATATGATGGTTCTTTCATTAGTGTTGTCAATTATGAGGTTGTCTTTAATAAAGCTATAAAGTACCTTAAACTTTTTGCAAGGCTTTTGGTTTAAGGAAAATAAAAATCAAGTAGTAAATTGATTGAAAAATACTCTTACAATAGTCTTTCACATGCAACTACTTAAGTTATCATTCCATCATTCCATAGAAGGGGATTTCCTATTTTTTTGCTAAGATAATTCAATTAGAAGCCAAGATATTTAGATGAGAAATTGTAGTAATGATATAGAAATATATATTAGAATTAACAAAAGGTCATGTAAGCTACCAAATGGATATAAAAATATTAAGTTTAGGGAGGAAACTTTTTAAAGTTTGCATCTATATATGTGATCTTCTATTTTATAAGAAAATTTCATTTTAATTTGTGCCCACATTTTTTTATTCCACTAGATTGAGCTTGGAGTAAATATAGAAGCGCATGTCCCAGGTCCATGGAACTATGTATCCTTAACTTTTCTTTTAAGCACACACTATTCAAAATTTAAAATTATTTTTTACTAGACATCGGTCTTATGAATTCCTTTTTTATGCTTATTTCAAGTAGTTATCACAGGCTGGAAGAGCATATCAGAGGCTATAGATCATAATTTTGAATTTTCAGAAAATCCTGGCAAGACCCATTCACCCTAGGGCGAATGAGTCTCAACAAGACACTCAACAGGAACTATTTGGCATAGGTGCATAAGATCATAACTTTCCTAGACTTGCCGAAAAATTGTAGGCTATGCTAGATTAAGGTTTAAATTTGATGTTCCAAGTGTTACATTGCATAATTGGGTTTGTTTACTATTTTTAGTTTTTCTCCTAAAATGTCGTTTAGGTTGATTTACCTCGTCCTAGGTCATAAGGAAAACAACAAGATCTCCACCAAGGTTGACTCACCTAAGGGTTGAAAGTCAATCTTTCCCTAGGGGCTCTCTTTTTCCTAATTAAATAAGGGAAATAGGTGCATCATACCCCCATTCCATTTTAGGATCACTCATTTTCCAATTTTTCAATCCTTATGCTAGCTAATAATGGTGCCAAAATACCTCATTGATTTTAAGTCTCCCAAATCATACTTGACAAGCCCCTTCCAGACCCCAAAATTCTAATCATCATGATCCCATACATTTTTTATATTCATCCAATCCTCTTCTTTTTCTCAAACCACCAATACCACATCCACAACACACTAATGCATCAAAATCTCATCAAGCACCCAAAGAATTTCAACTTTAATCCTACAAACTCAAGCTTCCATCCCTTGTCCCCACATTTCAACATCAATCCCATTAAAAACAACACACATGCTCCAAACTTCAAACCCAATTTCATCCACCCATCAAAACTTCCAAACATCATACTGTATAGGAGAAAATTTGCACCCCTTACGCAAATTCCCCTTTTACACTTCCTTTCCTTAGAAAACCAAATTTGAAGGAAAAAATCCACATTAGCTTGCTACCTTCGTTCCACTTGGCATCTATTTTGTGTCTCAATAGAGAAATAACTAACGGGGATGCTCACACGATGTGCAAACGTCCACGCGGTGCACTTACATCCTTGATGGATTCCTATGTCTGAAGCCTGTAGAGGCATTACACTTCCCATTGGGGTTGATTTGTAATGCCCCTCTTTGACCAACCGACCTGAATATGGCCATTTTTCTCATTCTCCCTTCAAATTCACTCTTCATTCCTTCATTTAATCCTTCTATGCACTCAACTTTATCTCTCCAAGTATTCTAGCATTCACTTCTTGCACTCTCAACTCTCAAGGAACACTTTACATTCCATAGTAGTAGCAACAACACTCCATCAACTCTGTAGAGCAAGTGTGGAACAACACCATTGTAGCATGGGCTTGAGTCCTCTCATTTTCTCATCCATTAGCTAGTGAGCTCTTGGTGGAGGTGGTAAGCTTTTCACTCCTCTCCTCTACGATTTAGTTGAGTAGAATAATATTGTTTGGAAGTGTTATTGTGTTCTACTTTTATCTTCCTTTATCATACTTTTTCTCCATTATCACTATCTTGGCTATCTGTGGAGGTGTAAACACCAAAATGGGGGTCTGACTGAGGCAGGCCCCTATACAACCCCCCAACAATTTTCCTCTTTCTTGTGTGCATGTGGAAGTGCACTTGAAGCTAGCTGGTGAACATGCTCTTTTGTGAGATCATTCTTTTCACCCTAGCTTTAATCTACTTACTTTATCATATTCGATTGTATATTTCTTATTTCATAGTGTTGTTTTGTTCTTCTAAAAACCATTAGCTAGGTCATTAGTCTATTTTCTGACGGTTCACATTGTCCTTTTGGTCCTCTAGTCATACGGGCACCAACGCACCTAAGAGACACCAACACGTCATGTTGTCCCAAAACCACACTTTCATCCTCAAGAAAAGAGCTATTAGAGGCACATTGTTGAACCCAAAAACCAGCTCGCCTAGCCCCATTCTGAGTTTCAAGTCTACAAAGTGGTTGAAGGACCTTATAGTCCTCATCATTCTCATCCCTCATCTCCAAACACTCCTTTAAGCTGAGGTAAGTTAGGGCAGCCTTCCACTCTTGCCCTCTGTGACCTGGGGCCTTGAACGTGGTTGGTCCCCCTCTCTTAAAATTTTGGTGAACTCGACGTGAACCATTTTGGTTCCGTTTTGTGATACTTAAAGTTCATTTCCTCGTATCCTAGGAGTTTTGTAGGTGTGAGTGTTGTGAGGCTTTCACCTTACAACCCAACCTACAACCCCTAGTAGGTGTAGTTGGAAGGTTCTTAAGGTGTTGTGTAGCGAAATCTTGATTGGGTCACCATCTTATCCTTTAACCTTTTAGGGACTCTGTGAAAGTATCATCTAATGTGAGTAATGGCCTCTTTCCTGCATCAACCTATCCCCTTTGTATAGCTTGTGAGTAGAGGTGCTGGCATAACCTTTACTTCATAGGATTTGTCGATGGGTTTTTATAGGGAACCATCTCCTCTCTACATCCTTGTGCAAATCAACAGAAACATCATAGCAAGTGTTCTTGTTGATTCGATGTCTCAAGTAAAAATTATAACTTAGGAGATCATGCTAATCAACTTCTTGCACAAAGATGGGTATGATGTACCTATGAGCATCATCTGCACGCATGAAGGACTTTCCATGCCCCCCTTTGGGTAGTATTGTCTTGTCAATTTTGGTTGGATCTAAGTTTGTGAATCTTTTTTTTGACATAATCCTTGGGTCTGAACTCTTTAGAGTGAAGCTGGGTATCCCTTTGTTGGTAGCTATGAATGCAGTACCCCCGGTCGTGCATAAATCTTTGAAATTTATCCACGAGGGTTTCGTGCATGTGATTGATGACTTTGGTTATAAACCACCGGTTGCTCATGGTAGCTAATCCTTGGATTACTCTTGGGATACACCTATTGGTCCTCTCCCACCTAGGAAGGACCTTCTACATGAAATGTATCTGAATCATTGATTTTTGGCACCTTGTACCTTTCTAGCTCTTATAGGGTTTTTCTCCTAAAAGGAGAAAGTAAGGCCAAAAATGCTAACTAGGTTCATTCAAATTATGTTATGTGTGATGTTATTAAGCCTAAATGAGATGATCTAGATGCAATAAATTAATGAAATTGATTGATTAAATACGCAAAACCTAAGAAACAAATATGTTTGAAAACACATTGTATAATGCAACAATGAACTAAAAATAAATGCAAAGCTAAAAAAATATGAATGGAACTTGAAGTGTGCACCTAAAGGCTTGAAGGAGATTGGAGATTTATTTTGAAACACTGTTGATACTAAAATTTATGCCTAGTGGGACTCATTCGCCATTCTGGGCGAATCAGTCCTAGTTCTAGTAAACTGTGTCAAAACCTATTTTTGTCAAAAGGGTGTTAGAAAATGTAGAAAACACAAAACTGGCCTAGAAATGGGACTCATTCACTACCCATGGTGAATGAGTCCACTTTTGAATTTCTAGATTTTCAAAGGTGGATTCCAAAGCTTTTAATCTGCACTTTGATATTCTATAGGTGTCTACTTTCGAAACTCTGATTTACGAGCCTGGAAATAAGATTTTTTTGATATTTTGACTTGTTGAATGAAGAGAAGACTTTAGCAACCTTGCAACTTGATCTTCAATTATTTCTAAGCTTCCAAGGGACCTAAATCTGCAAACACACAAGAAGAGAAGAAGAAAAGTTGAATGTTAGGGCATGGGGGTTTGCCTTGGTCAAACCCTGTTTAGGTAATTAATTAAACCAAAATGATGAAAGAATAGAATGAAACATGCAAAAATGGAATAGATCACCTTTCCATGATGATTGATCTTGAAATTCTGCAGCATAACACGTTGAATCATCCCTTGGATGTATTAGGAAGCTTTCTTGATGTCTTGCAATGATAAAACCCCAGGTTGCTTGACTTGAGATGAAAGATTGGTGATGAATGTATGATGTGAATGAGTTAATGGATGAATGGATGTAAAAATGAGTTTAGAGAGGTGATTTTATAAGCAATTCACCTATTTTACCCATTAATACCTCATCATAGGCCGACATGAAGCAAAATTAAACTCAAATTTCTCTTTTTTTCTCACTCAAAGGTCAAAATTGAGCCAAGTGGGACTCATTCACCACACATGGCGAATGGGTCCCACCTAGATGGGACTGATTTTCCATGTATTGTGAATGGGTCCCATAGGGGCCAATTTGACAGCTAAGATGCCAAGAGATAAGGAAATAAGGTCTAAAATGCAACCTTGTCAGGTATTTGATCAATTTGAGCCTCAGGATGCAGAATATGGGTTAATAGGGGCATATTAGTGATTATGTGAATATCAAATAGGGATTGGGACATAGAATTCAATGTGAAAGTGTGATTAAATACACTTTACAACACTAAAATGAGGTCCACACAGCCTAAGAAGGCACAAGAACCAATGTGAATGTGCAAGACACATTACATCACTAGTTTATCATTAAGTTTATTTCAGAAACCTTCTAAATTGATGTAATAATATTATTAAACATATTTTATAATTTTGAATTGGGAAGAAATAGGTTCATTAAGTCTAGAAAAGTGTGAAAGTCCTTTACAAGACTCTACAAAACCTTTAAAAGACATCAATACAAGCATGTTATTCTATTTGCAAGGGTCCAATACCTAGTGTGGACGCATAAAATGCCTCACAACACTAGATTAAGACTTCATTAAGTCCAATTTATCATGATTTAATCCCATGTCAAGCAAAGGGTCCTTTTTTGTATGACACAGTATCAAAATTATAAGAAAGGGCGCCTAAGGCCGAAAGTGAGATACCCTTTGTCACCTTATGTTGTTTCACATAGGGCTTGCCTAAAAGTTGATAGTGATGCCGCTAAGGCATGTAGAAGGGAAGAAGAGAAGTACTCTTGAAATCCTCCTTTTTAATCTTTTGTTGTTCAACCTAACGCTTCCTCTCGCCTTGCTGAGGTGCCATCGAATTTTATTCTACATTTGCAAGAGAATCATATGGTGCTTGCTTGGAAAAAGTCTAAGCGTCCCATGTTTGAGCTTCCTATTCTACCCATGAAGCTTAGGCCCATTCAATATAATAGGAAGAAAGGTCCCTGTGGGAATCCTCTATGTCTCGACCTACACAGGCCTCCTACCACTCTTGCACCCAAAGCAGTGAATGAGACGAGGCCTGTTGCTGAGGCACTTGAGTCAAATCTCCCCACTACCTCTCAACCTGTTCCTCCTGCTCCCTTTTAAGAGTCTATTACTTCACCAAAAATGGTTGTAGTGGACACTCCCATGGCTGAGCAGGAGCCTTCTATTCCTTCGCAGCCTCTAGTCTCCAGTTCAAAGAGTCAGAAAAACTACCTTGTGCACGAGTTGAAGCATCGGTGAAAGGATCTCATGGCTAAGCAGGCCACCTTACAGAGGAAGTACGAGGAGATGGCTGCCCTTGTATCAGGGCCTCCTATCTCATCCTCCTACCTCTTCCCCTAGATGCTTCTGTTTAGTCTAGCTCCATATCACTTTTGGCTTCCGAACTGTGAGTACGAATGCGCTTGACCCTATAAAGGTGTAGGTTTTCATCACTCCTTTGGTGGAGCCGCATCTATTGATGTCCCTTCCAGATGTCTAGCCTTTCCCAAAACCCATAGATATGATGAACACTTTGGTCATATCTACTGCAGTTCTGTCCTCCTCCTCTTCCTCCGCACTTCTTGCCTCATTTGTGGGGAGTTCACCTCCTTTGACAAAGAAGAAGGTAGAGTGTTGTCCTTGAAGTAATGGAGGACATAAGAGGAGCCCACCTTCTTTGAAAGGTGGTCCCACATTGACTTGTTCTTTCGTAGTGACAAAACTAGTCCCGGCTTCCCCTGAGTTCGTCATCGCTCCCAAATCACTTGGCGAGCCTAGCAGTGAATCTCAGGCACAACCTTCTATTTCTATTGAGGTGAAACATGGGACTCCTATTAAGTGCATGTTTTACTCTCTAGACGAGGTTTCGGCCTTGTTGGAAATCTTCATGAAATTGTTGACCTTAGCTCCAAGAGAGCTTGGTGGAGAGGACCTTGTGGGGCCTTCTTCCTTGGCCCTTGTTGCATGAGGGTTGTACGCTCCTCCTCTTAACATTCCACCACTACAGGCTCTTCCTCCTCCCCCCTACAATGATCTAGAGTGGGAAGCGGACAATCTCTTGGTTGATCAGTGTTAGGCAGAGGCCCCTTCTTTATCTTTAGATTAGATGTGTGTGTGTGTGTGTTGTGATGTGTTCCCCCATGATCATACTATGTGTGCCTGAATGACCCTTGTCAGCCCTGTTGGTGCTTGGATACAGGCATGTGGTTTTTTGTTGTAAACCTTCGCCTATTTGTATCATCATTCTTCCATGTTTGTGACTTTATTTTTCGTAAATTAGACAATGCAAAGTGTTGGGGGCATTTAGGCTTTCCTTCCATGTTGACCCAATTTTTTATTTTTACTTTGTCTTCTCGTGCATTCTTACCATGGTCTGATATAGTAGGGGGTTGATGACAGTTCATTTCATATACTATTACTATACATATATATACATACATACATACATATATATATGTCTATGAGCATTTCTAACCCCAAAATATTAGGCTACCCCTATGCCCATGTTTATGTTCATTTATCTTTTCCTCTTTTCTTATCTTTCTCTCTTCTTTTCTTGAGTTGTCTCTCTCATGTGTGACGCCATTTCTATGATACTTCAATTTTCAGAAAATACATTCATTTCCAACGAATCTTTTCTCGAGAATCTTCTACAAACTTCTTTTCCAAGAATCATGATTCTAATTTGAAACCCTAACTAACATGTTTCCTCTACTCTTGGATTTGTAAGGAAAGAAATTGAGAGCCTTCGTCTTGAAGTGGGAACAATCCCTTTGATCTTCCCAAGTTGTGTGGGGCATCTTCTTCCTTTCAAATTCCTTGATGAGTTGGCTCACATCTTTCAAAAGGATTCCTTTTGATGATGAATCAACTTGAGAAAAGCATCCCTTCAGACTAACAACACATCCTTTGAGTGACCCCTTTCTTTACGTGTTCCTAAGGGACCGGGCTTTGAAAGTCTTCCAACTTGTTGACAGTCTGTGAGACTATTCACCTACTTGCTTGTGTGACCACTTTCTGACATGTTCTATATGTGGGTAAACATGTCGCTTTACGAGTGCACCTGTGAAGCCACTTTTTGACTCGCGTAGTCCCTTTCCTTGGGTTTCCTCCATGTGAGAGATCTTGGGGGATACCTTCCTATAGATCTGTGGGCCTAGAGGATGCTTCTTCTAAGCTTCATCCATGCGAGATATCTTGGGGGAGGCTCCCCTACAGGTCTATGCATCTATAGGATGCTTTCTTTGGGTTTACTTCATTCAAGAGATCTTGAAGGAAACCTTTCCTACAAGTCTATGAGTCTATAGGGTGCTTTCCCAGCTTCCTCCATGTGAGAGATCTTGGGGAACACTTCCTTGCAGGTTTGCGGGTCTGTAAGGCGCTTTCTTAGGTATCCTTCATGTGAGAGATCTTGGAGGACACCTTCCTTGCAAGTCTGTGGGCCTATGAGGTTCTTACTTCTTGGGGCTTCGTTCATGTGAGAGATCTTGAGGGTTTCCTCCTTCTAGGTCCATGGGCCTACAAGATGCTTTCATTCTTTAGCTTCATAGTTCTACGGGGCTATGAAGTCTTTTACTTGTCCTGTGCTCTCGAGCTTGCCAGATTGCAGTCTTCTTCCTCGACGGTTTAGGTATACATTTCTAATTCTACTATCATTCACTTTTAATGAAGCACTCATCAAGACTGCTCGCTAAAGTGGGGGATAAATGTATAGGAACGAATTTGCACCCCTTACTCAAATTCCCTTTTTACACTTCCTCACCTTAGAAAACCAAATCCAAAGGCGGAAATCCACATCAGCCCACTGCCTTCGTTCCACTTGGTGTCTATTTTGTGCACCAGCAGAGGAATAAATGTAGGTGATGCCTGCATGGCATGTAGACATCCACACAACACGCAGACGTTCACATGACACGTAGACATCCATGTAGCACGCAGACGTCCACATGACACGCTTACATCCCTGACGGATTCCTGCATTTGAAGCCTGCAAAGACTTTACACTTCCCATTGGGGTCAATTTGTAACACCCCTCTTCGACCAATCGACCTGAATATAGTTATTTTTCTCATTCTCCCTTCAAATTCACTCTTCATTCCTTCATTTCATCCTTCTAAGCACTCAAATTGATCTCTCCAAGCATTCTAGCATTCACTTCTTGCACTCTCAACTCTCAAGCAACACTTTGCACTTCATATCAGAAACAACAACACTCCATCAACTCTGTAGAGCAAGTGTTGAACAACACCATTGCAGTAGGGGCTTGAGTCCTCTCATTTTCTCCTCCATTAGCTAGTGAACTCTTGGTGGAGGTGGTAAGATTTTCACTTCTCTCCTCTATGATTTGGTTGAGTAGCATAATATTGTTTTGAAGTGTTATTGTGTTCTTTGCTTTCATCTTCCTTTATCATACTTTTTCTCCATTATCGCTATCTTGGTTGTCCATGGAGGTGGAAACACCAAAACAGGGGTTTGACTGAGGCAGGCCCCTATACAACCCCCCAACAAATTTCCTCTTTCTTGTGTGCAGGTGAAAGTGTACTTGGAGCTAGCTAGCGAATAAGCTCTTTTGTGAGATCATTCTTGTCACCCTAGCTTTAATCTACTTGCTTTATCACATTCAATTATATATTTTTTATTTCATAGTGTTGTTTTTTTATCCTAAAAACCATTAGCTAGGTCGTCATTCTATTTTTTGACGGTTCACATTGTCCTTTTGGTACTCTAGTTGTACGAATGCCAGTGCACCTGAGAGACACTAGTGCACTGTACTGTCGTCCCAAAACCATGCTTTCATCCTCAAGTAGAGAGTTTCTTGAGGCACAATGTTGAACCCAAAAATCTGCTCGCCTAGCCCCATTCTGAGTTTCGAGTCTACAAAGTGGTTGAAGGACCTTATAGTCTTCATCATTCTCGTCCTTCATCTCCAAACACTCTTTTAAGCTGAGGTAAGTTAGGGAAGCCTTCCGCTCTTGGCCCTCCATGACCTAGGGCCTTGAACATGGTTGGACCCCCTCTCTTACACATACAAATATCCTCCAATATCTAGTTATCAACCACTGCAACTTAATCTCACAATTTCTTTGGCACAAGAAGTTAAAAAATAAATTATACACTCAAGGGAATTCAAGCAGGACATCAAAATAAAAGTTACACATTCCAAGAACTATGTCCTTATCCTTTTGAAAAATCCATCACAATGATCCCCTTCCTCAAAACTTTGAGATTCCTAAATTTGAAGAATGTAAAGGAAAATGAGATCCTAGGGAACACCTTAAGGAATTTTACATAGCATATCAAGAGGTTTCTTGTCTTGATGCATACCTCTTGATACTATTCCCTAGAAGCTTAGGTGGGTAAGCCCTAGATTGGTTTACACACCTTCCTAATGGAACCATCACCACCCCTTTTGAACTAGCCACACAATTTGTCACAAATTTCTCCTACTCAATGTGAGTACACTCTATTGGGATAGCTTATTGACGTAGTTTTCCATAAAATAGTCTAAAAAAACTTGATCCAACTTCCAACTATAAAACCGCTTAGTGAGGATATTCCCAAACCCTCTTGGTATAAAAAGAATGACTTTGTGAATATCATTGAATACATGGACATAAACATAAAATTGCATGAGACTCAAAAAAATCAATGTAATATCTCATTAATTGAGGAGATTTATCACCATTGAAGTCCAAAATTCACCTAATGAACAAGTGGGTATAATTAAATAATTGTTTCTTTCACACAATGATGGTAAAGCTTCTGCATCTTATAATTTAGTTCCCTATACCAATAACAATAATATCTCATCTGATTTCATTATCGGTCCCATTTAACAAAGTCTTACCAAGGTATATATTGTAACCATCAATGTATCTAATTGTGTTTTCACTACCCATCACAGTCAAGTCACTATCCAAAGGAGCCTCATCCTCCTCCCCATCTATACACAAATATAACCTCCTTGACCACTTAGGAAAATCACTAGCAAGAATATCCATTCTTGAACTACTTCGGAGATCTCCCATGCACAAAGAACTCCTTGAGAAAGCCCTCCAAGAATCATGTTTCCCTAATGACATTAACATTGATTAATTTCAAGCCATGATGGGGCACTCATCTTCTCCACAATATCTCACATTTACACTAAAGATTTTCCTTTTATCAACCTTTCTCACAATAAACCATTCATCTTGAAGCCCTTATCCATAAAACCACAATCCCACACACAACTATCCATAGCCAACACTCTCTTGCTTTCTAGAACTCCCTGATTGAAAAGAAAAAAACACATTCACACAACTATATGTTCTGAGAACGTCCAAGGATGAATGAATGATTACCTAAAACATTCTTATCATATTTGTTGTGGGAAATATTTTTTCCACAATGATAAATCCTTTTGTATCATTTGGTGGGAAATAAGGGGCGAGTAAGCATGAACTTAAACACATCATCTTTTGAGCAGCCTCCAGGCTGTGAAACTTTGTGCTTATATTCTCTCATTTCCTTCATAATTGACATGATTAGCAAATTTTTTTTTTAAATTTCCGGTAAGAGTAGGGGATTCCTATTAAATGTAATGATGAATGTACTCGAAGACGCGGATTCAGTGTGTGGAAATTATTTGTACGATGATCTGTCACTTTTAGGAGTTCTGTTTTGAGAGCAATATTATTTGTTCGCACATCTTTTCAAATAGCGGCGCTAGAAACTAATTTCTAAGTATGAGAGGAAACTTTTGGGAACACTGTGAGGTACTGCTATTTAAAAACATAAAGAGGGGTAAAAAACTCTATTAATCACAAGAGAAAAAAATTGCTGTGAGTTTCTGAATATCATACATAGCCTGCATTGGTGCCCACCACCTTAAAATGGTCTAACTAGAGACAAATTAGGGGGTGTAAAATTCTGGACCTTAACAACTAAATTAATATAATCCAAGAATATGGCCAAGCCCATTTGTAGCCGGGGAATAATCTCCAATGGGGAATACCCATTCCAATTCTAGGAAGAAGGAGGAAATAACAACCGCAGAAACAGCCACAAAGATTGAGAATTTGTTCACACCGTGCCATGCCAACTAACATCCTAACTTCCCACTTGCCTGTAAAGATATAAAGTTCACTACCACCTAGGAACTGGGACATATAATCCCCA
The DNA here is from genome assembly GCA_007258455.2 of Sequoia sempervirens. Lineage (NCBI taxonomy): Eukaryota > Viridiplantae > Streptophyta > Pinopsida > Cupressales > Cupressaceae > Sequoia > Sequoia sempervirens. The sequence continues at coordinate 183,689,540 of VDFB02000008.1, read as the reverse complement.
GGTTAGCACCCTCCCCAACTTAACATGTCTCCACACAGCCTAGGCCTGAGCCTCCAAGGTATTATTATTAGTATGAAGACCCTTATAAAATAGAGAAAAGAACTGAACATCTCCGGTAATCCATCCCGGAATTAACACCACCACCCAAAGATGGAGACGAAGGAAGAGCCATCCGGTTAATTTGGCGATCCCCTGAGGAGGAGGGTGACCATCCCCTTCCTCCCATTCACCTTCGAGGGCAGGATGCCTACACCCATTGCGCGAGTAAGCCGTTAATCCTGGCGCATCACATATGGACAGCCAACATCAGAAGGAGCAATCGACTCAGACAGATCACACTTAGCCGTGATCGTTTCTCCCAAAGAATGCAAAATTTTCCACCACAAGCGAGGGGCCCCCATCATCATATCCTAAAAAATCCGACGATTCCTAATCGATGTGACTAAATATTTTTTAGTGTCGATGACTTTCAAGCTGTCAGACAATTTTTATCATAAATTCTATAGAATATACCTAGAATCCATGCACAATTCTTTGACAAAATTAGTGTAGAACAAACACGCTTCTGTTAGGTCAACTTTGATTGTCAACGTGCTTGAGGATTTGTACAATCAACCTGTAATCAAATTCTTGGATTATTCATCAAAGAATTTTTCATCCGGTCTTTTAAAATTAAAGAGTGTAAGAAGTCAATGAATTTTTATCTTATATGAAATTGAATGGTTTTCAATTAGTTTGTCAAGGATCAAGTCTTGCTGAGTGTGAGGCCTCAATAAGGAATGAGGTCAATATTGTGTCCCTCTATAGGAGGACGGATACTTGTTAGTCCTTCACTCTTAGCCGATGAGGTTTTATCTAAAGTCCAATGTTCTCATATTGAATAGCTAAATGATTGTGTAATTTTGGTATTAAACCCTCCAACAACAAAAAAGGATGTTGGAAAGTTGAAATTATTCATTTTAGTATAATTGAAGTGAGAGATATGGTACTGACACATCTGTGAAAATAAATAATTTTGAGTCATACCTATAACAAACTCAAGTGGAAGAAGATTAGACAATATAAGAATATCAAGAAGTTATGACAAAATGCTTATGAGTTGGAGCTACCTACAGGTTTGGACATCTCACCAATTTTCAATGTTTCTAATTTGTATAAATAATATGAATGAGAGACATTGCAACAATAAGAGAAAGTTGAAGCACCAATAGAAAAATAGATGGAACAACTACCCAAAAGATAACGAGAAGAGATTGAATGTATTTTGGACTCTAGATTAGGAGGACTAGGGATAAAGAATATAATGGATATATGGTAAAATGTAAGAATAGACTAGTGGAGGACACCGCTTGGTAAAGCCCAACAAAAGTTGGTTTCTACCAGTCCAACCTATAGAAATAGAGTTATTAACATGTAACAATAGAGCTTCTCACTTGTAGCAAATAAATTTTGACTTGTAGCAACTTAGAATTTTAGTCAGTAAGCAATGGCTCATAAAATTTTGTACCCTAACAGTTTGATGTAGGGGCATCATGTTCATTTATTTGTTTATTTTGGTGCATTCTTTCTTCTACCTTCATGCATACAAGTTTGTGACAATTTAAAATTGATTTCATGTTACCGTTGGAAGGGAAAACTACCTACTGTCTATAGCATTAATGAATAGCAACATGGAAAAATGGAGAAGAATAAGTCTAAGAGGGAATTTTGAACCCAAAAAATAGTTATTGAACATTTATGATAGATTTTTGAGTGTTGGACCCAGTTTAGGCATGATTCTTGGTAGAAACTTGTAGATTTTGGAAGAAAAAAGAGAGAGAAGAGGAACATAGGAAGAATAAAAGGAAAACAATCAAAAAGAGGGAAAAACCTAGAAAACAAAGAAGAGAATAGATAAAGAGGAACAAATGAGCATGTAATAGATGAACAAAAAAATGTTTATCCTAGTTAATTTACTTGTTGGATCTAGGATCTCTTTTCCTACTTCACAATAGCTAACTATTTTACCTACAACAAGTGTTTTGAGGCCTCCATAGAGGTTTTGTCGGTTTCTTTCAACAACACAACCTCATTTCTTCATTTTGTAGCTCAAGTTTGATTAGGGTTTGGGAACCTACAACAAGGTTGGGTGCCCTCATGTAATCTCATCAACCTAGCCCATATAGGGCTTGTATAGTTAGTAAATTCAATAAGCATTAAAGCACATGGCCTCTTATATTATTAGAGGAAAACTGAGTTATAGATCACATTCACAATCAATCTTGGAATTCTTTTGGCTGAGAGCAAGGCATGGTGGGTTATGCAATAGATGAGGACACCAACCCACAAAATAAATAAAATCTCCCCAAGAAGAGCAATGTTATGTTGTGGTTATGACTCCAACTAGCCTAAATCTTGTACTAATCTAATGTTACACCAAGAGATTGTTGCTTGAAATCATCTAAATTGACATCCATTGACACCATTAAAGCCATTCATCCACTTAGGCACAACATGATCATTAGGTATTTTATCAAATATTATCACACACCATGCAAATATTGTTGACACACATCCTTAGATCCATTAAGATTTCCAATGCACATTCACATTAACCAATAACAATGAACAAATTAGAATAGAACTAATGATTAAATTGATTTTTGTTAGGCCTAAGAGGGGAAGATTGTGTATTGATATTATATTGAAATACTGCTTACATCATTATTTAATGAGGATGACAGTTTAACTTTCATAACTATTTAACTATCTAAATAGAAAAATAAATTTACAAATGTATTAACCTAGAATATTAACATGTACATTAACATCCCCCTCTTAATCCGAAGGGGTTATCACGAAACTATGCAATATTTTGAATTACTCAAACTTCTCTCAACCAAGCACTTTGGTGAAGCTTTTATGGTTGACCTGAAGCTTCTTAAAAAGAACCCATTATAGTTGAATTTGTTTGAACTAAGCTTATTACCTTGACAAGATTCAAACTTTGATATTGAGTATGTTGCCTTGATAGGTCTCAAATTTGATATAAAG
>VDFB02000008.1:183517395-183686407 GCA_007258455.2 Sequoia sempervirens | reverse complement strand
GCTTGTTAGGGATATAGGTGATGATATGTCATTTATTGTTATACTTGATGCTTGTGCTTACATTTTATATATATATATATCATGATGTGTACTAATATTTTATTGTTTCTACCTTGAAGGATATGTGAGAGACTTTTGAGATCTCTATCAATAGGTGGCTGCAGAGATAGTGCCCCCATCAGTCAAAGAGGAGGCCACAGGTTCATACTATGTGCCCCCACCCATTGTGGATCAGAACCTAGAGTCATTCAAGCCATACGTGAGACTGTGAGTAGCGTATGATAGTTTGAGGTGTGTCCACCAAGTCGATGATTCCCCTAAGGCACATTCATTGTGGACCCCAAAAAAGTTTGAGAGACTAGAGGTAGAGGTAGCCAGGCTATAGGCAGAGAGGGATCAGATAGCAAGAGCACATTGGGAGGCCCTTGGACAGATATGGGATTTATAGTTTTCTCTTGGTACACTTAGTGGATCACGATCACACACTATCATCTCCTAATAGACTACCACCAGACAAATGTGACCACTAGGTCCCAAGGGATCTAGTAGTCACAAGCCTCAGTAGTATTGTATATTTGATGATATGTACACAAAATCTATATATATATATCATTACATTATGTTTTCTTCTTTTTTCTTATGTATTTGAATGTTAAGTGGTAATGGGATTAATTAAATAATTGTTTTAGATTATTTAGTGAATGCTTCCATGATTTAACATGCTTTATGTGATCTTACAAAAGCTTATTATAGTTTCTCGTAGATGCAACATTGTGATTAAGTATGTTATGCTAAATTAGATGCACCAATGGTCTAACTAAAGAAAATTAAGTGGATATAAGGATCTAATATAACACAACACACAAGATAAGCTTGAATAGTATGAAAACTAAAGTAATTATTTAAAGATGAATTAAATAACCACAACAGTGTTCGAGACACACAAGTGACTGTTTGTCAAGAATGAAGCAATGCAAAAGTTCCTAGAATGGAATCTAGTAACTTTAACAACATTCCCTATCATTCATACTATTCAAGGGGATTAGACATAATACCAGAAAATATGCATAGTATTAATAGGATCTTTGAGAGGTGTTTCCTCCATTTATGTTAATGTGTATGCAACAGACCCATAGCTTTCATTAATTATGTAGCATCCTAATCAATTAGGACTGAATTTTCCTTTTTTGGTCAGGTCAGTATTGACATTTCATTGATTTTCATACCGAAATAAGTCACCGTTACTAAATACATGAGGGATGACATGATCACTATAATTACATTGCAATTGCTTAACATAAGGTGCTCAAGAGCATTAATGTGTTGTTCATCAAGCATCTCAGGTTGGTGTAGTCGATGTTGTTTGTAAGTGTCATCATCGATAAGTCCTTGAAGTGTAATCCCTAATGTGGGGATTTCTAATTCCAAGGGCATAATTGCCTCGGTACCATATACAAGGTTATAAGGATTTGTTCCAATTGATGTTCTAATTCTAGTACGGTAGGCCCATAACACATATGTGAGTTGCATATGCTAATCCTTGTAATGTTTATTTACTATTTTTTTGAGGATTTGCTTGAGGGTCTTATTATTTGCTTTAGCTTTTCTGTTAAATTGTGGGTAGTAAGGTGTTGCAAAGCGATGTTAGATATTAAATGTATCAAGGAATTTCTTCACATCGTTGTTCTTGAATGGTGTTCCATTATCCAAAATTATCGTGGAAGGAAGTCCAAAGCGAGCAATAATGTGTTCCAATATGAAATGACATATTACATCAATAGTTGTGGATCCAAGAGGAATAGATTCTACCCATTTTGTAAAACAACTTTTTTCTATGATTATAAATGTATGTACAATAGATGAAAGTGGTGACATTTTTCCAATTAGATCCAATCCCCAAACTGAGAACAACCAAATAGGAACTTGGGAATAGAGCTCAGAAGTAGGAGAAGGAATCAAATTGCTATGTTCTTGACATTTGTGACATCTCTTAACATACGCAAAGCAATCTTTTTCCATATGTCTCCAGTAATATCCCATATGAATGATTGGGGATATCCCTCCAAAATGACCTCCACAAGCACCTGCATGTGCCTCTTCAAGTGCTATGGTTATTTCAGATTCGTTAATACATCTAAGCAACATGTCATTAAAGGATATTCTATATAATATGTCAGCAAGGATGATGTACTTGGTTACTAATTTTCGTAAGTGATGTCCAGTGTTCTTTTTTGTGGGCTCAGGAACAATACCATCTTTCAAATAGCTGAATATTGCACCATACCATTCATGTGAGTCTTGCTTGGTTGTTTCAAATACTTCTTCAATTTTTTTGTCGATGGATGGTTTCATGATTGGGTGAATAGTAAATGTGAAATCTTTCGAAGGATCTTGAGGTGATATAAGAGAAGCTACACTTGCCATTGCATCTACATGTCGATTATCTTTTCATGGGATATTGTTAGTGGTGAATGATTTGAAACTTTCTAACAAGTTCATCGTGAGATACTTATATTTTGATAACTTTTTGTGCTTTTCTTGATATGTCCCATTTATTTTTTGATTACTAATTGTGAATCACCAAAGATCTTAATTTCATTTGCACCCAAGATTAAAGCAACATGTATCCCAACATGATCAATGCTTCATACTCAATGGTGTTGTTTGTACATAGGAATTTTAATTGATATAACAAGGGAATAGGATTTCTTGCAAGCGGAATGAGTATAACACCAGCACTGGAGCCTGTTCTACACTTAGATCCATCAAAGTATAACTCCCATGTATTAGTTTTGGTTGTCAACACATTATCATTGGGGAAAGAGTCATTACTAGGTAATACCAAAGGTGAAGGAGCATTAGCCAATTGGTCACCTAAGGCTTGACCTTTAATTGCTTTTTATGAAACAAACTTCAAGTCAAAGTCAGTCAACAATATCACCCACTTAGCTAGACGTCTTGATAAATTATTTTTATTGAAAATATGTTTAAGGAGGGTCAAATTTTGTCATCACTTGTATTTCAGCATTCAATAAATAATCTCGCAACTTACTGGTAGCAAATACAATAGACAAACATTTTTTTTCTATTGTTATGTATCATTTTTCATATGCTATCATGGTTTGATTGATGTAATAGACTAGATTCTCTTTACCATTTTTGTCTTGTTGAGCCAACAATGTTGCGAGAGCATGAGTTGATGTAGCTATATAAAGTATAAACGGTTTATTTTGCATAGCGGGTTGTAAAATAGCTGGAGTTGCAAGGTATTCCTTCAAAATCTCAAAAGCCTATTTACAATCATTATTCCAACCAAAGTGGACATCCTTTTTAAGGAGATGTGTAAATGGTAACATTTGATCAACTAAAGATGTGATGAAATGACGAATGGCTTGAATTCTTCCTTGTAATGTGTGTAACTAAGAAATTTTTTTAGGAGGTGGCATGTTGACTATAGCATCAATCTTCTTGTATCCACCTTGATGCCTCTGTGAGATATGATAAACCCTAAAAAATTTATACTATCTACACCAAAGACACATTTTTTTGGATTCAATCTCATGTTGTATTTTTGCATCCACTCAAATATTTTTCAGATATTCATGTTGTCTTGTCTTGTTAATGATTTGGCTAGGATGTCATCAACACAATCTTCCAAAAATTTATGTATGTAATCATCAAATATGAGCATCATAGCTCGGTGATATGTTGTGCCCACATTATTTAATCCAAAAGGAATCATAACCCAACAAAATTTTCCCCAAACGGTTGTGAATGATGTTTTGTACTGATCTTGAGGGTTGATGAAAATTTGACTATACCTAGAAAATCCATCCATGAATGGAAAAAAAGCATGTCTGATAGTCGAATCCACTATCATATCTATATTAGGCAGTGAAATTCATCTTTTAGAGATGCTTTAGATCATGAAAATCCATACACATCCTAATACGATTGTTAGGTTTTGCAACTACAACAATTTTTGAGATCCATGGAAAATAATCTATAGGTCTTATGAAACCAACATCAAGGAGTTTTTCAAGTTCACCCTTAACAAGCAAAGCTATTTTAGGATTCATCTTTCATATCTTTTGTTGAACAGGCTTGGAATTATCAACAAGGACAATGTTGTGTGTCATTATCTTTGGATCGATTCCTGGCATGTTTGAATATTTCCAAGCAAAGAGTTCTAGAATGTCATGGAGTAAGGTTGCAATATCCTCTTGTTCTTCATCACTAAGGAAGTTCCTTGTCTTATTGAATTTCTCTTTATCAATTATATCCATTGGTATATCAATTATATCCCCTAAAGGAAGTGCATTTGACCTTGGAAAATCAAGATTGTATTGTTTTGTATTTATGTCATTCTCATTACTTTCACCTTTTGCATTTTTTTGCTTGGTACTATTATAGTGCATGCAGCCTTTGTCTTGGGAGGATTAGATGGTGCATCATAAACTCCTAGCATTTTTTTCAAGGCTTCGTCATCTTCAAATCATTCCCATGATGGTGATAAATCGATGTCAAGCAATTTAGGATGCTTCATAGTGAGGTTGATTTTTGGTTTGCATATGATAGTATTGATGTTTAACAATGGTTTCTTCATTTCTTATGTAATTTTAGAAGGACAATATCCCAATCCGGTCTTTGTCTCTTATGGGTTAGGCTCTATGGGAACCTAAATGCCTTGTTCTTTCTTTCCACATCCTTTACCACTATAACCAAATTGTTTCACAAGTTCATAACCTTTCCAATAATATTTTTCCATTTCTTTCAAGTTCAGTGGTTGTTGGTAGTCTATCTCATCAAAGTTTGTTGTATAACTTGTATCCTCTTTAGGAGTAGATGAGGTAGATGTTTGTGAGTGTTCTTCTAGGTTCTAATTTGACATGACCATTGGTTTTTTTTATTTGTCATCTTTTCTTGTGATTATGTATTCTCCCATAAATGAGGGTGTAAACTCTAAAGAAACCCAATCATCATCTAACAATTTTGACACTATTTCCATTTATTGCTTGTTTTCTTGGTTCTATGTTGGATGTTGGAATTAGTGTGCTCAGAGGACCTGTTCTTCCTTTTTCAACTTGTAAGCAACTTTCAGGCTCGGGGTCCATTTCAACTTGGTATACCTTGTCATAGACATACTTCATAATACAATGAAGAGTCAAAGGCACCACATGCATCTCATGAATCCATGGTCTTCACAATAGAAGATTGTATGAAATTTCATGAGGCATGACATGAATAGGAGTTTGTAAGGTGACCTTTCTAACTATAATAAGTAAAGTGATCACACTGAGCGGTTTCCTTCCTACGTTGTTGAATCCTCAAATTGATAAAGAGTCAGGTTGCATCATTGATTTTTCCATGCGCAACTTATCTAACAGTTTCACACTGCACACATTAAGGGCTGAGCCATTATCAATCATGGTCTTTTTTATGCCTATTCGATTAAATTGAGCAATTATCATAAAGGCCTCATTTTTTTGTTGCAATACCAAAGGGGGTAGCTCATGTCAACTGGTGAATTTTAATGTATACATTAACTATATTCATTCCCTGTATGAGAGCTACCACATCATTTGCATTTGTGCTAGGAGGAACCACTATTTTTTGCAAGGTTGTTTGAAGCATATTGTGATAGTTTGGTGAATTATAAATTAAGTTCCAGAGGGATATCTTTGCAGGGGTATTCTTAAGTTGTTCAACAAGATTATACTCCTTTCCACTGTGTGAATTTAAATGAGGGGCACTAAGCAAAATGGGATTAGGTAAAGGTAAGGGTGTCGGGGTTGGTTGTTGTGATTTTAGATTATTTGTAGGGTTGTATTTATGAGCAATGGTATTATGACTCGATTGCTACAGTACATTAGTCTTAGGTGGATAAAGGGTAAACTCAAGCTTGTTTTTAGGTTGTTGTTTATGTGAAGGTGGGTAAAGGATGAGTTGAGGTTGAATCATGTTAACTTCTTGTGTTTTTGGTTTCTCATAACAAGCCTTAGTGGATGGGCTTTGTGAAATGAATTCCTCAAGGGCTTCATCTAACATACCAAATTTGTCACTACTAAAAGGCTTGGGGGTTAAGTTAACTTTGCTTGGTTTAGGTTTTTCATGACAAGACTTAGTGGATGATCTTAGTGAGAGGAAGTCCTTAAGGGCTTCATCTAACATTTCTAATTCATCACTACTAAAGGGATTGGATTATATGCTTTTTCTATATTTAAGCATTTTTAGAATTGTTTCTTTTGATGTTTTCAGTTTTTTGTTTTCGTTTTCTAATGAATCTGATCTAAGTGAACTAGGAACTAATGCTGAAAATGAAAATTACAAAAATCTAATGCTATCCATAGTTGCCATGAATGTAAATAATGCTATTTCTATTCAATTTAATGTAATAAAAAGCAACTAAACTTAAAGATACAAGTAAGAGAGGCAAACAAAAGCTTAAAAATTGGAAATGTAATTCTGTAAACAACAGTGCAAATTTTGCAATGGGACTAATTCACCCAAGGTGACAAATGAGTCCTAGTAGGGATTTTTTTAGAAATTTCTTTTTTTTTTTTGGTTGATTTTTCTGTTTTCTATGTTGTATGGCCTAGATTGCAAATGTAGTTTTTCATTGATTTCCAAATAAATTAAATGCAAAAATGCAAGCTAAATGAGCTTTTCACTAATGCAAATTTTGAAACCTTGGAATGCAAATTAAACAATAAAAAACCTAATGCAATGTTAATGCACAACCTAAATATAGGATAAAAATGCACTCCAAACCAGAAATATGGTGCTCTATATACATGTTCACCAAAATGAAATGAAGAAAAATGGGTGCTTCCTTTCACTTCTAAAGTTTTAGACCTAAAAGGAGAAAGACCAAATTTTCAACCTTTCACTCAAGAACTAGCCCTTGAGATTTCAATGCAAAGGAGATTGAAATCTAACAAAGGGAAGGTTTTAGGGATTGAATGATAGATAATGGAGGGTTCACCACCAAGTGTAAACTTGGAAAAGACAATGAGTTGGAAAACACAGTGTGATATGCAAACAAATGCTAAATAACCTAGAGAATGCTCTAGAAATGTAAATAAAATAGAACAAAAAAGTAAGAATACAAATGGTGTGCACCTAGAAACCATTAAGGGACTAGAAATAGCTCTAAAATTTTGGAAATTTGGACTTTTTATGCTACCAGGAGTCATTCACCAACCTGGGTAAATCAGTCTCAAATCCTGGTTTCTACACAGGAGTTTGTTTTAGGAAAAAGGGTATTGGAATCTACAAATAGATCTAACAGACAACTACAATGGGACTCATTTGACACTCTTGGTTAATCAGTCCCATTTCACTTTTCTAAAAATTGAAGGTTCTTATCTGCACTCTAACACCTGCCTTTTTCTTCCAATCTTAGTTTCAAGTCAGAATATATGAAAAAAACCTATAAAAAAGAATTCAACAGGATTTTCTAATGGGGGTTTTCCTTAGTCAAACCCCTAGTTTGGTAATCAAACATTTGTAAAAATGATGAAATGTGCATAAAAACCTTAGCCTTAGGTGTGTTAAAGACTAGGAAATCTAAGGCATGATGCAATCTTATTCTAATGTGCAAGAATATGATGCAACAATGAAAATGAAAAGATGAACAAGTCACTTGTGATGATCTCCAATCACCCCAAGTGAACTCTAATGATGCTTGTACCTTCCTTAGGCTGAATGCAGAGTGACAATGGAAGATGGAATCGCTAGGAAATAAGTCTTTAGTACTAGCTTGATGGCTAGTTGCATCTCCCTAACCTAGAATCCATCATGATTCACCATAGGCATCCATGATCAACACTTGGTAATGCTATATCTTGATAGAAAGTGAGCTTGAAGACTTGCAAAATACTCTAATGTTGCTCCAATGCTTCAACTTTGCTTTCTTTTGGAATTAGAATGCTCTTGTGAAAGATTGCTGGAAGACTCTTGATGCTTGCTCAAAGTGCTTGAATTATGCTTAGATTCTATAAAAAATGACTTAGAAGCTTTCTTTTATAGGAATTATCACCTATTGACTATTATTTAGATCTCAAAGGCCAACATTTACCAAAAACATGAATTAAATTGATGAATTCCTGCTCAAATTTGAAAAAGATTCCAAATGGGAATCATTCCCCACACTTGGAGAAGGGGTCCCACCTAAGGGGACTCATTCATCCACAGTGGAAAATGAGTCCCACATTAGATTTTTGAGGTGGGTTTTTGATATTTTCGGGGATTTAAGTGACTTTATGTGATTTTATATTATTTTTGAGTGAAATGAGCCTCAAGATCCAAAATAATGGGTCCTAGGGGCCTATAAATCATGATTTTAAAGGTGAATTAATGCAAGGGTTCCAAAACATTTCCAAATTAAGTGTCAAATTTCCTCTTTCTTCAAGAGTACACAATTTTCTAGACTACATGAATAAGTAAATCACTTGAGTTTATGAGATACTATGTGTATGGGGACATAGGTGGGATTGCCTATAGAGTTAGAGTTGCTACTTGATTAGTTGCTTTAAACTCTTGAGATGAAGTCATATTGTTGACAAGATTTTACACTTTTGAACAACTCTTTTTTAAAGGAGATTACACTCTCGAATGGAATCATCTATTCCTATGATTATTCTTCAATTGAGGTCAATCATTTATGTGGCTATTCTCTTGATGAGAACCACTTATTAATTTGATATATTACTAATTGGAGTCAATTATTTATGAATATTTAAACTATGAATAAAAGAAGCTTATGCGACTATACTCTAGATTATAAAGTTATACTTGAGACTAGGTTGTCTTTTGTGACAAATAGCTTGTCTATACAAAGTTAATTCGTAGACTAGAAAAGATCATATGTTATACGGTTGAGGATTAGAATATCCATTGAAGGGAATAACTTTTTATTATGCTTTATTGGTAGAGATACCATTGTATTTTTGGGAAAAAGGAGGTTTAGGTTATTTCTAAGGTTAGGGACTACCTATGAAAGGAAATTACCTAAGCATGGTATATAAATGGTCATAATCCAAACCAAGCTATAGAAGTGTATGTGAATAGAATGATTATCACTCAAAGTACTGGGTGAGAATACTCTGGCCAAAGTAATGTAAGTTGCCACTACTTACACTATTAGTTGACTGTGTTCCTTTCATGTGTTCTAGTTCAAGATTTTCATACTCGTAGAATGACAACCATATGAATAGGATCTAGTTTGTAGAACACAACACTAAGATCAGATAGGCTATTTTATGGGGTTGACTAACCAATATCTTTGTCAAAGGGTAGGGCCATCCAGTCACATGTGACAAATGTGCAAGGGACCCCATTTGAGTCTGTGGTTGGTAGAAAAGAACTTGAGTGTTGCTTCTCCTCATCACTTGGTGACCGAAGTTTGTAGATGTTTGCTCCATCATTGGGGATAGATGGAGTGTATGCACCAACAAGTGAGGACATCCAGAAGGTATGCACCATTACGACAACATCAAGATCAATTTTTATATCTATTGCTAGATGAAGCTCAGAAGAGCTATGTATGTATCATGTACCCATTTATATGGAAGGATGTAATCATGAATGATAAACTTGTGTTCAGATAATATGACATCTTTATTATGGAAAGAATTGTGAAATTATAATGGAATTTTGGAAATAGAGTTATTTCAAATGTGTATGTAATTTAAATTATGAAAATAAAAAAAATTATTGCTATGCCATAGCAACATAGAATATTCACTTAATGTGAAGTCTTTGGAATTTTACTAAGTAGAACGACGGGGTTGTTACACCATACACAACCTAATACAATTATCAGGTTTTATGACTATGACAATGTTTGAGATCCATGGGGAATAATCAATAGGATGAATAAAGCTAGCTTCTAGGAGTTTTTTAATTTCAACCTTAACCAATAAAGCTATCTAAGGATTCATTTTATGTATCTTTTATCTTTCTGATTTAGCATCTTACACAATGAAAATGTTTTGCATAACTATCTTAGCATCAATACCTAACATATTCAAATAAGTCCAAGAAAAAAGTTCATGAAATTCATGTAATAGTGTTGCATGGTCTTCTTGTTCATCCTCATCAAGGAACTTTCTTATTTGAATCACTCTCTCCTTGTTAGATGTGTCCATCGGTATGTTAATTTTATCTCCCATAGGTAGTGCACTTTGACTTGGAACTTTGGGAATATGTTCTTCTTTGTCTTCTTGAACATCACTTGTTTTCTTTTCTTTAGAAAAATATTTTGTACTAATTATGGCACAAGTGAATCCTTGTTTGTGAAGGGGATTTGGTGACTTATCATAAACTCCTAACATTTTCACCAAGGTTTCATCATTTTCAAAATATTCTAATGATCCACCACTTGGTATATCAATTAATTCAAGATACTTTAGAGTGAGTGATATTTGTCTTAGAGGAACCACACATAACAATTTTGACATTAAGTGAAGGCATTTTTTATGCTTTCCTTATCTTAGACGAGTAATATCCAAGACCATTTTTTTTCTTGTATTTTAGGCTCTATAGGGACACAAATTCCTTATTCTTTCACATCACATCCTTTTCCACTATAACCAAGTTGTTTCAAGATCTCATAACCTCTTCCATAAATCTTGTCCATTTATTTAGGATTTGGTGGTTGTTCATAATCAACTTCATTGAATCTTGTTGTGTAACTTGTGTCCTCTTCTAAATTGGTTGAAGTAGATGCTTTTGGAGGATCCTCCAAATGTTTTGTTTTCATTTCCATTGTTTATTTTCCCTTTCATGTTCTTTTGTTATGATCTTGTATTCTCCCATGAATGTAAGTGTAAAATCCAATGAACCCCAATCATCTTCCAATAACTTTGTGACTTTTTCAAAATGATTTTCTTTCTCTTCCTCTTGCATGGGATCTACTTTTGAATTTGGTATCAATATTTTCAAAAGACTTTCCTTTTCTTTCTCATTGTACAAACAACTTATCGAGTGATGGTCAACCTTGATTTCATAGACCTAAAGTGAAACATCAAAAAATGGGTGATCCTAAAATGGAATGGGGGTATGATGCACCTATTTCCCTTAGTTCATTAGGAAAAAGAGATCCCATAGGGAAAGATTGACTTTCAACCCTTAGGTGAGTCAACCTTAGTGGAGATCTTCTTGTTTTCCTTATGACCTAGGATGAGGTAAATCAACCTGAAGAACACTTTTGGGAGAAAAACTAAAAATACTAAACAAACCCAATTATGAAAAGTAACACGTGGAACATAAAATGTAAACCTTAATCTAGCAGAACCTACAATTTTCCAACAGATCTATGAAAGTTATGATTTTATGCACCTATGCCAAAAGCTCCTTCTGAGTGTCCTACTAAGACTCATTTAGCCTAGGGCGAATGGGTCTTACAAGAAGTTTTTGAAAACTCAAAATTTTGATAGGTAGCCTCTAATATGCTCTTCTAGCATGTACCTTTCAATCCTCCATTCCAGATTTGTACCGGTAAGAAAAACTAGAAATTTTGGTTTGTTTATATGGGGGTTTTCCTCAATCAAACCCCAAGTTTGGTAATTAAACCTTGATGAAAAATACAAATCTGGAATCTAAAAGTGTGTGTGAGCCCTAATCATAAGTGTGTCTAAGATTGTTAAGAGCTAAGATACCAAGAAACCCTATTCAAGTGTGTTAGAATAAGATTCCTAAATGAACTTGAATGATGAACACAAGACCTAGTTAGGGAGGAGTCAAATCCCCTAATAGATCAAAAATTTGATTATACCTTGCTTTAGGTTACTAGTAGAATGAAGATAGAAGATGGTATCAATAGGAAACAAGTCATTAGATCAAGGGAAATGGCTAGTTGCATCTCCCAAAACCTAGAATCCATCATGATCCACCATAGGCATCAATCTTCAATCATGAACAATGCTTGATCAATCTTTACAAAATGATCTTGAAGATTTTCCAAAAATAATTAAAAACTTTACTCCAAAAATTAAACTTTGCTTGCTTGAATGTTCTCCTTAACATTGAATGCAAATCTTGTGAATAACTTCTTGATCTCTTTCTCAACCTAGTGTAAAATGGTAAAAATACTAGGCTTTATAGGCTTCATTTCTAATTTCTCAATTATTAAATCCCAAAAGCTAACACTTAAAACTTAAATTTAGGACTTTAAGATGTTGCCAAAAACATGTTTAAAATTTGAATTTGTGATCTTAAAGGGGACCCATATGCCCAAGGGAAAATGGGTAGTAACCTAAATTGCAAGGATTTATTAATTTTGGGGCATTAAATTAATTAAATACATTTATTCAATGTCTTTTGTAATGTCGGAAAATGTTTAAAGTAGGCCTTGGGATGCATAATAAAGGGGTTTAGGGGCCTATTTATGAAGAGTAAAATGCATATAATTGAGGTCACTAAAATAGGTCCAAATTAAGTGTGAAATTGTACCAGATCACATAGGAGTACAATTTCCTACACTACAAGGATGTATTGATTGGGATAGTTCATGATTTAATGTTGCATAAGTTCCATGGTTTGGGTGTCTTATGAAGAGTCTTCTAGTGTGAGTGAATCTAGGAAATTTGAATCTTGATCTTCTTTATGTATGGTTTTGGATGGGAATGTGTTCTCTAAAGTCACTTGATGGACCACTTCCTCAAAGAACATATCATTAGATGATGAAGTTGTAAATTCCTTTGAGGCTATGAGTTGTTTCTTACCTTGTGAACTTATGATAGGAATACAAGAAATAAACCTAGGAATGGTGGGATTGGATGAAAGTGATTAATGATGATGGGATAAGGAGATGAATGGTATCTAACTTAGATATGAAGTGGTGAATTGGGATGGTTGGATTGAAAGGATTAGGATGACAATGGATTCAACTTGGAAAGGATATGGAAGAACAAGAATCAATGATGGATACACTTCACCAAATTTGTTGCAAGTAAATGGGTGATCCCACAATACTGGTTTACAATTTTTGGCCAAATTGGACACTTAAATATTATTTTTTTAACTAAATCTTCACTTTTGGGCACCTATAGCAGCTAAACCGTGAGGAATTTGAAGATGATACAAACTAGTGATTTGTGAAATTTTGTCTATAGATTTTAAGTATATTTTTCCGAAAAATTTGGAATCAAATTGCACTTTTTTCCCATCTCCTTCGAAAACTGGTTTTTTCAATAAACAACATTTTTAAGAAGTGACGCTCACCGTATAATGCATAATTTTTTTCCATGAAGGATAAAATTCTATTTTTTTCAAATTTAGATTTGTAACTACAATATCTAGTGCTTCTAATTGGTTTCATAGTGTTTTATTGAATCTTTTTTCCTTAATCAAGTTTTGAAGTCAAAATAATTACAATTAAGACATACGCGAACCATATACATTTGTGTAACATTTTTTGTATGCATTGAAGTTCTTTTTTTTTTGTTGGATCAAGGACTTCAATATCTAGTGCATTCATATTTTTTAAATTTTTTTGATCATCTGCTATTTTTCCATGGGCATAACAGATAGCTTGATTTTCGATGAAAAACCTATGTTTAATAAAACTAAAAAAACAAATACATAATAAAACAAAAAAATATTAAAATTATATTCTTTGGATAGCTCATTCTGAGGAATACCATCATCCAGTTGGGTCTATGAAGTCTCCTCCATTTTCATCCTCAACCCGAGCTTTGAAGCATAAAATTCTAGAGTTTTTAGGTGTCACAGGTGGGAAAAGGGGGGTTTAGGTGAACCATGGGGGGTTTGAGAAAATGCACAAGGGTTCTCTTGAACCAGGGTTTGCTTGAACCTTGGTTCAAGTGAACCCCCTTTTAGAAAGGGTTTTCTTTGTGTTTTTTGGCGGGAATGGTGGGACCTTGCATTAAATTGGTTCACTTGAACCAGGGTTCTAGCGAACCCTCTTTTCATTCATTCAAACCAAAGAGTTTGTTTGAACCCCAAAAATGATTCTTTTTTTCCTGGGGTCATTTTTTACAACTTTTCCTTCCTCACTCGAATTGTAAACCACTTTTGTGGGTTTACCCAAATCTAGATCCTTCATAAATGGGGATGATTTTCCTACTTAGGGTTGACAAGTGCCTAAGCAAGATTGGATGGGGATTTTGGAAACTAACTTGGGGAAGCCAAGTTCCAAAGCTAAGGTAAGAAAAATGATAAGGGATAGATTAATACACCACTTAAGATAGGTAGTTTCTCAAGAAATATAAAAGCTAACTTGGATAAAAGGGATATAAAGATCTAAATTTGACTCTTAATATGATTGATTTTACTTTGGATATGGATGTGGATTAGAAGATGAGATAGTTCAAATGATAAAAGAGAGTGGTTTGAAGGATGATATAGAGTAATGATGATGGAATATGGATGGGAAGATAAGGTGGATCAATGATGATAGATATTGGATGTTTAATGTTTGGTCTAAGGTCTAAAGATGATGATGATGATGATGATGATATGATATGTAAGCTACGAAAATTAATGAAGATAAAAAAAAGTGAAGGAACGATGGGGGTTTCAATTGAATAGGATAAAAATGGTTGATATTTTAGGTGAAATGATGGTCAAAGATGGGTCCCCTAGGTCTGGTTCAAGTTTGCAAAGGTTCAAGGTGCAATTTAGGGCTCTCAAGTGGTCAAATAAAGTCAAAATAGGCTTAGATTTATGCAATAAGGTGCCACTCTATGAGACAAAGGCTTCATTCTATGAAAAAAAAGATGCCTTTATGTGAAATAGAAGCACAATTATGTGAAAAACTATGCACAAGTGCCTCAAGGTGGAGCACAGGTGCCTCAAAATGAAATGGAGGTGATGAATGACAATTTGGGATGTTTTGATGAGTTTTTGGCAAGATATTGACAAACACAAAAACACATTGGATGAATTGAATTTCAAGGTGATAAGGATAAAAGGATTTCACTGGTATTGAAAATGAAAACATGTGAAACACATGAACACAATCGCATAATTATCCAATTAGGTGTGTATGGGTATGTGCAGGATCATGATGGGCCAAAAAGTGGTGATATAATGGGTATTTGTAGGGTATGTGGCTAATGACTTTTTTTTTTACCCAAAATTCATGAGACGAAAAGGGTTTTTAAAGGAGATACTCAGCTTTCCACCAATATAAATTATGTTTTACTTTGAATTTAATAAATAATTATTATTCATTTTCTATTTGATTTACAACTAAAATCATGATTGATAGGCTGATTGAAAAACATCTATAGCTTTCAAAAGGTGTCACGTTTTTGAATCCAAAACACGTGTCACATTCTATGCTTTGCATACTAGTTATAAGATTAACAAAAAAAGAATTGAATTTAATGAAGTTTTGACCAAGTTAAGGTGGTTAGATGTATGAGTTTTTATATTTTTAAAAATTTGTAATAAAAAATTCATAATTAATTATTTACTTGGAAAAAAATTACAAAAAAATATGCATCACATATAAACATGAGTCCTCTACTTATGTCTAAAATCTTATAAAAAAATATTATCATTTTATTGTGGTTAGAGTGGTCAGACAAACACCTACTTCTTATTTTTTCCCTAAAATTTAAGCATTGAAAATTCAAATTTTAACCAAATAGATATATATTTTTTTTAAATAAACCTATTATTTTAGAAACTACATTCAATTTTCTACAGATTTTATTCTTACATATATTTGAAATAATATAGATAACTTATTCAAATTTTTATGTCAAGTTGCCTAATTCTTATTTTTCTGAATTTTTTGACACTTAAGGACCTATTTTTTCCATGATGATCCTGCACATACCCGTATGCTCAATCTCGGCCATCAACCAAAGGCTAATCCCTCAAGATTAGTGTGAAAAAAATATATTTTAAGATTTAGTAGCTAGGGATATAGTGGCACAAGGGCTCTCATTTTCCCATTCCTTGGAGGTCCTAAGACCTTTCCCAAAGAGCCTCTACCTCTACTCAGGGAGATACATGGTAAGTAATTTTAGGCATGATATTGTACCTTGCACCACACTAAGCAATGACCAAATGGTCTTAAAGGCTTCTAAAAGAAACGTGTTTAATGGATCTATGAATAGTAAACTTGTCTAATAGTGCTTTAGATTTGGGGGTCTCCACTTATCTCCTCAGCAAATAAGTCTTGGTAGATTGATGGTCTTGCAGGTTGGCTTGAATGATGTTAGCTACACTTTGAGATATAACTTTCACTCTCCCCACTTTATATACCCCACCATAAAACATGGTTGAGGTCACCCTTGAGGTAATGAAATCCCCAAGAAAACCTCCTAAAGTGAAATGCTATACTAGGTGTTTTTTATCATCCAAGATCACAAGAAGCATAAGGGGAGAGCATACACACAAAACTAGTAAGTGTTGGGTGATAGCATAAAACAAAAAATGGGGATCTATACAATATTTTTGATCTCGAAGATCATTCTAATCTCAAGGAGAGAGCATGCATCTACACACCCCTCCAACCATGGCAAACAAGATTTATTAACCCATTATTCCAACTTTAGTGTCTATATTAGTGGAAAAAAAAATCTTGGACCAATAAAATTTGCACCAAACTATTAGTAATCTTGATAAATCTGATCTTTGACAACAATATACAAGGTGCACCACATGTTAGTCGACCAAAAATACAAGTTAGAACAAAAGCTAGGGTCAAAACCCTAAGAAATAACAAACTGAAATGAAAGAAAAAGTTTACCAAACACAAGCACCACTTTATGATGCAGAGGCACCTTAATGTGTTGGGTAAACACAACAAATGCACCTTTTTGTTAAATAGAGGTTCCTTTTCACAGAAAGAGATCCTGAAACATGTTTTGGGGTCCAAAAAGTGTTTTTTTTTATCAACAACCTTACAAAACTACATATGACATTATGACACACTAAAAGGCACATGAGTCATATAAAAATATGTTAATAACCCCAAAAGGCCACAAGATAGCTGTAAATTTAAATATAGTAGAAAACTTGAAAATAGTTCCCTAGATTGGAGAAACCCTATTTTCTATAAAAACCAAGTTGTTTGAGGGATAAAACCTTGCAAAATAAGGCACCAATAATTAAAAACAAGGAGAAACCCTAATTTTTCAATCTAAATGCACAAAATGAAAGTTTAGTTTTGGGTGATGAAGGTACAACTCTTTGAAACATAGGTGCTACTTCATGCTACAAAGACACAACTCTATCTTAAAAAGGTGTATTTTGTGAAACAAAGGTGCTTTTCACAGTCTATAAGCCAAAAATATATTTTTCATCAAAAATCTTAGACAAAATTCACCAATAAAGGTTAAAATAGGGATGTGTGTCCCATCAAGTGTGTCAAAATCAATATGTGGAAAAATTATTGAAGAGAAAAAATATAATATAATGCATCAAATCAAATGTATACCTCAAACAATCTTCAGCCTCCTAGATGAGATGAAATACAATGCATTGTAGTTTTAAATGATTTTCTCTAAATTATCATATGATGTGGATTAATCAATAAATTAACCTTGGTATGATTGCAATAGTGAGATCACAAAATGACAGCATAAGGGTATAATAGCTTGATTCTTCTTGATGATGAAGGATGGTGGCCTCTAGTTATAGAGATTTGAAGAGGAAAAATTAAGGGCTAGTATAGATTGATGATGGATGGATAAGGTTGAATGAGGATTAGGGTTAGGTTCAAAGATGTAACATAGTCATATGGCAAGTATCACATGAGTGATAAGACTTGAATGGATTAGGGAAACATCTTTATGTGAATGACTAGGATTAAGAGGTGGGATATTAGATGAATGGATGAGATGGAAAGATAATTTGACTTTTGGGAAAGTGTCTATGTTCAATGAATCTAGATAAGGAGTTAGTTAGACATGTGGAGGGGATACTCGTCACATGATGACAATTTTAGATTATGATCCATGTGAACAAGTTAAAGGGCTAGGATTAAATGGACAAGGATAAAGTGGAATTAGTTAAATAAATAATAAATAATAAATATTTATTTATTTAATGGGATCGTGTGAAGGGAGAATAAATAAATAATAAATATTAATTTAATTAATGGCTTAGGATAGCGTAAAGTTCGGTGAGGTTGCATAAGGTTAGATTTTAGGTGTCAACTAGTCATTATGGCTAGAAATTTTGTTTCAAAAATAAATCTATTGGCATGGGGATAGCTAAAGAAGATTGAAGTATAGCTCCATTTGGGACACCCATTAGTCCAACTTCTCTATGCTACTCTTAGCATCGTAAGGTTGTGTATTAATTTTTTCCCTCACCTTGAAGAACAATCCCTTAGAGGACTCACCTCGCTCAAACTCTCCTCTTTCTAGTTCTCTTTCTTTTGTGTTTTCCTTTGAGATTCCCATTTTGAAGATTAGAACTAGCATCCTACTCTCTAATCTTTCCAACTTATCCTCAATACTCCAAATCCATACAACGTCTTTAAGTTTTTGAAACCTAATTTCCCCATCATCTTCTCTTACCATTCTTACCCATCTCATCTACTCTCTCAATTATATTTTAGTCTAAAAATGTAGCATTTATATTGATTATCACTTAACATTGTAGATGACTTATAATTACACAAATTACAAATGTAAAATTTAATCATTAGTTTAAGATTTAAATGTTGAGTTGTGGGTGGATAAGGTGGGTTGAAGTTATGAAACCACTACTTAATCATAAAATTGTCATATAGTCGAACATTTTTTCTACCCTCTCATTTTCCATTTGCTTTTAGATTTTATCTTAATAATTTAATAATTGCAAAAAGATTATAATTTGATAACTACTTGAAATAAGCATAAAAAAGAAATTCATAAAACCGATGTCTGGTAAAAAATCATTTTAAATTTTGAATAGTGTGTGCTTAAAAGATAAGTTAAGGATGTAGTTCCATGGAGGGGACATAAGATTCTATATTTACTCCAAGCTCAATCTAGTGGAATAAAAAAATGTGGGCACATAGTTAAAATCAAATTTTCTTATAAAATAGAAGGGTGCATATATAGATGCAAACTTTAAAAAGTTTCCTCCCTAAACTTAAGATTTTTATATCTATTTGGTAGCTTACATGACCCTTTATTAATTCTAATATATATTTCTATATAATTACTACAATTTCTCATCTAAGCATCATGGCTTCTAATTGAATTATCCTAGCAAAAAAAAAAAAGGTAATCCCCTTCAATGGAATGATGGAACCATAACTTAAGTAGTTGCATGTGAAACCCTATTGTAAGAGTATTTTTTAAATCAATTTACTAGTTAATTTTTATTTGTCTTAAACCAAAAGCCTTGCAAAATGTGTACAGTACTTTATAGCTTCATTAAAGACAACCTCATAATTGACAACACTAATGAAATAACCATCACATTCAAATAGTTGGCTAGCAATTAAAACCCAAAAATAGGGAAACAACAAGGTAATGGTTGGGATAAAGATGTAAGAATTCAAGATACTCATGTTGGAGGTTTGTGACACACTTATTTATACATACATACATACATACATACATACATACATACATATATATATATATATATATATATATATATATATATATATCAATTAAATAATATTCTATTATACTAAAAGGAATAATTTCAACTTTTCCAATATCTTTTTTTTGGTTGGATGGTTTTATATCAAAATTACATAATCATTTAGCTATTCAATATGGGAGCATGAGTCTTTGGATAAAACCTCTTCGACTATGAGTGAATGACTAAGAGGCATCTATCTCATTAAAGTAGAGGGACACAATCTTGACCTTATCCCTTGTCATGTTGAGGTCTCACACTTAGAAAGACATGATCTTTGGAGGGACACAATCCCGACCTCATCTGGTGATCCCACAATAGTGGTTTACAATTTTTGGCTAAATTGGACACTGAATTTTTAATTTTTAACTAAATCTTCACATTCAGGCACCTATAGCGGCTAAACCATGAGGAATTTGAAGATGGTGCAAACTAGAGTCTCGTCACATTTTGTCTATAGATTATAAAAATATTTTTTTCAATTTTTTAAAATTAGATTGCACTTATTTTTCCATCTCCCACAAAAACTGGTATTTTTCAAAAAACAACATTTTTAAAAATTGACACACACTATATAATGCATAACTTTTTTTCCATGAAGGATAAAATTCCAATTATTTTGAATTTACATTTGTGACTGATATAGTGCTTCCACTTGGTTAGATATTTTTTTATTGAATATTTTTTCTTTAATCAAATTTCGAAGTCAATCAAATGACAATTCAGACATAGCGACCGATAACGCATAACTTTTTTTGTATATATCGAAATTCAATTTATTTTTTTGGTTGGATCAAGGACTTCAATATCTAGTGCACTCATATTTTTTAATTTTTTTTTGATAATCTGCTATTTTTCCACATGTATAGAACAAAGACCTTCATTTTCGATGAAAAACCTATGTTTAATAAAACTAAAAAAGCAAATACATAATAAAACCAAAACATATTAAAATTATATTCATTGGATAGCTCATTCTGAAGGCTACTTGATTCCAAGTTTGGTTTCTAAATATTCCCCCATTTTCATCCTCAACCGGAGCTTGAAAGCGTAAAAATTTAGGTTTTTTGTGTGAACAAATTAAAAAATTAGGGAAAAGGGGGTTCTAGCGAACCAGGGTTCATTCGAACCCCCATTAATATGCATTTTTTTCTTTATTTTTTGGGCGGGAAATGTGGGCCCAATAATTAATGGGTTCGCTTGAACCCTAGTTCGATCGAACCCCTTTATGGTTCGGTCGAACTTGTAGGTTCATGCGAACCCCTAAAACCAATTTTTTTGCCATGGGGTCATTTTTTCTCAATTTTCCTTCCTCCGTCAAATTATAAACCACTATTATGGCTTCACCCCATCCTTTGTCATATTGTGGCCTCACACTTAGCAAGGCTTGATCTTTTGAGGGTCACACTCCTTACCTCATCCCTTGGTATATTGAGTTCTCACACTCAAAAGATTTGATCCTTCATAAACTTATTCAAAACCATTCAATTTCTAGAAAAGACAAAAAGAATCTACTGATTTCCAACATCCTTCAATTTTGAAGGACACAATCCTTATCTAATCCCTTGTCATATTGTGGTCTCACACTTAGTAAGGCTTGATCTTTTGAGGGACACAATCCTAAACTCGTCCCTTGGCATATTGAGACATCACACTCTAAAAAGATGTGATCCTTCATAAACTTATTCAAAACCATTCAATTTCAATGAAAGACAAAAAGAATCTATTGATTTCTTGAAAGCCCACATGAAGAGCTCTCTCCACAAATTCTTTTGATTTTATTTCCATGAATAGTCCAAGAATGTGACTAGACGTTGACTGTACAGATCCTCGAGGACATTGATAGTCAAAGCTGACCATCCATTAGAGTGTTTGTGTACACTGATTTTGTTAAAGAAATGTGCATGGATTCCGTATTCCATGGAATTTGTTTAGAAAATCATCTGAAAGCTTTAAACTAATGAATGCTAAGAAATATTCAGTCACATCGATTAACAAATAATTCCTCTGGTACTTTGGAAATTATTTTGAGCACCACTGTTTGAAAAGACGCGCGAACAAATAGTATTGCTTTCGACAAAGAACTCCTAAGGGATACAATTCGTCGTACAAATAATTTCCACACTTAGCAGTGAATGTGGACTCCATGTGTCTTCGAGTACATTCCTCATCACATTTTATAGCAATCCCCTGCTCTTACCAGAAATTAAGAACAAAATAGTTTTCTAATCATATGTCAATTATGAAGGAAACCAGAGAAGATAAGCGGGGCGTTTCATCGCGATGCCCGACACCCTGCGCAGCTTGCAAGCTGCTCAAAAGACGGTGTTCAGATTCGTGCATACTTGCCCCTTATTTCCCACCAAACGATGCACAAAGTTTTATCACTGTGCACAAAATATTTCCCAGAACAAATATGATAAGATTGTTGGAGGTAATCATTCGTTCATCCTCTGACGCTCTTAAAATTCCAGAACAGATAGTTGTGTTAATGTGTTCTTTTTCTTTTGAATCAGGGAGTTCCAGAAAACAAGAGAGCTTTGGCTGTGGATAGTATGGTTTATGAGGCGAATGCCCGAGTGAAGGATCCCGTGTATGGTTGCACTGGTATCATCTGCATATTGCACCAGCAGATTTTACGCATGCAGGCAGAATTGGCTGACATCAGAGCACTCTTGATCAACTGTAGGCAGTTGCAATTGAATGAAAGGACTTTGCCACCAGCTTCTCATATACCGGAGAATACAGGTGAGCTCTGGGATGATATGTCTGAGTTGTTCCCAACACAGATGTCACTGGACCATCTCTTAGATTGGGATAATGATCACTGATATGAGGAAAATATAGAATGTTATGGTTGTATGTTATTTTGGGGATAAAAATTGTTATGTTGTAAGAGATATTGAACATAATTTGTCATTGTATCAAATCTGTATCTGTGGGTGTTAGTGAATTTCTAAATCAACATCTTTATCTAAATCTAAAGTGATGATTAGTCCACAAGATTAATTTTTAGATATATGAAAAATAAATGTTCTTTGATTAAACATGAATATGCTTTGATTCATATGTATTCAAAGATCTTCAATACAAGAGATAGAATTGAGATGGAAATTTCTATTGATGGCATATTCCTCAGATCTTGTATCTTTAGATTGGCTTAAGGAAAATTCACCGCTAACAATTCACCACCAACAAATTCACTGCCAATAATTCATCGCCAACAATTCACCGTCATGACAAATTCATCTCGTGGAAAATTCACCACCAGTAATAATATATGAATTGCTGGTGGTGAATTTTTCATGAGATGAATTTGTCATTGCATTGAATTGTTGGCGATGAATTGTTGGGGGTGAATTGTTGGCGGTGAATTTTCCTAGAGCCATTTAGATCTTCCTATTTGACCAATGATATCTCTTGTTGCCCAATATTAAAACTGGTCTAAGATAATTGATTTAATGAACTTATTTTTCAATGATATCATGTTTCCACAATCCATGTTAAATACTATTGAGCTGATTTTTAAATTCGATTGTGTGATATATGTTTGCATCAACATTTTGGATCACACTCTGTGATCCATGATCAGGATGATAGTAGAGAGCTTAAGGATCACACTCCGGGAACCCAATTTAATTATATATCCTCCTCTTTTTCTCTTCCTCTGTATGCTTGTGATAATTGTTGATTTTCATGTATATCTATCTTTGTTGTTCTTTCATGTTCCAATCATGACAGTTCATATGATCACTTGATGGCGTGGGCTTCAAAAGAACGAAGATAATGAAATCATGTGTGGTGTTGTGTTTTGATTGTGCAATATCGTGTGCTTTGGAGTTGGAGTGGAAGATCTTGATGTTCATGCATAAGGATAATGAATTCGTTTTATGGTGACCAAGAGTGGCACTCACTGTGGTGGCAGATCTCATTGTTCTAAATGATTGAAATATGTTAGCTGGTCTCAGATCCATTGGATCAGTTTATTTTGGCAATCCTGCATGCATTGTCACAGTTATGTATTCTCTATAGGTTGCACCATTAGCATGTCAAGTTCTGTGTCACCCTCTGTGCACCCCTTCTCTTATTTACAGGATCAATGGAGTGTGATCTCACCTAGATACATGTGGTGCCTTCTCGAATTCTAGAAAGTGTGAAAGGGTAGTCAGTTTCTCTACTTGTGCTATTGGTGTGAATGGTTTGTGGCGGTCCCAAGGGTCATGTGTTTAGTGGCCATGTCAACAACCTGTGGAGCCATCGGATCTCTATGTAAGGTGTGATCCACGATCTGCACATGATCTTGCACCTGGTCCAAATGCTGGGTTTTACATTAAACTGGTGGTCGGTTGTTTCCACATCATCTATTATAGGGGCCTGTATCCTTTTGTTGTAGGCACCTATTGTAACGTTAGCATTTTGTTCCTATTGCACAAGTCTTTGTGGAGCTTCCCACGAGCTTAATGCACAATGACGATGTTAGTGAATTTGTAAATGGCATCTTCCCACGCTCTTACGGTTTTTCAGTGTTAATTTGATCGTAGGCTTGCATCATCCACTGAATCTCTTTAGATCTAATGACTCCCACGCCTCCTCCAAGCTCTATTTAGATATGAAAGGTCGTGATTGGCGCCATTGCTCGTGACTTTGCCAAGTCAAATTTAGCGGTTTGTTCGGCCTGGCTTAAACATCACACACTAAGCGCTGACCGCTTAGGTGGATGTCCCTTTTAACTCAACTCTGCCAATCTGTTTAACCCAAACTTTTTCTCAGTTTCCGGTTCCGGGCCGTAAAAAAGTTCTCTGATGTGACGAGTGTATCAGTTGGTTTTATGGAGAAATATCAATGCTGGTTTATTAGTTGCCGTGTTAACAAAAAAAGTGTTTGAACAGATGATGTTTTAAAATATTTAAAATTTATACTTAGGATTTATTTAAAATCGTGAGGTTGTATTTGAATCTTTAATTTGTTATTTAATATATATATATTTTTTATTTTTTCTCTTTATATAAAAATTTAATAAAAACTGAAATTTTTATTTTAATGTAAAAAGCATGAATATTTAGTATAACAAAATATTGAAATCATTTTAAAATATATATATTAAAATTAATTTAAATATTAAAACTTGATATTTTAATATAAACTAATGTTTAAACTTTGATAAAAATAAAATTTTATTTATATTTTTTTTAATTTGATTATTGATAAACAAACAATTTGATAAACAATGTTTAATTTTAAAATAAAATTTTAAATCTTATGTATAGGATTTTTAGTAAATCTTTCAATTTTTTTAAAAATAATTAATATAAAAGTATAATTTTTTGAAATAAAAAAAAAAAAAAAATTTATAAAATAAATTATTGTTGGTGTTGGATAAATATTAATGTAGATGAGATGTTTTAAAACATTTAAATATATAAACTTGACATTTATTTAAAATGATAAGATTATATTTTAGTTTTAGTTTTCTATTTAATACATATTATTTTTATTTTATTTTTTATAAAAATTTAAAAATTTAATTATAATTTTTTAGGGCTTTTCTATATTCACATAAATGGGAGACAAAGACTACATAGATTAGCCATCATTTAACTAACTAATTCCTTCAAATGCCAAAATCTAGCAAAAGAGATTCATGTGTAGAAACAACTAAGACTTGGTTTTTAATTGATTTAATAACTATGAACTTATAGCTTGAAAGTGAGACCTATCAGATAAAAATTTATGAAATCAAGGAAGCACAATTGATTCCAAATTAGTGATATTCTAACTAAGATAATATTGAAATATGACAAATTTTCATAGCCCACTCCAATCAGGGCTAGAGTACACTATTGGAAGCCATGGATCTGCAACTGCAACTATGTAAGAAGTGTCTCTCACATCTCAAGACTCTCTTTTAACCATAAAATGTTAACCAAATTGAGAGAATTCTCAAATTTAGAAATATATTGGATAACTGAATGATATTTATCTTTGCTAGCTACACATATTCATTTTAGACTCAACTAGCAAGAATTACCCATTTAGCAGTAATTTTTACAGTGAAATTACCTTTTGATGCATTGAAGAGGGGAAACAAGAAGATTGCTTATCAAGTTCAATTCTATTGACAAAAGAATATCAACAATTGTGTATTATCCTTATCCTTATCCATGAAATCTCATTAGTTGGAGGAAGAATGTTATGTTGCATGTGACATAATGTAAAAACCTACTAAACATTTTGGTGGCTTAGAATTTTTTTTAATTTTTTTTTTTCCTTTTCTTGCAATTGCCCCTAATATGACAAGTTTTTTATTGGCCTATATATTTTTGGTCACACTAGACACAATGGTGCACTCTTTTTTGTGCCAAAATATTAAAAAAGACTAAGTCGTTTGCAATATATATCATATATGTGTCAACAAAAAGCTAAAATAGTTTGTTTTCATAATATTCAAATTGGATAAAATAAAAATCAGTGGAAACTTATAGATGAAAATAAATGGAAATATTTTCACGAGGAAACCAAGCCTCCATTTCTTGAACACCACCAACTAGTTGACCCTTCAAAGACACAATGGTGCACTTTCTTTTGTGCTAAAATATTAAAAAAGACTAAGTCGTTTGCAATATATATCAGAGATGTAACAACAAAAAGTTAAAATAGTTTGATTCCATAATATTCAAATTGGATAAAATAAAAATCAATGGAAAATTATAGATGAAAGTAAATGGAAATCTTTTCACGAGGAAACCAAGCCTCCACTTCTTGAACACCAACAACTAGTTGACCCTAGAGTGCCTAAAATTTAAGATCTCTAGGCTACATATAGAATAAGGCTTGCAATAGAAGAAAGTACCTTATTGCTTCTTTTTTATTTCTTTGAAAAAATTTTATAATAAATTTATTTTAACTTTGTCATAATTATTTTACTTCTAAATATCAAGGATCAAGTGGGAGCTATCACACATTTTATCATTAGAAAAATTAAAATATAATGAATGAAAATAAAATTATAAATTTTGATTGGCTCAAATATACAATATTAACCACTAATTACTTACTATAAAAATAATCTAAAAATAAGTATAAGTAGACCTATATTTATTTAATTATTTTTTGTAAGTGAGATGTTAAAAAATATTTGATGAGTTTAATTTTACCTTTCACCAAATTGAGGAGTTTTATGAATGACATTTTTGTTTCATAAAAGATAAATAGTTTTTACAAAACTTTGTATCCAATACTTTCTTGGAATTTTATTAGGTTATCTTTTAGGCAATAAAGATTTTAATTATTTATATCATTATTTGTAATGTTTTTGAAAAGTTTTTATAATGAATAAATAAAATTATCAATTTTGATTGGCTCAAAAATACAATATTAACCACTAATTACTTAGTATAATAATAATCTAAAAATAAAAATATATAAATGTCTATATTTATTTAATTATCTTTTGCATTCTAAGTGAGATGTTAAAAATATTTGATGAGTTTAATTTTATCCTTTACCAAATTTAGGAGTTTTAAGAATGACATTTTTGTTTTATAAAAAGTACATGATTTTTACAAAACTTTATATCCAATACTTTCTTTATATTTTACTTAAGTTATCTTTTAGTCAATAAAAATTTGTATTATTCATATAGTTATTTGTAATGTTTTTATAATAAATTTATTTTTACTTTACTATAAATGGCAGTGTATAATATTAACCACTAATTACTTACTATAATAATAATGTAAAAATAAAAATATATAAATATCTATATTTATTTAATTGTCTTTTGCATGTAAGTCAGATGTTAAAAAAATCATTAATGGGTTTAATTTTACATTTCACCAAATTTAGGAGTTTTATGAATGATATTTTTGTTTCAAGAAAAGTAAATGATATTTTACAAAACTTTATATCCAATACTTTCTTTTCATTTTACTTAGGTTATCTTTTAGTCAATAAAAAATTTATATTATTTTAATAATAAATTTATTTTAGCTTTATTATAATCATTGTATTTCTGAATACCATGCATTAAATGGTAGTTTACAATATTAAACACTAATTATTTATTATAATAAAAATATAAAAAGAGAAAATATATAAATGTCTATATTTATTTAATTATCTTTTGCATTGTAAGTGAGATGTTAAAAAAATATTTGATGAGTTTAATATTACCTTTCACCAAATTCAGGAGTTTTATGAATGACATTTTTGTTTCATAAAATGTAAATGTTTTTAACTTTATATCCAATACTTTCTTTGCATTTTACTTAGATTATCTTTTAGTCTTGATATAGATTTTAATTACTTATATCATTATTTGTAATTTCTTTTGAAAATTTTTTATAATAAATTTATTTTAACTTTACTATAATCATTTTACTTCTCAATATCATGCATTAAATGGGGATAAACTGCCACAACAAAAGCTAATAAAATTGTAAAATAAAAATATTATGTTCACTTCAAAAGTTTTAATAATAAATTTATTTTAACTTTACTATAATGATATTTGACAAAAATGATTTTGAAAATTATAAAAGTTAAATATCACACATTTTACATTAAAAAAAATTAAATATAATAAATAAAAATAGAATTATCAATTTTGATTTGGTCAAATATACAATATTAATCACTAGTTATAGTCTTGGCCTTGTTCCATGAGAAGAACTAATAATATTAAGAAAAATATTTTGTACATTTAATTTAATCAATTGAAATAACATAAAGAAAAGTCTTTAGTATATGACTAATATGATTAGAATATTAACATAATTAATATATTAATTAGAAAAAATATATTCAAAATACAATGAATACAATTTGAAGAACATGCATTATTTAGTATGTAATTTTTATATATAATATAACTATTTTAAAATATACTAAGAATATTTTGAATTGATTAGTTATTAAAATACAAAATTTTATAAAATTAAATACATTCATTATTAAAATATAATTTTAAAATATATATATTTTTATTTCAAAAATTATACTTTCATATTAATTTTTTTTCTAAATTAAAAAATTTACTAGAAATCTTATATACAAGAATTAAAATTTTATTTTAAAATTGAACATTGCTTATCAAATTGTTTATTTATCAATAATCAAATTAAAAAAATATAAATAAACTTTTATTTTTATCAAAGTTTAAACATTAATTTATATTAAAATATCAAGTTCTAATATTTAAATTAATTTTAATATAATTTTTTTTTAAATATTTCAATATTTTTTTATACTAATTATTCATAGGTTTTTAAATTAAAATAAAAATTTTTGTTTTTTGTTAAATTTTTATGTAAAGAGATAAAATAAAAACAATATATATTAAATAACAAATTAAAGATTAAAATACAACCTTATGATTTTAAATAAACCTTAAGTATAAATTTTAAATATTTTAAAACTTCATTTGTTCAAACACTTTTTTCGAACACAACAATTAATAAACTAGACTACATTGATATTTCTCCATAAAAATGCATCACCAATGGTAGTCCACTCCCTAAGACCTCTGTAAAGAAGCAAAAAACCAACTGACACACGCGTCACATCAGAAAATGTTTTTACGGCTGGGAACTGAAAACTAAGAAAAGGTTTGGGTTAAAGCAAAGTTGAGTTAAAAAGGACATCCACCTAAGCGGGTCAACACTTAGAGTGTGATGTTTAAGCCGGGCAAGTTTGTTCATCATCTTTTCTACATGCATTTGTTCTATCTACAATGTTCTCATTCCATAGGTTTTATTTGGTGGCTCCAGTGAGCTCTCGTGTATGAATGATGTCAATGGTTACACAATCTTTCAATCTTGTATTGAACTATATGATTCAAATGCCCGTGCATCTCTAGGGGCTCATTTGTGATATGTTAATGTGGGGTTGTTGTGACCATTCATCCCATTTGAGGTGGGTGACCCTTGCACCACATGAGCTCATTTTATGTTTGTGATCAGTTGAAGGTTTAGGAGTTTAAGATCAATTTGATCAATATTTTTATCGATTGAAAGAATGATGTCTCATTAGCTCATTGTTATTGGTTGATGTGAATATGTGTTGGAGATTTTATTGGATCTCAGGATGTGTGTGAGAACAATATTTGCATGGTGTGTGATGATATGTGATAAAATATCTACTGAGCATGTTGCTTGTAAGTGGATGGATGAATTTAATGGTATCAATGGATGTCAATTAAGATTATGTCAAGCAATAATCTCTTGGTGTAACATTAGATTGGTACAAGGTTTAGGGTAGTTGGAGTCATAACCACAACATGGTTTTGCTCTTCTTTGGGATCTTTTATTTCTGTAGTGTAGAAAAATGTATCCCTTTACATTTTCACACTTCGTTTGGGCCCTCCTAATTAAATTAGACTTAATTATTCTTTAATAAGCCCTATTATTCATCTACAAGCCTAATAAATTACATTTTTCAAAGGGGAATCATGACAATAATTAATGTCAACACATAACACTTCAGCTTGAGTAATGTGTGTTCCAGTAATAGGGACCTGGGACCCATTTTCCCATGGGCGAATGGGTCCTCCCTAGGCCTTTGAACCTAAATTTAAAATATGTTTCTGGTGGTATTTTAAGGTCCCTGAATCCATATTTCAATGTCGGCTTGTAATGTTTGAATTTCAGGAAATCAAGGATACATACCTATAAATATAAGTTTATTTCATCAAATCAAAATCTAAGAAGCTAAGAGTTTTCATGCAAGCATTTCCTAAGGCCAATATTGTGATCAAGGGCATTCAAGAGTAGATTTATCAAGCATTTTGTTGCAACATTCAAGATCCCAAGCATCATGTCAAAGTATTCTTGCATCATACATGTTTTTGGAGCTAACATTGTGATGTAGGTTTCAAGATCAAGTTCAAGAATTCAAAGCATATTTCAAGCATCAAGATCCACATCCATTGAAGCCATTTCATGCAAGTTGCAGATCTCCATTCAAAGTTTTATTCAAGGGTTTGGTGAGTTGCAACATAGCATTGTTCATTCATCATTCCTTCTTTCATGCTTTATTTCAATTAAAGGTTTAATTACCCAAACAGTTTTTGACCAAGGCAAACCCCCATTCACCAAAAATAAATAATTTTTTTCTCTTGTGTTTGTGTTGCAGATTTTGGTTGAAGAAGGATTAAAGACCTTTTGAAGAGCAAGATTGGAAAAGTTGCAAAAGTTGTCAAAATTGTTTTCAAATCATGGAATCTCGCCTACAGATCTGATTTTCAACTTTCCAACACTAAAACTTGGATCAAACCAAAGCTACAAACTAGTATCAAAGGCTCCCAAAATCCATGAGAAAATACCCATTCGCCCCTAGGCGAATGAGTCCTATTTTTCCTCTCAAAACTACCTTTAGTGACAGGTACACATCATTCATACCTTCTTAGATCTACAAAAAGTTTGGATGTACCTTTCCATTTTGGGAAACCCAACACCCTATTTTTCTTTATTTCATTTTATTGAACCTAACTTTTGAGCATCATAACTTTCTGATTTTCGAGTACATTTCAACCCTAGATCTAGGATTTGCATTACTTTGCATTGATTTGCATCTCATTTAGGGTCATTTACTTGCATTAGTTTGCATCTCATTTAGGGTTTTAGGTTTGTATTTTTGCATCTATAAAATTTGGAAAATGCAAAAATCTCAATAATTTTGCATAGTATTTACATAACATTGCATGATTAGTCATTTACATCAAAAAAATGAATCAAAATTGCATCTCAAACTTGGTCTCTTTCCTTGTTATTTAGCATCATTTTGCACTTGCATTTAGATCTAATTTTTCAGAAACTTGAAACTATATTACTTGTTTGCACCCAAAATCTACAAAACATAAGTATCAACTTTAAACTCTATAATTTGATTTTTCGAAACCCTGAAGCAAGACCCATTCATCTATGGGTGAATGAATCCCTAATCAAGGATTTTTTTGCATTTCTAAGCATCAAAAACCTTCTTAGAACTGCATTTTGTGTTCATGCATTCAGTTTCTTGTTTCAATTTCCAGAGTTTCTATTTTTTGAAATCATTTATATTAAGGTTAATTTTTCAAATTCAGTGCATTGTTTGAATTCAAAATTGTGTTTAAAAATGACATCATTTTCTAATGTTTGCATAGTATAATCAGTAAATTATCTTGTTTAAATATTGAAATTGCTATCTCCTTTTACATATTTGCATTACATTGATTGTTAGTTGCATTTATCAAAGTGCTTATCCTTCATTTTGGGTCCACCTAGGTTTGGTGAAACTTGTATGAGCTTCACAACCTGGTGTCCTATTTCCAATACTATCGTGAGACATAGTTTGAGACTCATGTCATCCCGTGATACATCACTCATCATGGATCTTGGGTTTTCTAACTCTTTCAATCATAGTGTTGACAATAGTCAACCCACTATGGACCATAACCTTGATAATTCATTTCCTATGACCTCCTTACCAACAACCAATGTTACTAATGTTGAATCAATGGTTGTTAATGTCCCTCAAGAGAACCTAAGAAGAATGGATGAAGAGTTAGAGAAATTTCAAAACTTTGTGAGTTTTGAATACATTGTTGGTACTTTGGTTCCTATCATAGATAACATGAGGAGAATAATTGATAATGAACAAGGAATAGAAATTTTGTGTAGCCTTGGTCACATCATGAAACATCATGTGAAAAATAAAGAGAATGATCCTATACATACTACGGTCAACTTCATTGAAGTTCAACCTCATAAGGGCCTAACCAAAATGCCCCTTGAATTGCTTTCTCATAATATGACATAATCAAACACGCAGCTGATGATCCTCTTTATGTAGCTGGAAGAATCAATGACAAGCCTACTAATGGGATATAAATTTATCCCATTTGTGTAGAAAATTTGATCACTAAAGAATTCTTGTTTGTGCATGAACTTTATCAAGATACTTATGAACAACTGAAAGAATGGATCAAAATGTATAATAGTTTTGCTTACTCTACGATAGGTTTGGCAACTCTTCCTCTAAAAGTTGGACCAAAATAATTAAGTGTCTCATTCTCCATCATCCTGTCGTTGGACCAATTTTGTGTGAAGTTAGGCTACCCATGGCTTTGCTCCATGAAATTTGTCTTGTTGGTAGTGCATAAATGTTGAAAGTTTCCATTTGGCAATGACATCTTTACCAGGGAAAACTTTAAGAAAACCTCCCTCGAGAAGCTGTAAAATCCTAGCAAATATTTCATACTTCCCAAAAAAAATATTAATTTTAGAGGCAAATTTTTTCATTTTTTGTGAAAAAAATCCCCATTGGAAAATCTTTTGTAATCGCTAGAATTCTATGGAAAATCCTGGCGAATTGCAAATTTTTTAAAACCACTAAACTATTTTCATTGGTGATTAAAATCTATTTTCAAACCAATTAAATATTTCCATTGGCAAATTAAACCTGTTTTCAAACTAGAAAAAATAATTTTGTTGGCGATTTTTTTTTTCAAACAAAAAAATAAAATTCATTGGTGAATTAAACCTATTTTCAAATGATTAAGAAAAAAACTTTAGCGAATTAAACATAATATCAAACTAATAAAAAAATTCATTGGCCAATTAAATTTAGTGGCGAATCCACTACTGTTCGATGAATTTTCAATGGATGGTTGTACTTGCATTTCGGAAGTATATGTCTCAAGCACTAGATTTGTGAATGGAAACCTCTGAAATAACACTACAACCATTAGATGTGGATACATGGTGAGATCAAGGGTCATCATCGTGGTAATTAATCCGGCGGGTTGGATTTTGGTGATGAGTGATAGAACTTAAGTGGTAGAAATATGCATGTGCATTAAGTTTGTTTTAAAAGAGGGACTGCCTAGAAAGAATGTAGGACCAAGGCTTACAAACTTAAGAACGTTTTACACAAAGGATGTGGCACATCAATCTAACCATGACTGTTCAATGAATTTTTGATGGACGACTTTAGTTGCATTCTAGAAAAATATCTCTCAAGCACTAGATTTGTGAATTGAAACCTCTGGAATAATAGTAGAACTGTTAGATGCAGATGCGTGGTGAGATCAAGGGTCATCATCATGGTAATGAACCTGATGGGTTGGATTTTGGTGATGAGCGATAGCATAAAGTTTGTTTTAAAAGAGGGACCGCTTAGGAAGAACGTAGGACCAAGGCTTAAAAATTTAAGAATTTTTTTTTATCAGTGATACTTTTCTATTTTATTAATTATAAAGCAAAAGATACAGATTCTATAAAGTTCGCAACATCCAAAAAATACCAAAAAATTTGATTGGTGATACTTGTTTATTTTATTAATTATAAAGAAAAAGATACTGATTCTACAAACTTAGCAACATCCAAAAACTACCAAAAAAGCTAAATAACTAGCTCAAAAACTAGAGTATCAGAACTTCCCTAAATAGCTACACCTTTGTAGCAGAGGCTAAAAACAAAACATAAAACTACATTTTACGTTAACCATTATTAATCATTCTTCTTCGAAGACTCGCCCATCTCCAGTGACAATATCTCCTTTAATGGTTTTGGCTTCTTCCGCGGATGCAGTCCCTTCTTTTCATGCATCTCCTCTCTGGAAACTTCTTTTATATTTTCTATTATTTCCTCTAATGCCATTAGCTTAGCACAAATTTTAAGTTTTTTCCACCCACGCTCATCTCCTTCCCGCCACCGGTCTTTAGTGCGACCCTCTAGCCATCTGATAAAGAGGTGATTTAAATCTGCAAGCTCTAGGCCCCCACCATCCATTCCTTCTATTTTTACCAACCCTACTCCTGGTATCTCCCATTGCAGAATGCTTTCCATGTCCACTAAAAAAAATTTATGCACCAAAGTTTTCATTTCTCTCCTCACCTTGTTCACCGGTACTCCTAAGTCTAAACCCCAATCCATGACCAATGAATAGATATCCATATTCATTCTGAATCTATTTGTCAATTTTTTGAATCCATCCCCCAACATTATTTGAACTACTTGCACCATCTTCTCTTCTTTGTAGAGAAATAAACCTCGTAGCCTCTACACATACGCTTTACTTACAAAGGGGTCAAGCTTCCTCTGCGATGGCATGGCGAAACTAGCCTCCATTTCTTTTCTATTTCACTGGCTTCCAACCTATCACCCACAGCCGAAAGGATACAATCCTATTATCCTTACACTCAAACTCGAAGAAGCATCAAGGGTGATAGGTGGGTATGTGCAGGATCATCATGCAAAAAATAGGCCCTTAAGTGGCAAAAAATTTAGAAAAATCAGTGTTAGGCAACTTGATGTAAATATTTGAATAAGTTATCTATATTATTTCAAAAAAATGTAAGAATAGAATTTGTAAAAAATTGAATGTAGTTTCTAAAATACTAGGTTTATTTAAAAATAAATAAAATCTATTTGGTGAAAATTTGAAATTTCAATGCGAGTACTTAAATTTGGAAAAAATAAGAAGTAGGTTTTCGACCACCTAACCATAATAAAATGATAATATTTTATTGTAATATTTTATATATAAGTAGAGGACTCATGTTTGGATGTGATGCATATTTTTGTAATTTTTATCCAAGTAAATAATTAATGATGATTTTTTATTACAACTTTTAAAAAATATAAAAACTTCGTCACCACCTTAACTTGGTCAAAACTTCATGAAATTTAATTTTCTTTTTTAATCCTATAGTATGTGAAGCATAGAATGTTGTTCATGTTTTGGATTCAAAAAATATGATACCGTTTGAAAGTTATAGATGTTTTTCAATCAGCCTATCGATCAAGACTTTAGTCATAATTCTAATAGAAAATGAATAATAATTATTTATTAAATTCAAATTAAATCATAATTTATATTTTTAGAAATCTGAGAATCTCCTCTAAAAACCCTTTTCGTTTCATTAATTTTGGGTGAAAAAAAGTCGTCAGCCACATACCCTACAAATATTGCCACTTTTTGGCACACCATGATCTTGCACATACCCAGGTGAATGTCATTATAACACCTCATCTCACCATCCTTCTCCATAAATTCACCGTGCTTTTCACCTTTCCTATCTTAATTCACCAAAGTCAAGGTTTTGGTACTTTTCCTAACCTTACTACCTTAGTAACTTAGTTTCAATTATTTCTTGGTCATCTTTGTAGTTAGTGGGTCGGAAGTTTCAAAAAAATTGAAACTTTAGACTTTGGTTCTAAGGTTCCAAATTTTAGCGACCATGCGACATTATGGACCAGGTACTTTTCCTAACCTTACTACCTTAGTAACTTAGTTGCAAGTCTTTCTTGGTCATTTTGTAGTCGGTGGGTCGGAAGTTTCAAAAAATTTGAAACTTCAAACTTTGGTTCTAAGGTTCCAAATTTTAGCGACCATGCGACATTATGGACCAAGACCATTCGATGAATTTTTTATGGACAGTTGTAGTTGCATTCTGGAAGTATATTTCTCAAGCATTAAATTTGTGAATGGAAACCTTTGGAATAACACTAGAACCATTAGAAGTGGACATGTGGCTAGATCACCGATCATCATCATGGTAATGAATCCGACAAGTTGGATTTTGGGGATGAGTGATAGAAGAACTTAAGTGGAAAAATTATGCATGTGCATTAAGTTTTTTTTAAAAGAGGGACCACCTAGGAAGAATGTAGGACCAATGCTTAAAAACTTAAGAAATTTTTACACAAAGGATGTTGCAAATCAATCTAACCATGACCATTCAACAAATTTTTGATGGACGGTTGTAGGTCCATTCCGCAAGTAAATATCTGAAGCAGTAGACTTGTGAATTGAAACCTCTGGAATAACACTAGAACTGTTAGTTGTAGACACATGGCAAGATCAAGGCTTATTTCTCTCTTTTCAATGACTCGGAAAATTACATTTCATTTAATTGAAATTCTCAATCCTTTTTAACAACATGTGGTAGTCGTACTACTAACTACGATTAATGCCATATGAACATCCGAAGTGATTGATTGGACATCTCATGAGTCATAGTTTTAATGAAATAAGATTTGTAATGATTTCAAATTTTCATAATTCATATCATTCGAGTGACGCTAGAGTCTGGCAATTTTGATAGCTTGTCACTTGTCAGCTTGAGGTATAGTTTGTGTGCAACCAGACACCAATCAAATTAAACATTTTAATTATGCATGTAAGGCTTAAGTTTTAATTGTACATGTAAGGCTTGAGGTATAGTTTGCGTAAAGCCAGACGTCAATCAAATTAAACATTTTAATTATACATGTAAGGCTTAAGTTACTGTTACACAAATCGATTAAGTTGGTTTTTTGGTTTGCATGAACCGCCATTATGAATCATGAATATACGGTATACATAACCTCACAGTGCACACGTGATAGGTGTGAGGTGTACATAGGAACCAAGTTGGTAGTGGCACTATTGGTGGCACTATTGGCCCAGATATAACTAAATAAGGATAGTGACTAGTGAGCACAACTAAAATCATTTGTTGAAGGCTAAAGACCTTACTATTGAGTGCAATGTTCGATTTGTCGCAAGGGTTTTCATTTTCTAGGTTTAATAAGGATTCAAGAAGAAGATCATGTGGCATTATTTGGGATATTCTAAATTCTCCTGCCTGCAGTTATGTAGTCACAGAGTTAATGACCAGTTTCATTTAGGCTTCAAATTTAGAATGGGTGGAATTAGAAAGAAGTTGATTTGGTTCACCTAACTTCTCAGATAGGTTTTGAACCAAGAGAGGTGCTCAGATGGGAATAACCATTATTCCCAATGCATAGAAGCTGCAAGTAAAAGATGGGAGCAATTTTACAACCCCTCATCTTCTACATGACTTTAATTTTCAAAGGGGAGAATTACATTTTGTATCTTCATGGCTCCCATTTCCTTGGTTTGATTGGCCCCCTTTTCTCTATGCATTCATTTTCAAAGCTACTGCCTAATCTGGGAATTCCCATGCGTTTATTTTCAGAGCTCATGGTTGACACGGAAAGTCCAATTATTTTCAAACAAACATGTATTACATTTACGTTTTCACTAGCAATCCAGTAGAAGCTTGGTGCTTGCACTTACATTTGTATTTGTACTATGTAATAATGTGACATTGTCATTCAGTTGTAATAAAATAAATGGTTGTGCTATTAAAAAGCAATTTATGAAATCATAGCAATTGTGCTATTAAAAAGCACAAAAAAGAAATTGATGAATCTATTCATATCAAAAAAAAATTCCTTTAAGAAATTATCTATTTATGAAATAATTGCATGCAGATTCAAAACTTAAAAGTAAAACATAAAGAAATACAAATACTAAAGTTAAGTACTCGAATCGATTAAGTTGGTTTTTTGGTTTGTGTGAATCGTGATTATCACTATAGTAACCCAACCTCACACGTGACACGTGGGAGGTGTACACAAGGACCAAGTTGGTAGTGGCACTATTGGCAGAACTGTTGGCCCATAAATAAGGATAGTGAGCACAACTGAAATAATTTGTTGAAGGCTAAAGGCTATACTATTGAATCTCGAGTGCAATGTTTGAATTGTCATAAGGGTTTTCATTTTGTAGGGTTAATAAGGATTCAGGGAGAAGATGATCTGATATTATTGGGGATACTCTAAATTCTCCTTCCTGTAGTTATGTAGTTACAGAGTAAAAGACCAATTTCCTTCAAGTTTAGAATGGGTGGAATTGGAAAGAATTTGATTTGGTTGACCAGACTTATCAGATAGGTTTTGAGCCAGGATGGGGAGCTCTAATGGAGATAAGTGCTCTCCAAGTACATGGAAGCAACAAGTAGAAGATGGGAGTAGTTTTACAACCCCTCATCCTCTGCATGACTCTAATTTTCAAAGGGGATAAGTACTTTTTTGTATCTTTAACCGCTCCAATTTCCCCCATTTGATTTTCCCCCCTTTCCCCATGCATATTTTTCAAAAACCATGATTGGCGGTGGCCCTCCTCCATGTATTTATTTTTAGACAATAGAGAGTTAGGACTCAGAGACCATGGCAGAAGCTTGGCACTTGCACTTACATTTGTATTTGTACTATGTAATAATGTGAAATTGACAATTGTCATTCAATTGTAGTAAAAATAAATGGTTGTGCTATTAATGTGATTATGTGACATTGCAATTCCTTTTATTAAGTTCTTTGCAACGTTAAGTGTTACTGTGCTATTAATGTGACATTGTAATTCATTTTATGAAGGCGTTGATGTGAATTCTAGCGCATTAAAGGTTGAAAAAAACTTTAAAACACATGTTTACTATTTATAATATATATCATAAATTACTCAACTATTCGATGAACATTTGATGTTTGGTTGTAGTTGCATCCTGGAATGAAATGCATGAAGTGCTAGGGTTGTGAACCTAAATGTCTGGAATCACCCTATAACTGTTAAATTTACAAAGATCAATGGTTTAGATTCTTTAGAATTTGTTGTCAATACAGGATTAAAAAAAGAACTTTTAGTTTATACTGCTAAGTGATTTTATTTTTAAGTGAGAGGGTCAGCACATGGGGAGATTCCAGTCTTTAGTTTGCTCATTGCAATGCACCATGACACCACCCTATTCTGGGTTCCACAGTACCACTTCTAAAAAATCCATTCCAAAAACCTAGTTTCCATGACTATCAGCATTAATCTTTCCAAGAATCAAAAGGCGGGTAAGTGAAAGAATTCTTGTGGCTACGTTTCATCATTTGATGTTTCTTAAAATTTTATTTTGTCAAATTTTGAAGTTTTGGTTTAGGGATAAGAGACTTAAGAATTAAGAAAAATTAAGGACTCATAGGGAATTCATAGTTTCACATTGTATAAGCATGTCTACCAGCAGTACCCCTAGAGCAATGTCAGATAAAAAAATACATTATGCAAAATTGCTTAAAATCCTAGGTTTCACTAATGAATATCATGATATTTATGATCTTGAAACCTATGGTAGGAGTACCTTAGAACTTAGATTTTCATTTGAGAATAAGGCCTCAAACCAAATGCAAGTTAATAGTATCAGTGCATCGTGGGTAACTGGATTAGGGCACATGATGTTACATGAGGTTTTCCCTTGCCCTGAATTTATCATGGTCTGTGCCCAAAATTATGATGATAACTAAAGAGAAATTGTTAATTTAAAGATATC
This sequence comes from Sequoia sempervirens, assembly GCA_007258455.2. Classification (NCBI taxonomy): domain Eukaryota; kingdom Viridiplantae; phylum Streptophyta; class Pinopsida; order Cupressales; family Cupressaceae; genus Sequoia; species Sequoia sempervirens. The sequence goes on along the minus strand of VDFB02000008.1, from coordinate 183,646,701 downwards.
AAAGAAGAATTGTTATCCATTAATGCAGAAGAACTTGGAAAAGTGTTGGGGTTTACATTTACAACCGAAGGCGAAGAATTTGGAAATGTCCACATTGACCTAGAAAAGCTTGCTAGTGATTATGAAGCAGTGGATGAAATGGAGAAAAAATATTTCTTAAACATAATAGTTTAGGATAGAAACAAATTGAAAGGTGATCATAAGCCTTCTTATGATTTGGAAATTTTTAAACCATGTATTCAGGATACTATTTCCATGCTAGCATTTTGCCTCAGACTAGATAGCAATTTGGAAGAGGGTGCATGCCTCCTTGAAATGGTGTAAAATATCCATTATGGTGTTCAACATGTCAAATATAAATTTATTAAGCACATTGTAGAATCCATGCATAAACAATTTTTAATGATTAAAGGAGGTTCCACCAAGACATTTAGGTTCACAACCTACTTGTGCTATCTTTTTCTATTGAAATTTAGAGGAATGTTTTAGAACAACAAGCTTTAGATTTAGCCCTATAGTAATCTTGAGGAAAAGAAAATGGCTCTTGTATATGAATGGATCACTGTTATAAAGGTGCATGATTCTCAAAGGAACTACATTCATTTTGTAGACTACTTTTTGGCTCCATTGCATCAAGCAATTACAAATACTCCAATGCCTAGATTTCCTATGTCATGTAGAAACTGCATTCAACTAGGAAAAGAAATACAATTGGTTGATTGGTACTTAATGGAAGAATATACTGTGCTAAGATTTTATGGATCGAGAGTACAACCATACAAACTTCCAATACATGTGACAGAAAGGGTTTTTTCTTTGGAATATGTAAGGCAGATGCAGAGTACTGATGAACTGCACTTTACCAATCAACAAAAGAAGACCTTATTTCCTTCTTTACCTTTTTCATGTGGAGGGATCACATTCGAGAGAAAAGTATTTAGTGTGGCACATAATCTTTTGAATTTTTTTTATTTTGATGTTATAATTTGTTACTGGTAGTATGATCCATGTGACACCATTAAATCAATGATTGTGCTCAATAAGAATGTTGCAAGTAGAATTCAACATGAAAGTAAACCCTTGCTCAAAAACTTGAGAAACAAGGATTCTAGGGATGAGGTCAAAATTGCAATGGAGAAAAGTGTTAATGAGAATGGTATTTCTTTTGAGCAATTGTTAGCAAAAATTATGGCATTGCATCGAAAGACAATTAGGAGGTACAACATTTTTTATCAAAAAAGTGCTAAACCATGTAGTAGAGTAAAAATGTCAGGTTCTCTAGAGAAGGAAGTTATAGAAAAAAATTGGTCACAATAAAAAATTACTGCCTTTTGGTCTATGAGGAAGGAGCTAGGTGAACCAAGAGCTCTTGCAAAGTATGGAGATAATGAAGAAGACAGTGAGTTTAGCAAATTGTGGAATATAGAGCATCCAGATGAACAAGAAGATAAAGAAAGTGATCATGAATCTAATGATGATAGGGAAGAAGGAAGCCATGTCAATTTCAAACTTGGTTTAAGTGAGGCCACAAAAGAAGCATATACTATTGGAACAACCATAGCTAAAAAAATGGGTTATGAAGGTGGTCCTTTGGGATCCCAAAGACAAGGCCCTTGGATGGTAATAGATGTAGAGAATAGAAAAGCAAGTGTTTTTTCTGGCCTTGGGATTGGAGGTGAAAAAGTAGACCTAGGGCATACAAGACAATTTGTTAGAGCTTCAAATCCTCATCCTTATGGTCAAACACAATCACAACTAGGACATGCCCATGGTGGAGAGCTTAGTCCAACTGGCATTGCCTCTGGTGGCGATGGTATGGGTAGTAGTACTAGTAGTGGTCAACATGTGCTACAACAACAAACTACACACAAGAGAACAACAATACAATATACCAAAGAAACACCAAGTGATCAAGGCATATAGAAGAGGCAAAGGATTTTGACAGGTCCAAGTCACACTACCAGTGGATCCACCACAAAGGAGTTATTTACAGGCACCCCCCAGTGCCAGTTAGTCTGGTTGTGACATCATTAGCAATTGCAAGTACTACTACTCCTATTCCTATGCCATTCAAGCATTCCATTGTTCCTATGTCCCTAGGTTTTGATTACATTGAAGAGTTTAAAAAGAAATCAAACATGAATAAAAAAGAAAAGAAGCAACTGATGGAGAGTGCATCTGCTATAACTTTAGAGCCTGCCACAACCATGGTATTACCCACATTTGACACAAATAAGGAAATCATGGAGTACACATTTCTTGTTCCCACAGTTCAAGACAAACCAACAAATCAGATGGCTCGATCTGAATTTCAAGTGAACAATATTCAATTGAATTTTTCTGGACTCAAAAATATTGATAAAATTAATGTATAAAAGAAGAACAATGAATTGGTGTACACATCATTGCTAAAGAAAGATAGAGAGAGAAAAAAGGTTGTAGACTCAAATTGAAAAGTTACAAGCATACCTAGCAAATGAGAAAGCAAAGAGGAAAGAAGCAGATAACAAGAGCAATGAATTAGAAAAAAGAATAAAAAAATCTTCCTCTACATCAACAAGCAAAGAGGATAAGCAGAATGAGACTGCAGTGAATGAACTAAAGAAAAGGCTAGATGAGAACAACAAGAAATATGATGAGGAAAAATCCACTTCAGAAAAACTAAGAGTAAGCATTGCAAATGGAAATGCATAGTGGGAACAAAAATTGGAGAAGGAGAGAAAAAGAAATGAAAGATTGACTAGCAGAGGTGATGGAAGAAAAAAATGAAATTGAGACTTGTTAAAATAAGTTATTTGCATTTTGTAGAGAGACAATGAGCCATATGAAACAAAAGATCTGGGATGAAATAATGCAGAGGATTGATCATTTGTGTGGCATGTTTCAATTGATTGATGTTATTAGAAAACATCATAAGAAGCTCAAAAAATATTTAGTGGACAACAAAAATGTGTTGGCATTAGAGAAATCTGCAAAATAAATTCAACAAATAGTCTACAAAGCCAATGACAATGTTTAGAAATCAAAATGGATTACTAATCAGCTTGCTACATCAATGATGTTGTCATCTATCATTGAAAAGTGTTTGAGAATGCATGAAACAAAGGAATATTTGAATTTGGTTGCAGACAAGATGAAGAAGGTGGATGAAAAGTTAAGGAACTTCACAAAACTTGGTTTGCTAGAGGGTTTCGAGACAAATGAGTGATTCATTGGAAAGAATGATTTCAGAAAGAAGATGGAGGATGCAATGAAGATTGATTTGGGCCAATTTCCTCAGAACCCAGATGTGGTGAACTACTTGGATTCCATCAAACCATTTCTAACCTTGAATGTAAAATTGACTGAAGAATACATGACAGGTTCCAATTTTAATCATGAATTGTTAAAAAATCTTCAAGTCAAACAACATTAGTTAGAACAAATGATAATTCCACCACCTGAACAGTGGAAGTTGCTAGAAAAGGTGTTGCAGCGATTTGATTGTTGATAATATGGGTTTCCAAGTTCCAACTCAACTTTGTGTAGAGTTGTCTTTGTTCCAACTCAGACTTCAGTAATGTGTCAATGTTAAATGATAAATTATCTATATTATTTATTTTTTCATTTGAAGAAAAATTCTGATAGTGGTTTCAACTACTAGATACACTTCAAATGATTGTTGATGTTCATTGTTGTATATGCTACTAAGACTATTTCTAATATGTTATTAAGCATTGAGCTAAGTGATGAATCACTTAGTACATATTCAAGTTTTACTTTTAGCACAATTAAAATATGAACTATAAGGTGACTTTAATTCCAGGAATCCATAATCTTAGTTAAATTGCATTACAATTCACAGATCGATACTCAATCTCCATGACTAGTACTACTTATTAGATCCACTAAACATTTATACGAATTCATGCTTTAATCAAGGTACTTTAACCGGTTTGTTAAACTAGATCTGGAATTAAAACATACATCAATTCATAATGACAAAGAATATTAATGACATGATGTGGTTACTATCACTCAAAGTTGTAGTTTTGGTGCTTTTCCTAACCTAATTCACTAGTCCTTGGAGATTTATAATTTATAACCTTATCGGTCACTAGTCATTAGAGTTTTATAATTTATAACCTTGTTGCGGAGTTATGAATTTCCATAACTTCTTGATTCCCCGAGTACATTCACTTTGTTGAGTTGCAAACTTGCAAGTCTTTGTGGTTTCTTGGTCATCTTCGTAGTTGGTGGGTCGGAGGTTTTGAAAACTTTAAAACTTCAGACTTTGGTTTCAAGGTTCCTAGTTTTAGTGACCATGTGACATTATGCACTTATGTACGGACTAAAATAGAGTTTCCTTTTGAGGAATGTCAAAAATCATGCATGTTTCAAGGCTATCTTTTTGAGGAATGAAATTGAATTCTGCATTCAATCCACGTCCTATAAAAAATAACGACATAAGTGCGTGGAAAAGTTTTACTCAAACATCTAGCCTGCATTCTTGTTCTTTGGCAAGGCTAGCACTTCTCAAGTGCAAACTTTCTTTTTACTCAGAAATTTAGCCTACATTCTTGTTCTTTGCCAAGGCCAGTACTTTTGAGGTACAAACATTCTTTCTCTGTGAATTTGCATTTTGTGCTCATGCAGAGTGAAAGGACGGTTGGCGTAAGGGATACAGAGCTCTGACCTTTTAAGTTAGAAGAATTTTGGGCACACCTGGTGAGGGACAACAAGTCTAAGTTGGACATAAAACTCGTAGAAAGTGGGCTAGCTCAAGCTGGAGGGTTTCCGGAAGTTGTGTTGAGTGTGGACCTAATAAGTGCATATGCGAGAAGGTACATTCCGTAGACACAGGAAATTAAAGCCACGGATGGGACTATAATTGCAGAAATTTCTCCTAAAGTTGTTTCCCAAGTGTTGGGGATTCCAGAAAACACATCAAATTCAATACCATGGAATACAATATAAAATATAAAATATCACAATTTCATGGAATACAATATAAAATATCATCAACTAAAGTTTGGAATATGATTCATGAAGTGCAATATAAAATAAAATATCATGAAGTGCAATGATTCAAAATTTCAATTTTCATTCAATACAATATAAAATATCATCAACTACAATTTGGAACAATGGAAACTAATTCATGAATCTTGTGGTGTAGTATAAATACCTAAAAGCTGCTAATTTTGTTCCATTTCCCAAATGGAGTCAAGGTCTGGAAACTAACGTTCAACATCAGATAGAGTAAAAGAGTCATCTTGAAGCTCTTGATTCTAAATCTTCTCTTCACCTTCTTCGGCCTGTATCTCAATTTCAATATTCACTATGTCATTTTTGTCAATGTCATATGTCCCAGTCTCACTACCCATGGCAGTGCCACTAGTAACAGCCTTTGGAATTGGAGTGTTGCATAGACCGGTCCCTCTTCTTTCACATGTGGACCTCCAGATTGTGAGTGCCCTATCAAAAGGAAATTTTTTGATATTATACGCAGTTCCTTTCATCCTCAAGCAATTTTCCAAAATCTTGTCTAGTTTGTTTCTTAACTTTGATTTCAAAACCCCTAATGTACTGAAAACTCTCTCATCCTCCACTGACCCCAATATCATTGTTTGACATAAATTAGCAAGTTTGAAATATTATGATATCTTATCACACAATATTTCACTCTGACCTAAGTTTGTCCAAACCCTTTTTATTGATCAAGGTTCAAAAGCCTTGTCCTTGCCCATGGATTTATACTAGTCCTTAATAGCTACTGCAAAATCCTTACATTGCTTTCTTAGCTTATCTTCATTTAAAATTCCTTCTATTTTCTGCTTATTGATTGTTACAGTTTTTGAAAATTGTTTGATCAATATTTTTACTTGAGCGTGAAAAAATCTTGGGTTATCTCAGTTTTCCCAAAATTGAGCATACACAATACTCATGGCATCAAGTATTTCATCTTGAGGGAATCTTTCAATAATCTCTGAGGAAAGAGATTTTGCAATTTCCTTCAAATTATCACCAATAGATTTAACAATGTCTTTAAAATCTTCCTCGTTAATAGGTACTTCTCTGCTAGAGCGCCTGGTAGTCTTACATTGGTACATTTGTATCTCATATCCACGTACATAGATACATAAGTTCCTGCTTCCATTAAAATGTAAATAATTATCAGGATCATTCAAATCAATAATTTTCCACCACAGGTTATAATCTATGTCATCTTGTGTTAAATCTAGATATAGATGATCGAGATCCAAGCATGTATGATTACACAGATTGGAATATCCATTAATATACATAGCTCTATCTTGGGCTTTCTTCACAAGACTGTTCATTTCATCTAGCATGGGGAGAAGACTAGCTAAAGTCAAGAGTGTCTCTATATCGCTTAACCTATGTAAGAGGTTAGGAGCTTTGTCTACCGTGTTGTAGTTTTCGTACATCACTCAAAGTAAGGATTGATATTCTGAAAGAAATCATTGCATTGGTCCATATAGGTAGATCCATCTGGTATCAAAATCCTTGAGAAGCTTGTTTCCTAGTGTTATTCCCTCAGCAAAATTCTGAAGTTCTGTGAAATGTTTGGGACTTCGGTAGAAGTATGCGTGGATCTTGCAGACTAGATTTTCAACTTTTGATACTAGAGGAAACTTGCTTACAATTTTGAATGCCAAATTTATTATGTGGGCCATGCAGTGAATGCCAAGCATGTATGGAGCACAAGTAGTTTGTAACTTTGTGTAAACACCGGTCCTTTGACCTTGCATCAATGTAGCTCCATCAGCTCCTACACACACCAACTTTTTTATACTTTTCAAGTCATCCATACCTACAATTTCATTCAAATATTTCTTGACTAGTTCAAATATATTATGTGATGTTGAATTGTCCTTCATTTTATGAACACAGAGAAGATGAGCTTGGTGAACATGTTGTTGTACAGTATACAAATGCATACAGACCCAAGAAGTATTTTCTACTGCAATAACTTCATCTAAAGATAATGCAATGAAGTTTGACTCTTTTACTTTCTCCTTTAAATCTTCCTTTTCCACTATAGCAAGACACTTTTTCCATTCCCATCTAGCGTTTACTGACCAATGTGTGTAGGGATAGTGAGGAACATTCAAAAAAGATAATAAACCAGAATATCCTAGGTAGTCTATCATAGGACGCCCTGTAGACAAAATATGAAAAAAAAACACTCATCTGAATAGTTTTTGACATATTTTCTCCTTCCATTGCTTTTCCAAATTGAGCCTCAAGTGTACCTTTACATGCAGCAAGCTTCGACATGCTTTGTTGATGCTCTTCATAATCCATGACATACCTAACATGAAGACATTCTTCCTTTGATTTCCATCGTAATACTGATTGTGCCTTTTCGTCTATGATTTGTTTTTCATAAACTTTACCAATATGCTTTTATATAGTGTCAATCTTTAGTTGCAACGTCTTGGGTTTTCCCAATTTCTAAGTACAAATCATACATTTGGCATCTGTTGTTTTTTCAATATGGTCTGATTCCCCCACTACTACAATGAATGGTTACTTTGACAACCAACCAAGTTGAAAATTCCTTATCATTTTCCACTCACGCCCCCTTTTTGGTTTTTTTTCCTTTTCTTGCTACCAACATCATCCTCATCCAATTCAATTATCTCATTTTGGCTAACCAGGGTATCCCTTGGAGCATCTTCTACGGTATTTCCATCCCCATTTGTATTTGATACATTTGATTTAAATCAATGACAATCTCAACTTGACCTTCCACTGGCACTGAGGTATTGTGAATGCTACCAATATTTGGTGGAAGAGTTGATGATGTAGCTCCATCTTGACCTGATCGATTAGAAGCTTTGGAAATTCCAAAGTAAGATTGTATGGTATGTCTAAGTTTTTGGCATTTTGATGGCCTCTGAGTCTCTTGATCTTCACCACACTGAGGGGCGACATGAGTATTTTCAACACCCTGAGGAGCGGCAGGAGTATTTTCACCACCCTAACTCTGACGAGTGGTAGGAGTAGTTTCACCACCCTGAGGAGTGGCAGGAGTATTTTCAACAACCTGAGGAGCGGTAGGAGTATTTTCACCACCCTGACCCTGAGGAGTGGCATGAGTATTTTCAACACCCTGAGGAGCGACAGGAGTAGTTTTACCACCCTAAGGAGTGGTAGGATCCTTACCGTTCTTGCTCGAGTCACTCGACATATTAATCTCTGATTCGATCAACATATTCATCTCTCACTTTGAATAAAAAATTGGAAAAAAATGTCTTCTTGTTTAAGAAAGACAAATAATAATAATATAGATCCCATTCCCTACTCAATATCATCTTTAAGACTGAAGCAAGAATGGAAAAGTGATATAGAAAACTTATTATTATAACTAATAACACTATGAAGAAATGATCAGTGATCACTCACCTTTAAGTCTACATTTTCAGCTTTCGCTGATTTCTAAATCGAGAAGTAGAACCTCAGAACCAAACAAAATGTGTAAAATAAATGACACTTTTGATTGTATTTATATCAATCCATGATTCCATATTTGAAAAATTCCACGGGATTTTTAAATGGCATATTAAAAATTTGGTGAGTACATTGTAATTTTCAAGGCAAAATGTGTTCTCAAATTTAATTATTTTTTAATGTTATTGGTGAAATAGGTCCTCATAAGCAACTATTTATAAATTTTAATTAGAGAAATGAGTCTTCACAAGCAACTATTTGTAAATTTTAATTGGTGAAATGGGTCCTGATACAATGTCGTTTTAATAGTATTGGCGAATATGTAGGTGTTTTTTATTAAATGCTTTTGAGATTCAAGTGAAAATATTAGTTGGTCCATTTGAAACACGTAGTTTGAAAATGGAAATTTTTTTGATTAAATATGCCTCATAAAAAAATTATTGGCGAATCGACATGCATTGGACCTCTGTTTCGTAAATTCTAGGCATTTTGGATACACTGTGGGTGCGAGAAATTCACCAATTTCGAGTTGACCAATTCCTAGAATTCACCAATTGGCAAAGATTCGCCACTAAATTTTTCCCTAATCTTTACTGTGCACTATAGTGGCTTTAATCATGTGACTTCTCGTGGGAATTTCTCATTGGATTTCTTTTAGCCTGAACCTATGGAACCTATTAGGCCTTGTGAGGACTTCTTTTCAAATCCTATCAAAAGTTTAAGGAAAAGTGCATAACAAAATTATCCCTTAGTAATATGCCTCAACCCATGATTAAGCCTCCTATCCTTGATGAAACCATGATTGAACCAAAAGCCCTTCCAAGTTACAACCAAGACCAAAACATATGAAATCCTCCACCTATTTCCTATAAGAGACCATGAGATAACCAAATAATTCCCATTGTGCCTTCTAAGATAAAACAAGTATACAAAGTTAAAGAGAAAGTGGTTGAGCAACCTCCCATGGTTCCTTTTGTTCCTCCCTTATAGGAAGAAAAGAAACTTATGGTTGATAAACCTGCTCCTACACAGACATAACCTGAAAACCAAATAAAAAGAAAGTGAAATGCTAGAGAGCGTAGGCGTCTAGACATCATGCTAAATTGCTCATCTATTACAAATAAAACATGAACCAATAGCTCCAAATCAAACAAAAATTCAAGCAATGCATGATGATTCTCCACCTTTTTTGCAACATAAAACATCTATATCTACAATACAACAAGAACGAGTACCTTCCATGGATATTATCATTAAACCTTGTACTGTGATTAATTTAGATGATGATGATGAGACTGCTAAAAATTACTGAGGAAGTTCATAATGAGTTGAATTTATTGTTTTCCTCTTCTATGAGCTTAGATAATAACAATCGTGATGATCCTCCTAAAAAGAGTGACTCACCACATGTTGAACTTGGTGATTTTCTTAGTTTGGCACTTGACATTGTGCCTTTGGTTAGCTGTCCCCCTTCCACATATGATGAACAAGATTAGGATGTGAATGACCTGCCATAGGTTGACTCGCATGTGTCTTACTAGTCTTTTCTTTGTTTTCTATTTTATGTTCTTTTTTTGATTGCATGTGCGTAATGTGATCCCCTGTACTATTTTGTTTGGCATGTATTCATGTTCATTCCTCTATTTGTACCTGCATTCTTCTATATTTCATAAATTCTTTTTCTTTTTCTTTTTTCTTGTGTTTAAATCCTTTTGGGGATGACACAAGGCATTGAGAAATTTAGGTCTCTTCCATGTTGACCCAAAAGCTTTTCTTCATTTTCACAGAGCTCTATGTGTCATTCTTTCAGTTCTACGAGTATTTTGGGAATTATGACATTTTCCAAGATCTATAATATCATTGTAGCAAAGACATACATTGACCCCAAATCTGTGGATCTCTTATGTTTGCTTTTTGGATTTCATTTAGGGGAAACCCCTTTTTCATGACCTAGCTTCATTTGGAAACATATGCTTGACATATAGGGCTTTCCAAATAAGCTCTCATGTCTTCTTTATTATTTAGCATTTATCATTTGCTACTTTAAAGTAATTGCTCACAGCATGGTGTTTAGCAATTTCTTTAAAGTGGGGGTGAATACATTGGCATTATCATTTTGAATTTTTGACTATATCTTATGTTTCTTAGTGTGGTCTTCTTATTTCACGTGATGTGTCCTCTTCTTGGTGGTTTCATTGGGTTTGATGTCCTTCAAGAGTGTGACCTTTCTTGGCATATGACATTACTCTTAGTGGTGATGCTACGTATTGCATTCCCTAAGTTGTGAATCTTTCTTCCTAGACTTGTCCTCTCTTGGAGACATGAGGCACAATGTTCCCTAAGATGATACCTTTCATGAACTAATCAAAACCCCTTTGAACATGTCTTCTCTTATTTGCATTTTGTTCATAAGTGTTTAGCATAACACAACTTGCTAACCTTGTGAAGCTCAAAGTTACAATCCATTTTCACAGCCACCAAGCATAACACACCTTTCTTAGTGGAGCCATTTTTGTTCATAAGTGTTTAACATAACACAGCTTGCTAGCCTTATGAAGCTTGAAGTTCATATTTTTTGTGGTGCCTTATCAAAGTTATCAGAGGTATAGCTTTGGTATGGTTAGTACAATGAGAACTTGTAGACCTGGCATGAATTTCTCATTGTATGGTGAGAGCTTGTAGACCTGGCATGAATTTCCCACTTAGTCACTTTTTGGGGGCTCACCTAGTGTATATTGAACTGCACTAGCCTGTGTGAGTGCATTTTTGTTTGCATATTGGATAGTTGGTTTCACTTGCAAACCTTTTTTTTTTACAAACAGCTAAGGCTTGATCCACATTGAGTTGGACAAACAATGGAGGATTGATCCACCACTTTTCTTTTTCTTTGAGTCTTTGACATTGTATGATTGAGTATCTTGTCATTGCTTCATATATATTTTTAACATAGACATGTGTCTCCTTGTGACTTTGTTGGTTTTTCCATGAGATCCTAGATCTTGGAGGATTGATTTTTCTCCTTGACCTTTGTCATTGTATCCTTCCAAAAATTGTACAATTAGACCTCTCTTGATTGTCTACTTTAGTATGAGTTTGACATAAGGTCATCCTCTCACTAAAGTGGGGGCTAAATGTAGTGTAGAAAGATGTATCCCTTTACATTTTCATACTTCTTTTGGGCCCTCCTAATTAAATTGGACTTAATTATATCTTAATAATCCCTATTATTCATCTACAAGCCTAATAAATTGCATTTTCTGAGGGGGAATCTTGGGGTAAAAGCACAAAGTTGTGTCACACTTTATAAAGAAAATGACCAACACTTATCCAACTTTTAAACTCGAATAACTAAAAAGTGGCATATATGTTTTGAATTTTGAAATGATGTAAACTAGTAAAATATTTACTTTTTAGTATATTTTATGTTTTTATTTTTCTAAAAAAATTAAAAATCATTTTAAACTATTTTTTAATAAATTAACACTATAATTTAGTTGCTAATAAAATGTTGAAAAATGAAGTTGCATGAGACATCAAACTTTTTATAGTAATTTTATTTTCTTTATAACTTGAAACTTTAGTGCAAGGATATATTTTTTCCCAATTTTGATAAATATATATAAATTTTTAAATAAATATGAAAATGTGTGTAAATCAAAAACATTTTTTTCATTTGATGTCAACTTTCATATTAAATATTTATCTAAAATGGAAAAAAATTATACCATCTTGAAATAGACTCTTTTATCTAATGCATCATATTTTTTCCAATTTTTTCAAATAAGTTTTAGTATTTTTTCTTAGCATGGTAATCAACCTAATATTTTGTGTTGATAACCTACTTTTAGTAAAAATAAAAAATAAAATAACAATAATAATAATTAAACTATAAAAACAAATATATTTTTGAAAACTACACCTATGGATCTACAAAAGGGTATTTTTAAAAAAATGTTATTTACATTAGTGGGAGTTATTGAAACTTCAAGTTTTTCAAATAATTTTATTTTTTTGATAAATTGGACTCAATGTGGCGCTTCATATATTTTTAGCCAACAATTTTAGTTGAGAAAGTTGTGGAAGTATCTAACTTAGCTAGAATGAATCTTACTAGATCATATGTTTGATGAAAATTTATTTTTAGTTAGAAATACTTAAATTAACCTGTGGTGATAAGTTGGATGAAAGTGCGACGCAATTTTGTACATTTACCCCCTCGACAATAATTAATTTCATAACACTTTACCTTGAGCATTGTTTGTTCCAGGAATAGGGACCTGGGACCCATTTTCCCATGGGTGAATGGGTCCTCCCTAGGCCTTTGAACCTAAATTTAAAATATGTTTTTGGTGCTATTTAAGGAACTCCCAAATCCATATTTCAATGTTGGCTTGTAATGTTTGAATTTCAAGAAACTAAGGATACATACCTATAAATACAAGGTTATTTCATCAAATCAAAATCTAAGAAGCTAGAGCTTTCATGCAAGCATTTCCTAAGGCTAATATTGTGATCAAGGGCATTTAAGAGTAGATTTATCAAGTATTTTGTTGCAGCATTCAAGATCTCAAGCATCATGTCAAAGTCTTCTTACATCATGTATGTTTTTGGAGCTAACATTATTATGTAGGTTTCAAGATCAAGTTCAAGCATTCAAAGCATATTTCAAGCATCAAGATCCACATCCATTGAAGCCATTTCATGCAAGTTGTAGATCTCTATTCAAAGTTTTATTGAAGGGCTTGATGAGTTGCAACATAGCATTGTTCATTCATCATTCCTTCTTTCATGTTTTATTTCAATTCAACATTTAATTACCCAAATGAGGTTTGACCAAGGCAAATCCCCATTCACTAAAAATAAAAACAAAAATTCCCTCTTGTGTTTGTGTTGCAAACTTAGGTTGAAGAAGGATTGAAGAAATTTTGAAGAGCAAGATTGGAAAAGTTGTCAAAGCTTCAAAAGTTGTCAAATTTTGTCAAATCACAAAATATCACATGCATAGCTAATTTTTGACTTTATGACACTAAAACCAAGATCAAACTGAAGCTATAGACTAGTATTAGAGGCTCCCCAAAGTTGTTTGAAATACCTAAGAAAAGACCTATTCACCCCTGGGCGAGTGAGTCCCAGTTTTCCTCTTGAAACTGCCTTTTGGTGATAAGTACACATCATTCAAACCTTCTCAGACCTACAAAAAATTTGTTGTTTCTATCTGTCATATGCTTAAACATTGTTGTTGCTAGTTTAAATTGGCATAATTAGGTTGATTTTCTATTTTTATTTTTTCTCCCAAAAGTGTTGTTCAGCCTTGTACCCCCATCCTCAAGCATAAGGAAATCAGTAGATTCTCACATTGAATTGATTCACCTAAGGGTTGTTAGTCAATTCTTTGTGGGGATCTCATTTCCTAAAGAAAATAGGAAGATAGGGCCTATTATCCCCATTTGGACCTACCTTCCCATTTTGGGAAACCTAACACCCTATTTTTCTTTATTTCAATTTCTTTTGTGAGATGGTTTCTTCGTCTGTTGCATAACCCACCATGCCTTTTTCTCAACCATAAGCATTCCAAGATTGATTGTGAATGTGATATACAACTTGATTTTCCTCTAATAATAGAAGAGGCCATGTGCTTCAATGCTTATTGAATGTACTAACTATACATGCCTTATATGGGTGAAAGGTTGATGAGTTTATATGATGACAATCCCCCTTGTTATATAGGTTCCCAAACCCTAACCAAACTTTTGCTAGCAAATGAAGAAGGGAGGCTATGTTGTTGAAAGCAACCCACACAACATCTACAAAGGCCACAAAATGCCAATTGTAGGTGAAATATTTAACTATAGGTAAATAGAACTATGATGCATGCAAATGTAAATAAGTTGTAGGTAAAAAAAACTAAGTTACATGTGTAACAATCAATTGTTATACGAACAAAAATCTATATTGCAAGTGAACAAAACTAAGCTGCGGGTGAAAAGAATTAAGATGCATGTAAAACAAACTAAGTAACAAGTGCAATACTTAGTTGCTACAAGAACAACAATCTATGTTGTAGGCACAAAAATACTTTTCTATTAAATTTTTACCATATATCGCCTATCACAAGATACCCATATGCTCACATAGAAAATAAATATTTTTTAAAGAAAAAAACTCATAAAGATTTATCATTCATAGAAGAAACGCATATGCCAAGAAAGAAAATAGTTTTAAAAGGGTAATATTTTATTTCATTTTTTCTCAAAATACAATTATTTACATAGATTTAATTCCCTTCAGAATGTCAGGGAAAATGTAAGACTCCTTTGTTCTTCTCTTTCTTGTTGTTTGTCACATGCTATTTTGTTCCTCTTTATCTTTTCTCTTCTATATTTGCTAGGATTTTTTCCTCTTTTTGACTCTTTCTATTTTATTTTTCCTATGTTCCTCTTCTCTTTCTTTTCTCTTCCAAAAACCATGCCTAAATTGGGTCCAACACTCAAAAATCTGTCATAAATGTTCAATAACTCTTTTTTGGGTTCAAAAATCCTCTTAGACTTATTCTTCTCCCATTTTCCATTTTTTATTAGTTAATGCTATGGATGGTAGGTAGTTTCCCCTTCCAACAATCAAATGTAATCAATTTAAAATTGCCACAAACTTGTATGCATGAGGGTACAAGAAAGGAAGTGCCAAAATAAATTAATAAATAAATAAACATGATGCCCATACATCAAACTATTAGGGTACAAAATTTGTGAACCCTTGGTCATTGACCAAAATTCTAAGTTGCTATAGGTCACAATTTAGCTGTTGCAAGTGAGAAACTCTGTTGCTACTTGAGTTAATAACTCTATTGTTATAGGTTTAATTGGTATAAATCAACTTTTGTTGGGCTTAACCAAGTGGTGTCCTCCATTGTTCTATTCTTATATTTTACCAAATATCCATTGTATTGTTTTCCCCTAGTCTTCCTAATCTAGAGTCCAAAATAGATTCAATCTCTTCTCATTATCTTTGAAGTAGTTGTTCCATCATATTTTCTAGTGGTTCTTCCTATCTCTCTTATTGTTGTAATGTCACTTCTATTGGTGTAAATATGTGTTTTACCTATCTAGGTCATATTTACATACATTAAGTCCACTTAGGTCCTAGGATGGAATCTTTCTAGATAGTGTTAGTTGTCACTATATCTTATCTTATATTTTGGCATTTAATGCTTTTGTCCTAAGTTATTTAATATTTGTTGGGGTAGTTGTCTCATTGTACAGGATTAAGATGTACATGGGTATGTGCAGGATCATCATGGAAAAAATAGGCCTTTAAGTGGCAATGAAAATTCAAAAAAAAATCAGAGTTAGGCAACTTGACGTAAAAATTTGAATAAGTTATCTATATTATTTCAAAAATATGTAAGAATAGAATCTGTAGCAAATTGAATGTATTTTCTAAACTACTAGGTTTATTTTATTTTTTAAATCTATTTGGTGAAAATTTGAAATTTTAATGTAGTAGTATTTAAAGTTGGGAAAAATAAAAGTAGTCTCCCACCCAACCACAATAAAATGATAATTTTTTATAATATTTTAGATATAAGTAGAGGACTCATGTCCTGATGTGATGCATATTTTTTTGTAATTTTTTTCCAAGTAAATAATTAATTATGAATTTTTTATTACAACTTTTAAAAAATATAAAAACTTGTATGTCTGACCACCTTAACTTGGTCAAAACTTCATGATTTTTATTTTTTTTAAATCCTATAGTATACAAGGCATAGAAGGTGACACATTTTTCATATTCAAAAAATGTGATACCGTTTGAAAGCTATAGATGTTTTTCAATCAGCCTATCAATCAGAACTTCAGTCATAATTCAAATAGAAAATGAATAATAATTATTTATTAAATTGAAAGTAAAATATAATTTATATTGGTGGAAAGTTGAGAATCTCCTTTAAAAACCCTTTTCATTTCATCAATTTTGGATTAAAAAAAGTTGTCAGCCACATACCCTACACATGCCCATCATATCGCCATTTTTTGGCCCATCATGGTCTTGCACATACCCACATGTCATGATTTTATCTAATCCTATCTCATAACTTTCCTTTATAATAAAATCATCACATGTACATCATATTAAATTTGGTAGTTTTGCATCCATAATCATAGAATGATAGTTTTTCCATTTCTCTCTTTTGGAAGTTATTATTGTCTTGCGGGTGATCCTGGGGTGTTGAGGAATTCACCATAAACTCTTACATGGTATTAGAGCTTCAGTGTTGTAGACTTCTTCCCAAATCTGAGGGACCAATCTTGGCATGAAATTTTTTTTGGGTGCAATTGGAGGTTTCAAGGACCTCACCATTAAATCCAAGGAATTAGAGAAAGTTTCTTTTTCCTTTCATTTCATCAAATTTTTCCATATTTTGCTTGATCTACAAGGGTTTAAAGTTAGGTAAAGGTTACTAGATCTAGGAGGTAGCTGAATTTTCAAAGAACTTTAGGCCAAAATTTCCCTTGCCATCATGTTTGGAAGGCCCAAAAACCCCAAGATCAATTATCAAATCATAAAAATTGGAGCATTTGACCCTAGACATCAAAGGATTTTTTTGTCCAATTAAACCGTACCACTGATCATATGGTCAATCGCTGCAAAAAAACACACAAATGGGTCATACATAGTCGAAATAATTTATTCAAAGGTGAAAAATAAAAATTCATTGAAAATTATATTTCTTTTAAGTTTTTCAAAATTTATTTATTTAAATAAAATAAAAAATTATAGTAGGTCTATGGGTATTTCTTTGCAGTCCCACAGAGTACCTAATGCATAGCAGAGTGCCACATGGTGCTTGTTGATTTACCATAGTTTGCTAGGCACAAAGGCCCCACCTCCACCTTTCGTTGACCACTCAATATTGCCAACTAGCAGATATTCCAACATCAGCTGACAAACAAAGAAGAATATTTCAAAGCATTGCAAAATATTTCATCCCTCTTGTCATGTAAAGAATATTATGTGCATATTCTGGTTTGGAGAATATTCTACTGTACAAGGGAGGTATATTTTTTTGGAGTAAATGGTGACTCCCCAACACCCCCAGGAACAGTTGCTAGACCAAAATATCTTCCACAAGAGAGAGAATGGCAAGAAATATTGCTTCAATAATGCAAGATTGCATAATGGTTGAATATATTTGAATATAAATGTACATGAGATGCCTTGCTTATAAAGGAAAAGTAGAGAGATAGGATTAGATAAGATTATGAAAATTTTCTTAATCCTATTACATGAGACAACTAACAAACTAACTACCTAGGAATCAAGCAAATAACATTAGTAGCTAGATAAGATAAGTTCTAAAAAAGTAAACTAAGACTTCTAGAAAGAATCTTATATCCTAAGTAAACTTAACATGTGAATATGTCCCCTAGTTACCTAGTGAGTGAATTAGTTAGGTACAAGACATTAATTCACACCAACACTCCCCCTTAAATGCAACTTAGGGAGAATATTATTATGCAAACTATGCAAAGATGAAGATGAAGATGGGTCTCAACTATGAGGCTATGTTAGGTACCCATTTACAATGCAAATGCAATCTCTCACAATCGGAGAAAAGGAGAAAACCCAATGGGATGAAAATCCTCTCCAAAAGAGAGAAAAACAAAACAAAACAAACAAGATGTATAGAGGACTCAATGATACCCCCCAAGGACTACATCCAGGACTCAATGATACCCCCCAAGGACTACATCCATCATGTATATACAATCAATGACCCCCCCATAAGAGGGAAAAAGAGAATAAGATATCACCCCCATAATTTGTAATCACATGTAAGTATGGCTAATGTTTGAAGACAAAAAATAATCCAATGCCTACAAACAATGTTTCTCCCCTTGGGAAGAAGATACACGAAGTACAAATGCATGAATGCTTTCCATTTTGGATAGAAATTAGGAGAAATCCATATGTATGAAGATTGTGTCTCTAAAATTTTCTCATGTGTTGCTAAGTTCTCTGATGATGAAGATGATGCAATAATCCAATTAGGTACATACCCAATCACAACTTGCTATGAAAAACTAGGAACAAGTGGAAATTGATCTTGAACAAACTTTGAAGACAAACATGAAGTGACAATAGGTGATCCATGGCTATCATCAAATAGGAGAGATGGATCCTCAAATTGGTCTTCCAAATCTGAAATTTGTGAGACTCCACAAACAAAGAAGCAATGTCTATCAAATAGGAATCCCAATCAGGAAGATTATCAAATACCTGTTGCAATGAATCACTGGAAGTACTCAATGGCTTATCAACAAAATATGAAGATGTGATCTCATCTTGAGAAGTAGGAGTTGTAGGAGAAGTCTTTGGATCATCAAGATGCTCAATTTCTATATCATATTCAATTTCCTCTAAGGTGTCATCATCATAGAGTATGTTATCAACATCATCAAGTGGAATGAGGCAATCTGAGGTAGGATCATCTAGAAATTGAGGCTATTGTGGATCTCCAAATATCTCCCAAACTTTGGTCCAAACTGTGTGTGGGCATGAGATGTCTGAGAATAGCTTATGATAGGTCTCATTGAAGATGATTGCACTAAAAGTAGAACCAATCAATCCTATGATATTATCATTCTTATTACCCCAAACTAATTTCTTATATGTTGTTTTTGGTTCAGGAATGAGTCCATAAAGATGTGAAAAAAAATTTAGCCACTTACAATGTGTTATGATGCCTTTTTGCCATGACTCATAATTATCCCTAGTCAAAACTATTACAAAAGGATGAGTCGAATAACCCATGATTACAATGATAATACACTTCTCAAATGATACAATCTAAGATCAACATATACAATACACCTGAAATGAAGTACAATGATCAAAACAACTCTTTCCCAATTACCAAAACATCCAAGTATCCTTCAGTAGAACCACCAAGAAAAATATGAAATCACAAAATACCTAGGATAGAAACTAGAAAAAGTACATGAATGGCTAGATAGAGCTCCTCAATACCTTTCCAATGTCGTAAGAATAGCAAAAATCGAAGATCATGGCAAAGAGTTACTAGCTCGGGAGCCAAAAATCAAGATCTGACTTCAATCAGAAAAAAATGGTATCAAATAGAAAATTTTCTTAAAAATAACTACACCACTAGAAAATTGAGACTTCCATCTTTCCAAAAATATTTCATTTCAAAAATTTCTCTACTGTATGTGAAAGTTATGCCAAAATGAAAAAAATAGCCTATTCAAGACCTTGTTGACTAATTGATCAGGGGCAAAAAAAAATGAACCTAAGACCAAAAAAAATGGCCCTCATAAAGTATGGGCGGATTTTTACAAGGCTTAGATGAATATTTTTTTGAAATTCCGAAACAATAAAATGAGGATTATGGTCGGATTTTTTTCTAAAAGGAGTTTAATATATTAAAATAATAAGTAGGTAGTTTTTACTTGTGACAAAAGTTAATATAAAACAAACTTATGACAAAACCTATGATTTGGATGACTCTATGTCGACCAAAGGATAATTTGACCTATGTTGACAATACTTTTAATGCAAAGTACACATGTTTGTACCCAACGACAGATTTGACCGAGCCCTTCAGTGAACCAATAGTGGATTTGATAGTCAGAGGTTGGACAAAGAATATGCTCTACCCAATAGAATATGTGACTGCATTTTTTATTTAAACTCCATAAAAAATATAAAATGCTCGAAAGCCCAAAAATTTTCATAAAATATGTGAATTTTTTTTAATATTTTTTCTGGAAAATATTAATGATGACCTGGGGGCCGTACAGCCTGTCCAGGAAAAATAAATTTGTTTCAGAAACAAATTTTATCGAAAATGGATGAATTGGAAGTCAAAATTCATCTATGTAGCCTTTTGAGCAGGATGGCGATGCAAATCTAGGCCTAAAGTTCTTTGAAAAATCAGTGACCTCCTGGATCAACTACTCTTCACATTTTTTCAAACCCTCATAGATTAGCCAAAACATAACCAATTTTGACAAAACAAAAGACAAATCTGACTTTCTTCAATGCCCTAGTTTCAACCGTGAGGTCCTTGAAACCCCAAAATGTACCAAGAAAAATCTTCAAGCCAACATGAAACCTTCAGATCTAGGAAGGAATCTGCAACCCTGGAGTTCTAATACTGTGTGGGAGTAAATGGTGACTCCCCAACACCCACAGGAATAGTTTCTAGACCAAAATATCTTCCACAAGAGAGAGAATGGAAAGAAAGCTTGCTTCAACAATGCAAAATTGAATAATGGTTGAATATACTTGAATATAAATGTACATGAGATGCCTTCCTTATAAAGGCAAGGTAGAGAGATAGGATTAGACAAGATTATGACAAGTGTCTTAATCCTATTACATGAGACAACTAACAAACTAACTACCTAGGAATCAAGCATTATTGGCTAGATAAGTTCTAGAAAATCTAACTAAGACTTCTAGAAAGAATCTTATATCCTAAGTAAACTTAGCATGTGAATATGTCCCCTAATTACCTAGTGAGTGAATTAGCTAGGTACAAGACATTAATTCACACCAACATATTTTGATGATGGGAAGAAGACCATCAAATTTAATCACATAAAATATTGACATTAGTAGTGATGTCAACATTCAATTAAATTTTTTTACCCCTTTCCATTGTAGGTTTTGAATTTGTAGTCTAACTTTGGGGGCTCATAACTTTGTCATGCAAACTCCTTTTCTTGAGCACTTTTTAAAAAAAATTGGGGTATAATTCTGCACTTTTCATAGTGGTGCAATTTTTTTGATTTTGGTTTCTATTTATTCCATAAATTATAGATTCTCACGTTTGTTGTTGAGCCATTCTCATTTTGGGAACTTTCAGGGCTCCATTCTTGCTCCTATAGTAACATTTTTGGGCGATTTTTTTTAAAGTTCTTAATTTTTCATGTACTTTGTATTGGTGTGATTAGATTGATCTTATCTCATGTAAAAATATTACTTTGAGCTTGTGGCTAAATTTGGCATCTATATGCACTAAGATCAAGTCCACTTCACTATTTATGGCAATTGGCACCTACAATCACACTAAGTATAAAGTGCCAACCTTGTATATTGTTGGGGGGTTGTATGGATGTTTAATTTAGGGGGGGTAATCTTATGCTTTTGTTGGCTTATGTCTCTTGATTGATCTATTAAGTGACTAAAGTTGAGGAGTTTTAATATGGGTATCAAATGGAATCCTATTGTAATCAGGTTGAATAGATGGAAATTTAAGTCTTGGTTCAAGATGGAATCCTAACACATTGTAGGTGGCTTAATATTTTACTATATCTCTATGGACTAGTTCCTAAACCTTCATCCAAATGGAAGAGAGTCGTGTGGGACATATAAAATAAACATATCCTAGGATTAATTGGTTGTAGTTATGATATTGACACACAAATGGTCACTGATGGTATTGAGATCCCTCATGACCTTATAAGAAGACTTTGGGAGATGTATGGAGACTCAAATGAACCTCCATTCCCAAAGGATCTTGTTGTGTATTTTCTTATGCCACTTGATGAGTTTCAACCAATTGATGATAAAACAACTGATGTTCTTGCTCATTCTAGGAATGGTATGGTTGTTTTGATGACACATAGCCTTCTCCTCCTACGAAGACTTCTATTGAGACTTCAGTTTCTATGGCTCCTAATCTAGATTTAGAGGGTTCATCTTCTTCATCTATGAGTCAACATCTTGAGGCTTAAAGACTCTTGTAATCCAACATCGGCATAATCATGTCTTATGTTCTTATTTCACCATACATTGAGGACACAATGGGGGATGATAATGTAGTTGAATAACATGCATTGAGACTTAATCTGCTTCATCTACTATTGTGCTTTAGGATGCTTTTTTTTCCATAGTTTTGGCTCCTGGTGATTAAGTACAACAAGACATACAACATCTTCTAGTGACGGCTACTTGGGACGTGAATACCTGACTGACATTGTTGGTTTGTTTTGTGAGCTGCATTTTATATTTTTGAGACATTATTGATTGCATAAATCTTCTCTTTGAAGGAGATGATCCTTCTTTAGTTGTTGTGAGGGAACACTCTATCCATCTTGTTCATTCTCTACATGATCATCCTTTGCAGTTTGACATGAGTGTGGATTCTTTTGGACAACATTTGGAGGAGGCTTCTTTATCTTCAAAGGAGGTATCTTTTTCTTTGGATTGTGTTCTATAGTTTTTTCTAGGATATTTTGGATTGTATTTTTTGGCAGTGTGGCTTAGAGTGTCTGTTTGGAGTGAGACATCTTTCGACATCGACTTGGAGAGACTTGAGCATTCTTCAGAGATATCACACATCATCTTTCTTCCTGCATCTTCCATTCAGGAATGAGAAGTGTTAGTGTAGGTTTTTTATTTTCCTTATGTTTGGGGTATTTATTTTTTCCTACACATATTATTTAAGCTTGCTTAGGTTTATTAGATGTGGTAATATAAGGACATGTGGAAAAATACAATAGCTACATGTGTCACTCTCTCCCCACACATGGGTAATTGAGTTACACATCCTCTTTTGGCTTGTTGTGCCACCTCTCATAACCACTATTTTTGTTTTACTTGATTAGTTTATGGGGTAGTTAGGTTTCTCACCCTCTTTTGGATTTATCTGCCACCTCCCTCTTGTCTTCACTTGAGGAGGTTATGCCACATGTCTTGTCATTTACCAAGTAGGTGATAACCTCCCACCTTTTATGTGTAGTAGGATTTAATGCACCTCTTGGATGCATTTTCCATTATTCTTCTATATATTGAGCACTCTCCTCTCACCTCCATAAGCTTCACTAGTTCAACTAGTTTAGCTAGTTCAGTGATCGTTCTGTGAGAGTGGTGAGAGTCTTCTCAAACTTCTCTTGCAGTGTTGTCTCTGTTTTCTCTCTTTCTCTCTTTCAAATTTCTTCTCCATTCTACTATTTTGATTTTCAATCAATTGTTGAGTGGAGCGTATATGATCTACTACCGACAATAGATCCTATCTCAATTATTACAGAATCCAACAAGAAGAAATCCTACATACCATCTTGGTCTTGTTTATTTCTAAGGGGAGGAACATTGTTTGACATTCATGAACCATCTTCAACATTCATTGTCAGGAATTTACCATCTTTGCAAGAGATTCTACATTGAGGGGGGATGCATGGTCTCTCTTCTTCTCTTTTATGGGGAGGTCTTTTTCCTCATATGGGGTTTTATCATTCTCATGCATCATTGAGAGCATCTTATTTCCATCTCTCTTTTGGGGGGGAGTTTTATCCCACTAGGTTTTCTCCTTTTCTCCATTTGTGAGAGATTGCATTACATATGTACATGGGTACCTACCATGGCCTCAGAGGATAAGTGCACCAAGATGTGATACAAAAAGGGGGTCTTAAGATGCCACTTTATTTTTTAAATCAAAAATTCTGATATTCAACAAGAAAATGAATATAGTTTCACTCAAAATTTGAATATGCAAAAAGAAAAAGAGTTGTAGTGCTCCAAATCTACTTTATAAAATACTATTTTTTTTTAAAAATGGTGAAGATTAAAGGTTTCAAAAAGGGGGAGCACATAAATTGGTCTTGTTTTTCGAAAAAATATAGCATATCGTATGGTGTAATCCCCCTAAAATGTTAACCTTTTTTAGAATTTAAAATCATTTTGGTGAGAAATTATCTAACACCATTTAGTTTATGCTAGATTTTTTGGATAATTTTTTAATGAATATATGATTTTCTTACTAATTTTCAAAGTGGACACGTATCCTAAAAATAGAAATTTGAGCATGCCCCCCTAAAACTTTTTGAAAACTAATCAAAAATCATTTTTTTTTAATACATGTAGGATGTTGTCTAGTTTCTAAAAATGTAATTTGTTTCAAAATTTGATGAACGAGTAAAAATTATACCCAAAAAACCACTTGTGGGGATGCCTAATCTAGATGAGAATATTGGAGAAGATGTACAGCTTGATGATGCTCAACATGAGCATGAGACAGAAGAGGGGAATGCACAGGATAATGTTCTTCCAGATGTGGAAGAGAAAACAAAAGAAAATGTAGAAGCTAAGAAGGATGTTGGAGGAAATGCAGCTACCGGAGAAGACATTTCAAAGGAGGATACTCTTAATCCTCTGGTAACTGATACACATGCTAAGAGAATTCAAGACCAACCAAAGACAATCATCCCTCTAGATAATACAAAATAAACTACTAGTGAAGGAGATAAAGGTGAAGATAATGAAGAAAAGAATGAGGATGCATGTGGTGATAAGGAGAAGAAAGAAGCAGAGACACCAATTAGCACTAGTGATAATGAAAAGGAGAAGGAATTGGAAGAGAAAGTTGCAAAGGATGTAAAGGTGACTAGTGAATCCTCGAGCTCTTTCAGAGATTCTCTAAATAATCTATTGAACATGCAATTGCAGTTTCAGCTTGTGTCCACGCAGTTGCTACAATTTCCCATGCAACAAGGAAACATGGATTTAGCCAAGAGTTCACCACTCCACAAGCTTCAACTAGGAGATGTCTTACATGCATCTATGCAGAAGGAGATAATATAAACTCATCAAAAGAGTGGAGAGTTGATTGTGGAGGTTGTGAAGACACTCCAGGAGGCCATACCCAGTGTAACAATTGATAATTCATTATTCAGTATGGAGAACCTAAGAAAATTTATTGATTATTTCAAAGAGTATGCCTTTGGATTAAAAGAAAAATTGGAAAAATAAGTAGACAAGAAAAGGGATGAGAATAGACTAATGGAAATTACAAATAAGTGTGCCCATGAGCATAATAAGTTTCAAGATAGTCTCAAAGGTGTGCAAGCTTGTGTGGCTGAGACCAAATCCTTATTCCAAATATGTATGAAGTGGATCAGAGCAATAAAGAGCATAGAAGAAATGGACTCATTTGATTCATAGATAGATAAAGCTTTTGCTGCCTATGATTTGGCACATGACCTAGATGGAAGCACAAGGTTAGCGGTAGAAAACTTACATGAGCAATTCTTCCAACTGCATGCACAAAAAGAAAAGATTATTATGTAGTTTGGGAACCTCATGGACCTGGTGAACTTTAATGATTCATTCCTATAGTGGTTGTAGTTATTTTGTCTCAATCATCCAAGGAAGACATGAAACTCTATGTTTTAATTTCTCCAGTAATAGTAACTTCTAACCAATTTCACTCCAATCTACTGTTCTTCTTGGCTCGTCCAGAGCTTGACTGAGAGTTGCTTTCTCCCTCTTAGCTACTTGCTCATCCCGAGCTTTCTCCTCCAACATTTCCTTGTCTAGATCTGCCTCTAGCATGTCTAAAGTTGTTTCAACCTCTCCCCCTACCTCTTGCAATGGCTTGAGCTTTGAAAGCTTGCTCATTGGAGGAACTTGCAAACCTATTTAGGCACTACTCATGGGTTTGCAAAGAACCCATTAGCTCATCAATGGACAACATTGAGAAATCATTTTCCTCTTCAACAACAATCACTAGTACATCAAACTTTGTGGATAAACTTCTAAGAATTTTCTCTATAATCCTCTGGTCTTCAATGACTTCTTCATTCACCCTCAACTGGTTTATCAAACCTGAGGTTCTTGTGTGAAAGTTTGATATAGACTCACTGTCCTTCATTTGGATAGTCTCAAACTCTCTTTGAAGCATCAGGAGCTTCACCAATTTGACTTTATCAATCCCTTTGTAGCTAGTTTGGAGGATTTACCAAGATTCCTTTGCATAGTTAGTTGTTGCTATTCTAGGAAAAATGGCCTCTATCAAGGCTACTCCAATAAGACTCAATGCTTTTGCATCTTTCCTCCTCAACTCCTTTAACTAGGTCTTCTAGTTGTTTGTGAAAACAACATATGTTGCTGGATCAGTCACATCATTGAACCCACTGATCACAAACTCCCACAAATCATTTGCAACCATTATGGTCTTTATCTTCTTTTCCAAAACATCATAGTTCTATCCATTAAATGGTGGTGCATACTACCAACTCTTACTTTCATCTCCAGTCATGTCTCTAACAAGGAAAAAACTTCAAATACCCAAAAAAATAAATTCCCAACTCACTCAAGACTTAGGGCTCTCTGGCTTTAATACCATGTTAGAGATTCAAAACAGAATCAAAACCCATAGGGGTTGTTGCCCTGTTTCCCCAATCAATAGGGGAATACCCAAAATGCAAAATAGGAAACCAACGATAAATTAGAGACACACAAAACTGGGCATGCAATGTTTGCTTCTTTTTATTAACTAGATAACAACAATTACAAAATGCTTTCAAACTAAAACTACAATCTACTACTTACAAACTAAACATGCAACAATCTAGAGCTGCACCCATAAACTTCAAACAACTATCAAGAGTTACATAGAGTTCTTCTTTCCTTCTATTCGATTGGAACTATTTGTTGTTTCTCACAAACACTGAACTGTTAGAAGCTTTCAACTGCTCACTGGAAACACACCTAGAAAAAACTACAACTACTGTTGTTTAGGAGCTTCTCTGAATCACACAAAGAACTCACAAAAACATTCTTCTTAGATTGTTGTTGCACAGAGAAAAACTCTTTTTCCCAACTTACTAAACTAATAGACTTTAATTATTTTTCTCTATTCAAAAAAATTCCCTCTCAAATTCAAAGTGACCTACCACATTTAATTCTTCTATAGATAGAGTTGCACGTTAGGAGCAAGTTGGGAAAGAAATCCCCAAAACAATCTTCCAGCTACACTAGAAACAAATGCTCTTGACAGGTAGGTGGCAATGGGAAGATGCTAAGGAGAAATCAATATTTCCAACACTCTCCCTTTGTCCTAAGCCAACGAAACAAGATCAATCCTAATCCAAATCAACAACACCCAAACTGTTCCTTAAACACTTGAAGTTGTTCCTACTCAATGGCTTGGTGAATATGTCTGCTAGTTGCTGCTCAGACCTGCAAAATGCCATTTTGATTTCACCATTTTCAACCAATTCTCTTATGAAATGATACCTGATTTCAATATGCTTGCTTCTTCCATGAAACACCAGATTCTTCATTAAAGCAATCGATGAAACATTATCACAAAATATATAGTTGTTACATCCTCTTGTTCTTCCTTCAAATTTGCTAAGGTCCTCCTTAACCAAATAGCTTGGCACGTTGTTGCATTTTTTTCTATATACTCAACCTCTGCTATAGATAGGGAAACTATAGGTTGTTTCTTGGAATCCCATAAGATAGCTCCCAAACCCAAATGAAACACATATCCAGATGTGCTCTTCCTACCATCCACACTCCCTGCCCAATCACTGTTTGTGTAACCAACCAACCCACAAAACATTTGTTGCACCATACAAAATACCATATCTTTTGGTTCGATTCACATACCTCAGGATTATTTTACCCACTTTCCAATGTGACGCTTTTGGAGTCTCCATAAATCTAGAAATCAAACTTACACTGTGCATTATATCAAGCCTAGTTGTTGTTAAATACATCAAGATTCCAACCAAACTCTTATACATGGTTGGATTCACATTGTTGTTGCAATCTTCCTTGCTCAACTTTAGACCTATGGCCATTGGTGTTGGGGTAGGCTTTCTTTCAAGCATCCTAAACCTTTTTCAAAATATATGCTGCATACTTTGCTTGAGAGATAAAAATGCCATCATGCATTTGTTTTACTTCTATGCCTAGAAAATACCTCAAGAGACCTAAGTTTGTCATCTCAAACTCTCTTTTCATTTCCTTGATGTAAAGAGTGGGCTCACCATCACTTTTGCAAAATCCATTGCTCAACAAATATGAGTCAATCCTACTGCTCGTGGAGCTTGATTCAACCCATAGAGGGCCTTCTTTAGCCTATATACCTTGTTTTCTTGACCTGAAACTTCATAACCAGGTGGCTACTCCACATATACCTCTTCTTTCAATACTCCATTTAGGAAGGTGGACTTTATGTCCATTTGAAACACCTTCCACTTATGTTTGGTTGTAATTTCTATGACTGCCCACACAATTTCCATCCTTGTTACTAGAGAAAATTTCTCATCACAATCTCTCCCAAACTGTTGTTTGTATCCCTTAACCACCAATCAAGCCATGTGCCACTTTATTCTTCCTTTGATGTTGCATTTGGTCTTGTAGACCCATTTCACTCCAATAACTTGCTTGTTGGGAGGAAAATCAGTTAGCTCCCATGTTTTATAATTCTATATTGCATCTATCTCCTCATCCATGCCATTTCTCCTCTTTCACAGCATCCCCAAAATAAATCAGATCAATATGAGAAAATAATGCAAAATTCACACTCTCATCAAATTCTTCATCACACCTTTCATTTTGGTAGATCTCCCTTAGACTCTTGGTCTTCTTTGGAATTAGGGAGGTGAGGGTGGGCTATGAAATTTCACTACTACAACTGCTCTGCTAAACAGACCTTGTCTGGAGCTATCGGGAGCTCTCGAGAGCCAATCCTCTGGTTGTTTGTGGTTAGTTTCCTTTTTTTCTACTCATGTTAGGAGCTATCAGGAGCTCTCTATGGCCAATTCTCTGGCTATCTATGACTATCTTCTTGACTATCTACCTATGTCAAAAGCTGTCAGGAGCTGTCAAGAGTGGTCTGGAGCTTGTCTGGAGCTATCAGGAGCGACTACAGGCTCATCTTGTTGCACTTCTTATTCTTTTCCTTCTTTAGGAGTTGTTGGGAGCAATTTTGAGCTATCAAAAACTATCAATCCATCCCATGACTCATCCTCTAGGAACTCCATGTCTCTACTGATGACAATTTTTTTGGTGACAGGATTATACAGCCTATAGGCTTTGGACTCTTCACTATAGCCAGTGAAGATGCACTTCTCACCCTTGTCATCCAACTTTTGTCTCTTCTCTTTTGGCACAAGTGTATATGCCACACATCCAAACACCCTCAAGTGTTCAACTGTCCACTTGCATTTTGTTCATGCCTCTTGTGAAATCTTGTCAGAAACTTCCTTTGTAGGAATTCTATTTATCAAATATATTGTTGTAGCTACAACTTCTTCCCAAAATTAATTTGGGAGTCCCTTGGCTTTGATCATGCTCTTTTCCATCTCCATAATGGTTCTATTCTTTCTCTCAGTCACTCCATTTTTTTGTGAATTATAACTGGTTGTTAGCTCCTTCTTGATGCCATTTTTCTTACAAAAATTCACAAAATTCATTTAAGGTATACTCTCCCCCTCTATCTGACCTTAGGACCTTGATCACATGTCCACTCTCCTTTTTAGCCTAGGCCTTAAACACTAGAAACTTGTCAAAAGCTTCAGATTTATGTTGCAAAAAATATACCCATGTCTTACGGTTGTAATCATCAATAAAGGTCATAAAATATTGGCTTTTATCAATAGAAATTACTTGCATAGGGCCACACAAATCAGTGTGCACCAGCTTCAATGGTGTTATTTCCCTCCTAGAATTTCCTAATTGAAAGGGCTGCCTATGTTGCTTGCCTAAAATACAGGATTCACATCTACCACTAGGCTCTACAATGGCTAGTAAACCTCCAACCAGACCCTTCTTTGACAAAATATTCAAACTAGTATAGCCTAAGTGTCCATACCTAAGATGTCATAGCTTGGAAGGGACTTGAATGACTGCCTTGAAGGCTTCTTGCTACTGTACTGCTGTACATTTTCCTATAACTGTGGACTGAGTTGAGAAACACTTTTCTAGCCTTAATGGAAACATCCTATTCTTTGTCATTTGTACTACTGCAATTACTTTCTTGCTTCCATCCTTCTCATAAATGATGCATTCACCCTTCTCCATCAAAACTTTGTAACCTTTTTGAATCAATTGTCCAATACTCATCAAATTGTGCTTTATACCAAGGGAAAAATAGACATCATCTACAATTTCCTTCTTCTCACCGTGCTTGGTTCAAAAAATAATAGACCCCTTTCCCACAACTGAAACTATTTCATTGTTCCCCATTTTGATTTCATATTTAATATTCTTATCAATGAATTAAAATAAACTTTCATTACCACTCATGTGGTTGCTACAGCCACTATCTAAAAACCATACCTCATCACTACCTTGTTCAACAATGTTGCACATGATGAAGACCTTTTACTTATTACCTTCAGCCACTTTTTCATCAACCACATTTGCATTTTGTTTGGATTGATCACGCTTCTTTTTCCAACACTCACTTGCATAATGCCCAAATTTATGGCAATAATAACATTCAATATTCCTCTTGTCACCCTTCTGACTCGAGCTATTGTTCTTCTTGGCTTGTCCAGAGCTGGACTAAGAGCTACTTGCTCCCTCTTGGATTCTTTCTCATATTGAGCTTTCTCCTCTAGCATTTCCTTGTCTAGATCTACCTCTACCACCTCTGAAGTTGTTTCTACCTCTCCCCTACCTCTTGCATTGGCTCGAGCTTTGAAAGCTTTCTCATGGGAGGAACTTGCAAACCTATTTAGGCATTGCTCATGGGTTTGTAGAGAACCTATCAGCTCATCAACGTTGAGAGATCCTTTGCCTCTTCAATGAAAATCACCACTGCATCAAACTTTGTGGGTAAAATTCTAAGGATTTTCTCCACAATCCTCTAGTCTTCTTGAATGACTTCTCCATTCGCCCTCAACTGGTTTATCAAACCTGAGGTTCTTGTGTGAAAGTATGAGATAGACTCATTGTCCTTCATTTGGAGAGTCTCAAACTCTCTTTGAAGCATCTAGAGCTTCACCAATCTGACTTTATCAATCCCTTTGTAGCTGGTTTGGAGGATTTCCCAAGCTTCCTTTGCATAGTTAGTTGCTATTATTTTGGAAAAAATGGCCTTTGTCAAGGCTACTTCAATAAGACTCAATTATTTTGTATTTTTCCTCCTCAACTCCTTTAACTGGGTCTTTTGGTTGTTTGTGAGAACATCATATGATGTTGGATCAGTCACATCATTGAACCCACAAATCATTTGCAACTATTATGGTTTTCATCTTCTTTTCCCAAAAATCTTGGTTCTTTCCATTAAATGGTGGTGGTTGTTGCCAACTCTTACTTTCATCTCCATCCATGTCTCCAACAAGAAAAAAACTTCAAACACCCAGAAAAAAAAATGCTCAACTCTCTCAAGACTTAGTTCCTTTTGGCTCTAATACCATGTCAGAGATTCAAAATAGAATCAAAACACATAGGGGTTTCCGCCCTATTTCCCCAATCAATAGGGGAATACCCAAAATGCAAAATAATAAACCAAAGACAAATTGGAGACACACATAACTGAGCATGCAATATTTGCTTCTTTTTATTAACCAGATAACAACAATTACAAAATGATTTCAAACTGAAACTACAATATACTGTTTACAAACTAAACACGCAGCAATCTGGAGTTGCACCCACAAACTGCAAACAACTATCAGGAGTTGCACAGAGCTCTTCTTTTCTTCTATTTGATTGGAACTATCTATTTTTCCTAACAAACACTAAACTCTCAGGAACTTCTAGCTACTCACTGCAAACAAACCCAAAACAAACTACAGCTGCTGCTATTCAAGAGCTTCTTTGAATCACATAGAGAACTTACAAAACATTCATCTTCTCATACTACTACTGCACAAAGAAAAACTCTTTTCCCAACTGACTAAACTAATAGACTTTAATTCTTTTTGTCTATTCAAAAACATTCCCTCTCAAATTCAAAATGACCTACCACATTTAATTCTTCTACAGAAAAAGCCGCATGTCAGGAGCAAGTTGGGAAAGCAATCCCCAAAACAATCTCCCAGCTGCACTGGAAACAAATGCTCCTAACAAGTATGTGGCAACAGGAAGAGGCTCTTGAGCAATTAATATTTCCAACAAGCTTGGTATCTACAATAATATCTTCAAACTTTTGAAGTTGAGCATGAATATTATGAAGAGTATTAGAGAGCTTAGAATTAAGGCCTCTACTGGGGTGACCATGGGAGATGTAGTTAACAATATGAAGACTCAAATTAGAACGTATCAATTGGATCTCGATGGAGATAAGATAATGAATGTTGGAAAATGAGGCCAGACATTTGAATTTCTAAATGTGTTTAAGAATTAGTTGTCTGTAGGTTTGGGTGATGATATTGAGAGCTTTGGAGGACCCCATGAGATCTTTTTTCCAAGACTATTTGTAATGGAAAAGAGAGGGAAGAATGGAGAAGATGGAAAACCACAATTGTTTAGAGTAATGGTAAGATCACCAAAACCCATGTTTAATGGATTTAGTTTGTTTGTAAAATGGACAAGATGGAGAGGGGTGGACAAAGGTGAGATGACTATCAATGGGGAGATTCACATGAAGGATGCTCCAAGACATGA
Source organism: Sequoia sempervirens (assembly GCA_007258455.2). NCBI lineage: Eukaryota > Viridiplantae > Streptophyta > Pinopsida > Cupressales > Cupressaceae > Sequoia > Sequoia sempervirens. The sequence goes on along the minus strand of VDFB02000008.1, from coordinate 183,613,866 downwards.
GTTGGGCTTGTGCATCAACTTTGGACTTCCAAATTCATTAGTGGATTTTATTCTATTTAGGCCAGTTAAAACAACACTTCTAAAGGGAGTTTAAGTGAGAAGAAATGATGAAAGGTGGGATTTTTCTATAGATTGTCTTGAGGGAGAATGAACGGAAATTATGAGTGTTGGATCATCTCTAGTCATTGTAGGAGTAGTGGTTGTCGATGGATAGAAGACTGTACAGCTACAAAGAGACAAGTTGGTGAATACTCAAAATTATTTTTTTATCAAAAGAATACAGGTTGTACTTGAGTTTGAGTAGTTGCCAAAGCTTCCAAATTAATCTTGTAGGATCTCAAAGATATCTAAAATTTTGAATTCCCTTTTTGAATAAATGTTTTCCACTAGTTCTTGGACAAGCCTCAAGGGCTTGCTTTTCAGTTGGATAAGTCTATTCTACCAAATGAAAGAAAAAGTAAAATTTAGGCCATGCCCAAGAGACTGGTCATACCAAATAAGCTTTATCAAATTGATTTTCCAAAATTTTCAAATCAAGTTAAAAGGAGCAAAACCTTAGGTTTTAAAGAAAGGAGTTGTAAAGAGTTTATCTCACCCAACATAATAAGTGTTAGTTCCAGTCATGTTTAATAATCATCAGTTAGCTATCAATAACTCTTAGTTTGTTGTCATTAGATGTCCAAATTTTTTTTGAACAACTCCAGTTAGTTTTCATCATAATTAGCATGATTATAAGAAGTTTGTTGAGTGTCTACAACTATAAAATATGTATTGTTGTTGATGAATAATATATGATTTTATCTACAAATCCATACTCAATATTTTTTTGTTGTTATCTTTTTCTATTATGGTATCAGAGCTAATGGGAGGTCTTGTTGTTATGATTCTATGTCAAGTTTGATGTTGTGTGTTATGGAGGAATATAAAAATAAGTTTGTTGTTGTGTAGCTTGTTGCAACCATAAGAGATGAAAGAATGTTAGCCATTGTTGAAAAACCACCAAATATTGATAGTGATGTTGAATTCATTGAAGATGAGGTATTTGTCCTATTTTGAAGAGGACAATATTTTGAAGATAGATAAGGATACAATAGAGGATATATAGATGTTCAATAGTTTAACATTTTTGTGGATCAAATAAACTATACCTCATTGGGGTTATGAGACATACATGTGAAGATTGATGTCCAATAATTCAGAGGAGATCCAAAATTTAGAATTTCAATATCATACCTTAGCGAGGGTGTTGAGACACTTCATGTGAAAATGGTCTCAATTTAGTGTTGTAGCATTAAGAGGGGATGTTAGAATTAATGCTCCAACATAATAGGTGTTAGTTTCAGTCATGTTTAATATTCATTAGTTAACTATAAATACCTCTTAGTTTTTTGTCATTAGATGTCCAATTTACTGTTGAACAACTCTAGTTTTTTGTCATCATAATTAGCATAATTATAGGAATTTTGTTGAGTGTCTACAACTATAAAAAAAAAAAATTGTTGTTTTAATTAATGATGTATGAGTTTATATGTAGTTCTATTCTTTGTATTTTTGTTGTTATATTTTTCTATTTCTTTCAAGGGCCTCTCATAATAGCAATATGAATGTGATGTCTAACCAAGTGCTTCCATGGAGAATTTCCTTCCATGGCCCTCACCAACCATTTAGTCATGAGGAAAATACCTTGTGTGAAGGGGTTTAGGATACCCAACCCACCTTTATCTTTTAGTTGAATACATTGCAACTAAGAAGTGGGTGAAGCCACAATAGTGGTTTACAATTGAAGTGAGGAAGGAAAATTCACAAAAAATGAATGCATGGAAAAAAACTTTATTTTAGGAGTTTGTACGAACCTATTGGTTTGACCGAACCATTAGGGGTTTGCTAGAACCTGGGTTTGGGTAAACCCTTTTAATTCTTTCCCACCAAAAGAGCCAACAAAACCCCTTTATAGAAGGGGGGTTCAAATGAAGTCCAAGGGGTTCGCTCGAACCCCTAGGGGTTCGTTCAAACCCTCCTCATTCCTCATCCCCCCCTGAGACACAAAAAAATCTAGATTTTGGCACTTCAAAGCTTGGGTTGAGGATGAAAATGGAGGAATCTTCACAAACCTTGGAACTGGAATCAGGTAGTCTTCGAAACGAACTATCCAATGAATATAATTTTAATATGTTTTGGTTTTATTATGTTTTTTTTTTTTAGTTTTATTAAACATAGGTTTTTCATCGAAAATGAAGGTCTTTATTCTGCACATGTGGAAAAATAGAAAATTATCAAAAAAAAATTAAAAAAATATGAGTCCACTAGATATTGAAGTCCTTGATCCAACAATAAAAAAATACTGAATTTCGATATATACAAAAAAAATTATGCATTATATGGTCACACTATGTTTGAATTGTAATTGGTTTGATTTTGAAACTTGATTAAAGAAAAAATATTTAATAAAAAATTGTCTAACCAAGTGGAAGCACTAGATATCAGAGTTACAAATCTAAATTCGAAAGAATTCTAATTTTATCCTTCATGGAAAAAAATATATATGTTATACGGTGTGTGTCACTTTTTAAAAATGTTGTTTTTTGAAAAAACCCAGTTTTCATGGGAGATAGAAAAAGAAGTGCAATCTGATTCCAAAAATTTTGAAAAAAATATTTTCAAATCTACAAACAAATTGTGACGAAACTCTAGTTTGCATCATCTTCACGGTTTAGCTGTTATAGGTGCCCAAATGTGAAGATTTAGTTAAAAATAATCATTTCAGTGTCCAGTTTGGCCAAAAATTGTAAACCACTATTGTGGGATCACCCAAGTAGTAAGGGAACCTTTTTTATTGCCTCACTTGACCCAAATGAATTTTTTTGATCACTTGGGTAAGTTGGTTGTAACAAGTTTTGGAAGGAATCCAACAAGACAAAATACAAACATGGATAGCTAGAAGGATATTATTGGCTAACTAGATATGTCTAGCTATTGAAAGGAAACAATTAGACAAATGTAGATTTTTTTTATCATAAACTAGCTTCACATGTCCTTGAGAGAAGCTCCAATTCCAAAGGGGATTCTTAGGTATCTTGTAATAGAGCCATGTTTAATTTCTTTTCATTCATTTGGAATCCAAAGAGGGTGAGTTTTAGGCCAAGTCATGAAGTATTCATTTTAATGCATGGTTAATTTATAGCTTGAAATAGTACAAAACAGGTCTAAAATATCCAAATTATGGTTTAATTATGAAGTTGAGTTCTAAATGAAAAGCATACTATCATCAATAAAGTGCAAATTGAGAGTTATGGAACTTCTTGGGAGGGATATGCATTGATGATATTACAACATAGTGCATGTTGAAAGAAGTATCCTAGAGCATCTACAACAATGACATAAAGAAGAGGGGTATGCAGGTAGCCTTGATGTATTTATTTCTACAAAAGAAATTGAGGGGAGAGAGAACTATTGACCACAACTCTAGCATTGGTGTCCCTAAATGGAATTTTGATATGCTTGCAAAACATGGGGCCAAAACCCAACCACTTGAGGATATTTAGAATGAATGGCCAAAGAATACGATCATAGGCTTTGTCAAAATCCAATTTTATGATTAAAGCATCTTGAGTTGTTTGTTGTACCCATTTAGTTGTCTCCCAAGAAAGGAGAAGATTGTCCAAAATGATTTTTTCTCCAAGGAAACTAATCTACTCAAGCCTATAATAACAACCCCAACTTGACTCAAAATACTACACAATATTTTTTTACACAAGGGAACATTCAAATCACAGTAACCATAGAAGTGAAATTTAAACAACTTAAGAAATAGAAATTTAATGCAGTCTTGTTATAACAATGTAACAACAACAATATGAAAATGCCAATAAGTTATGTATAACTATGGTATCATCTACACAATATAGATACAAATAAAATAATATATTCGCTAAAAGATTGTACTCTTGAGGAAAAATTGTTTCCTTGGCCTTAATTTCCCATGGTTCAAAAGAGGGATGCAATGTGATCCAAAGCAAGTGGATATAAATTCATATCCACCACATCCAAGTGGATATTGTGGCCCATAGAGAGAGTTTTCAATCATGCCAGTCTACCATGCATAAAGTAAATTTCCTATTGGCCATTCACCAAAGGAGGTCCCTACCACTACTAATCTAAGTTACCACTTCCCACAATAGTACATGCCCAACATTTGACTTTTGGGTTAGACCAACTCGTACTTTCCTATTCATCTTTATAACTCCCTTTTCCATGTTGTACATCAAATAACTAAGCATGAAATATGGCATCCATCACTTGCATGATATTGGCCCTAAGGCCCACATGGAACTAGCAAAAACCATCCAACCATCTAGAATAGCATTGGGCATCCATTGCCTACATGCTACTGGCACTAAGGCATGCATACCATAAGTGGAAACCATCTAGGCATCTAGAGTAACATGAGGCATCCATCGCCTACATGCTATTGGCACTAAGGCCCACATGCCATTGGTGGTAACCATCCTGCTATTTATGGGTTATGGTTAAACTTATAGACAAAGCAAACTCCCTTACTATCGTCACATTGGAGCATCGATAAGCTTATCTTCTATGGGTCATAGGATTTATCAACTGATGATCACCTTGAAAGAAGAGGAAGATTCTACGGCTTAGGGGGTATGCACCCTCTACCTATGCCCTTATAGAGTCCTTACTCCATCTATATTGTGTTGCCTTAGAAGTTAGCCACTATACTGAACTTAGCTTTATAACTAGAAAAGAGACTCTGAAATCAAAATAAGTATATTTTCAGGTTTGACTTCATATATGGCTAACCCACACATCTTGAGAAAGTGTGTGATATGAAGAACACAATAGTCTAATCATTCCCAAGGTCCTTACAAACTAGAACTCAATCTAGCATAAAAGTACCCAATGCATCCAATGAAAGGTAGATGTAGGTAAACAACAAGTACTAGGCTTGGAGTATGTAAGTTGACAGCCCACAACTGGGGTTTGTGAGGTTATTGTAGTATGTTGCTTAGCAATGAAAAATTATATTAATCTTAGAAACGGAGTCTACTTGTTGCAATTAACCGGTTTTAGATTATAGATTTAAGTTTTCTTATTTTCTTCATTAAATTCCCTTCCCACATAAATGTAAATATAATTCAGCCACCTATCACTACCTTTATCAGTGACTTTAATGGTTTTAACTTCCTTACCAGTAGTTACATGGAAAATACTTTAAATACAGATTTGCTAAAAGAAACTCAATTCATTTTCTCCTATACTTTTCACATTTGTTATTAAAAGAGATAGGGCAATGTTGGGTTTAAATTTCATGGAAATCACTGAGTTCTAAGCCCTTCTGTTGCAGCCAACTAGGTGGGTGCAACCCTTGCTAGATAGATTTTTTATTAAGGTAAAGGATAAGAAGAAAAGGTGGATAGTTGATATAGCAGATTTAACCATTACAACTCATATACATGTCTTCCTAATAATAATTAATAAGCCAAGATTTAGAAAATACATTTACATACAACAACCTGAACTACATTTTCCTTTTAACCCAAGTAGTTGGATTTTTCTCCATATCAGAACAGGTAGCAATGGGACTAAGTCTCTGTTAACAATATCAAGGTCTATGCCAGCCAATCCATCGATTGCAGCTCTAGCTAATGATTGAATGGTAAGATAGATGTAAAGGAGAAGAAAAGGGTAAGAGACCTGCTTGGAGGCGTCCCAATTTGTCCATATGAAATAATACATTTTCCAGACTAGCAATACCAAGGCTTGTGAGTTAGCAAACTTAGCTGTTAAGGGGGGATTTGGACCAACAGGAGTCTAATTTACTCTTAAATAACAAGCAACATTCATACCATAGGTTGCAAGAGATACAGATGGTATTCGCTAACTGATCAACATTTTAAACTAAATTTTTTCCATAGAAAAGCAAGGGAAATGAGTTCAAAAGGAAGAGAACTTGTTAATATTGTGTCCAACTTAATCCTTACACTTGGCTCAGACCAGTTCTACTCCGCCTCTCCTCAGTTGCCCATCCTACTCTTCTAAAATTGTCTTTTTTTCCACCACAAAAATCATCATTTTAACTTCCTTCAACGTCGTCCTCTACTTCCCATCAGTTCTTTTCGTCCTCTACAAGCATGCAAGTTATTTAAGGCGTGGTCGAGTCTCCCTTCATCACCCATTGATTGATAAGGCCGACCATCCTCCGGGTTTAGATTTCTACAAAACAATTTTGAGAAGCCTGTCTAATAAAAAGAAGAGGGGAAAGTATTAAACATGTCTACCTAATGTATTCTATTTTTTCATAGACGGCACATAGAACTAGAGCTAGGTTTGTGGCATTGTAAAACATAGTTCACTTGCCTTGTCTATGCTTCCACATTTTGTATTCATGCATGCTAGGGTAGTTGCATCGAGAGATAAAACCTAATGTCCATTACACAAAGATCATTATTCTCATTTCTCAGAGGCACAATTTTGGTACAATAAGAGTGGATTTTGTACATGTTTTTAACTGTAGTTTGATTGTACTACTCATGCTTTAAAGGAAAATGTATTTCTAATTTCATTTTTCACATCTTGCAGATTGCAGTTGCCAGAGATCTAGAAGCTGCATTTTTTAAGAGGCTTGATGGCTTTCAGCCGTGTGAATTGTTTGAGTTAAAGGCTGATATGCATGGTTTTGTTGTTTATGGTTAGGACTAACGAGCCTCGTACACATTTAATTGTGGAATTGCTTTTTGAATAGATTTGTAGCATTAAGATTATTTGTATTGGAATAGAACATAAATAATGAAAACATATAAGATTTTTGTCTATCTTTGGACAAGGAATTGTTTGTTCTGTACTTGCCAATGCATGTAAAACAGATAAAATTGATTTTCTTCTATGCTGGTAGTTGATTTCTTTCTATAAGGTGATAATTTGTTCAAAAGTGCAAGTTATACAATAAAAGTTATTTCTAATGGACCCTTTGTGGAAGCAAAAGAAGAGCTCCAAAAAGTGGAGGCTCAAACTTTGAGCAAACGTGTTGAGCTTTCTAAGTTAAATCTGAATAGAAGGAGGTGAGTGTTTACATTTGACTTTATGGGTCATTTTTTAACTGTAAGTAATTATAGCATCTATTGGATATACAGAATAAATTCTGTATGTGTCTTACATCTTCTAAGTCTTGGCTCAATTCACAGAAATGACTGCTAGATATTCGCAAGAAATGCAATTTGTGAGTAAATTTTTACCTCTCTTATAGTTGGATCTTTGATCTGTAAATTTGTGAACTATTAGTGTCTTTGATTTGTATTATTGTGTAATACTATTTACTGTTGATGTGAGTTGTGGTGCAACTACGGATAGTATTTTAACATAGTGTACTACACTAAGAGGAGTGCTTCATTTAAAATTTTATACTAATTTTGAAAAGTAGTAATCACCATTTAGTAACAAACATCATGTTTTATCGTCAATTTTCTTAGACTGTGTCTTTAGTAGAACTATAATGGTCATATTGCAAATAATGTTTAAGCAACAAACTTATCACATATAGATAGACGAACTTCTCAAGAAGCGAGAAGCTATTCATGTCTTGTACTCTTCAATTCCAACACTCAAGAGGTCCTTTAGTGGTAGAAAGGTCAAGGGACCATACAAAGATGCTAAGGGAGAAGCTGGTGCTCACAATAGAGATGTAAAGCATGTAAACTGGGGAGAGGGATAAGAAAAAGTGGTTCAATATCGACCTGAAAGTTGCTAAAAGGAAAGCATGTTAATTTGGTTCAAAGGCACCAGCGTATTAGATTTATGTTGACTTACATATGAAAGAGGGGTGTTCTTTTGTTGCTAGTACTCTCAATAGTACATTTTCTCCTTTGATCAGTTGTAAATTATTCCTCTATTGTATGAGTCAAGTCAGTAGGAGATGAGTGTTGGGTAAGTGCACTAAGATGGTGCACAAAAAGGGGGTCAAAAGTGGCCAATTTTATTCTAAAATCAGCTAAACCTGAACTTAGAGGAGTAATTTAAGATTCATGTACTCAAAATTTGAAGATACTAAAAGAACAAGAATTTAATACTGTGAAACTAGTTTCTTAACTACTAATTTTTTTGAAAAATAGATAAGATTAAGAGAATCAAAAGCTTTCACGCACACAAAAGTGTTCCTATTTTTTCAGAAAAATATAGCATAGTGTCTAGCATGCACCCTCAATTTTTTAGTTACATTTAGTATTTTCAAAAACCCATTGGTAGAAATATGGTTAAGAGTGAGTACTAGAAGCTATATATTTTTTTGTAACTTTTTTTTAAGTGTATTTTTTTATGATTTTTCAAAGTGGATGCATCCTGAAAAATCGTATCATCGAGCATGTGTGTCACATAACTTGCACCAAAATAATTGAAAATGCAAAAAAAAATTCAATGTCTAAACAATGAAGTGTAGAACAATATTATATTTTTTTTTCAAATTTTGACAAGTAGGTCAAAATTTATTAAAAAATTCAATACATATGTCTTTGATAACTATGAAAACATTAGTGAAAGAAATTAAAAATATATATGTTAATGTAGTTTAAATCTAAAAAAAATTATATGGTTACAAAGCTTAGAAGACGTGTGAAATTATGGTGGTAATTTTACTAAGATTTAATTGATAATGCATAAACTTGATGATGAGCAAGTTGGAAAACGAGAATGGAGGAGAAAATCACGTGAAAATGAGGCAAATGAACCATCCAAGCCTAAGGCTTGTCAAAATGCATATGTGTTTTATGCAATCCAAAATGTGTGCATGTTTTGTGCAAGCAAAAACACATACGTGTTTTCTACAAGCCAAAACGCATACGTATTTTCTGCAAACCAAAACGCGTACATGTTTTTTGTAAGCCAAAATGTGTATGTGTTTTTTGCAAGCCAAAATGCGGACATGTTTTCTGCAAGCCAAAACACATACATGTTTTGTACAAAATACAAAACACGTACGTGTTTTCTACAAGCCAAAACACATATATGTTTTGTAAAATTACAGGTAAACAAATAAAGAAAATAAATAAATTGTTGGTTCATGAATCATGCAAAGAAAATAAAATCATTGAAGAAGGGATAAAACTAAAATCACCAAGTATCTTATTTTAGAGGAAATCAATATAGTCGATATTACAATATATTTAAAATTTAAAATTGGGAAACTATGTATTTATGTATGCAAAAGAAAATCAACACAATCCCAATTTCAAGTTTAATATTGGTGTGCACTAAAAGCATCGTGTTCTTGAATATAACTATCCAACTCTCTCTCCCTCTACCTCAATCTATAACTCTCTTTACATCTCTCTAAGAATCATGTTCTTGATGGTTTATGATGGAGAGTTGAGAGTTGATGGTTTAGGGATTAAATTTAATTATATAGGTTTTAGTGTTAAATTGTGAATGTTGGGTTTTAGGGTTTAACATATTGGGTATATAAGGTTTATGTATTAGGGTTTACGGTTGATGATATAGGGTATAAGGATTAGGGTTGAGAGTATAATATTGAGTTATAAGGTTTAGGTTTGAGGGTATAAGAATCTTGAGGGTTGAAGGTATAAGGCTTAGGGTAGATTTTATAGGTTTTATGACCTAGGGATGAGTGTAGGATTTAGAGTTGATGTTATATGATATATAGTGTATAGGATTGAGGCTATACCATTTAGGATTGAGTGTAAAGGGTAGAGGGTCCATCCCCTATGCTTTAAGGCCTAGGGTTAAGGGATATGGTTTAGGGTTGAGGGTATATGATATAGGGTTTAGGGTTGAGTGTATATGGTTGAGGGTTTATTATATAGGCCTTAGGGTCTAAGGTCAAGAGGGATAGGGTTTAGGGTCATGAGGGTATATGGTATAGGGTTGAGGATTAAGGGTTTTAGCCTATAGGCTTTAAGGCCTAGGGTTGATAGATAGGGTTTAGGGTTGAGGGTAAGGGGTGATCCCACAAAGCTGGTTTACAATTTCTAGGAGATTCTATTTTTTGTTGAAATCACATATTTTTAGAAAATATAATGATTTAAGCCTTAAAAATTTCCATTTAAAGCATTCTAATTGAAGAGGGTTTGATCAAACTACCTTAGATCAAACCCCCTTGGACAAAACCCTGCTAGTTTTAAACCATACCTATAATGAGTCTCCTTTACACTATCAAAATGCTAATAAAAAACCACTTTTGATTTACCTTTTGGGGGATCAAATGAATTCATTTAAAATTAATCTTTTGTAAGTATGTAGTCCTTATTATAAGCTTCCCAAAAAGTATAATTTTAAATAAATTTAATTTAATTATTATATTTATTTTTTATTTCTTGTGAATGTAGGTTTTTCACTGAAAATCAAGCTCTTTATTCTACACAGTGAAAAAATAGAAGATTATCAAAAAAATGAAAAATATAAGTGCACCAAATCTTGAAGTCCTTGATCCAACAAAAAAATGAATTTTGATACATACAAAAAAGTTGTGTTATACAATCTTATGTCTGAATTGTAATTGGTTTGACTTCAAAACTTGATCAAGGAAAAATATTCAATAAAACACTATGAAACCAATTGGAAGCACTAGATATCGTAGTTACAAATCTAAATTCAAAAAATATAATTTTATCCTTCATGGAAAAAAAATTATGTGTTATACGGTGAGCGTCACTCCTTAAAAATGGTGTTTACTGAAAAAAACTAGTTTTCAAAGGAGATGGAGAAAGAAGTGCAATCTGGTTCCAAAAAAATTGAAAAAAAATATTTAGAATCTACAAACAAAATGTCACAAATGATCACTATTTTTCATCATCTTCAAATTCCTCACAGTTTAGTCGCTATATGTGCTTGAAAGTGAATATTTAGCTAGAAAAAATCAGTTTAGTGTCCAGTTCGGCCAAAACTTGTAAACCAGTATTGTGGGATCACCCATAGGATATAGGGTTGAGTATATGCTTAAATGTTTAACCTATTCTCTTTAGTTCCTTGGGTTGAGGGATAAGGTTTATGGAAATGATGGTAGAGGGTATAGTGTATAGACTTTTGTTCCTTAAAACTACCTCTCTCTATCTAACCTCTCTCTACGGGTTAGGGTTGATTGTATACTAGGGTATCTAGGGTTTAGGGTTATGGGTATAGAGCTTAGGGTTATGGGTATAGAGTTTAGGGTTAATTGTATAGGTGTTAAGGTTAAGTGAATAGGGATTTTGTAAGAAATCCATTATAAGCCCAAAACTAAGAAAAACACTTACATGTTTTGTTAAGTTAAACAGACGTACATGTTTTGTAAAGCTATATAGATCACCTGAGGGTTGGGACATTTAGATCAGCTAGATCAAGGAGATCAAGGATATCAACTAGATCAATGAGGTCAAGGAGATCGGCTATATGATGGCTTAAATGTTAATGATGATTATGATATCAATGGACTAATGATGTTGTTTGTACTGGTGTATATGATTTATGACATATGCAGGTGAATGCTAATGTAGATATATATGTATATGGTTTAAAATGAATCTAGAATGTATCTTTAAATGAAGAATGTATATGTATTTTGTGGATATGAAATTTAATATAAACACGTAAGATGATAAGATGTTTAGAATAACAAATCTAAACACTTAAGAGGAATTTAGGAAATGATGATAAGATGCTTAAAATACAAAAATCTAAACACTTAAGATGAAAACATGAAATGGTGATAAGATTCTTAGAATAATAAATCTAAACACTTTAATAGATAAAAATGAAATGATGATAAGATGCTTCAAATAACAAATATAAACATTGAAAAAATGAAAATGCAATGATGATAAGATCCTTAGAATAACAAATCTAAACACTTAAAATGAAAATGCAATGATGAGAAGATGCTTACAATAACAAATCTAAAGACTTAAGATGAAAAATGGAATGATTCAAGATGAGTTGGATGGAGATGAAGACCAGGCAACCATCTTAATACATTGAGTGTATAGACATAAATAGAGAATGAATGTGCACATACAATCCATGATTAGGAAAGATAAAAATGATGGTGACCAGAAAGAAGGAATGGGATGGGATTAGGTGTATTTGGAATGCAATAATTTAACTACAATGTAGAGAGCACTTAATTTGATAATGCATGTGATACTATACACCAGGGTATGAGAAACCAAGGTTATTGTGTATCACATGCATAGGACTATCACAAGGTTTTAGGGTTGAGGGTATAAAATATAGGGTTTAGGGTTGAGTATATATGGTTGAGGGTTTATTATATAGGCCTTAGGGGCCAAGGTTGAGGGACAGGGTTTAGGGTCAAGAGGGTATGTGGTATAGGGTTGAGGTTGAGGGTATAGGGTTTAAGGACAAGCGTATAGAGTATAGAGTTGATTATATGGTTAAGGGATTAACCTATTGGCTTTAGTTCCTAAGGTTGAGAGATAAGGTTTAGGGAACTAAGGATTTAGGGTATAGGGTTTTGAGTTATGGGTATATAGTTTAGGGTTAATTCTCACATCTCCCTCTCTCTACTCTAGTTGTACCTCTCTCTATCTAACCTAGACCTCCACTATCTACCTCCCCTTCCTATCTCTCACCTCTTTTGTCATTTCCCTCCCTCCTTATGTAGATCTCTCTTCTATCTATCTCACATATATCTTTCTCTGCCTCTCTTCTCTATCTCTCTCCCATTTCTCTCCTCTCTCCCTTTAATATCTCTAAATTATTCATTATTTAGGGTGTAGGCCCTATGGTTTATGGGTTTATGGTTGATGTTTTAGGGTTTAGGGTCAAGGTTTTAGGGTATAGGGTTGAGTATATGTTTAAGGGTTTAGCTTATTAGCTTTAGTTCCTAAGGTTGAGGGATAAGGTTTAGGGAATTGACGGTATAGGGTATAGGGTATAGACTTAAGTTCCCTAGAAGTACCTCTCTCTATCTAACCTTTCTTTCTCTATGATTTAGGGTTGAGGGATAGGGTTTAGGGTTGATTGTATAGGGTATCTAGGGTTTAGGGTATAGGGTATAGAGCTAATGGTTATGGGTATAGAGTTTAGGGTTAAGTGTATAGGTGTTAGGGTTAAGTGCATAAGGTTTTGGTAAGTTAAATCCATGTATGTGCTTTGTTTAGTTAAAAATGTGTATGTGTTTTGTTTAGTCAAAAACATGTGTGTTTTGTAAAGGTAAATCCATCACTCAAACCCAAAACTAAGAAAAACACGTACATGTTTTGTTAAGTTAAAAGCATGTACATTTTTGTAAAGGTAAATCCATCCTCCAAACTTGAAAGTAAGCAAAGCACGTACATGTTTTCGAAAGTTAAAATCATGTACATGTGTTTTATTAAGTTAAAAGCACGTACGTATTTTTGACACTATAGGTGCTTCTAGATATCATATGGTAGTCATGCATTTGGTCCCATTGCAATAAACTCCTCTCTTTGTGCACGTTTTTTCTGACAACGTAATATTTCTTTGTTTTATTTCATTTCAAATTATTGAAATGGATTGGAATTGGCAATTAACTAATTGTTAATTTTTTTTATATATAACATTTTTTACTGTCAATTTTGATGACTATTTCATATTTTATTGATAATTTGTTAATTTGATTAAGTGATTTATCATTTAGATGTCAAAAAAGAGTAATTTGTTTAAGTAATTTCATATATGTTTAAGTAATTTCATATAGGTTCAAGTAATTTCATATTTGTTTAAGTAATTTGATCAAGTAAAAAAAAAATTACAATTACAATATTTATTAACATATGTTCATAAGTTTTTTATTTAGGAACAATTGATATTAACCATGGGAAAGAATAAGCGAGGAACACCTATAGAGTCTAAACTAGTTTCTTGTAAACTTGGTGGAGACCACACAATTTAGAGGTATGACTAGCTAAAGAGTCCACTCAACATTGTAAAGACTACATTAAATTATCAACCAAGGTTTGTAAACTATTGATGTTGTTGCACTATATGTGCCTTCAGAGAACTGAGGCTACCTAGGTTGTCATATTTAAGGTATTCTACTCATTGGAAAATCATATAAATGCATAATAGTGAAAGAAGCAAACTATCACTAATGGTTATGGGTGCCTACAACTTAACCCAGGTAACTAAATTGTTGCTAACAAAGAATTACTATACTAACTCAAAATTGATAGAGACTAGTAATTGAACTTTATTCTAACCTCTCGAGTACTATAGGTTAAATAAATGTATTCATGCATATGAACATTCATTGCTGATAATCAAAATATGGGAATCTCTTCTAACTTACATACTGTGTTTTTAGAATGTTAGTATCAAAATGAAATAACAAAAATACACTAATGAAACATTAAACTAAAGAAATTGAAATGAAATTAAATAAACAAGAATTCTTCAGAGCCGTTCCATTTTCTCTATCTCCAGTGATTCTTTTGAAGCTGTTGCTCTTAGATTGTGTAAGCAAGGCTTCTTTGAATGACAACCTACAAAATGAGTATGCAAAATGATAGTACTTCTCTATCCTATATGTTGTGGAGTAAAATGTTGATACGGATATGCACCAGGGCTGTGAACTATGAACAGGGGTTGTGGATTGAAACTAAACTATGTGGATGATTGGCCATGGTATGCTATGATTCTAAAAACTATGGATGCTATAAGACTATGCTATGGATGCTTGAAAGCTATTTGGCTATAGTTTCTCTGTATGAAATCTTCTCTGTAATTTCAAAGACCCGGCAGTCCTTTTTATAGCTTTTTGCAGGCAAAATCTTGGCATGCAAGGATCAATGGCTGTGAGGTTGTCTGGTAAGTTTGAATGGTGAGAGATGGAGAGGTTGAGAGGAAGATGGAAGATGTTGGGAGGTTGGAGAGAAGAATGGAAGCCTGTCTTCAACCCATGGGAACAAGCTTGCACAGGAACAGAGAAATTAATTTTTCTGTTTTGGTAGTTTGTTTCACGGTTGTTGAAGATAATGCAAATTAAATAAATAAATTTAATTAATTTCATTTATGTAAGTTTGATCTTTGATTTTAGGACTATAGAGGAAAATATTAAATTTTTTGGATATTTAATTGTGAATAGACTTTAGAATAATTAATTAAATATTTTGGAATATTTAATTGTGAATGAATATTAGAAGAATTTTGAGATATTTAATTGTGAATGGATATTAGAGGAATATGGAATATTTAGAATTGAATTAGAGGAATTAATTAAATATTTGGAATATTTAATTGTGAATGGTATTTTGAATGAATATTAAGGATTTTTAGAAGAAAAGAATATATGATCTAAATTTGAATAAAATATTCAAGTCAAGATTATATGATAATTAATATAAATAAATCGTAATGTTTATTTAATTAATTAAGAAATGGATAAGAAAAGGAACTAGATGAACTTTTTTATTTAATCGAGATGAAAGAATGAATAATGTAGATCGAATTCAGAGATTTAATTAAATATTAAAAATATTTAATTAATTACCAGACTATTGTGATGTGACCATTTTCAGGTGTATACATTTTGCCCCTCTTTGAAGTGATGTGTTTTATGCATTGCTTCAAAGAATTTTGAAATTTTCCACAGATGCTAACTGTCAAATGTTGATAGGTATATGCCCCCTCAAATGATGAATCAATAAAAAAAATTATTTTTGTGAATTTTTAGAATTTTTTTTTTTTGAAATGTTTTTCAATTTTTTATGATTTTTATGATTTTTGAAGATGTCGATTCATCGTTCGAAAATAATGATGTGAAGAAATTAACCCGGAGAGATGTGAAATGAAAAATTGATGATCAAAATTGCCCCTACTATGATAAAATGTGATAAAATGCCCCAATTTTGCCATTAAATAGGTTTAAAATGTCATTTTCCATGTCATTTTAAATTTTAACATAGTAAAAATTGTAAATTTTGAGCTCTGGAGAGATAATTATGGCACTTTCGATTCACCAGCACCATTTCGAGTGCATCCAATGACATCAGCAGCCGGCGCACTATGGACCTCCGGTATGTACCCCGTTAAACCTATGCTTTTTGAAAATTTTCCGGTCGAAACACGTTTATCGATGTTTTCATTGTGAAAGAGTGTGTTTTAGTGCCCTTAACTATTTTCATAGCACTCTTGATAATTTCCATAGCACATTTGATTTTGTAGCGCCCATGATGAATTCTATAGCACCCTTGATTAGTTTTGTAGCGCCCTTGATCTTGTAGTGCCCATGATTGGATGTTGTTGTGATTAATAAATTTGTTCCCAAAGTTGTTGGAAAACAAATAATAGCTGATAAATTTGTTTATAAAGTTGTTAAAAACAAATAAGATTGATAAGTTTGCTTCTAAAGTTGTTAAAAACAAACATGATTCTCATTAATTTGCTTTCCATGATGAAAAACAAATTGTTTGATATTGATATGTTTGCTTCTAAAGTTGTTAAAAACAAACATGATTCTGATTAATTTGCTTTCCATGATGAAAAAAAATTGTTTGATATTCAGAGTTTGATTGATGAGTCACGATGATTTGATATTGATTTTGCTTTGTCATGATGATGTTGCAACAGGAGAGATTGGGCGTTTTGCAGTTACGAGAGACATTTCCGAGTACATGGAAATTTATTCCACAACTATTACAGTCATATCAGGATGTGATCGAGGCATGTGGATTGACTTCGTTGCTTGATATGCCTGAGGTGCACCTCAACAGAGCTTTATTGACAGCACTCATAGAGCGGTGGCACAGTGATACCAACACATTTCATTTACCGACCGGAGAGATTACAGTGACGCCAGAGGACATGTACCGTATCCTGAGGATCCCAGTGATGGGCGAGATAGTGGTCTTTGATAGCTGAGAGGTTGGAGGTACTGATGCTTTGAGGAGGATTTTCAGAGATGATCAGATTGTTGGATACTTCATCCCATGGGGTGAGATGACAGATTCATATCCACCCTTACCATCTATACTTGCAGGTTTCATTGGAGATGTTTTGTGCCCCGACCATAGGTCAAAGGGGTTCGCAGTTGGGTGGGGTCGTGTGCTGGAGAGGATGGTGATGCAGGGTACATGGTACGCGTGGGGATCATGCATGCTTGCGCATTTGTATGATGAGTTACATCATATTGTATATGGTAGAGGCTGGAGTTTTGTTGTTGGGTGCTCATTATTACAGATATGGGCATGGGAGCACTTTTCCATTATGCAACCATTGACTTGTGGATGACGACCTGTCGGTTGATCATACAGATGGGGATATAGTGATATTATTGCTTAGCCTAGACTAGGAAAACTGGATCATTGGCAGCATCTCTTAGATGATATTGATACAGTATGCTGGCGGCCATATGTAGATTGTGAGGCATGGCCAGAGGATGCGAGGGAGATGCCCTATGTCTGTACGTCCAGATATCTTATTGGTCGTACTTCGTGGATTATTGAGAGATTTCTTGTTGGATGAGTATGTCGGCAATATGGTCGGATTCAGGGTATTCCTATGGGTTCTACTATTTATGGACGATGACAGCCAGAGATTGCAGTATGGGGTCCACAAATTTCTTATGAGGCAGCAATGGTAAAGTTCACTAGATTAGGAGTTGTGATGTGGGATTACCGATTTGATGTCCTTGATGCAGGGATGATGCCAGAGTATAGTCAGTATGTGTTAGAACATCCTGCACCACCATTGTTTGATCCTGATGAGCCTATTGCTCCAGTTGCTGTACAGAGACCACAGAGAGGCAGTCAGAAATGATAGAGAGAGACATCTTCAAAGGGTTATGATTCAGAGGGAGGTGATGATGATGAGGAGAGTGGAGGTAGTGATGATGATGAGGAGGGAAATAGTGATGATGAGAGTGGAGGAGGTGGTGATTGTGGTAGAGGCATTGGGAAAGGTGGTGGTAGAGGTAGTAGAGGTAGTAGGAGAGGTGGTAGAGGTGGACCACGGATGAGACATAAAAATCCATCACATTCAGTAGATCCAGTGGTGTCAGGTTAGATATCTTCTTTACAGAGTATAGTACAGAGCTTATAGGGTCAGTTAGCACAGGCATAGACCTTGATTACATAGCTTTAGGGATAGCTAAGGACAGTTACTGCTGAGAGAGATACAGCTAGACAGCGGGGTGAGCAGGCCATCACTTTGGTTGATAGTCTACAGAGAGTAGCAGCGAGTACCTTGCCTGGTGACATGATGAGAGAGGTGACCAGAGCCACCTGGGGGGCCGAGTTTTATAGGACCAGATATCATGATGCGGTTCCACTTGAGCAGAGGGAGAGTTATACACAGTCTTGGTCTACCCATAGTCGCTCTCAGACTACCAGTAGGGGTGTGACACAACCATTACCTCCAGGAGGGCCATCAGGGATAGGTGGAGCAAGTCCATCAGGTGCAGGTGGTACAGGTCCCAAACCAACACCATCAGAGGATAGCACTACCTAGTACATTGTACATGATGTTTTTGTGATACTCTGTTTAGACATTTGTATACACCCTGAGATGATATCAGTTTTGATGATGTTCTATCATATATGATTGACATCTTTGTACATTTTTACATTCATTTTTGAGATATATGAAATGCAGCGATGATTTATGATGAGTGGTTCGATTTTCTATATATGTATGATGTGTTATGATATGATGGTTTCTCGATTTTTGTTTTATGCTTATGATGTATATGTATGCATGATTTATGAAATGAATGAAATCTATTTGATGCATGATGATGAATGGTAGAATTTATGAATGTTTATGAATGTTTTGATTATCAGTGATTATAGAATTTGGAATTCCATATCTACAAATGATGTAATTCAGGATGAATGAAGAGATTTATTTACCGGTCCCGGTCGTCAGAGGAACAGCTTCGATCCATTTTGTAAAATACTTCGTAGCTATGATAATAAATTTATTCCCATTTGATGATGAAGGATGAATTTTTCCAACAAGATCTAATCCCCACTAAGAAAAAGGCCATGTCGGAGTGAAAGGTTGCAATTTTTGTGCAGGTGCATGAATAAGATTCCCATGGATCTGGCATTTAGAACACTTCTTGACAAAAGTAAAAGAATCTTTCTCCATGGTAGGCCAGTAATATTCCATTCTAACAAGTTTCTTGGCTAAGGTTAAACCATTTGAATGAGTTCCACAAATACCACCATGAACCTCCTGTAAGGCTTTTTCAGATTTGTCACGTTCAAGAAATCAAAGGAGTGTACCATCAAGACCACGTCGATAAAGGATGTCGGCGATCAAGGTATAACGGGATGATTGGCATATGAAATTCCTTTTTTGATTTCGAGATAAATCTGGAGGTAAAATGTTGTCTTTCAGGTAGATATAAGTCTTGCCATATAAAGGTGAGTCAGAACTAGTTAAATGATATATGACTTGGGTCTCTGGATTATCATAGGTGGGAGAAAACAATTGTTCCGCCAAGAATTTGTACCATTTTTTACCTTTTGACAATTGTAACAAGGAAGCAATTGTAGCCATTGCATCTGCAGCTTTATTATCAATCCTTGAGATTTGTGAAAACTTGATTGACACAAAATACTTTGTAAAATCATCCACCATGTTATTGTAATGTAGCAACTTATCATCTTTAGTCTGATAATCATCATTGATTTGATTAATGACAAGTTGTGAATCACCATAGACTTGCAGCTCTGTAATCCACCATTCCAAGGCTATTTTTATCCCTATAAGCAATGCCTCATATTCAGCTATATTATTTGTACAAGGAAACATCAATCGATATGATTTTGGTATGTTATCTCCTTCAGGTGTGACAAAAATAATTCCTGCCCCTGAGCCTTGTTGTGTGTAGGATCCATCAAAGTATAATGTCCATGATTTCTGAATTGTTGCTGTGAAGACATTTGCATCAGGAAACTCAATGTGCATTGGATTTTCTTCTTGTAAAGGTGCTTCAGCCAACTGATCTGCAATGACCTGTCTTTTAATAGCTTTTTGATCTACATAGTGAATGTCAAACTCACTTAAGATCATTACCCATTTTGCAATTCTTCATGTTAAAGTAGCTCTGCTTAAAAGGTATTTTAGTGGATCAATCTTGGTTATCAACTTAACTGTATGAGCCAACATATAGTGTCACAACTTTTGAGAAGCAAACACCACTGCGAGGCAAGCTTTTTCTATGAAAGTGTAGTTTAACTCGTGACTTGTTAAAGTTCTGCTGATATAGTATATGGCCCTTTCTTTGCCTGTAGAATCCTCTTGTGCTAGTAATGCTCCCAAGGATACTTTCATTGCTGAAACATAGAGTATGAGTGGCTTTCCTGGAACGGGTGGAATTAAAACTGGTGGATTCATAAGATATTGCTTGATCTGATTGAATGTTGCTTCACATTTGTCTTCCCATTTGAATGGAACATTTTTATGCAATAAATGTGTAAATGGTAAGCTTTTGTCTGCCAGTTGAGCTATAAACCTTCTGATGGACTGTAGTCATCCTTGCAATGATCGAAGCTAAATGATATTTCGTGGTGGCGACATGTCCATTATAGCTTGTACTTTTTCTGGATCAACCTCTATACCCTTTTCTGAAACAATGTATCCTGGGAGTTTACTAGATGTAACGCCGAAGACATTTCTTTGGATTGAGTCGAACATTGAACTTCTCCATTCTGGTAAAGATTTTTGACAAGATTTCCAGATGTCCTTCTCGTGTGTGAGATTTGGCAAGTAAATCATCAACGTAATCTTCCATGAATGTATGCATCATGTCATGAAAAATGGTTGGCATTGCTCTTTGATAAGTAGCTCTGGCATTCTTTAACCCAAATGGCATTACATTCCAACAATAGGTACCCAAAGGGCATGTGAACGTTGTTTTATCTTGATCCTCTGGTGCAATCTTTATCTGGTTATATCCTAAAAATCCATCCATTAATGAATGCATTGCATGGCTAGAAGTTAAATCAACAATCATATCTATGTTGGGCAAAGGAAAGTCATCTTTGGGACAAGCTTTGTTTAAATCCCTGAAATCTGTACAAACTCTAATCCTTCCATCTGGCTTTGAAATAGGTACAATATTGGAGATCCATTCTGCATAGTCAATAGTTCGAATGAATCCAACATCTAAAATCTTTTTTAATTCCTCTTTGACCAATAATGCAACATGTGGATGCATTTTTCTGAGTTTTTGCTTCACAGGTTTTTCCCCTGCGTTTATAGATAAATGATGCATTATCAGATTAGGATCTAACCTTGGGATATCATCATACGACCAAGAAAAATTGATTTGATTCTCCTTCAAAAACTCCATGAATTTCAATACTTCTTCAACTATTAATGACGCTGCAAGTTGCAAGATTTTTGACTGCTCTGTTGTACTTATGTTGATTGATTATGTTGGTTCAATCAAAATAGAAGATCTCTCATGATAATGCTTGGGAAGAGTGTCAAGTTTCTCATCCTTCAATGCCTCAGAAATGTTTTCACTATCATATTTGCTCTTTATTTTTCTCTTGTTGTGATCTACCACTGCCATTTTTCAGTTTTCACCAATAGATCCATCTTTTATTTCATTTATTTTGCAGCTAAGAGACTTGACACCCTCCTTATCAAAATCATGAGTATGAAATTCTTGGATGAAACAATTGTTTTCCTCTTTAGAGGAACAAAGGAAATTTATAATGTCCTCATCATCATGAAATGTAGGGATATGGATAGGTGCATCATTTTCCCAATCAATAAGTTCTGGATAAACTAAAGGCATAGGATCTTTAGGTTGGGTAAGGTCTTCAGCTGTCAAAGTCATGATGTGGTTATCATCTTCATGGTCGACAAGGTCTATGATGGTATTCTCCTGTTGATCGTCAATCTTGTTAAAATCTGATTCGTCCTCACTTGAGTCATGATCGCTTTGTAAAACATAATCAAATGGAGGCCTTGAACCTTCTCCTTGTATGAGAATAGGTGCATATTTGTGTATGGTATCAACTTGTTTGTCTCTCCAAAATTCATCATTATAAATGGTGTCCCATTCATATTCATTAGAATCAGTATCTGAACTATTCTACAATTGGAAAACTAATCCATGTAGAGTGACATCTTCATGGTGTTTATCTAAAATTGATTCTCTTTCATAAGTTTGTTGTGCTTGCTGTAAAACTAGCTCTTCTTTATCCTTACCATATCCCAATCCTGTTTTATCATTTGGATGTATTGAAATAGGTTGAATTGGCTCCATGATTCCTTCTCTTCTTTTTCCTATAGGACCATTTCCTTCATAGCCCATTTTCTGCATGATAGCGTACCCCTTACCATATTGTTCTATAGGTAACTTAATGTGCAAGAGAGATTCATCTTCATCTTTGTATAGCCAACTTAGGATGTCCCTATCTTCAACTCCTTCCTCAGTGGTGTTTGCTTTAATGAATTGTCCATCAAACTTTGTGATTGGCACAGAAGCTTGGGATGTAGAGGTTGTTGCAATCTTTTGATTTGATAAGGTTGGCTGACCATACGACCTCGGAGAAGGAGGTAAACTAGAAAGAGATAGCGAATATTCACCTACCCCTTTGTCTTTAAATTTTAGCTTAGTATCAAGATTCTTTGTCAATTCTTATAGTTGGAATTGTAGATTAGAAGAGGAAACAACAAGAGCCTCCCTATTATGTGGCACAAAGGTGTCTTGAGTTGCTCGAAGATTTGAACAAGTTTGGGTGCTATTGTAATCAGCTTGTATGGTTATTTCTTGTCCATCATATGGAAACTTGAGGCATTGATGATATGATGATGGTACAGCTTGCATATCATGAATCCATGGATGACCCAAAAGTATGTTATAGGAAAGATCCTGATCTAGAACCTAACAAAATGTGTTTTTCACAACAGGTCCCACTCTGATAGGTAGCATTATTAGTCCTTTAGAAGCTCTTTCTTCATCATCATATGCCTTGATAGTTATTTTCCTTTGTGGATCAATAGAATTTTCTGATATTCCCAAAGCATGTAATAGCTTTAAGGTACAAATGTTTAAACCGGCTCCTCCATCTATTAAGACACGTCTGATTCGGTGTTTATGGATCATGACTTCAAGATAGAGCGATGAATTATGTGGATGTGTCATGGAGGCATCATCTTTTTCGGAAAATGAAATACAAGTAGGGGAAGACAAATGTCCCACCATGGCTTGAAATTTTTTTACATCTAGATCAGTGTCAACAATTGTGTTTACAAGAGCTTCTTCTAAAATATTCTTGTGTATGGGGGATATTTTGAGAAGTTCAAGGATGGAGATTTGAGCTGATGTTTTTCTCAATTGATCAACTAGATTATAATGACTTGGAGGAGAAATAGTTGTCTTAGATGAAATTCCCTTTAGGACAACTTTTGCTTGTCCTCTCGTGGTCACATTAACCTGTTGATTTTCTTGTTTTCCCTTGATTTTGATAACATTAACCCGTTGATCATCAACATAGATGTGACGGATTATATTGTCTTCAACATTATGTATGCTTTTGAATTTTGCATCTGATGTTTCCCGCTTTTGATAGTTCGGTAAAGGATTTTTGAATGCTTGATGATCGTCATTGGTATGATGTCCTTCAATTGTAATGGTGCCATTGTCAATTAAATCTTGTACTATATTTCACAAAGCTTGACAATTATTCACTCTATGACCTTTACATTGATGATAATTGCAATAATACGAGTCATTCCACAATGGTGGTTTGACTCGTGGCTCATAATCTCTTTGTGGTGGTAAGGTGATAACCTTATTATCAAGAAGCTCCTTGAGAGCATACTCAAGAGATTGACCCAAAGTGGTAAAATTCCATCGATTTGAAAAGAATGGAGGTCTAGACGGATTTGATATTTGGGTATTGCCAAGATTGTTATTGAAATTACCACGATTATCCTTGGTGTTTTGATTGGTCATGCTTTCTTGCTTGGAGTTTTGTCCTTGTTGATTGTTGCTTCCTTGTTGGTTGGTATTTCCTTGTTGATTGGTACTTCCTTGTCGATTGTTTCATGGAGCACTTGATAGATTAAAGACAGATGGTCTTGTTCATAGATTATTTGCATCTACTATACCATCATTGACAACATTTTTATTTCTGTTCCAAAACCTTGTTTTATCATTGTTGTTTTGGTTGGATGTACTTGGATTATCAAGTTTTATCACTCCTTGTTTAACCAAGGCCCCTTCAATGGTGATTGTGTTTTCAATCAATTTTTCAAAGTTATGAGGAAAATGAAGATTAAGCCTATAGCTTAATTCTTGATCTAGGCTATTGATGAAGATATCCATCTTTTCCTTTTGAGGAATAGGACGGGAATATCACGCAAACAACCTTCTCCACCTTTGAAAAAACATAGTGAAGGATTCTCCTACTTGTTTCACTTTACAAAGATCAAGCATTGTTATTTGGTGTTGAATGTTGTAGGAGTATTGTGGTATAAACTGATTTATTAACTCCTCAAAGGTTTTGGTGGGGGGAGTGATCTTAGAAAGCCACTCCATGGATTGTGCACCTAGACTTCGTGGAAATAATCACATTAAGTAGGTATCATCATAGGCGAATTCTAGACTCATATTTCAGAAATCCCTCATATGTTCAATGGGATCAGTTTTTCCATTGTATCTATCAAATTTAGGGATTTCGTAATGTTTTGGAAAAGGGATCATTTGAAGACTCCTATCGAATGGATAAGGAGATATGTCTTCCAAAACATACTTCTTTGTTGTGACCCCTTGCATCTCCTTTATTTTCCCTTGTAATTCTTTTATCTGTTGAGTAAGGGCACTAAAGTCATTAAGAGGAGTTTCAAGATTCTGTTTAATCCCTTCTATATCGAAATTGTAAGGTAACTTAGCTCCTTGATTAGCTAATGAAAGAAAATATCTTTCTTTGTTTCATTCTAAAATCCTTTCCATAAGAGTATGGAATTGGGGATCTTGCTCTGCTTCTTGAAGCTTTTCTTCTGTTAATTCATCAACATTAAATGTATCCTCTTCTTTCTCATTATGGTCACCCATTTTGCTTGTGGTGGTTTCTCCTTCATCTTTTTCCATATGTTTTCGAGATCTCGTGAAGACAGGCATAAGATTTGTTCCAAATTCTACTCACTTTTGATCAAAAGAGTGAACTAGTGCAATTTGTAATGGATATGAAATTTAGGATAGAATGAAGATTCTATGACTTACAAAGATTTCTAATCTTTAGCTTGTGTTGTTCCCTAATTGAAAGGATGAAAATCCTGTTGGTGGGAATTTAAGCAAAAGATCAAAATAAAAAGGATGATTTTGCACTTTATAAAGTTTGATCGTAGTTTCGCAAAAGGATGGATTTGTGATAAATGCCTAATGTGATTGAGTTCTCTACTGCAAAATTTGATTTGGACGAGTAGAATATTCAATTGCAAGTTGGGGAATATAACAAAAATGAATACGTTGACTATGGTTATGCCTTTGAGAAAGGGCTCTTCTTTGAAAGAAGGCTTGTGAGTATAAAGGTTCTATAGCATAATCATCGGTGAAACCTCTAACACAGTCATGATATTGATGAAGAAAGGTTCTATATTTGAGTAAAACCTTTCGGCTTTGATACAAGAATCGTCTTTTCTTCAATAGTTTCTTGTAGCTAAGGGGTTTCTTTGGCTTTTTAATCCTTTTGAGAACGGATTTTTTTACAAAATTTGTGGATTTCCAATCTCGTAACATGAGAGTAATCAATGTGATAGTGAATTTTGGATGATCTTTTCTGAATTAATGTATTGAAAACACATCAAGCAAGTTGTATAATGGTTATTTTAAGTACTATGCTAAACATCAAGTGTATGATCGAAATATTTTTCAAAAATTGTTTTAACAGGATTTACACATGATAGATAGATCAAACAGACACACTCTTAGTTCTCAAGTAGGTCATCATAGTAATCAACAGCCCACATCTTAAAATTGCGTCGACTCACACAACCTTGTCACCCCCGAAAGGGCGCCCGTGTTTTTGTCTTTTCTAGGTGCGTACTTCGAGTGACGGAAGTGGATACTAGATCCCCTGAGCAAACAATCCTTGGCAATTATATGGTGAGTATCTTGGGGGTAGATTCTTCCCTCCCTTGCACTGTGATTATTATGATGTTCAGAAACTAACTTCGGTTGGATACTACACTAAGTTTTTAGTAAGGGTTTCCGTTCAGTGCAGAAAATGATATACTCCCTCGAGACACCTCCCTACCTTTAGAACAAAGGCTTTGGGGATGGTTATCTTGCACACTACCGTCAAAAGAGGCTTTCCACAATTTTTCTTTAAATTTTATAGTGGGGTGGAATCGCCTGGCTTTGGCTTGAACCCACTTGATTCGTTCCTCTTGGGTGAGTACTTTTTCCCACAAGAGCAAGCTCTCTAAAAGGTATTATGAAAACTTAAAATTGCATAAAATGAAATGGATGAGTTTGGCATTTTGATCACCCAGTTAAGGAGAGAGAATAGGCCTATCACTGTTTAAAACAAAGCAAACAAAGATTCAATTTTAAGCCCAAATAAAGATTTTATATGCTAGGTGAAGATATTGCTTCACAAAAACATGGAGTTTTGTTTAGCCCCAAAATTGAAAGTGAAGTGACTATCCTAGGATTGCTTCATTTTAAACTATGTGACTATCCTAGGATTGCTTCATTTTTATTAAAGTCCTTACTATCCACGGTTGCGTTGGATTCAATCAAATTATTTTAAAGTTATAGATTACAAACGCAGCCTATTCAAAAATGCACTATAACAGACATCATGGGCGCTGCAGGATGAATTATGGGTGCTACAAGATGTTTTACGGGCATTGCAAAATGCTTCACGGGTGCTACAGGATTCTTTAAGGGCGCTGCAGGATTCTTTAAGGGCGCTACAAGATGCTTTAAGGGCGCTACAGGATTCTTTATGCGTGTTGCAGGATGTTTTAAGGGCGCTGCAGGATGATTCACAGGCACTGAACTGGGTATGAATTTTGCTGAAGTGTGTTTATTGCGCTAATCCATTGTTTTTGGCCGTAACCTGTTAGGAAAATCTGTAATAAAATGTTAAAAATGGGGCAAGAGCCCCACGGTGGGCACCAAAAATGTGTTGTTAGAATGTTAGTATCAAAATGAAATAACAAAAACACACTAATGAAACATTAAACTAAAGAAATTGAAATGAAATTAAATAAACAAGAATTCTTCAGAGTCGTTCCATTTTCTCTATCTCCAGTGATTCTTTTGAAGCTGCTGCTCTCAGATTGTGTAAGCAAGGATTCTCTGAATGACAACCTATAGAATGAGTATGCAAAATGATAGTACTTCTCTATCCTATATGCTATGGAGTAAAATGTTGATACGGATATGCACCGGGGCTGTGAATTATGAACAGGGGCTGTGGATTGAAACTAAACTATGTGGATGATTGGCCATGATATGCTATGATTCTAAAAACTATGGATGCTATAATACTATGCTATGGATGCTTGAAAGCTATTTGGCTATAGTTTCTCTGTATGAAATCTTCTCTGTAATTTCAAAGACCTGGCAGTCCTTTTTATAGCTTTTTGTAGGCAAAATCTTGGCTGGCAAGGATCAATGGTTGTGAGGTTGTCTGGTAAGTTTGAATGGTGAGAGATGGAGAGGTTGAGAGGAAGATGGAAGATGTTGGGAGGTTGGAGAGAAGAATGGAAGCCTGTCTTCAACCCACGGGAACAAGCTTGCACAGGAACAGAGAAATTATTTTTTATGTTTTGGCAGTTTGTTTCACGATTGTTGAAGATAATGCAAATTAAATAAATAAATTTATTTAATTTCATTTATGTAAGTTTGATCTTTGATTTTAGGACTATAGAGGAAAATATTAAATATTTTGGATATTTAATTGTGAATAGACTTTAGAATAATTAATTAAATATTTTAGAATATTTAATTGTGAATGAATATTAGAAAAAATTTGAGATATTTAATTGTGAATGGATATTAGAGGAATATGGAATATTTAGAATCGAATTAGAGGAATTAATTAAATATTTGGAATATTTAATTGTGAATGGTATTTTGAATGAATATTAAGGATTTTTAGAAGAAAAGAATATATGATCTAAATTTGAATAAAATATTCAAGTCAAGATTATATGATAATTAATATAAATAAATCGTAATGTTTATTTAATTAATTAAGAAATGGATAAGAAAAGTGACTAGATAAACTTTTTTATTTAATTGAGATGAAAGAATGAATAATGTAGATTGAATTCAGAGATTTAATTAAATATTAAAAATATTTAATTAATTACCAGACTATTGTGATGTGACCATTTTCAGGTGTATACACATACAATTCATGAAGTAATCATAATGGAAATAACTACTAAATAGAAATAAACAACTGCAATATAGTGAAGAAAAATTACCTTGAGTGGCTGGCTCAAGTGGTTTTCTTCATTTAACTAAACCAAATATAAACCTTTAGATTCTATGCATTCATATGAAATTGAACTTCATTCATTATGCATCACAAAAGATTACACAAAATCTTCCTCACATATTGTATTCAATGAAAGAATTCTTGAATAATCAACATGTTTGTAGATGATAATTGAAAACTGAACAGTAACTGATAATAAAATACTAAAATCAACTAACTTGTCTAAGGACTCATCCACTAGCTATATACAAGCATGGGGGGTTTATTCTACGCACAACTCCTAACTACAATCATTAACTACAACTCCTAGATATCAGAGTATATAGTTAATATTGAATTGTTCAAACTATAACTGAAAAGAGGCAAGATTCCTAATAGAATTGAAACTCTATAAAATAGATATGCATGTAAAACACACAAACAGTCATCTAGAATCCTATCAACAAAATAATTCTTCTTCTCCAGCACTTTAATAGCTATCATAATTATGCATGAATAACTCCATCAGGTGCCTCCATATGGTAGTTATTGCATTCAGATTGATCTAGAACTTCCCCTATTTTGTTGTTCAAGTCCTCCTTTTGTTGTGGGCTACAAGTCCCAATTGCTATAGGCTACAACTTCTTCTTGAACTACAAGAGGTTAATCCACAAAACATATTCACAAAGACAAGTACCATGATTAAACATAGAATTCCAACCACATTTCATGCATACTTGCATATAAACCATGCAATGCTACTATATCATAACTATATTTCCATTACTATAATTTAGGTCCAAGGTTGAGTAATAATAATAAAAAGGTAGCATATCATAGGAGTATGTTTGAAAAGATTGTCTGATAATGTCTAAAAGTATGCATAAAAATAATAGAAAATAGGACAATAGATGAAACCATCATTCCCACCAACTATACTTTTGCTTGTCTTCAAGCAAAACACTAGGGGTATACATTATAACGCAGGGTGATCTCCCTAAGGTCCATGATAGCATCAACTCCCTTGATCTTCTTTAAGTAGAAACATTTGTAAGTTGCAAGTTGCAAGTTGTCTCATTCTAATTATCCCAACTTTCTCACATTCCTCACCTTTTTCCTCAATCCAATGTGGAACTAGATAGAGTAACATAGGTGGGTGAAATGTGAGTGGTACCCAGTGAATTCCTATGTCAGCACCAACTTTCATGTATTTTCATACCCTCTCAATCATAGTGGTAAAATTGTATATTGAATGAGGTTCTTTTATAATTCTAGGGTCAAGTTGTTCTGTCTTTTCTGCATATAACTGTAACATTACTGACCCAAGCCCACAACTAATGTTTGCATTCTTTTATAATCTATTTTTCTTAGTTTCATAATCTTCCTTCCTACACCTTTATGATCCAGGAGTTTCAACCATTCATCTATAAGTGGATGTATTGCCTCTTCTATTATGGGGTTTTGGTGGTTTTGAAGAAGATGGAATTTCTTCCACTGCTAGTGACCTAGACTCTAGCTCATTGTGCTCCTTTGGCTCACCTTGGCTATGGATAGGTGAAGCTATAGGTTAGACATGAGAACTTTCTCTTACACGTATAGCTTGTGGCTCTAAAGTTTCAGGTACTACATGTGCCTCAAGTAAACTGTTAATATCTTCACATTTTACAAAATCTTCCTAGGCTACCTATGGGTACTAAATTCCAAAACTTCTTTTCACTAAGATGGAAATCAAATAGTGATGTGATAAGGTTATGTCACTTTGTTTTTTTTAATACTTTGATGCCATTCTTTTTAACATATTATAAAGAAAATTTGGCACATTTACTAGCCTATTATGGCAAAGGTGACTAAGCAATTTGAAATGTACAAAATACAAAATATTTTTCCTACTATCACAAGTAAGATATCTAATGACATAGGAAGCACAAAATTAGCCCAAAACCATGGAAGAGAAAGCCTCTTTGTACCTTGTGACAACGAATCCATTTTTTCTCCTCACTCATAGAATTCCTCTCTTACAACCACTACGTTTGCACGTGCTAGAAACTCTGCTCCAATTCTAGGTAAACCAGAAACCTATGCTATGGTGACTTCATATGCATCTACTCGCAATCCTTTCACCGTTTCTTCATTCTGATCCAATGTCGTTGCAAATCTTCTTGCTATGTCATTGTCAAAAAAATTCAGCTTTAAGAAATAATTGATCCAACCCACTCTTATGAAGATAGGAAATACCATTGCATCTTCTAGTATTTGCTTGTGAGTTGACAACTCTCTTCTAATAACATCACCTCCCATTGTGAATCTCTTTTCCTCTTCTCAATGTGTTAACCTCGAAAATTCAACTCAATTCCACTTCACCACTTTCAAACCTTTCTCTTATTCTATTGTTTCCTCATGCACTTCCACTACCACTATATTGTAACTGCAACTCCCCTTCTTAGTATCAACTTAATTGAGCTCAAAAATGGGTTCTGGGTTCGACTTAGCTCAATATCACAGAGTTTTAGGGAATTTTCAATTGAATTTACAGCAAAAAGTAGGTGTAATTTTAGGACAAAAAGAGTTTGCATGTCAATCTATTTGTTTGCATTTGGTTTTGTGAACTAAGATCCTAGCATTTGCAAATCACAACAAACACACACATTAGAAGATTGAAATGCAAGTTAAGATCTAAGTTCCCCATAAAATCCATTTAACTATGCTCAAAATAGGAATAAAACAAGAACACAATGAAAGAAGATAAAAAAAACTAAATCCTATTAAGAACATGCAAACTCTTGATCATATGGGGGAATTGGTGCCAATTTGATGTGAAAATTTTCCCTTTCCCAACTCCAATGATGCAATGTTGATGATTTGATGAAGATTGTGATCCACTTTGTTGATGATTAAAGTGTGTTCCAAAATAAAATCTGCATAACCTAGCTATAAAACTCAATGAGATGGATGTAGATTGCTATGAATTTGAGTATAGTAAGTTTACTCAAGTTGTGGATGAACTCAAAATGACTATAATAATTCTAATTGGATTGTGGATAATAGAATGAGTAATGAAGCCTCTTATTTATAGATTGACAAATTGGAGAAATACCCAAAATGAAGCAATGTGGGACTAACATTCAACCAATGGAAAGGTGCCACTTGTCAAGAGATAAATGGATGAGGGATGTGCACATTTTGGAGAATGTGCAAAGAGAGGGGAGATTCAAATTCAAAAGATGGCTTGAAGGATGAGGTGAAAGGGTCTTAAATGCCAAGTGGGAGACATGTAAGAGGAGTTAATGCCATGTTGGAGGACAAGACCTGTAGGGGGGAATTCAAATTTGAAGAATATTCCATCTTGATGCCCTTTTTGATGATAATAAAAGAAATAATAAATCAAATAAATTGATTTATTGTGCAAGTGGAAAAAGCTAGAGGATGTGACATGGATTAGATTAGATTAAATAGGATTTAATTAATTTAAGATAGGATTAAGTGATTTGACCCATTTGATTTAGATTCATGGATTAAAATAAATCAAAAGGAGATGAAAATGATTTAGACTTAGTTAAATAAATATTTTGATTTATTTAACCAAAGGGAGGTGATGTTAGATTAAATTAGATAAATGTTTAATTTATTTTATTTAATAGGTAGACTTTAGAGATTAATTAAATAAAATTGATTTATTAAAATAAAGGGGGACTAGGGTTAATTAAACCAAATTGATTAATTTAATTAACAAGAGAGAATGACTTAATTAGATAAATGATTATTTATTTAATTAAGGGACGAAGAGTGATGATAAGATGAAGAGGTGATTTAGGACAAAACGATGTTAGTTAATCAGGATCAAGTGCATAAGATCAATCAATATATTTTACATGTCTACATTTTTCCCCTCTTTGAAGCAGCATACTTGTGTTGATTCAAAGAATAATCTTTCTGTGGTCAAATTTCAAAAAAATCTAATTTTTTGGATGCCCTACTGTTGCCCTAGCAGAAAGAATTACACTAGTACACCACCCTCTTGAGAGATTGAGTGGAAATGTTCAATTTGAGGGTCGATCTCGCACCAAAGAGCTTCAAGATTAGTTCATCTCATATTGATGATGTAGACAATCATCAGCCATGGGTAACCTCATGTCTCCTTTGATATATTACACACACTTGATCTTGATTTGTACCATGACAGTTACATTATTGATGATATAAATGAGATGATTATGATCTTTATATGTAATGGATGATATGATGATGCATGGATGATATGGATGCACATGATATGATATGATGATGCTTTTATGATTATGCAAATGGATGATAAATGTATGGTTTATGAGATGCTTAGAATAACCAATCTATATTATGCAATGATGAAATGCAATGCATGCAAGATGATCAATTTTTCTTATATGATATGATATGATATGCATATGGTTTATGGATGTAGGATGGATGCATTAACGATGATTTATGATTAACTATCATGGTACCATGTTAGCATGAAGGGAAGTAAGTAGAAAATAAGATGATGACAAGAGACACCAACAAGCCAACTTTACTAGAGATGATGATGATAATGATGATTTGCATACCGAGGAGTTGGGATTTTCAAAGGACCAATTACCTTTTTTTTTGATAACACACATAGGAACGATGCATCAAGGTATAAAGAACCGGGATGGCATTGCACCTAGTGATGGAATTTGACTTTACAATCAAATAGGAGTATTCTTGTTCACACCTCACATATGGAAACTTTGCTAGGATGCACCTAACAAAGCAAGTATTCGCCAAGTTATATTACAAGAACGTCCAACAAGCACAGCAGACAAAAGATAATGATCAATGTCCCATTCCTTTCTCTCTAAATCGCTTTCATTAGACATCATCGAGACGTCATTGGAATGAGTGCAATAAGATAAATCAAATAGAACAGATCAAGTACACAAACAAGCCATTGTTCTTCATACCTTTAGCCAAGGGGATGTGTTTTGTTTAGGATAACACTCCAAAGTGATATCCAAAATGATGCCCATTATCAGAATGATATATCCTAGGACATGGATTGTATAGGATGATGATGGGTTGATAAGTTTTTTGATAGGCTTTTGATATAAGGTTGACTAACATGTTTGAAAATGATCAAGTTTTTGATTTTGCATTTAAAAGTTTGAAGTTTTCTTTTGATTTTATGTTTGAAGTTTTCTTTTGTTGATTGTTGTGCTTGTTTTTGTTTGTTTTACCAAAGGGTGAGGTGGCAATCAATTTTTCATCGAAATTCTCTAGAGCATTTCCCCAACGAGTCACCATTTGTTGTGCATGTTTTGCACACATGCCCCACCATAGGCAGGGACCCCCCTCTTTTCACCCCGATGGGCTAGTTTGCTCTCGTCTCATTTTGTGCACCCCTATTTCCTCTCGCCATTCATCGTTGCACTCCATCGTTCGCCTATAGCCAAAGTCCCAGTGTCCACCCAATGTATAGACCTCACACCCGTTCTCATCGTTGCATCCTTCAAGCTCCGCGGACCCATAGTTGTAGGTCACCCATTTTGCCACTTTCGCAGCAGCCAACCCTTGATCGCCGCCCGCATGACAAGCCCTGCTATTGGTGTTTTTGTCCCATCATTACCATTGTCGAAGCGCACTCGACACACTTCAAAATTTTCTAAGTACAAACAATCACAAGTTCTTGTGCATGGCTTGTCTTTGTCTTGTCGTCGTTGTCTAAATGGATAAGCTCTCGCACTGTCTTCTCACATCATCCACCTGTGTTTCCCTTAATTTCATGTTCATTTTCATGGTTAATGGTGCCAAAATCCTAGATGATGATCTCAGTGGTATGAGTCCCCTTTAGGTCTACACGACGTAGGTTTTCATATCTCAAGTGTTAGCAATCAAAGTTGGTGTCGGCGGTCGTCATTCATGCAGAACCTGCATTTTGGGTCTTCGCTCGTCCCTCGCCGTCTCTCTAATATCCCTCTTGAGATGTCTTTCTGCATACCTATCACCGCAGAATTCATCTATGCGAAACTCGCAATGGCCACCATTGTGCATTCTTTAGAATGGATTCTTATGGTGAGGGTGCTGCCACCTCCAAGTTCATTCGTCTTCACCCTCACTGCAGTAGGTTTCCCACGGCGGTGCCAAGAGGAACTGTTTGACCAACGGATATAACAAGAGCATTTAAAATGAAGGAATTTGAGAATCTCAACGTCAAAGCTACTTAGGATTTTGTTGGTCCTAGCCTTCATGCATTGGTAAGGTGTCTAAAGAAAAAGAGGCAATAAAATTTTCAATAAAAAGTTTATCTTCAGTGGTGAACGAGTATGTGGGTTTCGCGTTTCACTTGGTCATCATTTTGTCCCGGCTTGAGGCATCTTGCACAGACGAACTTCATCTATACGGAGTCCACCTTCTACAGTGTCGTTTAAACAAATTTTCCCAAGTGGTCATCCGAGCATACACTCCTGCCATTGCTCATGCTTGCGGAGTCTGCTGCTCATGTCATCATCCTTTCAACTACCAACCATAGCTACCTTACAACTAATGCCCACATGCCTAGCCCCATAGAGGCTACCTATACGGACCCCGCTAACTACTTTGTCACTCAAGCAATGACTTCCCTACACTCCTCCGCTTAGAGGAAACCTTCTCTGCGGGGTTTGATGACCATAGCACCGCCTAAGTAATCCACTCGCTAATGACATGTTAATGGTAGCTCTCCACCCTCCACCCCCTCTTTATCCACATTACTCACTGGCTTGCATGTGCTAACTAGTGATTTAGGGTGAAGATTATTAAGGAATGGAACTGCTTCGCACACCCAAGATCCATGATTCAAATTTTGAGGTAAAAAAAATATCACGCAAGTATTTAACATCATGATCACCTATGATTTTGCATGGGATGTCAAGACTCGGCACTGTCGCATCGATTCTACGCTAGACTCCAGATCAATGGCGTGCATTAGTTAACAACGAGACAAATCTAGGAAACTAAGGGATAGCCTCCAATGGTGACATCATTCCTTATCCCCGTGGACTCCCTCAAACATATATCGCATGCTTCAAAGAAAAATGACATCTCATGAGCAACAACCATTCCCCAGGAAAATACCAAATGAAGACTCCAAATAAAGAGCTTTGAAATTTTTAACCACATGCCACTGAAGGTGTTGTTGCTCCATGTATCCACGCCAAGTTACATAGGGAAATTTGAATGCATGAGTGATTAATTTATTATCAGAATGGAATTCACAGGGCTAGCATCAAAAAAAATAATGAGATTGCTGAGAGGTAAACATTGAGTTTTCATGGCGGAATCCTTGCCACCAGGCCTCACGTTTCACTCGGTCGTTGTTTGGCCTAACTTTGCATCTCCCATGGATGGATTATGTCTACATGGGTTCCACATTCTGTGATGCCACTACCGCCACTATTTACGGCCTCTCTGCCATGTCTCCCTACCTTCATCAACCTAGCGCATATTCAAGTTTCTATAACATTCTCTGGACAGTATTCTCACTCAGGTAACTGCACTATTATCTTTGTATCCTCTCGAGTGTTTTAAAATGGCCTATGTGAGTAGCATCTTGGTTCTAGATCACTGCAAAGCCAACCCCAGACCACAAGTAATCATGGTATCAATAAGCAAGTTCGCGGGCACTATGGCGAGAGAATATGAGGGTGTTAAATGATGGAGTGGTGTATT
Organism: Sequoia sempervirens; assembly: GCA_007258455.2. Classification (NCBI taxonomy): domain Eukaryota; kingdom Viridiplantae; phylum Streptophyta; class Pinopsida; order Cupressales; family Cupressaceae; genus Sequoia; species Sequoia sempervirens. The sequence continues at coordinate 183,577,774 of VDFB02000008.1, read as the reverse complement.
CTCGTGACCTCTCATGGGCTATCACCCACATACACAGCATATCTTCTAGCAATGGCCTTTGATGTGGACTCTGCCTTACCGTTTGTCATCATTCTTGTCGTGTTTAAAGACAACCTTTTCATCGAAGTGCCTCGCCTTCCTCCTCCCACAAACAACGTGGATGTGGTGAAATTCCATTCGATTGTTATGAGCTGGTGGTGGCAAGAGCATGAAGCAGGCGGATTGGAAAGGTGCTTAGAGCACATCAGGAACAGTTTAATTTTAAATCACCTAGCCTCTAGAAGAGGTCTTGATTCCAGCATATGTTGATAATGCAAAGATCCATTATTATTTTGAATGATCAATGGAGCAAGGCCCGAAACAAGGCCTGTTCATATGAGGAATAATGTAGGATGGTGAAATATGATCACCCACAGTGGCCACCAAAGTGGTTAGGAAAATTGCCAAAGGCTGTTGAATGATGTAAAGGCCTATTAAAGTTCATCGCTCCTCTCATAACACCAAGGACAAGAAGGAGTTTTTTATTAGAATTTCAAGTGAAAACTACACACAACATCCCACATCCCACATACCCGATGGTAGTCTCTCATGCAGAACTCGCCATTGTCTCCACCGAGTGCTCTTCAAAATAGCTTCTTGTATTGTGGGTCCTGACGCTACTAACATCGTCCATCGTCGTGAAGGTCATCATGGTGTTCCTTGATTGGCGCTCTGCATACCCTTGTCTGCATTCTTTTGGTAGACGAACGTCATGAGGGGCCCATAGTGGCTAAAGTCATCCCTCATTTATCGCATAAACTTCAAAGATTGGATTCGATGGGCAAGTGGGGTTGCTTGGCTCGTCGCTAGATCATCCCATGTAATGCATTTAAAGAATTTGTGGTGGGTGATACATTATGGTTTAATAAATCAAAAGGAAAACTTTCAAGAAAATGAGACAACATCGAGGCGGGTGTTGCATGGGCTCTAATGAAGGTGATGAAGGTCAAGTACATGGGCGGTGTGTTATTTGGGCTAAAGCATGTTGATATGGACCCAAAATGGTAAGGACATTGGGATGATGTAATAAATAAATATGAGGTTGAAATGTTACACATTGACAGAAGTCATCCCAGGAAATGGTGCCAGTATTGTACTTGGTGCATGGTAGTGGGTGAATGAAGGACCAATCCTATTGATGGGGAATTTGCTAAGGAAAATGACCATGGCAGGCCCATAGAATCTTGAGGATGCAAGGGAAAATCCAAATGAAACTAAAACATTGATCATGCTTAAATGGTGAGGACACATCCTAATATTCTATATGAAGTTCCTTCTAACGCTATCATCACTTATCATTGGTGGCTTAGATAATATGAAGTGATGGGACTATTTGAATTATAATCAAGCAATCATTTAAGATAAGCACATGAACATCAAAGAGCCATATCTGAAAGGGTTTCATATCATTATTTGCATGAGCCTGATTCAATTTACTATTTTATGCAGGACTCCAATCAAGGACAATGAAAGAAGTTTACCGCAGAAGGAAATTACCCGCGATGCATTCACCTTTGGCATCGCACCCCCTAAAGGTGTGTCCATGGAACCACAAATGTGATCTAAGGGAAGGAAGGTGAGATCACAAGGAATACAATCTAGATGAACAACTTGTGCATTGCCTACCAAGTCTGCAAAAGAGATGTGATAGTCAAAAACTCACCTACAAAGCTGAACCAAGTAAAGGATTTTAACTCATGAATGATGCAATGCAATAGATTACCCAGTGGGGGGTGTTGCATAAACAGTGATTAACTCATTAGGGAAGGTTGGCCAATGTATGATAGTGTTCCAAGGAGAGACAATACCAAAAACACAAATAGTTGTTCGCTAAAGTTAGAGAAAAGGAGGTTGTTTTGTCTTTCCCAAATGATTGTAATATGTCATGAGCTGTCTCATCAGATCAGGGGATAGCTCATCTATTTCATGAAGATGCAGAATTGCATGAGGATCGTTTGATTAGATGAAGAGTGATGCAAATAAATCAAACAAAAGGCAGCCTTCAAACAATTTCAGCTACAGCAAAAGGGCAATCAACTATAGGAAAAAATTGCTACAGTGACAAGTCACTACAGGACAAAATAGGGAAAAGGCAAAGGCTAAATTTTAAATTGCCATATAATGGGGGGTAGGTGAAACCCTAATGTAAACAAATCTGGAAAATACAATGTAAATCAATCCTAGCCATTCATTTGGGCTTTGGAAAACTATAAATAGGGTCTTTCCCCTCATTTGTAAATGGTTGGAGAATTGGTGCAAAAGGAATTTGCAGCAATAAAAGATAGCATTGCATATTTTATGGATGTTCTCTTTGAGTTCTCTCATCTTGCATGCATGGTTCTACTTCCATGTTAGTTTTAGTTAGTTTCTTGAATGGTTGTGATAATGGTGTTGGTTGTTATAGTATTTGATGCACTTCCAGCTCATGCTTTTTGTGGTTTGTTGATGATGGCTCACTTTCCAAAGCTAATCTAATCTAACTTCTTTGTTGCAACCTAGTTCAATTGTATGTTCATGAGGTGAATGCACAATCTGAAAATCTACAATCCTTAGAAGATTGCATTGATTTTGTGTAGTTGTAGGTATTTCTTGGTCAAGCAAAATCTAGTTTGTAGGAGTCTTTCTATTGTAGCACCCTCCATTGTTATTGTTCATTCATAGCTTAGACTTATAACAGCTTCTCTTACCCTTCCCCTTTTTCTATTTCTTTTAGTCCTTTATTAGAGTAGGATTCCAAGCATCACCATGAAGCTAAATCAGATGAACATGATGAGTTTCAACTTGTTGTTCTGAGTGGGAAGCCACTGTTCATTCACTTCCAACACATTGAAACTCCATTTGCAGACCCAACTTCCCATGCTTTGTGAACCATAAAGGTCAACCATGTGATTACCAACAAAACATATCAACCAAATGAGATATTCCAAGCTTTTCAAGACCTGACATCTGAAACGTTGGGGTAGTGATTTGTAACTCGTTTGCAGATTTCTACCTTTCAAGAGAGGTGATGCACTTGTGCATTACCTGTGATGAGAAGTGCAAAAACACCCATCAATATGCTACAACTCCCAATTTCTACGGACTACAATTTCTTCTTGAGCTACAAGAGTTTAATCCATAAAATATATACACAAAGCTAGCTACCATGATTAAACACAAAATTCCATCCACATTTCACACATACTCACATATAAACCATATAATGCTACTATATCATAACTATATTTCCATTACTATAATGTAGGTCCAAGGTTGTGTAATAAGCATAAAAATGTAGCATATCATAGGAGTATGTCTTAAAAGATTGTTTGGTAATGTTTGAAAGTATGCATAAAAACAACATAAAATAGGCTAATAGATTAACCCATCACCACCCAAATAACTTGAAGAAAAAAATAAAAAACAAATGGAGCACATGAAAATACTACATGAAATGAGAAAAGTTGGAGGAGAAGGTACATCATCAATACCAACTAACATTAATATAGAATCAAACACTGAAACACCTTTTAAAGATATAAATGATGGATCAAATTTACCAAATGCTAACCAAGAACAAGTGCCAAGCATCACACCTATTGAGACAAGGAATGATTAATCAAATGTATCAAATTCAAACCAAGAACACACCCTAGTCATAATACCTCCTCGAATTATTCATAAAAAGTTAAATTATCTAATTGACATAGATGAAAACATTTTGAAACCAATGCCCGATAAAATTCTCGATCACACTTGTAGAAGAATGACTAATAAAATATGGAAAAACTATTTTGAGAGCTTAAGTGAAAGTGGAAGGTGTCAATTGTTTGATGAAATGATTAAAAATATGAATTTTAAGACACTATGAAATCCTTAGCATAAGATCATCAAATACCAATGGTGAAAGAACTATTGTAAGAAATCTAATTAGTGTGTATCAATCACTAGGTTCAACATCGCACACTAAAGATAGTAATGTTACCTAATGTGTTCTTAGATCAACTATAGTAAGAAATGAAACTAAAAAATATCATTTGATTACCAAAACAAGTAGGTAACTAAAAATAAGTAGAACACTATTAAATGTTATTGAGAGACATGAAACAATTGAGGATCCTAATAGTAATTCTCTATGGGAATTTTCAATTATACTTCCATGCAAAGATAAGGTTGGTGTTGATGCATTAAGAGTGTTAATTAAAAAAACATGGCAAGATAAAAAAAGAGTTTCACCCAATCAAAGAGATGTTGTCAGGAGGAGAATAGGATCTCAAAATCATGAACCACATCCTAAACACTTTTTGGATATGACTCAAACTCAATTTTATAAAAAATTTAATCAAAGTTATCCTCAAGTGATAATTAGTCAAAGGATTTTTGAAATGGTCAAACCTTTTTATGTTAAGATAAATCATGCACGCACTACACGTTGTTGTGAGATGCATATTGAATTCTCCATGCATTACGATACTTATCATCATATATTTGTTACTTTACATACTAACGATGTTTTACAAGAATGTGGTATACAAGTCCCTCTTAAATCATCAAGATATTTTATTTCATGTGTATTATGTAGAAGAGATGATGGCCAAATTTTTATAAGAATTCATTTTTGAAAGGATCATGTGTTACATCCAATGGTTTGCAACTTTTGCAAAAATGTCTACATTTAGAGAGCACACATGAAATTGAACTAGTTACTTTTAGAAAATACAAGATAGTGACATATGGGGTTAAAGATGGAAAAGAGTTGAAGAGATGTGAGTTAGTGAATACATATATTTTTGTAGCTGAATTTATAAATATTTTTCAAGAGAAAATAGCTTATGAGTACACAATACATACACATAGAGCTTGATGGTTGAATGAGCAATCCAAGTTATTGAAGGATATATTTCCTCTTGGTACCATTGTTTTTATTGTAGATTTTTCTGAGAATTATATATGCAACCACAAAATGGAGTGAAATCCTAGTATTACAACTCTATTCAGGTTACTATTTTTGTACACATAGCATTCATGCATGCACATGATAGCACATAGACAGACAGAAAGATATTAAGAGAGTATCACTTCTACATCAGCAATGATCGTATTCATTCCACAAAATTTTTGCAAGACTACTTTCAAATTTTCTATTATAATTTAAGGGAAAGATATATTAGATACAATCAACACATCATATGGTCAAATAACTGCATGTCGGAATTCAAGAATTCAAGGATGTTCTATTGGTTGACTATGATGCATGTGACAATTGGTGTTCAACATTTTTGGAATTTTATTGAGGTTGGACATGGAAAGGGTCAGAATGATGGTGTCGAAGCATGTGTAAAAATAACCCTAGCTAGAGAGGAGTTAAAGTACCAAGGTGGTGCTAAGTTCACCAATGCAATGTAATAGTTGTGTAATGGTATAGCTCCACAATGGGACTAGGTAGTCAAGGTAAGTCTATGGTTTCTAGATATTTTTGGTTGGTAAATTAATCTAATATTGCAAACTACCAAGATTATTGTACAGTTACAAGATCGAGTGAGTTTCACTCGTTTAGAAGTTCAAATGCAATTTCACTACTTATTTATACGAGAGAGAGAGAGAGAGAGAGAGAGAGATTGTATATTTTTGTGCTTCATGTATGGATTTTATATGGGAAGATTGTGACTCAAAATAATGGGTTGACAAATGGTCTTGTAGACCTTTAGTTCCCATTGACACATATCAAGTTTCACAAGCACCACAATTAAACCAAATGGAAGTATCGATGGACTTTCACCATGTATCTAACCTAGTGCAAACAGGTATTGTGATTAATGAATTAGTTGAAATCAAAATTTTAAGTCATTTTATTACATTTTACATGGTTTATGGAGTTAATTTATTCACTCAATGAAAGGCAAGTCATGTGTATAGAGTTATTGCTATTGAGAATAATGAATTTAAAGAATGGATTTTTTTTGTCGTTGTATAGAGGGGATAAAAAATTGACTACCACGATCACTGATGGAGAGGGTATTGAGTATCCAATAAGGTATGTTGTTGTCACTAGAACATGGCTTAAAAGAGTCCCTATTCTAAAATTAGGTGTTTTGTTGTTTGAGGACTTTGACACACATAGGAATATTCTTCATTACTCTAACCTTGTTGTTGCAATGAATATTCAATTGATTAAATATCATGGTAGGCCACTTAATAAGAATTTATGGAAATTTTGCAAAGCTAACCACAAGGAAATACTTGACACTATAAAGGTTAGATTTGATCCACGAGGTTCAATAGATTGAACTTGGGAAAATTGCAAGCATTCAGCGTGTTGGAGCATTGGATCAACTTGATTCTATGAAAGAGTAGAATAATTTTAAAATTTGTATATATATAATCGGTTGATTGACATATCATATATTCATTGTACCATTGTACAAAATGTGATTTTTTTGTAAATATCATATTCATATCTATGTACAACTGAAATTTTGTATATATAATGACCAACATTCTATGAAATTTTTGAAACACAATTTTTTTTTTAAATATTGTCAATTGATTTGTATCTATGTATAGATGTAATTTTGTATATATACAAATGATGAAGATTCTACCATGATTATACCAATTGATTGTAAATGCATGAGCTTTGTACATTTTGTTAATTGGTTTGTATATGTCTATAGTTGATAGCTTTCATTGAACATTTTGAAAACTCTTACATACATTTTGTTAATTACTCACACAATATGTAAAATAAAATGTTTCACTTTTATAAATATGAATTTTTTTTATAGATTGAAGACAAAAACTAACTAAATCAAAATTTTAATAATGTCTAAAACTGTTGAAAATTGGACAACAAGGATCTTAAGAGAAAACACTCACACAATGTAGCCTGTAATGTTCGAGAGAGTTGGGGTGAAAAATAGAACCACATGCCTAATATAGATGTGCCTACTCGGATGTGTTGGCATTGTTGGTTTGGCCCCACGAAGAACAAAACAAAAATTAGGCTACCTTGTAACTTAACATTGCATTTATCTAACGATTTCTAAGATAGCATAAAAACTCTCACCATAGACTAATGGATTGAATATATGAAAAATGAGAGAGGTTATTATAGAGGAACCCTACATCTCCCTCTAGCTTCAAATAGAACACTTGTATGTGCCACGGTTTCCAAGAAATAGCTTGTCAAAGTTTTCCATTTTTTGGCATTTAGGGCTCTTAAGAGAAAGTGCCAGTACAATGTAGCCGAGCATGATCCAATGTGCAGGGGTGTGAAATAGGAACTTTCCTATCATTAAACCAACCACCCGGACGTTTTGGTAGTGTCGGTTTGGCTCCACGATGGGCGAAACAAAAGTTAGGCAACATTGCAACTTTTCATTGAATACATCTAACAGTTTTTGGGGAAGAAAGAAAAAATTTCACCACAACCAAATAGATTGCACATATGAAAAATGAGATAAGGTATTGTATAGGGACCCTATAGATCCATGTTCCTTCAGAAAGAACATTTGTAACTACCATGGTTTTTGAGAAACAGCTTGTCAAAGTTTGTTACTTTTTGGCATTTAGGGATCTTAAGAGAGAGTATGTACAATATAGCCTAGAATGATCTGACATGCTAGGGTGCAAGATAGGAACTTTCCTAGTATAAACCTACCCACTCGGACATGTTGGCACTATCTGTTTGGTTGCACGATGGATGAAACAAAAGTTAGGCAACATTGCAACTTTTCATTGAATGCATCTTATGGTTTTAAGGGCAGCAAGGAAAACTTTCACCACGACCAAATGGATGGGATATATGAAAAAATGAGAGAGGTTATTTTAGAAGGACCCTATAGCTCCCTATAGCTTGAAATAGAATGTTTTTAAGTTCCACAGTTTTCAAGAAACAACTCATCAAAGTTTCTCACTTTTTGGAATTTAGGGATCTTAAGAGAGAGCACTGATACAATATAGCCTGGAATGATCTAGCATGTTGGGATGCAAAATAGGACCTTTTCTAGCATAAACATACCCACCTGGATGTGTTGGCACTATTAGTTTGGTTGCACGATGGATGAAGCAAAAGTTAGACAACATTCAACTTTTCATTGAATGCATCAAATGATTTTTGGGGAAGTGATAAAAAATTTCACCATGGCCAAATGGATTGGAGATACGAAAAAATGAGAGATGGTATTGTAGAGGGAACCTAAAAATCCTTATAGCTTCAAATCGAACATTTTTAAGTTCCATAGTTTATGAGAAATAGCTTGCCAAAGTTCATCACTTTTTGGCATTTATGGATCTTAAGAGAGAGTGTTGGTACAATATAGCCTATAACAATCCGTCATGTTGGGGTGAGAAATAAGACCTTTCCTAGCATAAACCTTCCCACCCATATGTGTTGGCATTGCTAATTTGGTTGATGATGGATGGAACAAAAGTTACGCAATATTGCAACTTTTCATTGAATGCATGTGACGATTTTTGGGGCAAGGAGAAAAAATTTCACCATGGCCTAATGGCTGGAGATATGAAAAAATGAGAGAGGGTATTATAGAGGGACCCTACAACTCCCTATAGCTTCAAACAAAACATTTTGAATTGCCATGGTTTCCAAGAAATAGCTTGTCAAGTTCGCCACTTTTTGGCATTTAGGGCTCTTAAGAGAGTGTCAGTACAATATAACCTGGAATGATCCAATGTGTTTGGGTACAAAATAGGACCTTTCCTAGCATCAAACCACCCACCCGGTTGTTTTGACACTGTAGGTTTGGCTGCAAGATGGATGAAACAAAAGTTAGGCAACATTGCAACTTTTCATTAAATGCATCTGACAGTTTTTCAGATAGCAAGAAAAAATTTCGCCATGACCAAATGGATTGGAGATATGAAAAATGAGAGAGGTTATTGTAGAGGGACCCTACAGCTTCGTGTACCTCTAGACAAAATGTTTGTAAGTGCCATGGTTTTTGAGAAACAGCTCATCGAAGTTTGTCACTTTTTGGCATTTAGGGATCTTAAGAGAGAGAGTCGGGACAATATAGCCTAGAACGATCTGACATGTTGGGGTGTGAAATAGGACCTTTCCTAGCATAAACCTTCCCACTTGGACATGTTGGCCACATGATGAATGGAACAAAATTTATGTAACATTGTAACTTTTCATTGAATATGTTTGATGATTTTTGCAACATTTGAAAACTTGTCGCCATGATCAAATGGATTGGAGTCTTGAAAAAGTAAGAGATATTATTGTGGATTTATAGTACATGAACCTATATGGCAATCAAATTTATGATATGCTCATCATCTAGTGGTTGGTAATTTGAATTTTGGTAAATAATATTTAATATTCCAATACATTATTGTTAACTTATTCATTATTGTCTTTATTGCATTGCACTTTGTAAATATAACTTTTAGATGAATGATTGTTGGGAAATATTTGTCTTTATTAATTATTTATTTTTGATAAGGTGATGAATTTGATGTTTTTGTTAACTTGTTGTGACATGATAGCAAATTAGATTCAAAAATTAAAATTTGGATATGGGATATGATTCATACATACACCACTTGGGGCTAAGTAAATTATGAGAACATTTTAAACCATTTAAGCTACCAATTTATGCATAAAAAATTTATATAAATTGATCTCCATTAAGCCATGAGGTCGTACAAAATTTTGTCAAAACGTCATTAAATGCCATCATGAAGGCACACAAAATATCATCAAAATGTGATATAGTACCATCATGACAGTGCACAAAATGTCATCAAAATATCATACAATTTTGTGAGGCCAATGTATTGCCTCTCGATCTACAAAATACCATTGATACATATAGCCACACCAAAAAAATTATCTGTGTCATGTATAGGCATACAAAATGTGTTCATATATGAATATTGAACACTATTCATGAAACATTGGGTCTCTTTTAGTCCAACTAATTGAACTTCAAACACTTCTAGTAGTTGGTGTCTTGCATTGTTCTGATCTCTTGTGCTCCTCGGTCTTTACTAAAACCTTTACATGCAAAATATAAAATTAGATTCTATGCCAAAGTAAAATTATAAAAATTATTTAAAATATACATATTATAAACACACTTACAACATACTCGTAGTTTGATTCTTCTTGCTTATGATGCTCAACATCATCAAGAGATGTGTGTCCTCACACAAGCATGTTTACATCCATCTATAACATAACAAAGAAATTTTTATCAATTATTTTTGATAGGTCTACTAATATCAATTCACAGAATATAAATATTATTAAACACATATATTCATACTCATACCTAACTTAAGCTCATGGAGGATGAAATTGTTGCACTAACACCAACTTCCAAATTTTCTCTTATCCCTAGAGATGTGTCTAATAAACTCATCAACTAAACAAACAATAATAGAATAAACTCAAAAGTTCAAAAATATATATATAAACAACAAATTTTAAATTTGCAAAAATAAAGTTAAATGTGTTAAAGTGTACCTGAGTAAATCCAATGTCATAACCATCCATGGTAGCATGTGTAGTAGATGGTGATGGCATGCCCACCTATTCAATTAAAAGTTGTATTTTAAATTATTAAACATTATTTTGAATAGAGAGAATTATTTTATTTTGATATATTATATAAATTTTATGTCAGATACAAATGCAACTATACAAGTTGTTGCAAGAATGCTAGATGATGTACCTAAATCTAGCATTACACCCTAAAATACATAATATTTGCATCAATTTAATTCAATTCTATAATTAAAAATCTATTTACATTTTCCATTTTAAGTATTTAATAGATAAAATGTTATAAATTCAAATCAACATACCTACATTTGACCAGCATACACCTCATTCAGCAACTCATCTATCAACACCTCATCATTTGTGCACCGCCCTGATGATCCCCACTACTCCCATGACATATATACTAACAATGAGAACACATATGGGAGGTGGAACCATATGCACCCTTTGCATCACTATCTCTCCCAAAGCATAGATATCAACAGTTTGGGCATATATGAGAGCTAGGGGCACTAGAGCTAGATGGTTGAGTTGGTGCATCATCCTATGACAAAAAAGGCTAGGATATTTCTATTCCATGATCTATAATGGTGTTTGTTAGGCTAGAAATTGCATGGAGTCTACACCTCCATACTCTCTTTGATGGCTACTGAAACCGTCGCATGATAAACAAGTCTTTGTGCTAGTGTTTTTTGATGTGCACGGTTATCTACCCGATGAACTCTTGGTCTATTTGGGTAGAGCCTCCACCTCTACCTTGAAACACCCTCATATCAAAGTAATTGGGTATTTCATGAAAGATAAACTCACAGTATAGTTTTCTTAGAAAATATAGCAGCACCTCATAATTATTACATGGAGGTTGGTCAAAGACCATCCACCACCTATCCCAAAACTTATTTCTTATCTCCTCATGATTACACCAATGTATTGGAAACCTCTTTGAACTTGGAGGAATAGGTTCATTGGTTCTAGGATCTGTAAAAATGAGACATTTTTCTTTGCTTATATCTTTCTTTTTCACATCATCATAGGACAATTTTGTTGCATAATATTGATGACATGAATCTCTATACATTTTAAATTGGTTTATTTGATTTGTGGTGGTGTCAACATCCATCAACATGGATTCCAATGTTGAGGCAAGGGATTGGTGATGCTCATTTTAAATTGAACCCCTCAATTCTGAAACTAATTCATGAATTGCAACTTTTTTTCTCTAGATGCCCTAGCAAATCCTCTTGGATTTTTCCAGGGTTTGTTGGAAGGGTAGGAGGAGGTTCAAGCATCCTAGGGTTTTCCTCAAGAAATTCATCATTTAAATTATCTTGTGGTTCAAGGTTTACATGATCTGTTATATAATCCAAAAAAATATGAAATTGATCAAGAACAATCCATTTTTCCTAATGCAAACAAAATTTAAATCATTTAATGCAAAAAAAATCACTCACCTCTTCTTTGATGTGGCATTTTGAAGGAAGGTTGGAAAGGGAAAAACATGTTCGCATTATGCAAAGATGGGGGAAGGAAAGTAGTTGCATAAAATGCAAGTTGCGAGTGAGCAAAATGGACAATCTTTTTCATTTTATAACTTTATTGGGAAAAACATGTACGCGTTTTTCTTTCTTAAAAATGCATATGTGTTTTCCTTTCATAAAAATGTGCACACATTATGTTTTGATAATAACACATACAAATTTTATTTTCATAATAACTTGTGTACATTATTTTTTTAAATAACACGTGAGTGCATTATTTGAATTTCTTCAAAATGCAAGCATGTTTTACTCGTTTTTGGGAATTTGACCACTTTTTTGTGCCCCACCTTGGTGCACATGCCCCATTTTAATATTTTACTTCTCTTTTGTAGAAAAATATTTACACTAAAAAGGATGCAAAGTCTTCCTTGTGATGAGGAGCAAAGATGAGCTCATGTATGTTCTCCTTTGCCTCTCTGGTCATTTTATTTTAGAGCATGTAACTCTTCACAACAATGTATTCTTGGAGGGATCCTTAATTTTCCTTTCCACATTTAGTGTACATATGAAGTCAATGTGTCTTGTTGTTTATGATTTTTGATTCATGACAAGAGAAACTTTACAACTTATTATTCATTACATATTTTGAACTTTGAATGTTACAAGTTGTAGAAACAATTGATTTAAGATCAATAATTACAAATTAAACTCTTGGTTCTTACTATAAGAATCATTTGGTATTTAATCCATGCATTTTTATGTTTGTTCATAATAATTGAGTTGCAATGATCAGGAATGATAGTACAAAGGATATGGGAAGGTTGTTAATAATCCTAGATATTCAAAACCCGTGAAGAAAAGAGCTCTCTCCTTCAAGAAGAACCCCAACCAAGATGTAGAGGTACTAATAGCCAGGGATGAAGGAGGAGAACACCCATCTAAGACAAGATATTTGGGTCACATGTCTCTGCACATCAAGTCATTTCTCAAAAACTTTGCATCCATTACTAGCCCTTTCAATGTGTCTAATAAGAGTTTCAAGTAATGGGTGTTTTTTTTTTCATGGGCTACTCATTTTTATCCTCACTCTAATGAAAATAAAAGCATTTGGATGTATTGCATCACACAATGATCTTCACACATGATCTAAGGTTTCAAATATTTTCTTTACTCTTTTTGTGTCTTGCTAATTTGAGACCTAGGTAGTCTTAGCTCATTGAGTTTTAGGTTATACATTTTGTTGTCTAGATTTACAAATCATGCTATTCATTTTAGTTTGTTCAGATTATGGATATACTCAAAAAATTCCAAAACACAACTTCTAATAGTTGGGATTTATTATTTGTGTGTTTGTAAATTATTTGAACTAACTGTGTGGAGTATGTGTAGATAGTCCACCCCATCTATATGGAAATTTATCTGCACATTGCATTAGATGCACACATGATTTTTTGGATGGATGTTTTATTTATTTTTTCCTTGAAAGGATGAATATGTATGGTTCTAGATGGGTTTACATGTACATTTGGTGGAGATCTTAAAAACTACTTTACCTTTATTAAAGTCTTAAAAGGCAGTATTGAAAAATGAATTCAAGTCAAAAACATTTAAATAGTGTATATTTTACCTATCCTTTCTTCAAAATAAAGTGCAATTTTTGTGGATGTAGGAAATAGAGTGCTTATTTTAGGATTTTTTTGTTTGGTAGCATTCATATTACCCATACCCTTTGACTCATATGTTTAGTTTTACATCTAACATTATTTGCAAACTATCTAGTATTTTGGTGTCCTTTGGATATTATATGCTATTTTTTATTGTTGTTGGACTTATTAGTCAAAATAGTGTATGTGATTTTTCATCATATATGGTTTTTTTAAAGTGTTCATTGGTTGTGCTTCAATTGATTGTTCATATGCATTTTTTTAATGTGATCAAACTATTTCTCATCTCATAAAATGTTTGTTCTTGCTTATTCTTTTTTAAATTCTTTGTTAAGTTTTCTATTATAGAATTTTTCTTACCAACTAAAAAGGCTTGCTTGGTCAGTGGAAATGGGAAAGAATTTTATTTAAGTTTGAATTTGTAAGTAACTATTACCAATATATTAACCATTTTCTCCCATGGAGCTCTTTCCAAACACATAAGCTTGAAATATGACCATGTTTTGTCTATTGATCTTTTGTAAGACTATTTGTGTATAGACTCTTGAGTGTCCAATTTCCAAAATTTGCTCTAGCCTAGCAAGAAAACATTTGTAGGAATGGGATTACATGATCTATAAACCTATTTGCAAAAAGGTATTAGTGGAATTACTTGATTAATTGTGTCTAAACTTATTCACTCATCTTTTGGTGTATAGAAATTGGTCCTATACTCCACCATTATCTTATTGTGGTTTCTTTCTATAGGACAACTATTTTTCTTACATTATATTGGATTAGTGTTATGTACTAAGCATTGGTTATTTACATCATATATGTTTCAATTATCTAAAAAAATACTTTGAAAATGAATCAACTAGAGAAATGCTTATAATTGAAATTTTTGCTCATTATAGACCTGGATATTCATTTCTCTTTCAACTTGGACATTCTTGCTTTCAAAATATGATACAAAGCAACAAAATACTTTAGGGGTAGTTCTTATGCAAAATGAACCACTTATTAAAAAAAATTGATTCAAAATTTCTCATACTTTACTTTTTGCATTTGGTAGGGACTGTAGTTGCATCACAACTCTTGTACTTTAAGGAATTTATTATTATTTGATATCTAAGGTTGGCTAGAACTTAATCAATTTTATAGTCTAATTCCTCCAAAACATAATAAAAAATTAGTAAACAATTGTAATTAAATAGTTTCCTAAAATCCTAGGGTTAGGTGTGAGGATTTAGACAAATCCTCGTAGACTCAATCTATCAATAAATGAATTATTTAAATATCACAATGCCTATTCTATGTCGGGTTAGGTGAAACTATGTTCAATAAAATGTTAATGGAAAATTCTTGAGACAAATTTAGAATTGCATCTACCTATCTCTCTTCACAGAACAACAAAACCTGCCTCACTTTGCACCCCAAGTACTTGCAACCAAACCATATTCTTGTACAATTCCACCAATCCAATATTAGTTCAAGTTATTCAAAAAACATAATCAACACATTAAATTTAAAACATATCACAACTACTTAATCATATTCATTAATAATAGTCATTGATAATTCATAACACCAAGCATATGTGCACACATATCAATAACATAGTATGATCACAAGTTCCACCCCTAGTCCAAATTACAATAGGGCTAGGGGGTCTCACAAATAAATAAAGGGGTTCCTAGGGAATGTGGCAAAGTCTAACAATTTTTTGGGTGATAAATTTGATTCTCTTAGACAAAACTTTAGATATTATCTTATAAGGGGTTTTAAAAGGGTAATAGGCCTCCATATATAATCAAAAGTCTTTATCTTTGCCTTTGCAAATGAGTTTAATTATTTCTTGAATAAGAATAGCCCCTTTAAAAGAACCCATTTATATGGCTTCAATGTACACAAAGTAAAAGTACTCTCAAATGAGAGGCCACAAAGCTTTTCAAAATTCCATTAGAAAACCACTAGCCCTTGAACTTTTCTCCAACCTTGTAGCATAGACGATCAAGGTACTAGCTGTCAAATTTATGAAAAATGCAACAAGAGATGTTCTCTTCCAAAATAGGAATGGTGTCTCCAATAGAATTTTCTTATAATGATCTATTGGTAAATGTATTTGTCACTTTGAAATTTACATGACTCGCCCAACAAAAAGTGGAAAAACATTCCAATAGTTGGAGAGATTTCTTATGCAATTGCAATCTTCATCTATGTCTGAGAGGGGAAACTCCCTTGTATAATCTTATTTTGGATTTTTGAAGCATACTTTTAACTAAAAAGTACTTAAAGGAATGAAAAATACTTAACATAATTGAAAAGAAAAGAAACCTCAAACAACAAATATACAAGTGTTATTATGGGTTCAACGGACTTGTTTAAAATTGGACTAAATACATTATAAAGATCAAAGACCACACATTTGAACTTTGTAATGATTGTATATTTCAAAGGACAACATACTCAAATTGAGATACCAAGAACTGAATATGTTTTCAAAATATAATTCTTTGAATATTAACTATTTTCTTTCACAAACAAGTTTTAGGATAACAAAGGTTACTACTAAAACATAACATACAAAAGGTCAATAGTAACACAGAAAATATTATGAAGCACCTAAAAATTTATTTTCTATTACTTTGCTAAATTAGATAATTCCAAATCCTTTGAGAAAAATTTGTGAAAAAATAAAAATCCCTTTACAATGAATAAAGCCTCATATATATAAGCTTTTTTCCCAGTAACTACCTCATAACTAACTTGTAACCACTTGAGTAACCACCTTTAGAATTTTAAGAGAAAATATTTTTTATTTAAGTTAGAAATCTCTCAAATTTGTGTAAACAAAACTCATTTTCTAACCTATTACAAACATAAGATAAAAGTCACTTTTTACAGAAGATATATTAAAAACAGAACTAGTGACTTTAATCTAGGAATTCTAAAAAATATATATACATTATTAAAGTTCATTGAGAATTCCTTTTTTATTTTATCTACTCTATCCTTGATGCTCTCTAACTTGAAGTCCTTTGCACTACAACTTGTCTCTAAAGGGAAGATTTTCCTATTAGGGTTAGAAATGGCAGATATCTAACAATTAAATGCAAATTTAATTAATAAATAGAGAAACTAAAACACACAGAATAAATTATAACACAGAGAATTTAATGTGGTTCACTCAATCTGGGCTACATCCACCAAACCGCAGCCATCCAATGATTTTATTATCCAGTGCACACAAAAACCTATTACAATCTTGTGAATAATCACGTTTTTCATCATGCTGTAACCCCTATCCGAACCTCTTTTTAACAAGCTTAGAAGCTTCCAGATTAAGGTTCTACAAAGTCAGTTTTTTTCCTTTTTTCATTGATTTTTCCCTTTTTCAGTGATGACACGACAAAGTAGGAGGAAAATTTTTCTTCAGGGGTTGCCGCCCTTGGACCCTGGAAAGGATACAGGTTGGGGTGTACAATATAGCATGATCAATCACCACATACCAACAATCTCCCACTTTGAGACTGATCAGGCTCCACACCAACACAATCTCCCACTTGGAGACTGATCCTAGACAACATTGTTGCACTTACAGCTCCCACTGGAAATAAGTACATTGGACCTTGTTGCTCTGTTATACTTGAATTCAACCTTGAAGGCCAACTGAAACTAAAGAGGAGCTCAGCTTCTCCCTTTTCACCGCCTTCATAAACATATCCGCTAGATTGACATCTGTATGGATCTTGTCCAGCTTGACCTGTCCATCCTCCAACACTAACCGAATGAAATGATATCTCAAATGTATGTGTTTTGTTTTAGAATGCAAGGCATAATTCTTTGCAAGATGTATAGCACTATGGCTATCTGTAAACAAGTAATTTCCAACATGTTGTTTGTCCAACTCATCCATGAAAATTTGCAGCCATATCATCTCCTTTGCCGCCTCTGTTGCAGCAACATACTTTGCCTTTGTGGTGGATAAAGCAACCACCTTTTGCAACTGATAAATCCAACTCACTGTTGTCCCACCAACTGTAAATACATAACCTATGGTACTCCACCTAGTATCTAAATTCCCTGCCAAATCTGAATCAACATAGCCTTTTAAATTAGTATTAGAGCCCCCAAAACATAAACATTTATTGGATGTACCTCTCAAGTACCTGAGAATCCATTTTACCGTATTCCAATGCTCAACTCTAGGATGACTCAAATACCCATGCTAACAACTCCTACGGCATGTGCAATATTTGGTCTCATGCATACCATGGCGTACATTAAACTGCCTACAGCTGAAGCATATGGTACCTTGGACATTTTTTCTTCCTCCTCTTGTGTCTTTAGACACATATCCTTAGTCAATTTAACATGACTAGGCAAAGGTGTGCTAACAGCTTTTGCATTCTCCATATGAAATCTCTGCAACACCTTTTCAACATAATTAGCCTGAGATAAAAACATTTTTTTGTTTTTCCTATATCTACAAATTTTCATACCAAGGATTTGTTTTGCTACCCCCAAATCTTTCATAGCAAAATATTTTTCTAACTGTTGTTTTAGCTCACTTATGTGATCCATGTTAGACCCTGCTACAAGCATGTCATCAACATATAAACATAAAATAATGTAGTTGTCATTATCCAACCTCTTAAAATAAACACAATGGTCAAAATTACACCTGTTGTAGCCTTGCTCAGCCATAAAACTATCAAATTTGAAGTACCATTGCTGAGGTGCTTGCTTCAAGCCATATAAACTTTTCTTCAATCTGCACACTAGTTTCTCCTTACCTTTGACCTCAAATCCTTGTGGCTAGTCCATATATATTTCATCTTCCAAATCACCATGGAGAAAGGTTGTTTTAACATCAAGCTGTTCTAAATGAAAATCTTCAACAACCACAATACTTAAAACAATACGAATAGAAGTCATTTTAACAACTAGAGAAAAAATCTCATCAAAATCAATACCCTTTTTCTATGCAAATCCATTTACAACTAATCTAGCTTTAAATCTCTTCTTACCTCCATCCTCCTCTTTCAACCTATAAACCTATTTGTTTGGTAAATCCTTTTTACCTACAAGCAACTTGCATAATTCTCAAGTCTTATTTTTCAGCAAGGAGTCCATTTCTTCTTCCATTCCATGCTCCCACTAAACCTTGGTATCCACCTGCATAGCTTCATCATAATATTCTAGTTCACCAGCATCAGTTAACAAAATAGTATACAAAGAGGGAGAGAATCTTTCTGGAGGTCTACTTATCTTTGAAGATCATCTAAAATTCACAGGAATTTGTAGTATTTTTTGTTGTTGTTTCCCAGCATGAGGACCACTAAAACATCATTGTTTGGAATATCATCCAACACTGCATAATCATTTTCTTCTCATGCCGCAGCAACAGATCTTTGTACAACACTTTCTCGTTGAATATGACATCCTTGTTTCTCACAATTTTCTGATTTTCAAATTCCCAAAGCCTATAACCAAATTCATCAATGCCATATCCAACAAATATACATTTCTTTAATTTTGCATCAAGCTTGGTTCTATTTTAGAATCTACATGTGCAAATGCTTCACAACCGAAGGTTATGAGAAAAGAATAACTCACCTTCTTACCTTTACATGTTTCCTCTGGAATACCACAACCCAAAGGATTAGAGGGACCTCTATTAATTAAATAAACAAAAAAAATTTCAATCTCTAGCCACATTTTTAAAGGCAACCCAGCATGCAATCTCATAGTCCATGCATGCTCCATTATTGTTCTATTCATGCGCTCAGCCACTCCATTTTCTTGTGGAGTCCTTGGAACCGTTTTCTACCTATGAATACCATTAGAGGAGCAATAATATTCAAATTCTTTGCTGCAATACTCACCACCATTATCAAATCTGAGACATTTTATCTTTTTACCTGTCTCATTCTCAACCAAGCTTCTCCCTTTTTTAAAAGTTTCAAATACATCATATTTTTGCCTAAGGAAATAAATCCATACCTTCCTAGTTGCATCATCAATGAATGTAACATAATACAAAGAGCCATCGAGAGAAGATACCTGAGCTAGTCCTCATACATCTGTATGCACAAGCTCCAATTTCTCATCTTTCTTTTGCTTCCCATCTTTGAGAAAACTTACTCTCTTTTATTTCCATACACACAACTTTCACATAAATCCATATTAACACATTTTAGACCTGGTAAAATATTATTTGAATGAAGTACTTTCATACCTTTTGCACTCATATGCCCAATTCTATTATGCCACAATGTTGATTCAGAGTCCATAGCAACTATATGATCTTCTACCTGCTGAACTGTAGCAACTGTTCCTGAACATTGACCTTTTTCCATAACAATTAAAGTAGAAGGAACAGTATGACTTGTACAAAGATATAAGGTTCCTACTTTCACACATTTTTCTACCACTAAGGCGCTCTTTGTGACCTTCCAATTTTTATCACTAAATGTAACAACACATCCTCCATCATCTAGTTGTCCTATTGAAATTAAATTTTTGCTTAACTTTGGAACATGCCTTACCTCATGTAGTAGCCAATGATTCCCATTCTACAACTTAATCTTGATTCTTCCCTTTCCAACAATCTAACAGGGTTCGTTATCTCCTAAATAAACTAGCCCAAAATCCCCTTGGACATAATCAAGAAAATAACTTCTATGGGGGGTAGCATGAAATGAAGCCCCTGAATCTAACACCCAAGAATCATCAGCATTATCAAGGGAAAGAATCAAAGCATCCTCATCATATTTATTACTTACCACATTTGCCTCTTTACTTCCTTCTTTTTTGTCTCCTTTATTTTTCCGAGACCAGCAATCTTTCTTTAAATGATCTGGCTTACCATAGTACCAGCAATCCCTCTTGTCTCTAGATTGGAACCTTTTGATCTTTGATTTTCCTCATGACTTCCCACAATTTCTAGAATT
Organism: Sequoia sempervirens; assembly: GCA_007258455.2. Taxonomy (NCBI): domain Eukaryota; kingdom Viridiplantae; phylum Streptophyta; class Pinopsida; order Cupressales; family Cupressaceae; genus Sequoia; species Sequoia sempervirens. The sequence continues at coordinate 183,557,145 of VDFB02000008.1, read as the reverse complement.
TTTTCCTCTCCTTTGTTCTACCCCTGCTTTCTACATTCAAAACACTGCCTGATGTAGATGTTCCACCTGAGCTTTTCCTATGAATTTCCTTGCTAAAAATAACACCAACAACATCATCAAATTTCAATGTATTCGAACCAAAAACAAAATTGCTAACAGCCATTACCAAGCTATTCTAGCTTTCAGGCAAAGAACACAAAATCAAAAGAGCCCTAACTTCTTCATCAAAGTTTACTTTTATAGAAGTTAATTGACTGGTGATCGTATTAAACTCATTTAAATGATCAATAACAAACCCACCTTCTACTATTTTTATATTAAATAAACGCTTCATAAGAAATACCTTATTTGAAGCGGAAGGATTTTCATATAACTTCTTCAAGGTTTCCATCAACTCTTGAGTTGTCTTTGCTATTGTAATATTGAATGCCACCGATTGTGCCAGGCATAAACAAATACTGCCAAGAACCTTTCTATCCAAAATCTCCTAGTCCTCATCAGACATTGTTGTGGGTTTCTTGGTTTTCCCTTCCAATGGCCACCATAAATCCTTCTGATAGAGGTATTCCTCCATCTGCATCTTCCATAACTGATAGTTCTTCCCATTAAACTTCTCAACCTTCTTACCCTTGTCTGCCATTACTCCCACTCAACTGTGAGACCTTCCTACAGATGATAATCGAAACACAACTTGCTCTAATACCACTTGTTAGGGTTAGAAATGGTAGATATCTAATAATTAAATACAGATTTTATTAATAAACAGAGAAACTAAAACACACATAATAAATTATAACACAGAGAATTTAATGCAGTTCACCCAATCTGGGCTACATCCACCAAATCGCAACCATCCAATGATTTTATTATCTAGTGCAAAAACCTATTACAATCTTGTGAATAATCATGTTTTTCATCATGATGTAACCCCTATTTGAACCCCTTTTTAACAAGCTTAGAAGCTTCCAGATTAGGGTTCTACAAAGTCAGTTTTTTTCTTTTTTCGATCATTTTTCCATTTTTCGGTGATGATACGAAAAAGGAGGAAATTTTTTCTCGAGGGCTACCACCCCCAAACCCCCGCCCAAGGCCCGGCCCAGCCCCAGACCCCAACCCTGGCAAGGATACATGTCAAGGTGTATAGTATAGCATGATCAGTCGCCACTTACCAACATTTCCTCGAATACCCTGAATAACTTAACAGCTTGTGTTATAATTGACTATGGAGATAGCCTACCAAGATCTAGAGGCCAAATGGAAAGCACAAAGAGAGAAGATGAATATGAAAAGATTAAGTTGTATTCTTCTCAATTATACAAATATGATTCAATTATGTGTTGTAAAATGTATGAGAGACCCCTTGGTTATATAGCCAAGGTGAGACATAAGATAACATAAGATTATGATTAAAAGTGTCTTAATCATATGACATGAGACAACTTATCACAACTACCTAGGTCACATATGTTACAAGTCAAAAGATAAGATAACAACTAATGACAACTAACACCTTCTAGAAAGATTCCTAGGTCCTAAGTAAACTTAACATGTAAATAAGTCCCCTAATTCCCCTAGTAATGAATTAATTAGGTACAAGACTATTTACACCAACAGCCCCCCCTTAAGTGAAACTTAGGGAGTAGTAGGTTATTATGCAAATGACACAAAGATGGATCCTAGATACGAGGCCATGTTAGGTACCCATGTACAAATGCAAATGAAATATCTCACAAATAGAGAAAAGGAGAAAACCTAGTGGGACAAAAATCCTCCCCAAAAGAGAGATGAAATACAAAAAAGCTCTCAATGATGCATGAAAAGGAAAAAGCTCCATGTGAGGAAAAAGACCCCCCCATAAGAGAGAAGAAGAGAGACAATGCAGCTCCCCCTCAATGTTGAGTCTCCTGGAATGATGGTAGAAGCTCGACATTGAATGCTAAAGATGATCCAAAAGCATCGAACAACATTCCTCCCCTTAGGAAGAAACAAAACCAAGAATGTATGCAAGATTTCTTCCCATTCTTGAAAGAAACGTGAAGGAAGATAGATGGTGTATGATGTCTCTGAAGCATGCTCAAGTGTCTCCATGTCAATGTTGAAAGATGACACACTCCAAATAGACATTCTAGGCCACACTGCTGAAGAGGACAATCCATAATCTAGTAGAGATGAATGTAGAACACAATCCAAAGATAAAAATATCCCCTTTGAGGACAAAGAAGCCTCCTCCAAATTTTGTCCAAAAGTATCCATAGTCATGTCAAACTACAAAGAATGATCATGTAGAGAATGAACAAGAGGGTCAAAGTGTTCCCTCACAACAACTGAAGAAGGATCTTATCCATCAAAGAGAAGATGAATTTCATCCATGATGTCTCCAAAATATGTAATATGAGACTCTACAAACAAGTATAAAATACCTGTCAAGAATCCATCACATGTAGCCATATCTAGGAGATGATGTATGTCCTATTGCACTAAATCAAAAGGAACCAAAACTATGGAAATACAAGAATCCTCAGGTACAATAGTAGATGAAGGAGATAAGATCTTAGTGCATGTCATTCGACTACACCTATCATCCCCCATTGTGTCCTCAAAACATGATGAACTAGATTATTTTTCCAATGTTGGATTACAAGAGCCCTTAGCCTTAATATGTTGACTCATAGATGAAGAAGATGAACCCTATAAATCTAGATTAGGAGCCATAGAAACTGAAGTCTCAATAGACATCTCTGTAGGAGGTGAAAGATAAGGTTTTGTCATCAAAAACACCATACCTTTCCCAATGAGAAATCATTTCAGTTGTTTTATCATCAATAGGTTGAAACTCTACAAGTGGAACAAGACAATCTGCAATAGGATCCTCTAGGAATGGAGGTTCATTTGAGTCTCCATACATCTCCCAAATTTTGGTCATAAGGTCATGATGGATCTCAATACCATCAGTGGCCATTTGTGTATCAATATCACAACTACAACCAATTAATCCCAAGATATGTTCTATTTTCATGTCCCACACAACTCTCTTCCATTTTGATGAAGGTTTAGGAACTAATCCATAGATATATGGCAAAATATTAAGCCACCTACAATGTGTTAGGATTCCATCTTTCCAAGACTTAAAGTTCCACCGATTTAACCTTATTATATAGAAAGATTATTTTTTATGCCCACATTAAAATCCTCAATTTTAGTCACACATTAGGCCAATCAAGAGACATAAGCCAACAAAGGCAAAAGATTACCCCCCCAAATTACTCAATCATGAAAGCCCCCAAGCAATATATGATTTGTGGCACTTTATACTTAGTGCGATTACGGGTGCCACTTGCCAAAAATAGCAAAAGGTCTCGATCTTAGTATATGGAAATTCCAAATTTGGCCTTAGAATCAAGAACAATTTTTGGTACAAAATGATGTCAATCTGATCATACCACTAAAAAATACACAAAAAATAATGCACTTTCAAAAAAACGCACCCAAAAATGTTACCGTAGGAGCAAGATATGAGCCCTTAAAGTTCCAAAAGTGAGGACGAAGCAAGAACACCTATGAGAATCTACAATTTCTAGAAAAATTAGACACCAAAACCAAAATCTAATTGCACCACTGCGAAGAGCGTGCAATTTTTCCCAAAAAAAAAATCTCAAAAATTGGAGGGCCTGAGCACAAGTTATGAGCATTTGAAGTTGGACTACCAAAATAAAAATGAAAATGGAGGAGGGGGGGCGAATCCAAATAGATTGTTGATGTCACATCGACACGATGCTAACCTCATCAAACAAAACAATTAAAATTGATGGCCTCTTGCACATCAAAAAGGAATATTATTTTCAATATAGAATATGTTGAAACTGCCAGCTTAAATTTGATGCCTTCAAAACCATTGCAAGTTGGTAGAATCTTGTGCTAGAATATGATCTAGATATCATTGATTTTCATATATTATCATTGGTTTATTTTGTTGACTGTCAAATTTTCACGATTGTCGATTGGCAAATATTGGTGGGATCAGTTGTATGCAGGGCCCACCGAGGTGAGGAGATGCCACCATGTGGTAGTCAGCAAAGCATGTACCCATTGTAGGTATTCTTCCCATGGTCTACAAACGTCTTAATTATGATGACTTGGGAGGTTGTACGGCTCCTTGGACAAAAAAAAATTCCTCGACAAACAACTTCTCCTAATTCGACGATTTGATAGTCAAACTTAGGGTTTTTGGCCCTTCTAGATGTGATGGCAGGGTCGGATTTGACCCAAAAAGCTCCAAAAATGTAGCTACCTTTCAGATCTGGCAACCACACTTCAGCTTCAAATCCCCATAGATTTGGCCTCATATGTCCAATTTGGATGAAACAAAAGGAAAAACCAACTTTCTCAAACCCTCTAATCTCAATGGTGAGCTCATATTTGCACCAAGAAGCTCTAGTTTGAACTTGAAATAAAGAGTCACAAAGATGAACCCCCCCAAAATCTAATATTTCTATCAAGTTTTTTGGATTATCTAGATCATCATACGATGGAAGAGAAGAGCATACTCAACTATTCAATATTTACCAAGATCTCTCAAAAAATGTCTATCCAATGGCACCCAACCTACTCTGATACCATGTTAGAATTGGCTATGGAGATAGCCTACCAAGAGGCTAAATGGAAAACACAAAGAGAGAAGATGAATATGACAAGAATAAATTGTATTCTTATCAATTATGCAAATATGATTCAATGTGTTGTACATGTATGAGAGACCCCTTGGTTATATAGCCTTGAAGGTGAGACATAAGATAACATAAGATCATGACAAGTGTCTTAATTGTATGACATGAGACAACTTATCACAACTACCTAGGTCACATGTGTTATAAGTCAAAAGATAAGATAACAACTAATGACAACTAACACCTTCTAGAAAGATTCCTAGGACCTTTAAGTAAACTTAATATGTAAATAAATCCCCTAGTAATGAATTAACTAGGTACAAGACTTTATTTACACCAACATTCAGCCATGATCTTATTCTTAAGAACAATCACATTAACCATCCTCAACTTCTAGGTAGCATGATTATTCTAGATATCCTCTAAATCCTAAAAATAATTAGGTAGATGATTACTACATACATCAAGAGTGACTTAAATGCTACTCAACTTATTCATCATCTCCACACTGAAAACCTATTTATTTAGCAACTTTGCATTGATCATGTGTTTGAATTTGTTCTTGATAGTTTGGACATCCATATCTTGAATTCTTTTTTGATGCACCTATGCTAATTGACAAGAATCATCTTGAACTTTTATTTTCACTTGTCCACAAGTTGCCAAAATTTTCTCTTGTTCTAGATCAAAATCTATCTAATCTTAATGAGTTTCCATTCCACACTCTAAAACCACATATTAGATTTATTTTCTTCTATACTAGGGAAAATATTCTCAATAATCAAGACATTAAAATCCATCTCAACCATCTCCTGAAGGTATTTTGAAATTCCCTTCCAAACCAACTCTTCTTCTCTTATATTCTTCAGTTCCTTTATAATTTATTATTTCTTAACATTTTATTTTTCATACACTTCTCTAGCTTTTCCAATGAAATCTAGAGACTCTACTTTTGAATCTATTCCACCCACTTCTCTCTTGTCTTTCCATATTAAAAATATACATATGCATATTTTATGCAAATTCTTTCTCAATAATTCCTTATGAAATAGGAATTGTAGAGGTAGTGGTTGCATCTATAGGCAAAGCAGATGTATCCACAATAGATTTGAGATAAGATGTCAATACTTAGACCTATTGTTTGAGCTAATCCTTTTGTAAGTTTCTCTTTCTCTGTTCTTTGAATCAACTTTGTTGCAGATACTTTAATGATGTCAAAATCACTCTCATTAGCTTTTCCCATATTTTTCTTTGAGGTTGGTTAGCCTACTTCAACACACATATTCCAGGATGGACCAACTGTCAGCCTTGATGTAACCTTGGTTTTATTAGGTTTTGCAAACTTATGAATCAAATTAGTAATCATGTCAAATTCGGGAGCAACTAATTGTATGACTCTCCTTTTCTTTAGTAAACTTTGTTGCAGCCATGAAGAAGTAGACACCTATGAAGAAATTGGGATATTCATAGATGATGGTTCAAATGTTATAAGAGGATTAGGAATAATTGGCATATGAACTTCATTGGGAAGTGCATCACCAATTTGTATTCTAGGAGGTGAATGGGGCTCATCATAAGGCGATGAAAAAATAAGAATAGAGGGAGAAATGGAAGGAATTAATTCCTCATCATTAGAACAACTTTGAGGATCTATGTATTATCTTTCCTCAACTCCTTGAATCGGATCCAATGACTTATATCTTTTAGCTTTGATATATTTTTCCTTATCTTTGGATCAACTTCAAATGTGTTTGTGTAATGCCCTCCCCAAGATTAAGCTAACAAAATACTACAAAGCAACTGAATAAGAGAAGTAAGTAATTAAATAGAATAACTAAAGATAAATTACTTCATTAAAAACTTGTCTAATGAACATAAATTAATAAAAATAATGATGAAGTATTGTACGCTCCAAACGAATAACTTTCTTTCCATTTTAAAATCAAACATTATTGTTCCAAATTTACACTAATTGACAACATCATTTGTATTCATCTAAACAACACACAAACATGAAACATATTATTGATATGTTAGCATTAAATCTCCATAGTAACATAATCTTTGAGAAAATCCATGTTAGTATTATGACTACCTTTATTTGTTACCATTTATTTGGGTATTCACACTTACTATCTTCAACACTCTATATTAGTCTACCACCCCCATTAAATACCCATTCTAAATATTATAACACTCATAATATCTAGATAATTAATATTATCCCTATTTATTTATTAAAGATAGCATTACCAACTTCACACTTAACATTATCGTTGGTTTATATATATATATATATATATATATATATATATATATATATATATATATATATATATATATATATATATATACTCTCTAACAAGGACACAAATCTGAAAAATAAAAGAATAAATAAAATCAACAATTTGGAACCAATATTTCTAAGCACTGTTCAATTAAGGCCCTTAAAGGATAACTAGAAACTATTTTAAAAAAAAAAACTAACTTAAGAATCCATGTAAGGGATTTTACTCATTTTTCTATCTTGTTTGAATTTGAAGAATTCCTTCAGATTTCTCTTGTCTTCATCTAACTTGATTTCACTCAATTTGTTGCTCTAGTTTTAAAGTAGGAGACGGGAATATTTTAATCATAAATTTTTTTAGGTTTACTAGGTTTTTTCTGATATATTTTACAAATCTTGGATTTCTAGAAACTCTTTAAATTTTATCATCTTACTCTTTGTCTTTCATTCTGTGTGAACAGATTTGTAAGACTATTTTATGACATATTTTTATTGTGAATAAGGATGTCAATGTTTTCTTAATAAAACATAATTGGTTATCTGAGTTAATGTAATTTTTGGATATGTTTTTCTGAGATTAATAATTGAAAAACCTATTAAATTATATATTTCCATAGTATGTTTATGATTTCTTATGATTAAATATGTGAAACAACTTTTAAACAGATTATTGTTTAGCATAGGGGCAGCAATACTGTAACCTCAACAATTGATTATTTAAGTGGGTTAGAATGAATCTTTGATATTGTTTCCTAAACTTCTTATTGATTATTTCTATATCATAAATACCCTAGAATATACATTAGAATTTACTTAAATTAAATTAAGCATAGTTGGAAAATGTATGTATTAAATATTTACATAGCAACTTCCTATACACAAAATATCTCATCAAAACTTGGTTTTTTCTAAGTTAATCTTATCCTTTGAATTCTATAATCCTACAAGATAAAATCAACTAACCTTTATCATCCCTATTCCATTCTAACAAGTATAGAGTATAACACCTTCAACCATAATTGAAATCTAAATGATAAAATATTCATAGGTTCTTGATAACTTTGCAAACCCTCACAAGACCAATATGTTTCTCTCTTGAAATCCATAAGTTGAAAGTCTCAAGGTAATCTTTCTTTTTCAACACGTGTACCTAAAATACAAATATCCACAAGGAAAAAAGATAATATTGGCCAATGGGCTTTCCACCCAACCATTGGATTGAGATTCAATCCACCCCCAAGCTAGGGTCACATAGCACTTCCACAAAATACTTTTCACATAGGATCCACAACCAAAGTGTAATGTATAACATCCACATTACTAATCATAAGGATCCCTAGACAAGTTTGTACTTTATATACTTTGCACATCACAACATCTTGCATTCATATTTCTTTGTTTTAACACACAAAAAGGGTATAAATGAAATTAAACTAAACAAGATGGAAGAATCAACCAATGCAAACCCCAACACGTTACTTGCAGCCACACAAGATATTCAACATCAAATTTCACATAGATTTTTTATAAGCAAGACCAATATGACAACAAACTCATTACAAATCAACAAAGATAGATAAGTAAAAGGTTAGACCTCACCAAGAAATTTTTCTATCCAACTTGAGGAAAACTCTATCCAAGCACTCTCTTCCATTGCTCCTCCTTCATCACAAACATGGCAAGAACTCAAAATGAAGAATAAAAACCAAACATGAACTCAAAAACAATCCAAAGAGAAAAAAAAGAGAAAAACCCCCTCCTCCACACAAATAGAAAGAATAAATGGAAGGGGAAAAGGCAACCACCTTTTCAACTTCCCAACCACCCTTTCAACTCTAATTTTCGTCACTTTTCATAAGTGGGTAATTAGAGTGGGTTTTAGACTTTTTAAAAGAGATTTTATGGAATAAAAATACCCCTACCCCACAAACCTATAACCTAGGGAACTTTTTAAATAAATAAGACCACATAAAGACTTCATAAAACATAAAATAAGTGACCATATTAATAAAGTGACTCGAGGGTGTTGGAAATAGGATGCCATTTAATTGCAAATCCTAAAACATTAATTATTTCATGTATCTCCTAGATTCTTGGAATGTGTTCAACAACACTAAGATTAGGATGAGATTAATATTTGGATGAAATAAATCATGAAATTGAAATTTGTATTTATTCCTAAATAATATGGTGAAACTCACCTTATGTCCAGTTAACTATACGGAGTAACAGTTAACACTTCTGAATGCATGTAAAGATCCTAGGAGTTAGGATTTGATGTTTGCATGCTTGAAGTTCGGTTAAGTTCAGTTCAGATCAGTTAAGTTCAGTTCAGATCAGTTCAGTTCAGTTCAGTTCAGTTCAGTTCAGTTCAGAATTAGTTTAGTTCAGTTCAGTTCAGTTCAGTTCAGTTCAGTTCAGTTCAGTTATCTTCAATTGCATGCAAGTGCATGTTGCATGCATGTTGGTTATTTTGAGTTGCATGTAGTTAGCTTCAGTTAACTTGTATTGCATGGCTAATAACATTGAGTTGTATGACAGATAACAGGGACTACCTCCAGTTAACAAGGGATGACCATTCTTGGGGAATGGTGTTGAGTAAATGTTTCAGTTAACTAGAAATCACTTAGAGCCAACTTGGGCACCTAATATGCTTTCTTGGAATTAACTCCAATGCATGATAAGATATTTTTGAAGGCTCTATTGAGTGAGACCCTCTTTTGGGCACCATCTTTGAGGAAGAGCTTTGTAATTATCACCGAAGTGAAGGATGAGTTGTAGCTTTAGTTTGGGACGCCCAAATGGGTAAAGCACATGTTCTAAGCTTTGGTCTTCACGGTAGAACTCAACTTGAAGCAATATGGCGTACCTTTTCAAGGGCTTGAGCTTGTGCATTGTAATTATCACCATTTGGAGATTACAAGGTTGCATATTGTCTATATATCTCATTCAAGTTGAATAGAGTTTGGAGATTGGTTATTGCAGTTGTGAAGAATATTGTTGAAGACTGAAGAAGCATTCTCAAGCAAGAATTGGAGCTATTTTAATTCAGAGTTTGAATAATAGAATAATTCTTGGTGGAGTTTTTTCCCGAAAGGGTTTCTCCACGGTATATCTTGTGTGATCCTTTTATTATCCTGTCTAGTTCTTCTAAATAATTCTCTCTACATTCTACAACAGTAAAATGGATTAATCAAGATAATCATCCACAAATAATTTATGTAACAAACAAAAGACTTACTTAGAACAGCAATATTGAAGTTTTACAGAGTATTAAGCTAAGAAAACACCTCATTTTTCAACAGAGGGACTAATAAAGCAACTCGCACATACACACAACCCATATCACACAAAAAAAGTTTAAATCACATGCCCATGATAAGAATAATATTTCACAAGGATACAATAAAGGAAGTAGCTATGTGACACCCTTATCAACATTGACCAATTTGTTTAACTTGTTATAGAGTCAAGGAACAATTGAGTGAATACTATCTACTATCAAAATATCACCACTGATGTCAATAGAATATTTAACTTATAACGCATACCACTATAAGTAACATTGAATATCAATTAGTGTCTTTTATCACACCCACTCACATCTATGATATGTAATCACCTAACATAATGTAATCCACTTAATATACATAATAATATTACCAATAAGTGAGCATCTTGATCATTGCATATTTACATAGACAAAGAAGGGAACTTGTCTGACTATCACAAGAATTCACAACAATTGTTAGATAGGATTAATCAAGAATATGAGCATCTTCATGGTGTAGCAACAACCATCACTCATGCTTACTATCCAACATAAAATAACATAGAATATAACATATTAACCATCAACAACTAATAGGATCAACAAGGCCACAAGGGATAGGGTATTACAGTTTGAAAGGTTGTTCCTTTTGTTCGGGTCTTCATCATCACCACCTCCCTAAACTCGGGACTAAAATTGAGACTTGAGAAATGGTGGAGGAAAAAGAACCCTCTTGAGTGTCATTCTTCTTCCTTCAAAATTTATCTTTATCCTTTGGTTTTGTAGTCGTAGCTTAAAATACCTTCTTATTTACCCATTCTTTTGTTCTCCTAATAATATGAGTTTTCCTCTCACCTAATTCTCTCATTTATAAATTTTCCCAATTAATAGGTGGCAAAGGTTGTATCTAAATCTTTTCAAAATAAACAGGATCAATCAAATCCAATCCATCATCTTCAATCTCAGCTACATCCCAAGCCATCTTATACTCTCTAATCTATTCAACCGTGAGCCTCGTCCAGTCCCTCCTTTGGACTTCAAAATCATCCTCACAATCTTCCTCGAAGTCTTCAATTTTGGAGAAATGGCAATAACCTGCACCAAGGTTTAGATTTTCCCTAACATACCCTTTGCCATCGAAGGGAAACCTAATGGCATAACAATATAACCTTAGCTTCACAATTGATCGTTCAATATTTAGAGCATCAAAAGTAGATTTACAACTATAATGATTGAGACCAATAGGAAAAGGAATGTTATTTTTCCTCTTATCTTTGCATCTCTTATTAACCACACTAATTTGCTTGCACACTTAAATCAAAACAAGCTTGTCATCTATAGATCTTAGTAACATATATGGATACCCATCGAAGCCTCCAACTCGGATGTATGTAAACCTCAGAAATTGGATGAAATAACTCCCATACAATCTAATAAGAGTTGTCACCTCTATAGATATTCTAAGTTTGGTATTTCCTTGTAGCTCTCACTATCAACATAGTAAAGGTGTCATTCACCCATAAAAAGTTTTTGGAACTTTTTTCTAGTTGTAACAACTGATATAAATCAAATATTTGAGTCGTGTTGTCATATATCCCATTGCTATTTAGCCTTGCCCAAGTTTTCATATTTGCAATGGCATAAAAGAGATAGGATGGCATGTAAAAACACTAGTTTGGGTCAAATTGAGTTAGCTAACTATGCAAGTGGTCACTAATAATACCTCCACAATGAATAAAATGATTACCCACAAAAATGATGGTGATAAATAGATACATTCATGTTTCAAAATTGTATGAAGTTTTATTACCCATCAACCTGTTAAAGAGGACAACCATGCTGGAAACATCATCAACAAAAAGAGACCTATGCATCACCATTGGCAACTGCGATTTTCCTCCTTTAGGGACTATCAACCAATTTCTAGTTATAGTATTGAAGCACTGATTTTTATTCTTAGAGAATTATTTTTTGAAATATTCCTTATTTATGTCCATGAATTGGTCTATGAGAGGCAACCTGAAAATGATTCTAAGAGAAATGGCATCAAGCTTCACCACCAATTTATTATCCACAGTATGAATTTCTTGTGTTTCTGAGTTGTACACTTTTATGTACTCCAAGACAAGATCAGGACATTGAACTGCTACCAGATAACCTACATCGTGAGCTAATCCACTTTCAAACATCTTTTGTGTCAACTGAGATCTCTTTCCTTCTTTCACAGCTTTCTGAAAGTCCTAAGTACTAATATGTCCCAATTTTGTGTCTGAAATATTGGAAGCATGCTCTCTAATAGTGAGATGAATTCATAACCTTGATATTTATATTTCATCTTTCTAGAAGATTTTTCAATCACCCATGAATAGCTAGAATTTAGGAAGAGGCTTGTTTAACACTATTACAAAAACTTGCGCTTGTCAATTAGCTTTATTCCGATTTCAGCGTTATGCATACATGTTGACCAGTGCATTTAAAACAATAACATATGATATAAATTCTTCTATCATTACGTTTTAATGGTGTCCATACCCTATTCTAAATCTCCCATTTGAGGCAAGCAAAAGGATAATTAGCAAAGGTCGTGGATTTTGGCTTCATGCCTATCAATTTGTTTTCTTGAAAAAATTTAGTCTTTTCAACAATTCCATGTTTTTTACTTATCCTACAACCATATCATTTTAGATGAATAAAATCTTTAATTTAATAGTTTATATAATTCGATCGTAAAACATTGAAACTTTAATATCTCAAAAATAGGGCGGTCGTTTGATGCAAAAACTAGTCACATTCATGGTGACATCATTAGGATCATCTCCATAAAACGGATTTATGTGAAATTTCACAATTTTTGAAATTTAATTGTTTTCACAATTTTCGCCAATACCCATAGTTAATTTCAAGTACAAATGGAACTGGATATGGAGTTTGACATCAGTAAGCTTTTTCAATCAAATAAGATTGTGATATTCTGAGAAAGATTTTATAAACTAGCGAGACGCAACTCAATAATTTATGAAAAAGCTTTTGGATGACAACTTAACAATGTACATATCAACCTAATAATAAGTTTGATGCAAAAGTTTTAAAACTGTGATAGTTGAAAATGAAGGTAACATGATCATAGAAAAATTGCATGATTTCTTATGGTTAGTTTTGACAATAAAGTTCTTGATGGCAGAAATATTTTTTTTTATATTTATGTTCAAGAAAATAAATGAAGAACTTTGATCCTTTGTCCCCATCTTTGCTCCAATGAAGACAAGCACATATTTGGTCTCTTTTGTTTTTATAAGTTTCAAATTTCCTTAAGAGATCTTCAGAATGTGCTACTAATTGACTAGTTTTATAATACTTGTTGTTTAGTATTATTGCAATAAGTTTTATTTTTACTTGTTTAATTAATTATTAATAAATTATTTTTGAATAAATAAAAAATGATAAATTTTTTTCTCTTACAAAGAAAAAAAATCATTTTCCTAAAGTCAACATGGAAAATATTTTTTATAATTTTTTATTCTCAAATGCATCTTAATATTTACTTTTCTACAATTCTATTGGTTGAAATATTTGAAATCTTATTGCAAAGTGAAAAAAATAAAATTATTCTAATGCCTAGGATCCAAATCATAAAGACTGATAGTCATATGCACACTGAAATAATATTTACAATTTATCATGTCATCATTTAAATTCATATTTTAACTATTTTTATTTAGTTTTAAATAATATAAGATTTTTTTTATTTCTTACAAACATAATATAATACTTATCAATTAATTTATTCTTTATCATATTATAATACAAATTTTAAAAAAATATTTATATATTTATAATTATTATTTTTATTTCTAATATTTAATTTTCTTTGAATAATATTACATACTTACAATATATTATTTAAAATTGATTGCGAATTATTAAGATTTTTAATATTTTCATAATCTAATATTACAATTCTAACTTTAAATTTTAAATTTTTATTTTAACCTCATATTTTTATTTTTATTCTAACTTTATAATAGTATAATATTTTAATTTATTTGAAATATAATTTAATTCTTATTGATTAAAATTTATTCGTTATAATATCATCATAATGTCTTTACATTAGAAAAAATACTAATTTATTTTTTAATAGTAAAATTTAGAAAAAGAATTACTCCTGAAGAACAAAAAATAATCATATAGAAACCATACTTTACAAATAAGATATGCACACTTAAAAAATATAATTATTAAAAATATTATAATAATTATGATAATTATTGAAAATATCACTCAATGAGTTTGTTCCAAAATTCCTTCCTATGGTGTACTCTCTCCCACTCAGGCTACCAATGATAAGGAATATGGCTCACCCTTGGTGAAGGAGGGATTTCCCCCTTCTATGGGAACATGATTATGCAAGACAGGGACCACGATTACCTATCGTGATGTCTCTCATGTCTCAACTGGCATTAGGGTTTCATTCCCTAAATAGTCCATTTCTACCAATCAATCCTTGTAATAGGTGGATGGTGGTTCACTAAATTTTGCAGAGGTCATAAAGCATGGAGATTATATCAATAAGGAGTGCATGCCTTCATTCAATCCAAACAACTCTCCTATAGCCCCTTCTCCTCCCCGCACTTCTCTCAACATTTCAGCCCCTTTCTCTATCTATCATTCTACATTAGTTCCAAAAATTAGTCTAGACTGCTACATTGGTGTTAGAGAGGAATACCTTCAGAATCATGTACTCATTTGCAGATTTATGAAGACCTGGCCAAATTTTCCCAATCTCCACTCTTGGATTAGCGAAAACTGAAAAGAGTTCATGGAAGAGGATATCAACATCTACCTATGTGCCAAGGGTTTTTTATCCTTGAATTTGAGTCTCAAAGAGAAAGAGTTGGTTCTCAATGTTGGTCCTTGGTTATATTGTAGAGACTTCTTATGCATTAAACCTTGGTTCCATACCTTCGATCCAGGAATGGAGACCTCCACTACATTTTTTGGGTACATCTTCCTTATCTCCCCTTGCAATTTTGGAAAATTGAATGTTTGAAAGCCATTGGAAATGGTTTGGGAAAATATCATAACATATCAAAGGAAAATTCAATCAATTATGAATGTTCCACTTGTGCTCGTTTATGTGTCGAAATAGATTTATCCAAAGGTCTCCCTAAAGAGATTTCTCTAAAGGTGGGCAATAGATATTGGAAACAACTTGTGGATTATGAGAAAATTACGTTCAAATGTGGGAAAATTTTTTCAGCTGATCACCTTACCTCTCAATGTAGAAAGAAGTAGTTTCATGAGCAGGCTAAAACTTCAAACAATCAACCCACATGGTGGATTGGAGTAGAATCACACCACTATGTTATTTTGCCTAGTGTGAAATTAGATTTGGGTGCCTATCAAGCACTTCATGATGTTAAGTCTCACACCCCTGCCCTCCTGCTCCACAAAATTCACATTCTAGGACAAAGCAAGAAAACATTTCAGATGCTAGTACTACAAAGGTTGGCATGTTTTTATCGAAGAATCCAGCAATGCAACTAAATAAACATGAGAACTTTGTTGTTTTCTTTATATCTTCAGGTAGTGAAGGAGATATGAAATTGAAAGGGAGTTTTTTCTCTAAGATAAGAGTAGGAATGGAAAAAGTGAAGCAGAAGAAATCTGCTCCTTTTGGACCAAAGTTACATATGACATTAAGATCTTCAAAGAAAAAGATGTAATAATTTTTTAAACTCACCTTGAAAAGGCATGCTCAAAAGATATGTAAAACTGATTTTTTAATGAATACAAGAGTGCTAGCCTCTCTAGTAGCAATTTTCCTAAAAAAAAAATTATGATAATTATTAATTGATTTGATTTTTAAAATTTTACATTATAATTTTTTTAATTTCTTAGAAACATAATAATACTTACCAATTTATTTATTATTTATAATATTATAATACAAGTATTTAAAAAGTTATTAATATTTATAATTAACTTTTGATTTTTTAATGTTTATTAATTTAGTTTTTACATAATACTTATATATTCACATGATAATAATTTTTTTTTTTTAAATATTAGAATCTTTCTCATTTTATTACAAATTAACTCATTATTATATGATAATATTAATAACTTCATATTTCTAATTTTACTACATTTTTATTAGTCAATAGGCTACATATAGTGTGAGATTTGAATCTGAAACAAGTCTCGCCTATAAACCATTTTTGAGTAGTCACTTTCAATTATTGTTTAATGGTAAATCAGCTGTCAATTTGATGGCAACTTTTTTTATTTTATTTACATTGCTTTATGTTTTAAATCTGTATGCAAATATTTCATATTTAGATAATACTTAATTTCTTAATCTATATTTGTTTAAATTTATTTCATTCTAATATTTAACATGTATTATTAATTGTTTAATCCAGCCACATGCAACTAGAATTTGCATGCACAAAAACGTACTCTTAACATATTAACATACATATAATTCTATTTCGAGGTAATCAACCTCCTTTAGGTACAAGTGATAGTTAATATTCTTCACATAATTTTATTGATTTATTATTATCTTATTTTTAATTCTAATATTTAAACAAGTAACTAAATTGTTAATAAAAGATTAAAAAATTAAATAAAAGCTTGTTTTCTTTTTGACTTTGCATTTGGTAGGATTTGATGTGTTAAAAAGATTTCTAACATAATAATTACATTGAAAAATTGTAGAATTTAAGCATCATGTAATGAGATCGTATTTATAAAATAATAATGTAGAATCCATTTTTATTTTTTTAAAATCTAAAACTAAGATATATTTAAAATATCTAGGGGAGAGGGGCCATTAGTCATAATTATTTAAAATACAACTTATACCAAACAAAAAAGGACCAATAGTTGAACACAAACTATTTGAAAAAATATATTTATTTCACTTATTCGTGAATGTATTTATGATTTTGTTTACTTGAGGATTATAATGAACAACTATTAATCCCATAATATCACATATTTGGTAATATTTTGATTAATATGTGAAATGAATATAGACAAGATATAATATTAATTCATTCTAGTACTAATATAAATAATTACAATTGATTACACGGCTATTAGACAACCCCTCTCCCCTATATGAATTACTTCTGACCGTGTTTCAGATCTCATCCCGATGTTGTGGATCACCATTTTTCCCAGCTTTCTTTTTCTAACTTGTGTTTACATTGGCTGTAGGTTAGCGGTATTGTGTTTCATGTCTGATTATATCTCTTCATCTGGTTTTGCACGCTCCTTCGGTCTTTTTGTGCCTTCGTACCAAATGGCTACTGGATTTTTATTCTTGTTTCTGTGGATGTGCGGCTGCAACTCCTTATTTTCTCCAATTTCTTTTATATGTATATTGGTATGATGCAGTTTTCTTTCATCTGAAATGGGCCTTATGTTTATGGGTTTTTGGTTGCAAACCTTGCGGGCTGGAATTTTGGTCGGTTTCTCTTCAAGTATGCCACCATGGAGGATTTCGTTACCTCTCTGCCTGTGGGAATGGAGGGATTTCTTTCCGTATGATGGTGAGGAACTTAAGTGGGTGTTTGTCATTCCCCCTGCAAATGTGGAAACAGCCATTCACACGGTTGTTGGAAGAACCTGGTTGGATATGCATCGCCATGATTTATTCTTTCAAACTCCATGGACTGTGAGATGGTAAGAATGTTGGCTAATATTTACATTCAGTCTTTCATCTTCTTCATGGCTCTAAGAAAATTCATCATCAATAAATTCATTTCCAACAATTCATTATACAAATTTATTTTGTGGAAATTCACCATCTAAATTGTCGGCGGTGAATTTTCCTCAAGATGAATTTGTCGTGACAACGACTTGTTGATGATGAATTGTTGGAGGTGAATTTGTTGATGGTGAATTGTTGACAATGAATTTGAATGAACTCAGAAACTGCTGCTACCCTTCTAAATGGAATTGGTAGGAATGCTTACTCAAATGAAATCGAAATTGTGACTCACTCTTAACTCTTTGAGATGCCGTGAACCCTGCCTGAAATTGGCTGAGGTGCTCCTACAACTATAGAAAAAAAAGGGGGACCAAATGGAGTAAAAAGAATCAATTTGGTGTGCCCCACACAAGACCCCACCACCTTGAGGCAAATATGGGTGGCGGACTAGGGCGGTGGGGTCCGCCTCAGGTGGGAGGAAATAGATATCACTTGTATCTATAAAATAAAATCTATATTATAGTTAATTTATTTTAAAATTATTTCATAATTATTTTATTTTTAAAAGTTGCTTTTATTTCTTTGTGAGTTATTTTTAATATAAATATTTCAAATATATGTCTAAGATATCTTAAATTATTTTATTTATTTAAGAGTTTTTTCTGTTTATAATCTATTTTAAAACAATTTAATTTACTTTAAAATATTTTATTTTATTTTAAAACTAGTGAAAAAATTCATTTATTTTATTTTCTATGACTCAAAATCAATCAATCAAATTACATAGGTTCTTGAAAAAAATCATTTGTTCATAAACATTTAACAAATATTTATTCTGATAAATAAACTCAATTTCAACTATGTCATTCATAGTTGCAATTAGTATGATCAAACTTGGGATCAAGATCAACTCTAACAACTATAATATTCATAAACCTGGTAAAATCATGATACATTCAACTTACAATAATTTGTTGATCTCAAACTATCATGTAGCCTACTTTTAAATTGTTGTCATGACTCATCTATCAATTACACAACAAATACTTGTATTATAATCCTACAAAAAAATAAGTCCTCACCACTTTGTGACTACAATGCATATGACTTGCAAGAATATATTATTTCAAACTATTATCTAGCTTGCCCCTAAATTGATATTCCATAAATAATTTATCAACTACCCAACAAATGTAATTATTACAATGCTAAATAGACAAATCATCGTATTATTTGAAACATAAAAACTCGTACATTTCACAAAAACGAAACCAAATATGAAATAGAAAATCTATTGTTCTAAAAATTTATGGACTGCTGCATCTATTTTTAAAAACATAATAAATAAATAAATAATTTAATAAATTATCAGCAAAAAAGTAGCCTATAGAGTTTTGCCTCATAACAATGCCATGGACAATCAAACCCAGATATCAGGCAAATTAGCCTACTTTTTACTAGGTACCAAGTAGCCCTTTCCACCTGGCATAACCTATAATTATAAAGAATAGTGCAACAAATCCTGACAGAATAGATCCCCAAAAAGTGAAAAATATCCCTTGAACATCATAGATAGGACAATGAATATTCATCCCAAATATTCCTGCTAACACGGTAGGCATGACTATCACAAAGCTAGCTATTGTCAGAGTAAGCTGGAACTGAATAAGTTCATTACGATGGTTATCCAGCTGAATATTCACATAATCTTCTGTGTCATCAATGTATTCACGGACCTGGAAGACATAAAGAACAAACAGTCTTAATATAAAGATCGAAACATATAATAAGAAAATTATGGAATTCCTGAACCTAAAACTTAGAAAAAGAGCAAAAAAAACATGAAATCAGCCTAAAAAATAAATATAAAAATAAAAACCTACTCCCTATATGGAAAACCTTCTTCCATCTGCAAAAGATGAGGTCAAGCAAGAGAGCAAATTTTGAATGAGGCTTTAGTGGGAATGGCCCGGATGGAGCAGAGGCCAACAATGAGGACAAAGACAATGATGGGGATGTTGTTGATGATTCAAACGGTGATCTTCAGGACAATTGGAATTTCCCTCTAGATGACAAGGAATGAGAAAAAACTAATAGACATCTAGCTGGAGACACAGCAGAGATCCACCGATGCTATAGCCCATAAGGTGAGGATACCAGGTTTGCCGGTTCCATTAGTTGTGAAGGTGTTTGATGGCTGCAGCTTGTCTGGTTTGCATAAGGGGCTACATTGGCTTTTTTTAACTCCCTCCAAGCCCTTCGACTGTTGGAGCTCCAGTTGTTGGCATTCACTTGCAGAATTTGGAGGCTGGGTCTATTCCTGCCTGTCATGTGAATGCTGGTTCTTTTGCCCCCGCATCTCCTACTTCGGCCCATGCACGTCTCAACACTGCGAATGTTTCTGTTGTGCTTGGTGATTTTGTTGCCACTGCTCCTATCGCTGGGGTTCATCGGCCGGGTATGTGGGATTCTACTACTCTAGTTGTTGAATACCCCCCTTGTGAGGTCAGATCACATGTTCCCGAAGCAAGGGAGTCTGAAAATGATGTGCTAGAAGCACCTGCTATGACTTTGGCTCCAGGGCAGGGTGCTGGTGTCTCTACTGCTTTGTTTGGGAACTGCATTGGATGGTCAGGATGTGATGGTAGCTTTATCTAATCCTGTCTGCAAGACCCTTTCTGAGGAAGTACTAAAGGAGGGTTGTAGGAGGAAGGATTTTGAGGCTTGTAGGGATTTAGATTTCTTCCCTACAGCTGAGTTGCAGAGGTCACCTCCCACATTTGTTGATCAAGGGAAAACGGTGTCACAGGAATGGACTTCATGTGGCCCTTTGGGTCCTTCTGGTGCAAGTGGAACTTTTAAAAAAGGGAGTTCAGCCCAGAAGGCTTTTTACATGAAAGATAAGATGGTTGAGGCTGTCCAATGCTCCTTGGAGCATTTTAGTTTCAAATCATCATGATTCAGTTGTTCTCCCTTGGTCCTTGGGTTGCTAACTCTGTTTATTACGCTTTCAACATCTTTGTTATTTGCTTGCTGATGTAATGCAGCCTTATTGTTGCTAGTGCCATGTTGCAATTTGTTGTTTTGCTGGGCTTCATCATTTTTATCTTTCCCATTTTGTAAAAGGGTTTGGACCTTTTCAAAAACACATCTTTACCAGTAATAAAATAAATGAATTGCTTCAAATGATTCTCCAGTGTGCATACAAATATATATAAGATTGTTTAAGGCATGAAAAATGCAGAGTAGGGAAGGTACAGAATTATTCCTTCTTTCCATTAATTCAATATACATCTAGTTTTTGGTGAAGAGCTGTTTTGATCCAAAACAATTTATTAGCAGACACATCAGTGAAATCATGAAACGACATATGGACAACAAATCTTGTTTACTCTCTGTGGGTTTTTTTTTCCAATAAAGGACACTTTGGATGCAGAGGGATAGGAGAAATGAGAAAATTTCTAAGAGACATACAAGATACCTCACTGATTTCCATTGTAAGATCATTTCTAGCTCTATTGCATTCCAGGTTCCTGTTCAGCTAGATCTTGATGAAGATTATCTGCCTGTTTTTCAGATTTCTAATAAGAAAAATGCATACACTCCAGACAGAACAGGACAGTCCAAAGTGTACAAAAGACATAGTAAATTATAAGGCACAACACTCTCTTAAGGTTTTGCAAATGGGGTTGCAAGCTAAGTGTGCTTAACCTTGGGGAAAACTCCATGGTTAAGCGTGTTTGAGTTGGAGTAGTACGTGGATAGGTGACCTCCCGGGAAGGCCCAATGCTTCACCTCTGTGAGCATCACCTAGATGCAATGAGTGCTATGTGGACCATTCATTATCATGAGAGATGGGTTCTTGTGAACCACTACTCATGAAACATGGGTCAATGAGTTTGACTCAAAAAACTACACAATTGAATCCTAATAGCAATATCATAATTTGACACACTGTGGAAAAATACCTCCTACTTATCAATTGATGAGCTAAAGGGGCTCTATAATGAATGGTTTATAAGGCACAACACTTGTTGAAGGTTTTGCAAATGGGATTGCAAGCTAAGTGTGCTTAACCTTGGGGAAAACTCCATGGTTAAGTGCGCTTGAGTTGTAGTACTGGGATAGGTCACCTCCCGGGAAGGCCCAAAGCATCATGGTTTATAAGGTACAACACTTGCTGAAGGTTTTGCAAATGGGGTTGCAAGCTAAGTGTGTTTAACCTTGGGGAAAACTCCATGGTTAAGCGTGCTTGAGTTGTAGTATTAGGATGGGTGACCTCTCGGGAAGGCCCAATGCTTCACCTCTGTGAGCATCACCTAGATGCAATGAGTGCTAAGTGGACCATTCATTATCATGAGAGATGGCTTCTTGTGAACCACTACTCATGAAACATGGGTCAATGAGTTTGACTCGAAAAACTACACAGTTGAATCCTAATTGCAATATCATAATGAGTAAATGATGTTATCATCCAAATCAATGGGAGGCTGATCCAAATGAAGACTTGTAAATTGATTCAAATGGGTGGCCTATCAAGTAACAACCTCTTGTTCATCTCTGAATAACACAATTACTCACCTATGGAGCAGCCAGTACCCATATACGGCCTGCAGCAAATGATGAAATCCATTTAAAAGAACCTACTTACCTTTTAAATTGTGTTCAAAGTTAATCATTTGCTGGCAAGTTTTTGGATTTCAAAGACACTAGAAATGTTGATTGATAACTCGCTAGCAGATTATCTGTTTTATTAGTATCTCAATATATCAACAAAATATTAGTGACCTTTCCTTATAACACTTTCCTCTTTCATATGCAATCTAAATTCATTAAATTCAAATCCTAAGCTGCAGGAAATAAAGTCCAGGGAATGAAACCGGCATTTCCTATTGTCAAGTAAAGTAAAAGTTTGATGCTTCCAAATTTTAACATAAAGGAGGGGTAAATTTTTTATTAAAACAAGAAGTACAAAGCAAGGGCATTACATAGCCCTATCAAGCTCCACCAAGTGATCCAACTGTTGAGACAAATCTGGGGGTAACTAACCCTAGACCACCAAATTCCAATCATGAATATGATCAGAAGCCCATTTAGCCAAACAATTAGCAACACCATTCCATTCTCTAGGAATATGAGTGAAAGTAACAAACTCGAAAGAAGCACAGAGGTTGAGAATCTGATCAACAATCAAAGCCAAATACCAGCTAACATCATCTAAATATCGCATATTCAGCAAGTTCACCACAACCTGGGAATAAGACTCACATATGATCCTTCGCCACCCCAATTGACTTCCACACTCCACAACCGCTGAAATGCCCTAAGCCTCCATAAAATTATTAGTATGAACACCCTTATAAACAGAGAAGATAAACTGAACATCTCCAAAGCTATACCGACCAACACCACCAATTCTAGCATGACCAGGGTTTCCATGAGAAAAGCCATCCATGTTGATTTTTAAGACTCCCTGAGGTGGACGAGACCATCTCCCCTCCCTATTCACCTTTGTGGTAGGATTTCTACATCTGTTGCGCATGAGCTGTCGTTGCTGAGGAGGAAGATGAAGACAATTACAACAACCAACATCACAAGGATCCACTGATGCTATTAGATCACACTTAACCGCAACTATTTCTCCCAAAGAATGCAGAATTTTCCACCACAAGTGAGGGGCCACCAACAACACATCCTGAAAAATCTGACGATTCCTCTCCAACCAAAGGTTCCAGATAATAAAGGATGGGCCAAGAGCCCAAGCAACTTGAAGAAAGGAAGTAGAAACAGGTGCCCTACACCACCAATCCACAAACTCAGCCAAAGAGGAAACATGCCAACAGGGTGTATTCCACACCCTCCATCAAAAATGCCAAATCTCTCTAGCATAGGAACATTGGAAGAAGAGATGAGAGACACTCTCCTCACAGTTACAACACAAAACACACATTGAAGGGCCTTGGAAACCACGCTTACATAAATTATCCCAAGTAAGACACTAGTTTTGAGCTACTAACCACATAAGGAAATTGCACTTGAGCCACGACAACTTGTGTCAAACTTGCTTCCACCAAGGGACTTCAATATCCCCAAACAACTGCCTACCAAGCTACTTATAACCAGCAGACACAGAGTACTTCCTGGACAAATCAGAACCATCCCAAGCCAAGACATCAAGTCCCCTCAAAGAATTACATGCACAGGAAGCCAAGAGCTGAGTTAGCTCATGCCTATCCTCCTCAAACCCCCAAGTGGCCACTCAGAAGGATGCTTCCAACAAAAGCTTACAGCTGATCCACAATGCTATGCAACCTTATAATGCTCAACGGTATCCCAACTAGCTGCAGGAGAAACATCAAAAAGAGACTAGAGGTAAGGAAAAGTAGAGAGAATAGGTGGGTGACCATCCCAAGAATCTAACCAAAAAATAGCCTATGACCCCGAATGACAAATCCAAAAAAGTGCACGCTTAATCAAATGTACCCCCACTTTCAAAGTATGCCAAATCATAGAACCACTCCCCTCCAAAGGATAGCGAGGAACCTTAAAAGAAGCAACACCCCTAAGATATTTATGGTTGAGAATACGGCCCATAACTGGTGCTAATTGGTACACCAACACCTAGGAAGCTTAGCAGCAAGAACTTGCCTGTTCAAAATAGCAGAGCGTAAACCAAGACCACCCTCCTACTTTGGTCTACACATAGATTCCCACTTAACAAGGCTCCACTTAGTAGACAACAAGTTACCCCTCCAAAGAAATTGACATGAGAGAGCATCAAATTCCCTAAGGAAATACATAGGGGCCACTTGAACAAAGCATCTATAGATAGGAAGAGCCTGGATAACTGACTTGAGAAGAGTCACTCTAGCAACTGTAGACAACCACTAATGAGTCCAATGAGTTACCTTCCACCTCAGCTTATCAAGCAACATCTACCAGGAGGACCTAGGCTAACGACCAATAGCAAGAGGAATACCCAAATAGACAAAGGGAAGAGACCCTATTTGAAACCGCAAAATAGCTGTAATCCGCCGCTAGATAGCCTGAGGAGTATTAAAAATAAAATAGAAGACTTTTGCTCATTGACTTTCTGACTTGAAGTAGCAAGGTAAATATCCAAAGCTTTCCTAAAGGATTCAGCTTTCCGAATACGAACCAACCCCATAAGAGAAGTGTCATCCACAAACTGGAGATGAGAAAGCGTTGGCAGACCCAAACCCCACTGCAACCATGAATCAAGCCTTGAGAAACCCAAAATTTAAGAAACCGACCCAACCCCTCCGCCATAATAATAAACAGATAAGGAGAGAGCGGATCCCCCTAACGAAGGCCCCTAGTAGCACCAAAAAGCTCTAAAGGTCCACCATTCACAATAACCGAAAATGAGGAAGTCACACAACTCATAGGCCAACTCATCCAATCAGAAGAAAAACCAAAAGCTAATAGAATCTTCTGAAGAAAGCTCCATTTAACTCTATCATAAACTTTGGCCATATCCAACTTGATGAATATAAACCTATCCTTAGACGTTGCCATGGAATGAATGACCTCAGAGGCTACCACCACCCCATCCAGAATTTGACAACCCGCCACAAAGCCTCCTTGCTCCTCAGAAATGACAATAGGAAGACAAGGTTTAAGCCTCTCAGCAATCAATTTTGTAATAATCTTATACACCACATTACAGAGCGCAATAGGTCTAAAGAATTCAAGCCTATTAGCACCTTCCTTTTTAGGAATGATAACCAGAAAAGTAGCATTCAGGGTTCGAAGCATCTGCTTACTATGAAGAGACTCCTGAACAACAACCTCCAACAAATCCAGCTTCACAATATCCCAAAACTCCTAGAAAATTTTAACCGGGAAACCACCAGGGCCAGGAGTTTTCCTCTTATTCATCCCAAACACAACCTCCTCCACTTCAAATAGAGTAATCAGACAAGTAAGAGAAGCATTCAAATCATTAGAGATCAAAGAAGGAATGCAAGCAAGGACCATATTCTCATCAACCTTAGTAGGAGGTGAATCCTCAGTAAACAAAGCAGAGTAAAACTAACAAGCCTCTCTAGACAAATCCCATTGCGAAGAAGTCGAAAGAGCCTCAAAATTAACAAGAGAAGAGATATAACACTTATTCCAACAAGCTTGCACAGAATGATGGAAGAAAGCAGTATTCCTATCACCCTCTTGAAGCCAGTCAATCCTAGCCTTTTGTTTCCAGAAAATCTCCTCACGAAGCTCGCACTCCAATTTTAGAGCCTGGGACGCAGCATGTCCAAGAGCCTCCGAAAATCCCAAATCTTGAATTTGGTGAGTAATAATAGCAAGATGATCTTGCACTTCTTTTTTCTTGGCCCGAAGATTGCCAAAACATGACCTATTCCATCGCTTAAGATGATACTTGATATATTGCAGCTTCTTAACAAGAGAATGCATAGTTGTACCATATGCAGCGGCCCCATCCCACCACCACTGAGCAACAAGATCATACAAGGACAGATCTCAAAGCCACATAAGCTAAAATTTGAAAGGAGGATTCTTTGGAGTAGGAAAAGAAGAAGCAAAAAACTTAATTGGCCAATGATCACCACACCAGTCAAGAATCTCAGAGCAAGTGACCATGCTATCGCCCACCCAAAAACTAGAAACAAGAAATGTATACAACTGCTCAAATATTGCTTCTAGCCCACTCCGTCTATTATTCCAAGTGAATATTCCATTAGAGGGTTTAACATCAACAAGAGCAAGAGAATCCACATTTGCCCGAAAAAGATCTGAAGTAGGACCAAGCCTAGGCAACCCCCCTCTTTTCTCCTCCAAACACAACACAGAATTGAAATCACCAGCTAAGATCCAAAGAAGATAAGGTGCACAAGACCTAACATACCTAATATGGGCCCAAAGCTGGATTTTACCACAGATGTTAATTGGAGCATAAACATTACTAACCAAAATAATCTCACCAGATTCCAAAACCGAAGCCACCACAGAAATAGAGGAATGGCTAGAAATTCACCAACGAGGAACACCCTTATGTGGATTCCAGAAAAGAGCCAAACCTCCAGAGTTTCCCCAAGAACCAATACACTAACACTAACCAAAAAACCAAATACGAGGAGCATACTGAAGCATGAAGTCCACCCGAAGCTTAATCTCCTGAACACAAAAGATATCTAGAGAATGAACCATAATCAAATCTTGAATAGATTTTTGACGGGGGTTGCTATTCAACCCCCTTGCATTTCATGAAAGAATAATTGTGAGGAAGGTTGAGAGAAATGGGAATCAATGGTCTTAACAGACCCAGATTCCACTAGCAAATCCCCAGTAGATTTAATCTTGTCCACATCCTTTTTACGACCAGCTTTGGAGGAATTTTAAAAATGACCCTTCTTAAGAGGGTGTTGCAGCACCCCCAGAATAGGAGATGATCCTCGTCCTTTACCTAAAGAAAACATCTCCTTAGCTAAATCCGCTAATACAATATCATCTTGCAAACCTGCAGAAGCATCAGGAAGCCCAGAATTCCCCTACTCCAAAGCCGGAGAATTATCCTTAACAACAATTGCCTGCTCTAGCCCTGTATCCATACCAGTGGCCCCAAAAGAAAAATCAACAGGAATCCCCTCCTCCAAGGCCTAATTATCCAAGACCTCAAAACAATTGAATCCCTGATCACTCTATCTATCCTTATAGGCCCGCTTCTGACCCCTCCCTTTAGCCCTCGGCTTAATAGCTCTATTACCAGGTCCTTTAGTTTAGCCCCCCGAACCCACCAAAATACGTGTGGGTTCGGGTTCAGGTTCGGTTCAGCCCTGGGTTCGCCTGGGTTCTTCGTTTTCAACCCAGGTTCTCTATGGGTCCTTTTGTGAAGGACCCACAGAGAACCCGGGTTGAAAATGAAGAATCCTGGCCGAACTCGGGGAGAACCCAGAAGAACCCGGGATGACCCACGCCGTCCAGCCTTAAAAAAGGCAAAAAATCAACTTAAAAACAAAAAATAAAAGCCTAAAAAGTGCCCAGATTGCCTTATATTGACTTGGCTAACCAAATAAGGCTCATTTTGCAAACTCAAAAGAGCAAAAACACCATTTTTTTGCCTCCAAGCTAAAATAGTTGATTTTTGCAGGTTTTCTCTTTTTTTTCAAAGGTGAGATTGTAAGAGCTACGAAGGAGTTCAGCTGATAGAAACAAGAGAGGAATAGGTGCACTAAGAAGATCAAGCAATCAAAGGTGAGTGAATCTATCCTCTTTTTTTTAGTTTTCAATAATTTTTTTGAAGATTTTTCAAGTTTTTTTTTTTTTTCTAGTAAGGTTTGAAATTTTTTAAGAACATTTTATGCAAAATAAGGGGTTATAATGCCCATTTTTTCTAAAAAAATTACTTGTTTTTTATTTATTTTAGGTTCATATCTTCATACAAAATGGCCGATAGTTCTACTTCAGTTGGAATGGGTGCAGAGAGTCAATTTAAATATGATCCAAGCTCACCTCTTTGGCGACATACGACAATGATTCAACAACTTCCCGGTGGTGGGGGTTATGTTTGGCGTTGCAGCCAATGTGGAACTACATATAGGAGCTCGTACTTTCGAGTGAAAGCCCATTTATGTGCTATTGGTAATCAAGGAATAAAACCTTGCCTTGGGCCAAATAAAAAAGGGTTGACAAAGGATCAAATAATGGGTTATATTAAAGAAAAAGAGGATGCTGACAAGGCATTCAAATCACCAAAGGCTACAAACCATCCTCTTATGAAGAAAGGTAAAAATAAAAGTAAAAGCTCGGAAAGACTTAGTGGCTTATCAAAACCGGTTGGCCCACATCCTTTCATGGAAATGGCACAATCTTCTGAAGGAGAAAATATGTCAGTGACACGAAAAAGAGGCCCATTGGATAGAGCCTTCAAAAATGAAGCAAGGGAGTTGGAAGATGAGAGCATTGCATGTTGTATTTATGGCAATGGGTTTCCTTTCAACCTTGTTAGATCACCTTATTGGCGGGAAATGGTGAAAGCCATTTCTAAGACAACTCCTGATTATGTTAGTCCTGGGTATGAAAAGGTGTGGACCACCTTATTGGCAAAGGAGAAATCTTCAGTAGAGGTAACATTGAGAGTAATCAAGGATACATGGGTCGAAATAGGTGTGTCCATCATTTCTGATGGATGGAAGGATTGCAAAAATAGACCATTGATCAATGTTATAGCAGTGTCCCCTAAAGGGGTGATGTTTTTTAAGGCAGTTGATTGTGAAAGGCAAATAAAAGATGCAAGTTTTATTGCCAATATCCTCATAGAATCCATTGAAATGGTGGGGCCTGAAAATGTTGTCCAAGTCATAATAGATAATTCTAAAAATTGTAGGGCAGTTGGAGCTATAGTGGAGGCTAGATATGGTCACATTTTTTGGACACCATGTGTAGTCCACTCACTCAATTTGATAATGCAAAAGATTGGTACACAAATTGAGTGGGTCAAGCAAATCTACGCAGAGGGTAAGGAGATCCAAATGTTTGTGACTAATCATCATATGTCACAAGCCATCTTCAGGACCTTCTCCAAGTTGGAGTTGCTTAAGGTAATTTAAATCTGATTTTTTAATATAATTTTTTATTTTTTTATTTTAATTTTTCATTGCTGATTTGTGACATGCATTTTCTTACAATGTTAGGTTGCTGAAACTCGATTTGCATCTCACACAATTGTCTTAAGACGACTTCTGAAGGTGCGATAGGCCTTGGGTTCTATGGTCATCAACAGTTTGTGGAGTGTATGGAGGCAATCAAGCACAGAAAGAGCCCAAAAAGTGAAAGCAATGATCTTAGATGATGAGTGGTGGGCTCGTGTGGAATATGTTTTAAATTTCACCGAGCCTATTATGAGCATGATTAGGTATGCTGATACTGATCGCCCATGTTTGGGTGAAATTTATGATGGCATGGATTCCATGGTGGAGAAAATAAGAGCAATAATAGATGCCAAGGAACATGACCCAACGGAAACATTTTTCAAAACTGTGCAAACTATTATTGTTGACCGTTGGAACAAGATGACCACCCCTTTACATCTCTTAGCATTTGCTTTGTCACCAAAGTATTATAGCAAAGAGATACTTTCATTGCCGAGGAGGGTGGCACCATATAGGGATTTAGAGGTTGCTGCTGGCTATAAGGCTGCATTTAGAAAGATATTTGTAGATGAAGAAATCCAAAGCATTGTCATGGGCGAGTTTAGCCAATTCATATCTGCAAAAAATCATGATGTTTCTACTCATCTAGACAAATATAGGAAAAATGCTGATGATTGGTGGTATCTACATGGTCAAGGCTCCATTTACTTGCAACCTCTTGCAATTAAAATACTCTCCCAAGTATGTATCTTTTTATTTATTTATTTTTTCGTTTTTCATTCAATGCTATTATGCTATATATTATGATTATTATCGGCAAGTAAAATTAAATACTAATAGTAATTACTAAATGTTGTGTGCATAATCAACAGGTTGCAAGTTCCTCTCCAACTGAGCGGAATTGGAGTACATACTCCTTCATCCACTCGGTCAAGCACAATCGTTTGGGTGCAAAAAAAGCAGAGGATTTGGTCTATGTACACTCCAACCTTTGTCTCTTATCACATAAGAAACCTGAATACAATGAGGGTGTGTCAAAGAATTGGGATCTCACCCCTGAGTGTGCTGATTTAGATGCTACAATTGCACAACTTACCTTGGCTTCTATGGATGACAATGAGGCAACTAATGCACCTAGTGGGAGTGGCAATCCAATTGATAGTGCTTCAAATGAAATTGAAGTTATTGAACCAATTGAGGATGATGAGGATGATGAATTTGAAAAATAGTAATACTGAATTAAATATTGTTTTGATTGTAATTTGAATTTTCAATGTGTAATGACATTTTAAGACTTGAGTATTTACTATTTACATTTTTGCAAATTATGAATATGATTACAGATTATATGAGGTATTACTGTATGGCGTATTTCATTGTTTCAATATTCTATGGCATTATGGTATTATGATCATATGATTATAATTTTGAGCATGCTTATGAGTCTATGGCATTATCATTATGTTTATAAATTATATATATATAGTACGGTCGTACCCAAACCCGTACCCTAGGAAAAAAAAATTGCTGAACCGGCGAACCCGAACCCGAACCCATATCTGAACTCGTACTCGAACCGGCAACTTAGCTTAATAGGAATGAAGCCATCCTTATCGGGCCCACCCTCAACCACAAGCGCCTTGCCTTTATCCCCCTTCTCCACCGAAGACCCTGATGAAGGAGGAGAAGAAACCCCAGCTACTTTGGGTGCCCGAGGACATTGGCACTGAAGGTGTCCATACTCATGACAAAAACAACATCGAAAAGGAAGGGACTTATAATCTAACTGTTGAACCCACGAAGCAAAGCCAAGACAAATTTCCAAAGATTCCGGCAATGGATTATTTAAGTCAATTTCAACACAAATACAAGCAAAAGAAAATACCTTTTTATCCAAAGTATTTTGAGCGATGGCAAATGGCTTCCCCAACAAAGCAACAATCTAACGCAAAATATCCTCTCTCCAAAACTCCAATGGCAACCATGGCAGACAGACCCAAATAGGAACTTGTGAAGGCAGATCCTCTGCCGCATTAAATCCTCCATGCCAGGGTTTAATGAACAAGCCAACATGATTGTAAAAATACAGCCCTCCCTCAAAAACTCGATTACGATTTGAAATGCAAGAAAAATCAACCATGAAATAGTCATTTGCAGCCACCAAAATATCAAAATCACCTTCCACCTACCAAGACCGACAAATCCAAGACTCCAAAGCCGAGAGAGGGACACAAATACCTAGGAACTTACAAATTAGAACATGTTGGCTCCAATAAGAAATGTCCTCTTGTACCAAATCAGGAGAAATAACCAGGACAGGATGATCTTGACTCCACGGAAAACATCCATTCACTTTCTTAAGCTTAGAGCTCTCACCCACAAAAGAGGAATCCGCCGATCGTGCTTGCATGTCCGCAAAAAAAGCCTGAGACGGCTTCGCACTAGCAAGCACCAAGCTTTTGGAAGCCCCTACCATTCCACCACACCCAACACCCAACACAAACTTGAACCAAGCACCAAACATGCATAAAGGTTAAAAAACCGAACCCTTATACCTCCCCTCAATTTCACCAAGTGCCACCAAACAACAAAAAGCACTGAAGCAGCTAAGAAGAAAAACCACTTTGCAAAGGAAGCACCTCCACACACCAGCGGCACCCCACACACTAACAATAAAGAGAACTCACAGAAAATAGACCCCCCAAGTGCAATCAAACCCCCAACCAACTAAAATCACAGCCAAAGAAAATGAAAAGCAGGCCAAAGCCGACATGCAAAGAGGGACGGCCCTCATGCTGTTGGCTGACATGGCGCTCCAGCTATGAATATTTAATCTCCCCTGCCATCGTAGCATTTCTACTCCACCAACCACATTTATTTCTCCTTTCTTCTTTCTTCTATTCTCTTCTATGTTTCTAGACTCTTCTAATGTTTGGCGTAATCTAGAAGCTTCCAACGTCTCTTGAAAAGGAGCTCTATTTTTGTAAAAGGATTCAGGGGCAGATACTCTGTTTTAGGAGGAATGGACGATGGCATGAATGTATGACAAGTAAAGAGCACTAGCAGCTCTGGCAACACTGTGTAAAGTAAAATGGCATTAATATAGAACACTCAGATTGCTGAATTCTCCGAGTTATTTTTATATCTTCGTTTTCTGTGTTTAGTTTCTTTATTTCTATGTGGAATACACTGTTTTTGTTTGTCCCTATTTTAACAAAGTGGTATCAGAGCAGGAGATCAGGGCAGAGTTGAGGTTTCCAAAGGAAAAAAGGCAAATTGTGGGATCTAAATGGAATTTGTGTGGAAGATTGTTGGGCACTGACCAATTTCAAGTAAAGCTGCTTGCAATCAAGAGTTTGAGCCACCGTGAAAAGGAATTGAAGAAAGCTGAATGAACCAGTGTAGAAGTCACTATAAAGGGAGATCGCTGTTTTATTGTAGTTCGCTGAAATTTGAAGATCTGCAGGTCAAATGTTAAGGGGGAGCAAGAGATAAAAGATCATGTAGATTAAAAAGTGCCGCTGCAAAACAAAGATGATTGTTTGCAAGAGTTAGTAAAGGGTATCAAAGCTGAATGCAAAGGAGATGAGAAACACGAGATCGATGAAGTCAATGGAGTCTGAAGACCGGTGGAAAAGAAAGGTAAGATTGATATCTGTTTTAAAAGTCGCCTGCTTGAAAGAAGATTGAGGTCGTGGCATTTGAATGGGAGATCACTGATCATGTTGTATGTTGTCAAAGGTATTGTGTTTGAAAATTACTCATATCAAAAGAAGACAAAGTGTGTTAATAATCTGTTTTTAATAAAATAAGTCACAAAAAAGATATTGTTGCAAAGGTGTTCTTAGCAAATCAGATTGTTGTTTTCTATGCTAAAGTTGTAGTTGTTAAGGTCTTCTTAACCTTGAAGAAGAAGAAATTGAAGAAGAGTGAAGGAAAATAGAGGTAAATTGGTGAGTTTAAATTATTTGAATTAATGGGAAAAGTTGGAAAAAGAGTAAAGAAAGAGAGATGTTTTGGAGGAAGAATTGTTAGAAGTTAAGAAACAAAATTCTGAAGTGTTAAAAGATTTAAAAAAGGTTTCAATTGAAAAAACTGGACAAGTGATAAAAATTTATGATCTTGAAATTGAATTGAATAAACTTAAAGCAAAGAATGAAGAGTTAGAAGAAAAAGTGAAGATGTATGATGAAGTCAAGAAAAAATGTGAAGACTTAGAAGTAAATCTAAAGTTGTTTGATGAATTTAAGAAAAAGAATGAAGACTTGAAAGAAAGATTAAAGAGATTAGAAGAAGAAAATAGTTTGCAGAGGAAGGAAATGTCAAAACTAAAACAAGAAAATGAAAGTTTGAAGACAAAACCACTAGTTAATGATGTTTCATGTGATACTGGAGATTTGTATTGTGTTTAGTCATTGGATAAGTGTAACTTTGCTTAAGTGATTTGTGATAAAGAATATAAGCATGAAGATAATATGTGTGAATCTACAAATCTTGTTAAATCTGGTGAGAATGAGAAAAGTTGTAATGAAAACAATGTTGGATTAAAAATAATGAAAAGAATGGGTTATGAAGGTAAAGGATTAGGCAAGAATGAGCAAGGAATAAAAGAGCCAATAGAACCAGTTATGAGACCAAAATATGAAGGAATTGGGTATGTAATAGGCAAAGGAAATAATACAGGCTCAAGTAAATTTGTTCGAGAAACACAATGTATTCAATGTTCCTATTGTAGCAGGAAAGGGCATACAAAAGATAAATGTTGGGACTTACACCCTTGCAGTATTTGTAGTATGAGAAATCATTGTGAAAAGAAATGTTGGAATAATGAATCGATGAATGATTCCATGGCAGGTTGCATGAAAATGGATTTTGGATGGACTTATGGATCGAGTTGGAGAAAACTTACAAGTATGATCAATAATTTGTTCAAGTATAAAAGTTCACATGTGAAAGATAATGGCAATCATAGCAAGTTTGAAGGCACAACAAATACTTTTAGCAAGACATCTATAAATGGCAAGTTTGTAGGAAGTTCAACATTGAAGTTTTGAAAAACAAATGTTTGTGAGATTACCACAGCAGTTGGACAAAGACAAAGGCATTGTCAAGCATGAAGATCATCAAGAAGGCAAAGAAAAGGATTTGAAGAAATCAGCAGACTTTGTTATGGACATCAGCAAGAGATAAAAAAAGACAGCAGTCAATGGCAAATGAAAAGCAAAGGAATTAGAATTGCAGAAACACGACAGTGAAGATTAAGGGGGAGTGTTGGCTGACATGGCGCTCCAGCTATGAATATTTAATATCCCCTGCCATTGTAGCATTTCTACTCCACCAACCACATTTATTTCTCCTTTCTTCTTTCTTCTATTCTCTTCTATGTTTCTAGACTCTTCTAATGTTTGGCGTAATCTAGAAGCTTCCAACGTCTCTTGAAAAGGAGCTCTATTTTTGTAAAAGGATTCAGGGGCAGATACTCTGTTTTAGGAGGAATGGACGATGGCATGAATGTATGACAAGTAAAGAGCACTGGCAGCTCTGGCAACACTGTGTAAAGTAAAATGGCATTAATATAGAACACTCAGATTGCTGAATTCTCCGAGTTATTTTTATATCTCTGTTTTCTGTGCTTAGTTTCTTATTTCTCTGTGGAATGTTTGTCCCTATTTTAACACATGCAGGTCACTCAGCTAACCGCGAGCACACCAAGAGAAGCGCCATCTCCATCCTAGAGATCGGCCCCCATGAGTAAGTAATGCTTCCAAATTTTAATCTATTGTATCTTTGTGCATTTTCTTGTAAACCTGCTTTGGTGTACCCTGCTTTTGCATAGTTGTTAAATTGTGCTGTAACTCTAACCAAACTATAAAAATGCAGTAAAACATAATTTTTAAAAATTAACACAACAAAGCACACAGAATGGTTGAGGATGATATGAGGAAAAACAGCATTAATGGTACATTTTGTCTACTGGACGTGTTTCTATACAAGTCAAAAACTAATGCATGTGTTGAAATATTGTGTTTACTCCAATTTACCCTAGCTGATGGTGATATTGGCACAAGGAAATATACTCACTGACAGAATCTTGTTTCGGGTTCCATCAACTTGCATGAAATAGGCCTCCAACAGCATTTCAAGATCTTCTACATCATTTTCACCCCCAGCAACACTATCAATAAAGCTAGAACTGCTCAATGAGCGAGAAATTGAGTGAGACAATTTGGGGGTAATAGCTAAACCACGTGGACCTCCAGCTGTTAATGAAGCTTCCAATTGTTGAGTATGTAGATACTTCCGAGCTAAATACAAATCAGCCATATATTCATCATCATCTAGAAGATGTTCAAGTTCATCCCTTACCTGTCCAAATGAATCAACATTGAAAATAAATAAATGCTGCTATATGTAGGACATGTACCCCAAATTTTCCTCAGCAGAACTATACATATATAGATAGATGTATATAAAATTATAAGAAATGACACCATATAGTTTGAAAATGACTTTTGGACTTTATTACTCCATAAAAACCACATAACAGTAAATTTTAGTCAATGTGATGTTTTTTGGAATCTAGGTGATTGTATTGACTGATGTCTCGAGACATATTTCTTCATATTTATGAATGATAAGCT
Source organism: Sequoia sempervirens (assembly GCA_007258455.2). NCBI lineage: Eukaryota > Viridiplantae > Streptophyta > Pinopsida > Cupressales > Cupressaceae > Sequoia > Sequoia sempervirens. The sequence continues at coordinate 183,520,926 of VDFB02000008.1, read as the reverse complement.
ATGGTGTTTCCTTCCATATCTCAGTTTAATCTAACATATGACATGTACATAGTCCATAAAATCTCTAATCAATCATGTGCAGCTTGTTTTTCCTTTTTCCTCTTCCACAGAAAAGCTTGGATTTATGTTACATGCTAAATACAACATACATCAAGAATAATGAAGTCATAGAATTATGTCTTCCTACCCAAGCATTAGAAAACAGGTATGTGATTGTGTTCGCAATCAAGATCCACAATATATTTGCTAAGCAGTAGGATCTTGGCATAAACTTGAGTCATTAAACAAACCTACAAAAGTTGATGCTACAAGAATATCTTTTACAAGTTTTATAGATGGCCTTATAGACAATGTACAAACATATCCATGCAGACAGTGTACAAAACATTGGGATTTTCTGGAGGAGTCACTATTGCTTGATGTGACTGGAATGCCTGGAACCTTCTCCTCAGGAAGTTCTGCTCAAGGCATTCCTTTACCTCATGAGCACTTCCGGACACTTCCTAACTCTTGAACCTTCCAAAGACTTCAGTGATCCAGACACTACTACCATGCCCAAGTTTTATACCTTCCACTACAAACCATTTGTCCACCTATCCTAGGCTCAAGTTCCTCAATCAAAAAATCTTTGATGCCTCAGAAATTGCTTTCATATGCTTCTAGCTCTTCGTCTACAAAAGAAGTCTAGGACTTCCTTGATTGGTGGGGCAATCTCTTTAGAAATGGCCCCACCTGTTGCAATTCCAACACAGTATAATCAGCTAGTGTTGGCCATTGTACTCTATTCATTTTCTAGCTCCACCCACATCTGGTGCTTGTTCTGATATGCACCAAGTGGCATCCTTGTTGATGTATTGGGAGATGGATCTTATTCTTTTGTTCCTTCCCCATGGTGGTATTCAATGTTGATGGCTCGCTCTCAACAAAGAGCACTTAAGCACTCCTTTTTTAATCGTATGGGAAAATCCCTAATTGAATAGCCCACAACTTGGCATATTTCACAAAACATCCTTTTGGAACAACTAGTTTTAGTGTGACCTATTTTACAATCAGTACACCAAAGTTCTTTACCTTCTTTTGTTTTCTTTAGCTCTTTCATCATTCTTAACATGTCTCTACTGAGAGGCTGCACCAATCCTGATCCCTTATCACTTGAATCAGAATCATCTTTTCTTTTCTTTATGCAGGAGGACCTCTTGTTTTCACTCTATCTTCTTTTGTAGTGAGCATATCAACCCTTCAATGAACCAGTGCTCCTTTAACCCATCTATTGATTCCTTGTCCAATCTCCTCACTAATTCTTTAAGACTACTGTTATACATTTTCATGTTACCCTATCGAAATATCAATTTCAGTGACAATATCACTGTCATCCCTCAATAGTTTGAACTCTAGTTCAAATGCCTTAGTCTGTCCTATGTGACTTTTCCAATATATAGAATATCAGTATACCAATCAATTGCACTCCTTGTAGTGTAGCTAGAAAACATCTCACACTATATTGTTGATCTATCTGCCCATTTGTTGTCCATATAGTAATATGCATTTTACAGTGTCTTACAAGGTCTTTGAATCCACCTCTGTTGAACTTTGCAGATTCTTCTTTCCAACATTTGGATTTCCTAGAGGAGTCACCATTGCTTGATGTGACTACCATGTCTGAAACCTTCTCAAGAAGTTTTACTTCAGACATTCCTTTGACTCTCGAGAAGTCCTGCTCCATTTTACAGTTGCAGCAATTGTTTTGTCAAGATATTGCTCTATACGTGGGTAACCTTCAAGTTATTCTAAGGAATCATTTTGCTATATTCAGATTTAATTACGAACCAAAATGGATTCAAACAATTTAATCCTAAGTTTATGTTGAAACTTGCTATAGCAAGCACAGATTAATACCAACTCTACAAGCCCGACTCAACCAACTGAAATGAATATGGACTGTGCAATGAAAAATGGATGAGATTGTGATGAAGGAGCCAAAGTCTACGATTTAAGTCTGAAGGGGATGAGGTTTGAAGGAACAGTCATTGAAACTTTAAGTCGCCATTGCAGCTTCCACACAAATGTGGGCAAGCTAAAAACGTTCAAAACAATTGATAAAAAGTTACTACAGTTAAAACTTAAGTTACCAGTTCGGTTTGAGTTCAGGTTTGTGGGTTTCATTTGCAAATTCAACCAAAAAAAATTGGACTCGAATTTTTTTGGGTTCATCCAAATAATCTTCATTGGATCCAAATTTTCATTATATCCTTGAAAGTGACCCATAGCAGCAAAAATCTTTTGGGAAAAAAATCGGCACACCAAAAGTATAAGATTTTTTGAAAAAATTGGGAAAAAATCAGATTTTAAAAAAATGTAAAAAATTGTAGAACAAGAGATAAAAACTATTTTTTTTTAATTGAAAGGCATTTCCATAGCATAGAGATATAGAGAGCAAATAAAATAAAGAGTTTAACTAATGAATTGTAGAAAATAGATTTTTGTAGTTTATATTCATATCACTGATTACATTGCATTGCACATCTTTCAAACTCAAAGCATTACTTCACATTACATAACTAATAACTAGATATTGATAAATGACAAAATTTCAATTACAATATAGTTTTTTACAAAGTCAACCCAAGCAGTTATGCAATTACTTCACATTGAATAACTAATAACTAGGAGCAGCTGCCAATTGCATTTGCTTGTCATGGCATTCCATGAGACCACATTTCTTTGAGGCATTTTTTCAAACAGTTCTTGCCTTGTCTATGCTACCACATTTTCATACATGTCTACCAAAGCATTTTATCAAGCAGTTCACTACCTTGTTGTTATGGCTAAAGGCCTAAAGCGTTGCTTTTGAACAAGCTATGGATGCTTGGAAAAAATCTATCAAAGCATAATAGTAAGCAATAGCATAGACAAGGCAGTGAACTGTTTGAAAAAATGCCTCAAAGAAATGTGATCTCATGGTGATGAAATGCCATGACAATCCATAGAAATGTGGATGTGGTCTCATGGCATTCCATCACCATAAGACCACAATTCTTTGAGGCATTTTTTGAAACAACTCACTGCCTTGTCTATGCTACCACATTTTTCATACATGTCTACCAAAGCATTTTATCAAACAGTTCACTGCCTTGCTGCTATGGCTAAGAGCCTAAAATAGGTGCAATCGAACAAGCTATGGATGCTTGGAAAAAATCTAAAAAAGCATAATAGTAAGCAACAACATAGACAAGGCAGTGAACTATTTGAAAGAATGCCTCAAAGAAATGTGGTCTCATAGTGATAAAATGTCGTGACAATCCATAGCAATTTGCTTGTCTTGGCATTCCATCACCATGCAACCACATTTCTTTGAGGCATTTTTTTCAAACAGTTCACTGCCTTGTCTATGCTACCACATTTTTTATACATGTCTACCAAAGCATTTTTATCAAACAGTTTACTACCTTGCTGCTATGGCTAAAAGCTTAAAACAGGTGCTTTCGAACAAGCTATGGATGCTTGGAAAAATCTATCAAAGCATAATAGTAA
>VDFB02000008.1:183495613-183517295 GCA_007258455.2 Sequoia sempervirens | reverse complement strand
AATGATATGGTTGCAGGATACGTAAAAAAAAATTGAATTGTTGAAAAGACTAAATTTTTTCAAGAAAACACATTGACAGGCGTGAAGCCAAAATCCACGACCTTTGCTAAGTATCCTTTTGCTTGCGTCAAATGGGAGATTTAGAATAGGTTATGGACATCATCAGAACGTAATGATAGAAGAATTTATATCATATGTTATTGTTTTAAATGCACTTGTCGACATGTATGCATAACGCTGAAATCGGAATAAAGCTAATCGACAAGCGCAAGTTTTTGTAATAGTGTTAAACAAGCCTCTTCACCACTTTTTCGGAATTTCAAGGAGTGATTTTTCCTAAATTCTAGCTATTCATGGGTGATTGAAAAATCTTCTAGAAAGATGAAATATAAATATCAAGGTTATGAATTCATCTCAATGTTAGAGAGCATGCTTCCAGATATTTCAGACACGAAATTGGGACATACTTTTGTGGGACATATTAGTATTTAGGACTTTCAGAAAGTAGAGATCTTAGTTGACACAAAAGATGTTTGAAAGTGGATTAGCTCACAATGCAGGTTATCTGGTAGAAGTTCAATGTCTCGATCTTGTCTTGGAGTGCATAAAAGCATACAACTTAGAAACACAAGAAATTCATATTGTGGATAATAAATTGGTGGTGAAGCTTGACACCATCTCTCTTAGAATCATTTTTAGGTTGCCTCTCATAGACCAATTCATGGACATAAGTAAGGAATATTTCAAAAAATAATTCTCTAAGAATAAAAATCAGTGCTTCAATGCTATAACTAGAATTTGGTTGATAGTCCCTAAAGGAAGAAAATCACAGTTGCCAAGGGTGATGCATAGGTCTCTTCTTGTTGATGATTTTTCCAACATGGTTGTCCTTTTTAACAAGTTGATGGGTAATAAAACTTCATACAATTTTGAAACATGGATGTATCTATTTATCACCATCATTTCTGTGGGTAATCATTTTATTGATTGTGGAGGTATTATTAGTGACCACTTGCATAGTTAGCTAACTCAATTTGAATCAAACTAGTGTTTTTACATGTCATCCTATCTCTTTTATGCCATTGCAAATATGAAAAGTTGGGCAGGGCTAAATAGCAATGGAATATATGACAACACGACTCAAATCTATGATTTATATTAGTTGTTACAATTGGAAAAAAGTTACAAAAACTTTTGATGGGTGAATGACACCTTTACTATGTTGATAGTGAGAGCTACAAGGAAATACCAAACTTAGAATATCTACAGAGGCGACAACTCTTATTAGATTGTATGGGAGTTATTTCATCCAATTTCTGAGGTTTACATATATCTCCGTTGGAGGCTTCGTTGGGTATCCATATCTGTTACCGAGATCTATAGATGACAAGCTTGTTTTGATTTAACTTTGCAAGCAAATTAGTGTGGTTAATAAGAGATGCAAAGATAAGCAGAAAAACGACATTCCTTTTCCTATTGGTCTCAATCATTATAGTTGTAAATCTACTTTTGATGCTCTAAATATTGAACAATCAATTGTGAAGCTAAGGTTATATTGTTATACCATTAGGTGTCCCTTTGATGGAAAAGGGTATGTTAGGGAAAATCTAAACCTTGGTGTAGGTTATTGTCATTTCTCCAAAATTGAAGACTTCGGGGAAGATTGTGAGGATGATTTTGAAGTTCGAAGGAGGGATTGGATGAGGCTCATGGTTGAATAGATTAGAGAGTATAAGCTAGCTTGGGATGTAGTTGAGATTGAAGATGATGGATCGGATTTGATTGATCTTTTTTATTTTGAAAAGATTTAGATACAACCTTTTCCACCTATTAATTGGGAAAAATTAGAAATGATAGAATTAGGTGAGAGGACAACTCATATTATTAGGAGAACAAAAGAATGGGTAAAGAAGAAGGTATTTTAAGCTACGACTACAAAACCAAAGGATAAAGATAAATTCTCAAGGAAGAAGAATGACACTCAAGAGGGTTCTTTTTCTTCCACCATTTCTCAAGTCTCAATTTTAGTCCCGAGTTTACGGAAGTGGTAGTGATGAAGACCCAAACAAAAGGAACAACCTTACAAACTGTAATACCCTATCCCTTGTGGCCTTGTTGATCCTATTAGTTGTTGATGGTTAATATGTTATATTCTATGTTCTTTTATGTTGGATAGTAAGCATGAGTGATGGTTGTTGCTACACCATGAAGATGTTCATATTCTTGATTAATCCTATGTAACAATTGTTGTGAATTCTTGTGATAGTCAGATGAGTTCCCTTCTTTGTCTATATAAATATGTAATGATCAAGATGCTCACTTATTGGTAATATTATTATGTATATTAAGTGGATTACATTATGCTAGTTGATTACATATCATAGATGTGAGTGGGTGTGATAAAAGACACTTATTGATATTCAATGTTAAACTTATAGTGGTATGCATTATAAGTTAAATATTCTATTGACATCAGTGGTGATATTTTGATAGTAGATAGTATTCACTCAATTGTTCCTTGACTCTATAACAAGTTAAACAAATTGGTCAATGTTGATAAGGGGGTCACATAGTTACTTCCTTTATTGTATCCTTGTGAAATATTATTCTTATCATGGGCATGTGATTTAAACTTTTTTTGTGTGATATGGGTTGTGTGTATGTGAGAGTTGCTTTATTAGTCCCTCGAGTCACTTTATTAATATGGTCACTTATTTTATGTTTTATGAAGTCTTTATGTGGTCTTATTTATTTAAAAAGTTCCCTAGGCTATAGGTTTATGGGGTAGGGGTATTTTTATTCCATAAAATCTCTTTTAAAGAGTCTAAAACCCACTCTAATTACCCACTTATGAAAAGTGACGAAAATTAGAGTTAAAAGGGTGGTTGGGAAGTTGAAAAGGTGGTTGCCTTTACCCCTTCCATTTATTCTTTCTATTTGTGTGGAGGAGGGGGTTTTTCTCTTTTTTGCTCTTTGGATTGTTTTTGAGTTCATGTTTGGTTTTGATTCTTCATTTTGAGTTCTTGCCATGTTTGTGATGAAGGAGGAGCAATGGAAGAGAGTGCTTGGATAGAGTTTTCCTCAAGTTGGATAGAAAACTTTCTTGGTGAGGTCTAACCTTTTACTTATCTATCTTTGTTGATTTGTAATGAGTTTGTTGTCATATTGGTCTTGCTTATAAAAAAATCTATGTGAAATTTGATGCTGAATATCTTGTGTGGCTACAAGTAATGTGTTGGGGTTTGCATTGGTTGATTCTTCCATCTTGTTTAGTTTAATTTCATTTATACCCTTTTTGTGTGTTAAAACAAACAAATATGAATGCAAGATGTTGTGATGTGCAAAGTATATAAAGTGCAAACTTGTCTAGGGATCCTTATGATTAGTGGGTGTAATGTGTCAAGTTTAGTAAAGTGGATGTTATACATTACGCTTTGGTTGTGGATCCTATGTGAAAAGTACTTTGTGGAAGTGCTATGTGACCCTAGATTGGGGGTGGATTGAATCTCAATCCAATGGTTGGGTGGAGAGCCCATTGGCCAATATTATTTTTCTTCCTTGTGGATATTTGTATTTTAGGTACATGTGCTGAAAAAGAAAGATTACCTTGAGACTTTCAACTTATGGATTTCAAGAGAGAAACATATTGGTCTTGTGAGGGTTTGCAAAGTTATCAAGAACCTATGAATATTTTATCATTTAGATTTCAATTATGGTTGAAGGTGTTATACTCTATACTTGTTAAAATGGAATAGGGAGGATAAAGGTTAGTTGATTTTATCTTGTAGGATTATAGAATTCAAAGGATAAGATTAACTTAGAAAAAACAAAGTTTTGATGAGATATTTTGTGTATAGGAAGATGCTATGTAAATGTTTAATAGATACATTTTCCACCATGCTTAATTTAATTTGAGTAAATTCTCTAATGTATATTCTAGGGTATTTATGATATATAAATAATCAATAAGAAGTTTAGGAAACAATATCAAAGATTCATCCTAACCCACTTAAATAATCAATTGTTGAGGTTACAATATTGCTGCCCCTATGCTAAACAATAATCTGTTTAAAAGTTGTTTCACATATTTAATCATAAGAAATCATAAACATACTATGGAAATATATAATTTAATAGGTTTTTCAATTATTAATCTCAAAAAACATATCCAAAAATTACATTAACTCAGATCACCAATTATGTTTTATTAAGAAAACATTGACATCCTTATTCACAATAAAAATATGTCATAAAACAGTCTTACAAATCTGTTCACACAGAATGAAAGACAAAGAGTTAGATGATAAAATTTAAAGAGTTTCTAGAAATCCAAGATTTGTAAAATATATCAGAAAATCAGAAAAACCCAGTAAACCTAATAAAATTTATGATTAAAATATTACCATCTCCTACTTTAAAACTAGAGCAACAAATTGAGTGAAATCAAGTTAGATGAAGACAAGAGAAATCTAAAGGAATTCTTCAAATTCAACAAGATAGAAAAATGAGTAAAATCCCTTACATGGATTCTTAAGTTAGTTTTCTTTAAAAAAATTAGTTTCTAGTTATCCATTAAGGGCCTTAATTTAATAGTGCTTTGAAATATTGGTTCCAAATTGTTGATTTTATTTATTCTTTTACTTTTCAGATTTGTGTCCTTGTTAGAGAGTAATAATTTATTTGGTATATATATATATATATATATATATAAACTAACAATAATGTTAAGTGTGAAGTTGGTAATGCTATCTTTAATAAATAAATAGGGATAATATTAATTATCTAGATATTATGAGTGTTATAATATTTAGAATGGGTATTTAATGGGGGTGGTAGACTAATATAGAGTGTTGAAGATAGTAAGTGTGAATACCCATAGAATGGTAACAAATAAAGGTAGTCATAATACTAACATGGATTTTCTCGAAGATTATGTTACTATCGAGATTTAATGCTAACATATCAATAATATGTTTCATGTTTGTGTGTTGTTTAGATGAATACAAATGATGTTGTCAATTAGTGTAAAGTTGGAATAGTAATGTTTGATTTTAGAAAGGAAAAAAAGTTATTCGTTTGGAGCGTACAATACTTCATTATTTTTATTAATTTATGTTCATTAGACAAGTTTTTAATGAAGTAATTTATCTTTAGTTATTCTATTTAATTACTTACTTTTCTTATTCAGTTGCTTTGTAGTATTTTGTTAGCTTAATCTTGGGGAGGGCATTACACAAACACATTTGAAGTTGATCCAAAGATAAGTAAAAATAGATCAAAGCTAAAAGATCTAAGTCATTGGATCCGATTCAAGAAGGAGTTGAGGAAAGAGAATACATAGATCCTCAAAGTTGTTCTAATGATGAGGAATTAATTCCCTCCATTTCTTCCTCTATTCTTATTTTTTCATTTCCTTATGATGAGCCCCATTCACCTCCTAAAATACAAATTGGTGATGCACTTCCCAATGAAGTTCCTATGCCAATTATTCCTAATCCTCTTATAACATTTGAACCATCATCTATGAATATCCCAATTTCTTCATAGGTGTCTGCTTCTTCATGGCTGCAACAAAGTTTGCTAAAGAAAAGGAGAGTCATACAATTAGTTGCTCCTAAATTTGACACGATTACTAATTTGATTCATAAGTTTGCAAAATCTAAGAAAACCAAGGTTACATCAAGGTTGATAGTTGGTCCATCCTGGAATATGTGTGTTGAAGTAGGTTAACCAACCTTAGAGAAAAATATGGGAAAAGCTAATGAGAGTGATTTTGACATCATTAAAGTAGATCTTAGGCCTTCGATGCATGAAGGAAATATTCATAATTTTCAGGTGTCCGCAACAAAGTTGATTCAAAGAATAGAGAAAGAGAAACTTACAAAAGGATTAGCTAAAACAATAGGTCTAAGTATTGACATCTTATCTCAAATCTATTGTGGATACATCTACTTTACCTATAGATGCAACCACTAGACCTCTACAATTCCTATTTCATAAGAAATTATTGAGAAAGAATTTGCAAAAAATATGCATAAATATCAATCATATGGAAAGACAAGAGAGAAGTGGGTGGAATAGATTCAAAAGTAGATTCTCCAGATTTCATTGAAAAAGCTAGAGAAGTGTATGAAAAAGAAAATGTTAAGAAATAATAAATTATAAAGGAATTGAAGAATATAAGAGAAGAGTTGGTTTGGAAGGGAATTTTGAAAGACCTTTAGGAGATGGTTGAGATGGATTTTAATGTCTTGATTATTGAGAATATTTTCCCTAGTATAGAAGAAAATAAATCTAATATGTGGTTTTAGAGTGTGGAATGGAAACTCATTAATATCAGATAGATTTTGATCTAGAACAAGAGAAAATTTTGGCAGCTTGTGAACAGGTGAAAATAGAAGTTCAAGATGATTCTTGTCAATTAGCATAGGTGCATCAAAAAAGAATTCAAGATATGGATGTCCAAACTATCAAGAACAAATTCAAACACATGATCAATGCAAAGTTGCTAAATAAATAGGTTTTCAGTATGGAGATGATGAATAAGTTGAGTAGCATTTAATTCACTCTTGATGTATGTAGTAATCATCTACCTAATTATTGTTAGGATTTAGAGGATATCTAGAAGAATCATGCTACCTAGAAGTTGAGGATGGTTAATGTGATTGTTCTTAAGAATAATATCATGGCTCAATGTTGGTGTAAATAAAGTCTTGTACCTAGTTAATTCATTACTAGGGGATTTATTTATATTAAGTTTACTTAGGTCCTAGGAATCTTTTTAGAAGGTGTTAGTTGTCATTAGTTGTTATCTTATCTTTTGACTTGTAACACATGTGACCTAGGTAGTTGTGATAAGTTGTCTCATGTCATTTGATTAAGACACTTGTCATGATCTTATGTTATCTTATGTCTCACCTTCAAGGCTATATAACCAAGGGGTCTCTCATACATGTACAACACATTGAATCATATTTGCAGAATTGATAAGAATACAGTTTATTCTTGTCATATTCATCTTCTCTCTTTGTGTTTTCCATTTAGCCTCTTGGTAGGCTATCTTCATAGCCAATTCTAACATGGTATCAAAGTAGGTTGGGTGCCATTAGATAGCCAGTTTTTGAGAGATCTTGGTAAATATTGAATAGTTGAGTATTCTCTTCTCTTCAATTGTATGATGATCTATATAATCCAAAAAACTTGATAGAAATATCAGATTTTGGGGGTGTTCATCTTTGTGACTCTTTATTGCAAGTTCAAACCAGAGCTTCTTGGTGCAAATCTAAGCTCACCATTGAGATCAAAGGGTTTGAGAAAGTTAGTTTTTCCTTCTGTTTCATCTAGATTGGACATATGAGGCCAAATCTATGGGGATTTGAAGCTAAAGTGTGGTTGCTAGATCTGAAAGGTAGCTACATTTTTGGAGCTTTTTGGGTCAAATCCGACCCTGCCATCACATCCAGAAGGGCCAAAAATCCTAAGTTTGACTATCAAATCGTCGAATTAGGAGAAGTTGTTTGTCGAGGATTTTTTTTGTCCAACGAGTCGTAGGACCCCCTAGGTCATCATAATTGCGACGTTTGTAGACCATGGGAAGCATACCTACAATGGGTACAGGATTTTCTAACTACCACATGGTGGAATCTCCTCACCTTGGTGGGCCCTGCATTCAACCGACCCTGCTAATATTCGCCAATCGACAATTGTGAAAATATGACAGTCAACAAAATAAACCAGTGATAATATATGAAAATTGATGATATCTAAAGCATATTCTAGCACAAGATTCTACCAACTTGCGATGGTTTTGAAGGCGTCAAATTTAAGCTGGCAGTTTCAACATATTCTAGATTGAAAAGAATATTCTTTTTTGATGTGCATGAGGCCGTCAATTTTAATCATTTTGTTTGATGACATTAGCATCGCGTCGACTTGACATCAACAATCTATTTCAATTCCCCCCCCCCATCCATTTGCATTTTCATTTTGGTAGTCCAACTTCAAATGCTCATAACTTGTGCTCAGGACCTCCAATTTTTGAGATTTTTTTTTTGGGAAAAATTGCGCACTCTTCATAGTGGTGCAATTAGATTTTAGTTTTGGTGTCTAGTTTTTCCAAAAATTGTAGATTCTCACAAGTGTTCTTGCTTCATCCTCACTTTGGGAACTTTGAGGGCTCATATCTTGCTCCTACGGTAACATTTTTGGGTGCATTTTTTTTAAAGTGCATTATTTTTTGTGTATTTTTTAGTGGTATGATCAAATTGATATCATTTTGTACCAAAAATTGTTCTTGATTCTAAGGCCAAATTTGGAATTTCCATATACTAAGATCAAGACCTTTTTCTATTTTTGGCAAGTGGCTCCCGTAATCGCACTAAGTATAAAGTGCCACAAATAAGATATGCTTGGGGGCTTTCATGATTGAGTAATTTGGGGGGGGTAATCTTTTTCCTTTGTTGGATTATGTCTCTTGATTGGTCTATTGTGTGACTAAAATTGAGGAGTTTAATATGGGCATAAAAAATTATCCTGCTATATAATAAGGTTAAATCAATGGAACTTTAAGTCTTGGAAAGATGGAATACTAACACATTGTAGGTGGCTTAACATTTTTCCATATCTCTATGGATTAGTTCCTAACCTTCATCAAAATGGAAGAGAGTTGTGTGGGACATGAAAATAGAACATATCCTGCGATTAATTGGTTGTAGTTGTGATATTGATACACAAATGTCCAATGATGGTATTGAGATCCCTCATGACCTTATGACCAAAATTTGGGAGATGTATGGAGACTCAAATGAACCTCCATTCCTAGAGGATCCTATTGTGGATTGTCTTGTTCCACTTGTAGATTTTCAACCTATTGATGATAAAACAACTGAAACGATTGCTCATTGGGAAAGGTATGGTGTTTTTGATGACAAAACCTTATCCTTCTTCTCCTCCAGAGACGTCTATTGAGACTTTAGTTTCTATGGATCCTAATTTATATTTATAGGGTTCATCTTCTTCATCTATGAGTCAACATATTAAGGTTGAGGGCTCTTGTAATCCAACATTGGCAGAATCATCTAGTTCATCATGTTTTGAGGACAAAATGGGGGATGATAGGTGTAGTCGAATGACATGCACTAAGATCTTATCTCCTTCATCTACTATTGTACTTGAGGATGCTTGTGTTTCCATAGTTTTGGTTCCTTTTGATTTAGTGTAGTAGGACATACATCATCTCCTAGATATGGCTACATGTGATGGATACTTGATAGGTATTTTATACTTGTTTGTAGAGTCTCATATTGCATATTTTGGAGACATCATGGATGAAATTCATCTTCTCTTTGATGGATAAGATCCTTCTTCAGTTGTTGTGAGGGAACACTTTGACCCTCTTGTTCATTCTCTACATGATCATTATTTGTAGTTTGACATGACTGTGGATACTTTTGGACAAAATTTGGAGGCTTCTTTGTCTTCACAGGAGATATTTTTATCTTTGGATTGTGTTCTACATTCATCTCTACTAGATTCTGGATTGTCCTCTTCAGCAGTGTGGCCTAGAACGTCTATTTGGAGTGTTTCATCTTTCAACACCGACATGGAGACACTTGAGCATGCTTCAGAGACATCATACACCATCTATCTTCCTTCACGTTCCTTTCAGGAATGGGAAGAAATCTTGCATACATTCTTGGTTTTGTTTCTTCCTAAGGGGAGGAACATTGTTCGATGCTTTTAGATCATCTTTAGCATTCAATGTCGAGCTTCTACCATCATTCCAGCAGACTCAACATTGAGGGGGAGCTACATTGTCTCTCTTGTTCTCTCTTATGGAGGGGTATTTTTCCTCACATGGAGTTTTGGCCTTTTCATGCATCATTGAGAGCTTTTTTGTATTTCATCTCTCTTTTGGGGAGGATTTTTGTCCCACTAGGTTTTCTCCTTTTATCTGTTTGTGAGATATTTCATTTGAATTTGTACATGGGTACCTAACATGGCCTCGTATCTAGGACCCATCTTTGTGTCATTTGCATAATAACTTGCTACTCCCTAAGTTTCACTTAAGGGGGGGTTGTTGGTGTAAATAGTCTTGTACCTAGTTAATTCATTACTAGGGGAATTAGGGGACTTATTTACATGTTAAGTTTACTTAGGACCTATGAATCTTTCTAGAAGGTGTTAGTTGTCATTAGTTTTTATCTTATCTTTTGACTTGTAACATATGTGACCTAGGTAGTTGTGATAAGTTGTCTCATGTCATATGATTAAGACACTTAATCATAATCTTATGTTATCTTATGTCTCACCTTGGCTATATAACCAAGGGGTCTCTCATACATTGTACAACACATAATTGAATCATATTTGTATAATTGATAAGAATATAGTTTAATCTTATCATATTAATCTTCTTTCTTTGCTCTTTCCATTTGGCCTCTAGATCTTAGTAGGCTATCTCCATAACCATTCTAACACTCAAGTTGTTAAGTTATTTAGGGTATTCGACAAAAATATTCCCATTAGAGGCAAGTTGTAGTGCAAAGAACTTCAGTTTAGAGAGCATCAAGGATAGAGTAGATAAAATAAAAGGGAATTCTCAATGAACTTTAATAATGTATATATATTTTTTAGAATTCCTAGATTAAAGTCACTAGTTTTGTTTTTAATATATCTTTTGTAAAAAGTGACTTTTATCTTATGTTTGTAATAGGTTAGAAAATGAGTTTTGTTTACACAAATTTGAAAGATTTCTAACTTAAATAAAAATTATTTTCTCTTAAAATTCTAAAGGTGGTTACTCAAGTGGTTACAAGTTAGTTATGAGGTAGTTACTAGGAAAAAAAACTTATATATATTGAGGCTTTATTCATTGTAAAGGGATTTTTAATTTTTCACAAATTTTGCTGAAAGGATTTGGAATCATCTAATTTAGCAAAGTAATAGAAATTGTTTTTTTAGGTGCTTCATAATATTTTTTGTGTTACTATTGACCTTTTGTATGTTATGTGTTAGTAGTAACCTTTGTTATCCTAAAACTTGTTTGTGAAAGAAAATAGTTAATATTCAAAGAATTATATTTTGAAAACATATTCAGTTCTTGGTATCTCAATTTTAGTGTGTTGTCCTTTGAAGTATACAATCATTACAAAGTTCAAATGTGTGGTCTTTGATCTTTATAATGTATTTAGTCCAATTTTAAACAAGTCTGTTGAACGCATAATAATACTTGTATATTTTTGTTTGAGGTTTCTTTTCTTTTCAATTATGTTAAGTATTTTTCATTCCTTTAAGTAATTTTTAGTTAAAAGTATGCTTCAAAAATCCAAAATAAGATTATACAAGGGAGTTTCCCCTCTCAACCATAGAGGAAGATTGTAATTGCATAAGCAATCTCTCCAACTATTGGAATGTTTTGCCACTTTTTGTTGGGCGATTCATGTAAATTTCAAAGTGACAAATACATTTACCAATAGATCATTATAAGAAAATTCTAGTGGAGGTCCACCATTCCTATTTTGGAAGAGAATATCTCTTGTTGCATTTTTCATAAATTTGACTCAGAGAATAGCTAGTACCTTGATTGTCTATGCTACAAGGTTGGAGAAAAGTTCAAGGGCTAGTGGTCTTCTAATGGAATTTTGCAAAGCTTTGTGGCCTCTCATTTGAGAGTACTTTTACTCTGTGTACATTGAAGCCATATAAATGGGTTCTTTTAAAGGGGCTATTCTTATTCAAGGAATAATTAAACTCATTCGTAAAGGCAAAGATAAATACTTTTGATTAATAGATGGAGGCCTATTACCCTTTTAAAATCCCTTATAAGATAATAGCTAAAGTTTTGTCTCAGAGAATCAAATTTATCACCCAAAAAATTGTTAGACTTTGCCACATCCCCTAGGAACCCCTTTATTTATTTGTGAGACCCCCTAGCCCTATTGTAATTTGGACTAGGGTTGGAACTTGTGATCGTACTATGTTATTGAGCCTATGTGTGCACATATGCATGGTGTTATGAATTATTGATGACTATTATTAATGAATATGTTTAAGTAGTTGTGATATGTTTTAAATTTAATGTGTTGATTATGTTTTTTGACTAACTTAAACTAATATTGGATTGGTGGAATTGTACAAGAATATGGTTTGGTTGCAAGTACTTAGGGTGCAAAGTGAGGCGGGTTTTATTGTTTTGTGAAGAGAGATGGGTAGATGCAATTCTAAATTTGTCTCAATAATTTTCCATTAATGTTTTATTGAACATAGTTTCACCTAACCCGATATAGAATAGGCATTGTGATATTTAAATAATTCATTTATTGATAGATTGAGTCTACGCGGATTTGTCTAAATCCTCACACCTAACCCTAGGATTTTAGGAGCCTATTTAATTACAATTGTTTACTAATTTTTTATTATGTTTTGGAGGCACTACTATAACCCTGATTAAGTTCTAGCCAACCTTAGATATCAAATAATAATAAATTCCTTAAAGTACAAGAGTTGTGATGCAACTACAATCCCTACCAAATGCAAAAAGTAAAGTATGGGGAATTTTGAATCAAATTTTTTTAATAAGTCGTTCATTTTGCATAAGAACTACCCCTAAAGCATTTTGTTACTTTGTATCATATTTTGAAAGCAACAATGTCCAAGTTCAAAGAGAAATGAATTTCCAGGTCTATAATGAGGCAAAAATTTCAATTATAAGCATTCCTCTAGTTGATTCATATTCAAAGTATTTTTTTAGATAATTGAAACATATATGATGTAAATAACCAATGCTTAGTATATAACACTAATCCAATATAATGTAAGAAAAATAATTGTCCTATAGAAAGCAACCACAATAAGATAATGGTGGAGTATAGGACCAACTTATATACACCAAAAGATGAGTGAATAAGTTTAGACACAATTAATCAAGTAATTCCACTAATACCTTTTTGCAAACAGGTTTATAGATCATGTAATCCCATTCCTACAAATGTTTTCTTGCTAGGCTAGAGAAAATTTTGGATATTGGACACTCAAGAGTCTATACACAAATAGTCTTACAGAAGATCAATAGACAAAACATGGTCATATTTCAAGCTTATGTGTTTGGAAAGAGCTCCATGTTGGAGAAAATGGTTAATATATTGGTAATAGTGGTTACTGGACATAATAACCCAACTAAAATAACCCGGCCACAATAACCCAGGGACAAAATAACCCAGGGTCATAATAACCCAAGCCAAAATAACCCATGGTCAAAATAACTCATGGACAAAATATCCCCATAAGAATATAGAGAAAGGAAAACAAAATTTATAAATTACATGTATGTTGCTAAAGAAACTTTGTTATTCAAATTTTCAATTAAAGTGTCAAATTATGAGCAATTCCTCTTATATAATCTAAAATGTTATGGTTGTCATAACCATCAACCAATCTTTTTATTCTTTCTTTGAGTTCACGGTATTTTTTCCTGCTTGGTTGCCCAAAGGTATCCAGCCATATTTCTATTCCTATTCTCTTGAGACTTGTTCTTTTTCATCGCTTGATGAATTTCCAGACTGAGTTGTGCGATGCTTGAGGCAATTCACTAAATCCTCTATGCCATCCCTCAATAGTATTATTGGTTATGGGAAGATCATCTTGAGTAGCTGAATAGCAATTCCACATTGTGATTGGAAACTTGGGTGATCGTCTATTGCCTCTTCTGGTTAGTCTGCCAATCCATGTGTCTTCAAAATAATCAATTATGGGTTGTAG
Organism: Sequoia sempervirens; assembly: GCA_007258455.2. Taxonomy (NCBI): domain Eukaryota; kingdom Viridiplantae; phylum Streptophyta; class Pinopsida; order Cupressales; family Cupressaceae; genus Sequoia; species Sequoia sempervirens. Next base: position 183,503,537 of record VDFB02000008.1, on the reverse strand, counting down.
GGTCTCCTCATGTTCTATATAATAAGGAGATTGCAGAAGTGTTTCAAATGCATCAATTACGTCTATCTGAGGCACGAAAGCTAATGCAACAAGTTTCTTGATCTCATATGCAAATACTTCATCAGCACTGTAATGTGTTTGTAGACCTTCTTCTTGAACTTTCCTCCACAAGCATTGAGAGAAATGGAAAAAACATCCCCGAATAGTGGCATTTGGAAAATTTTCAGAAATAGCTCCCATGAAACCTAATTCAAAATCAATAAGTATAGTTTTTGGGTTTAGATCAGGTTGAAGTTATTTTAATTTTGCAAGTACTTGTGTATAAGTGGTTCTTGTTTTGTTGCTCATAAGAATATAAATGAGTGGAAATATTGCATCATTTTTCAAGCCAACAATCATGTACAACTGTTGAAAAATACTTGGCACTATTTTAAATGTACCGTCACTAAACCAATTTTCAGATTCTTTCAGTAATTGCAAATTTTGTGTGGTGGTGAATATTAAAAAATGATTCTCATCATTACTGTCATGAAAAAGAAACTTTTCCCCTCTATTGGTAATTGTATATTCAACTAGTAAGATAAGGTCTGCCGATGTGTGAGGATTTGGTGGTGGTGCTTCAAATCTTAATCTTTTTCTTCAAATCATTTTGGATAATGCATGGGTTGATGGTATTTCTCCTGCTACGGGTAATGAAATATTAGAGCATGAAGTAGCGATGATATTTCTTGTACAATCTTGAGTTTAGCATGCCATGTCTTTCATTTCTTTCAATTTGTGTTTGACGATGATCATCTAAGGTTTTGGAGCATGATTATGTTTTGTACTGCTAATCACATCATCGGATTCTATTTGTGTCATAGTATAGCACCGACTTGAACATTTATTTGTAAAATATTCCACACAATGCTAGATCATTTTATTGATGCCTTGTCAATGAAACAAAAATGTGTAACCATCTACAATAAGTAAATTCTTGTTTTTTGACTTGTTAAAAACTGAAGAGGCATTGTATATATTAAAAATTATGAAGAATGTGTTGGTTCCCTAAAAAGTATATTGATTTTTTGTACACTCTTTTAGAAAACCCTAGGAAAATTTGAAATAGTGTTCAAAAAAATATATTACAAAATATCTTCTTTTATGAATTTGGATTTCTCCTCTTCTTATCACTCTACACACTCTTACTTCTTCTCCCCTTCTTCCTTTCTTTACTTCTCTTAATTCTACCACTTTATATATCTTCTTAATGCCTTTTCATTTTATATTTTCATAATAACTCTTAATCAACTTATTCCCACGAAATTTCCTTTATTTTTATAATTATTTACCATTTTATAGGTTATTTAAGCATATTAAAGGTGTTTTAAGGCTATTTTAGGGGTATATAATGGATATATGGTCTAAAAATGACCTAAATAGCCTCTATGGTGCCTCACAATCAAATTTATAATTTATTTTATGTTATTTCTAGTTTACTAGCTTGATCTAAAATGACCATGGGTTATTCTGTCCATGGGTTATTTTGTCCATGGGTTATTATGACCCTAGGTTTTGTCCCTGGGTTATTTTGGTCAATATTTTGTCCAAGGCTATTTTGGTCAAGCATATGTCCCGACACCGTACCTAGTTACTTACAAATTCAAACTTAAATAAAATTCTTTCCCATTTCCACTGACCAAGCAAGCCTTTTTAGTTGGTAAGAAAAATTCTATAATAGAAAACTTAACAAAGAATTTAAAAAAGAATAAGCAAGAAAAAACATTTTATGAGATGAGAAATAGTTTAATCACATTAAACAAATGCATATGAACAATCAATTGAAGCACAACCAATGAACACTTAAAAAAAAATTGTATATGATGAAAAATCACATACACTATTTTGACTAATAAGTCCAACAACAATAAAAAATAGCATATAATATGGACAAAGGACACCAAAATACTAGATAGTTTGCAAATAATGTTATATGTAAAACTAAACATATGAGTCAAAGGGTATGGGTAATATGAATGCTACCAAACAAAAAAATCCTAAAATAAGCACTCTATTTCCTACATCCCCATAAATTGCTCTTTCTTTTGAAGAAAGGATAGGTAAAATATACACTATTTAAATGGTTTTGACTTGAATTTATTTTTCAATACCACCTTTTAAGACTTTAATAAAGGTAAAGTAGTTTTTAAGCTCTCCACCAAATGTACATGTAAACCCATCTAGAACCTTACATATTCATCCTTTCAAGGAAAAAATAAATAAAACATCTATCCAACAAATCATGTGTGCATCTAATGCAATGTGCAGATAAATTTCCATATAGATGGGGTGGACTATCTACACATACTCCACACAGTTAGTTCAAACAATTTACAAACACACAAATAATAAATCCCAACTATTAGAAGTTGTATTTTGGAATTTTTTGAGTATATCCATAATCTGAACATTGTGAACTGAAATGAATAGCATGATTTGTAAATCTAGACAACAAAATGTATAACCTAAAACTCAATGAGCTAAGACTACCTAGGTCTCAAATTAGCAAGACACAAAAGATTAAAGAAAATATTTGAAACCTTAGATCATGTGTGAAGATCACTATGTGATGCAATACATCTAACTGCTTTTATTTTCATTAGAGTGAGGATAAAAATGAGTAGCCCACGAAAAACAAAACACCCATTACTTGAAATTCTTATTAGACACATTGAAAGGGCGAGTAATGGATGCAAAGTTTTTGAGAAAGGACTTGATGTGCAGAGACATGTGACCCAAATATCTTGTCTTAGATGGGTGTTCTCCTCCTTCATCCCTGGCTATTACTACCTCTACATCTTGGTTGGGGTTCTTCTTGAAGGAGAGAGATCTTTTCTTCATGGGTTTTGAATATCTAGGATTGTTAACAACCTTCCCATATCCTTTTTACTGTCATTCTTGATCATTGCAACTCAATTATTATGAACAAACATAAAAAAGCATGGATTAAATACCAAATGATTCATACAGTAAGAACCAAGAGTTTATTTTGTAATTACTGATCTTAAATCAATTGTTTCTACAACTTGCAACATTCAAAGTTCAAAACATGTAATGAATAATAAGTTGTAAAGTTTCTCTTGTCACGAATCAAACATAATAAACAACAAGACAAATTGACTTCATATGTACACTAAATGTGGAAAGGAAAATTATGGCTCCCTCCAAGAATACATTGTTGTGAAGAGTTACATGCTCTAAAATAAAATGACCAGAGAGGCAAAGGAGAACATACATGAGCTCATCTTTGCTCCTCATCACAAGGAAGACTTTGCATCCTTTTTAGTGTAAATATTTTTCTACAAAAGAGAAGTAAAATATTAAAATGGGGCATGTGCACCAAGGTGGGGCACAAAAAAGTGGTCAAATTCCCAAAAATGAGTAAAACATGCTTGCATTTTGAAGAAATTCAAATAATTCACTCACGTGTTATTTAAAAAAATAATGTACACAAGTTATTATGAAATTAAAATGTGTGTGCATTATTATCAAAACATAATGTGTGCACATTTTTATGAAAGGAAAACACATGCATTTTCAAGAAAGAAAAACGCGTACGCGTTTTTCCCAATAAAGTTATAAAATGAAAAAGATTTTCCATTTTGCTCACTCGCAGCCTGCATTTTATGCAACTACTTTCCTTCCCTCATCTTTGCGTAATGCAAACATGTTTTTCCCTTTCCAACCTTGCTTCAAAATGCCACATCAAAGAAGGGGTAAGTGATTTTTTTTGTATTAAATGATTTAAATTTTGTTTGCATTAGGAAAAATGGATTGTTCTTGATCAATTTCATATTTTTTTGAATTATATAACAGATCATGTAAACCTTGAGCCACAAGAGAATTTAAATGATGAATTTCTTGAGGAAAACCCTAGGATGCTTGAACCTCCTCCTACCCTTCCAACAAACCCTGGAAAAATCCAAGAGGATTTGTTAGGGCATCTAGAGAAAAAAAGTTGCAATTCATGAATTAGTTTCAGAATTGAGGGGTTCAATATAAAATGAGCATCACCAATCCCTTGCCTCAGCATTGGAATCCATGTTGATGAATTTTGATGCCATCACAAATCAAATAAACCAATTTAAAATGTATAGAGATTGATGTCATTAATATTATGCAAAAAAATTGTCCTATGATGATGTGAAAAAGAAAGATATAAGCAAAGAAAAATGTCTCCTTTTTACAGATCCTAGAACCAATGAACCTATTCCTCCAAGTTCAAAGAGGTTTCCAATACATTGGTGTAATCATGAGGAGATAATAAATAAGTTTTGGGATAGGTGGTGGATGGTCTTTGACCAACCTCCATGTAATAATTATGAGGTGCCGCTATATTTTCTAAGAAAACTATACTCTGAGTTTATCTTTCATGAAATACCCAATTACTTTGATATGAGGGTGTTTCAAGGTAGAGGTTGAGGCTCTACCCAAAATAGACCAAGAGTTCATTGGGTAGATAATTGTGCACATCAAAGAACACTAGCACAAAGACCCTTTTTATCATGCGACAGTTCCAGTAGCCATCAAAGAGAGTATGGAGGTGTAGACTCCATGTAATTTATAGCCTAACAAACACCATTATAGAGCATGGAATAGAAATATCCTAGCCTTTTTTTGTCATAGGATGATGCACCAACTCAACCATCTAGCTCTAGTGCCCCAAGCTCTCATATAGGCCCAAACTGTTGATATCTATGCTTTGGGAGAGATAGTGATGCAGAGGGTGCATATGGTTCCACCTCCCATATGTGTTCTCATTGTTAGTATAGATGTCATGGGAGTAGTGGGGTTCATCAGGGTGGTGCATCAGATGATGAGGTGCTGATAGATGAGTTGTTGAATGAGGTGTATGCTGGTCAAATGTAGGTATGTTGACTTGAATTTATAAAATTTTATCTATTAAATACTTAAAATGGAAAATGTAAATAGATTTTTAATTATATAATTAAATTAAATTGATGCAAATATTATGTATTTCAGGGTGTAATGCTAGAATTAGGTACATCATCTAGCATTCTTGCAACAACTTGTATAGTTGCATTTGTATCTGACGTAAAATTTATATAATATATCAAAAATAATAATTTTTTCTATTCAAAATAATGTTTAATAATTTAAAATACAACTTTTAATTGCATAGGTGGGCATGACATCACCATCTACTACACATACTACCATGGATGGTTATGACATTGGATTTACTCAGGTACACTTTAACACATTTAACTTATTTTTTGCAAATTTCAAATTTGTTGTTTATATATATATTTTTGAACTTTTGAGTTTATTCTATTATTGTTTGTTTAGTTGATGAGTTTATTAGACACATCTCCAAGGATAAGAGAAATTTTGGAAGTTGGTGTTAGTGCAACAATTTCATCCTCCATGAGCTTAACAATTTCATCCTCCATGAGCTTAAGTCAGTTATGAGTATGAATATATGTGTTTAATAATGTTTATATTGTGTGAATTTATATTAGTAGACCTATCAAAAATAATTGATAAACATTTCTTTGTTATGTTATAGATGTATGTAAACACACTTGTGTGAGGACATACATCTCTTGATGATGTTGAGCATCATAAGCAAGAAGAATCAAACTACCAGTATGTTGTAAGTGTGTTTATAATATGTATATTTTAAATAATTTTTATAATTTTACTTTGGCATAGAATCTAATTTTATATTTTGTATGTAAAGGTTTTAGTAAAGACTGAGGAGCACAGGAGATCAGAACGATGCAAGACACCAACTACTAGCAGTGTCTGAAGTTCAATTAGTTTGACTAAAAGAGACCCAATGTTTCAAGAATAGTGTTCAATATTCATATATGAACACATTTTGTATGCCTATACATGACACATAGATAATTTTTTTGGTGTGGCTATATGTATCAATGGTATTTTGTAGATCGAGAGGCAATACATTGGCCTCACAAAATTGTATGACATTTTGATGACATTTTGTGCATTGTCATGATGGTACTGTATCACATTTTGATGATATTTTGTGTGCCTTCATGATGGAATTGCATGACATTTTGATGAAATTTTGTACAACCTCATGGCCTAATGGAGATCAATTTATATAAATTTTTTATGCATAAATTGGTAGCTTAAATGGTTTAAAATGTTCTCATAATTTACTTAGCCCCAAGTGGTGTATGTATGAATCATATTCCATATCCAAATTTTAATTTTTGAATCTAATTTGCTATCATGTCACAACAAGTTAACAAAAAACATCAAATTCATCACCTTATCAAAAATAAATAATTAATAAAGACAAATATTTCCCAACAAACATTCATCTAAAAGTTATATTTACAAAGTGCAATGCAACAAAGACAATAATGAATGAGTTAACAATAATGTATTGGAATATTAAATATTATTTACCAAAATTCAAATTACCAACCACTAGATGATGAGCATATCATACATTTGATTTCCATATAGGGTCATGTAGGATAAATCCACAATAATATCTCTCACTTTTTCAAGACTCCAATCCATTTGATCATGGTGACAAGTTTTCAAATGTTGCAAAAATCATCAAACATATTCAATGAAAAGTTACAATGTTACATAAATTTTGTTCCATTCATCATGCGGCCAAATCGATAGTGCCAACATGTCCAAGTGGGTAGGTTTATGCTAGGAAAGGTCCTATTTTACACCCCAACATGTTAGATCGTTCTAGGCTATATTGTACCGACTCTTTCTCTTAAGATCCCTAAATGCCAAAAAGTGAAAAACTTCGATGAGCTGTTTCTCGAAAACCATGGAACTTAAAAACATTTTGTCTGAAGGTACACGAAGCTGTAGGGTCCCTCTACAATAATCTCTCTCATTTTTCATATCTCCAATCCATTTGGTCATGGTGAAAGTTTTTCTTGCTATCCCAAAAACTGTCAGATGCATTCAATGAAAAGTTGCAATGTTGCCTAACTTTTGTTTCATCCATTGTGCAACCAAACCTACAGTGTCAAAATATCCACGTGGGTGGGTTAATTATAGGAAAGGTCCTATTTTGTACCCCAACACATTGGATCATTCCAGGTTATATTGTACTAACACTCTCTTAAGAGCCCTAAATGCCAAAAAGTGGTGAACTTTGACAAGCTATTTCTTGGAAACCATGGCAATTCAAAATGTTTTGTTTGAAGCTATAGGGAGTTGTAGGGTCCCTCTATAATACCCTCTCTCAATTTTTCATATCTCCATCCATTAGGCCATGGTGAAATTTTTTCTCCTTGCCCCAAAAATCGTCAGATGCATTCAATAAAAAGTTGCAATATTGCGTAACTTTTGTTCCATCCATCATCAACCAAACTAGCAGTGCCAACACGTATGGGTGGGAAGGTTTATGATAGGAAAGGTCTTATTTCTCACCCCAACATGTTGGATTGTTACATGCTATATTGTACCGACGCTCTCTCTTAAGATCCATAAATGCCAAAAAGTGATGAACTTTGGAAAGCTATTTCTCAAAAACTATGGCACTTAAAAAAATTTATTTGAAGCTATAAGGATTTTTAGGTTCCCTCTACAATACCCTCTCTCATTTTTTCATATCTCCAATCCATTTGGCTATGGTGAAAGTTTTTCTCGCTTCCCCAAAAATCATTTGATGCATTCAATGAAAAGTTGCAATGTTGTCTAACTTTTGCTTCATCCATTGTGCAACCAAACCAATAGTGCCAACACATCTGGGTGGGTATGTTTATGCTAGGAAAGGTCCTATTTTGCATCCAAGCATTCAAGATCATTCCAGGCTATATTGTATCGGTGCTCTCTCTTAAGATCCCCAAATTCCAAAAAGTGAGAAACTTTGATGAGTTGTTTCTTGAAAATTGTGGAACTTAAAAACATTCTATTT
>VDFB02000008.1:183400323-183495513 GCA_007258455.2 Sequoia sempervirens | reverse complement strand
AATTCTATATAAATTTTCACAGTTTATCCAAAATATCTCCTTTTACAATCTTCTTAAAATTTTGATTGTATTTTATAGCAAAAATCTTTAAATACGGTCATATGGCCATCAAATTTAAGTTCGGCCATCAAAAACATATTTATATTAATATTAAAATTAGGGTGTTCGACCGAACATTCTTGGAATGTTCGGTCGAACCCATTAAATAAAGTTTTTTAAATTGCATGTTATGGGGGTTCGACCGAACCATAGTTCGGTCGAACTAGGGTTCGACCGAACCTTTCCAAGATGTTCGATCGAACACATATTCGGTCGAACCCCTCTTTTTTCACCCTTGCTTCCTAAGGCACCAGAATTGGTGAAAATTTTACGTTTCGAAGCTCAATTTCAGAATTAAAATGGAGAAGATCTCAAAAACCCAACTAGTATTGAGTTCCCCTCAAAACGAGCTATCCAACGAATATAATTTTAGTATGTTTTGATTATATTATCTATCTATTTTTTAAGTTTTATTAAATACAGGTTTTTCACTGAAAACAAAACTCTCTATTCTGCACAAGTGGAAAAATATAAGATTATCAAAAACAAAAATTTAAAAATATGAGTGCACCAGATATTGGAGTCCTTGATCCAACGAAAAAAAAAAAAAAAATTTTGATACATATGCAAGAAATTTATGCTTATAATGGCTATGCTTATGTCCTAATCTGTCAATTTGATTGACTTCGTAAACTTGATTAAAAGAAAAAATATTCAATAAAACTATCTGAACCTCAAGTGGGAAGCACTAGGATAATCGGAGTTGGGAAATCTAAATTTGAAAGAATTGAATTTCATCCTCATGGAAAAAAAAGCTATAATGGGTGTAAGGCCACTTTTAAAAAATGCTTTGAAAAAAACCAATTTTTGTGGGAGATGGAAAAGAGCAGTAACTGATTCCAAAAAATTCTGAAAAAAATATTTTAGAATCTACGTAAAAATATGACAAGACTTCTCTAGTTTACATCATCTTCAAATTCCTTACGGTTCAATCGCTATAGGTTCCCGAATGTGGAGATTGTGTTAAAAAAAAAATATCAGTGTCCAGTTAGGCCAAAAAGTGTAAACCACTATTGTGGGATCACCCATGGTAGAAGCTCAACATTGACTGCTAAAGATGATCCAAAAGCATCAAACAATGTTCCTCCCCTTAGGAAGAAACAAAACCAAGAATGTATGCAAGAGTTCTTCCCATTCTTGAAAGGGATGTGAAGGGAAGATAGATGGTGTATGATGTCTCTGAAGCATTCTCAAGTGTCTCTATGTCGATGTTGAAAGCTAACACACTCCAAATAGGCATTTTAGGCCACACTGCTGAAGAGGACAATCCAGAATCTGGTAGAGATAAATGTAGAACACAATCCAAAGATAAAAATATCCCCTCTGAAGACAAAGAAGCCTCCTCCAAATGTTGTCCAAAAGTATCCATACTCATGTCAAACTACAAAGAATTATAATGTAGAGAATGAACAAGAGGGTCAAAGTGTTCCCTCGCAACAACTGAAGAAGGATCTTATCCATTAAAGAGAAGATGAATTTCATCCATGATATCCCAAAATCTGCAATATGAGACTCTACAAACAAGTTTGAAATACCTATCAAGAATCCATCACATGTAGCCATATCTGGGAGATGATGTATGTCTTACTGCACTGAATCAAAAGTAACCAAGACTATGGAAACACAAGCATCCTTAGGTACAACGGTAGATGAAGGAGATAAGATGTTAGTGCATGTCATTTGACTAAACCTATCATCCCCCATTGTGTCCTCAAAACATGATGAACTAGATGATTCTGCCAATGCTAGATTACAAGAGCCCTCAGCCTCAAGATGTTGACTCATAGATGAAGAAGATGAACCCTATAAATTTAGATTAGAAGCCATAGAAACTGAAGTCTCAATAGATGTCTTTGTAGGAGGAGAAGGATAAGGTTTTGTCATCAAAAAAACTATACCTTTCCCAATGAGCAATTGTTTTAGTTGTTTTATCATCAATATGTTGAAACTCTGCAAGTGGAACAAGAAAATCCACAATAGGATCCTCTGGTAATGGAGGTTCATCCGAGTCTCCATACATCTCCCAAATTTTGGTCATAAGGTCATGAGGGATCTCAATACTATCAGTGGCCATTTGTGTATCAATATCACAACTACAACCAATTAATCCTAGGATATGTTCTATTTTCATGTCCCACACAACTCTCTTCCATTTTGATGAAGGTTTAGGAACTAATCCATAGAGATATGGAAAAATATTAAGCCACCTACAATGTGTTAGGATTCCATCTTTCCAAGACTTAAAGTTCCACCGATTTAACCTTATTTTATAGCAGGATGTTTTTTTATGCCCATATTAAACTCCTCAATTTTAGTCACACAATAGACCAATCAAGAGATATAAGCCAACAAAGGAAAAATATTACCCCCCCCCCAAATTACTCAATCATGAAACCCCCCAAGCAATATCTGATTTGTGGCACTTTATACTTAGTGCAATTACAGGTGCCATTTGCCAAATACAACGAAAAGGTCTTGATCTCGGTATATGAAAATTCCAAATTTGGCCATAGAATCAAGAACAATTTTTGGTACAAAATGATATCAATATGATCATACCACTGAAAAATACACGAAAAATTATGCGCTTTAAAAAAAATGCACCCAAAAATGTCACCATAGGAGCAAGATATGAGCCCTTAAAGTTCCCAAAGTGAGTACAAAGCAAGAGCACCTATGAGAATCTATAATTTCTAGAAAAATCAAACACCAAAACCAAAATTTGATTGAACCACTACGAAGAGCGTGAAATTTTTCCCAAAAAAAAATTCTAAAAAATTGGAGGTCTTGAGCACAAGTTATGAGCATTTGAAGTTGGACTACCAAAATGAAAATTCAAATGGAGGGGGGGGCAAAAATCCAAATAGATTGTTGATTTCACATCGATGCGATGCTAATGTCATCAAACAAAGTGATTAAAATTGATAGCCTCCTGCACATCAAAAAAGAATATTCCTTTTGATATGGAATATGTTGAAACTGCCAGCTTAAATTTGACACCTTCAGAATCATTGTAGGTCAGCAGAATCTTGTGCTAGAATATGCTTTAGATATCATCGATTTTCATTTATTATCACTAGTTTATTTTGTTTATTGTCAGATTTTCACAATCGCCGATTGGCGAATATTGGCAAGGTCAGTTGAATGCAGGGCCCACCGAGGTGAGGAGATGCCACCATGTGGCGGTCAGCAAAGCATGTACCCGTTGTAGGTTTTATGCCCATGGTTTGTAGACGTCGCAATTATGATGACCTGGGGGGTCGTACGGCTCCTTGGACAAAAAAAATTCCTCAACAAACAACTTCTCCTAATTTGATAATTTAACAGTCAAACTTAGGGTTTTTGGCCCTTCTGGATGTGATGGCAGGGTCGGATTTGACCCAAAAAGATCCAAAAATGTAGCTAGCTTTTGGATTTGGCAACCACACTTCAGCTTCAAATCCCCATAGATTTGGCCTCATATGTCCAATCTGGATGAAACAAAAGGAAAAAACAACTTTCTCAAACCCTCTAATCTCAATGGTGAGCTTAGATTTGCACCAAGGAGCTTTGGTTTGAACTTGCAATAAAGAGTCACAAAGATGAACCCCCCCAAAATCTAGTATTTCTATCAAGTTTTTTGGATTCTCCATATCATCATACAATGGAAGAGAAGAGCATACTCAACTATTCAATATTTACCAAGATCTCTCAAAAAATAGCTATCCAATGGCACCCAACCTGCTCTAATACCATGTTAGAATTGGCTATGGAGATAGCCTACCAAGAGGCTAAATGGAAAACACAAAGAGAGAAGATGAATATGACAAGAATAAACTGTATTCTTATCAATTATGCAAATATGATTCAATGTGTTGTACATGTATGAGAGACCCCTTGGTTATATAGCCTAGAAGGTGAGACATAAGATAACACAAGATCATGACAAGTGTCTTAATCATATGACATGAGACAACTTATCACAACTACCTAGGTCACATGTGTTACAAGTCAAAAGATAAGATAACAACTAATGACAACTAACACCTTCTAGCAAGATTCCTAGGACCTAAGTAAACTTAATATGTAAATAAATCCCCTAGTAATGAATTAACTAGGTACAAGACATTTATTTTTCCAACATTGAGCCATGATCTTATTCTTAAGAACAATCACATTAACCATCCTCAACTTCTAGGTAGCATGATTCTTCTAGATATGCTCTAAATCCTAACAATAATTAGGTAGATGATTACTACATACACCAAGAGTGACCTAAATGCTACCAACTTATTCATCATCTCCACACTGAAAACCTATTTATTTACCAACTTTGCATTGATCATGTGTTTGAATTTGTTCTTGATAGTTTGGACATCCATATCTTGAATTCTTTTTTGATGCACCTAGATGCTAATTGACAAGAATCATCTTGAACTTTTATTTTCACCTATTCACAGGCTACCAAAAGTTTCTCTTGTTCTAGATCAAAATCTATCTGATATTAATGAGTTTCCATTCCACACTCTAAAACCACATATTAGATTTATTTTATTCTATACTAGGGAAAATATTCTCAATAATCAAGACATTAAAATCCATCTCAACCATCTCCTAAAGGTCTTTCGAAATTCCCTTCCAAACCAACTCTTCTTCTCTTATATTCTTCAGTTCCTTTATAATTTATTATTTCTTAACATTTGCTTTTTCATACACTTCTCTAGCTTTGCCAATGAAATCTAGAGAATCCACTTTTGAATCTATTCCACCCACTTCTCTCTTGTCTTTCCATATGATTGATATTTATGCATATTTTTTGCAAATTCTTTCTCAATAATTCCTTATGAAATAGGAATTGTAGAGGTAGTGGTTGCATCTATAGGTAAAGCAGATGTATCCACAATAGATTTGAGATAAGATGTCAATACTTAGACCTGTTGTTTGAACTAATTTCCTTTTGTAAGTTTCTCTTTCTCTATTCTTTGAATCAACTTTGTTGCGGACACCTGAAAATTATGAATATTTCCTTCATGCATCGAAGGTCTGAGAGATCTACTTTAATGATGTCAAAATTACTCTCATTAGCTTTGCCCATATTTTTCTCTGAGGTTGGTTAACCTACTTCAACACACATATTCCCGGATGGACCAACTGTCAACCTTGATGTAACCTTGGTTTTCTTAGGTTTTGCAAACTTATGAATCAAATTAGTAATCATGTCAAATTCAGGAGCAACTAACTATATGACTCTCCTTTTCTTTAGCAAACTTTGTTGCAGCCATGAAGAAGCAGACACCTATGAAGAAATTGGGATATTCATAGATGATTGTTCAAATGTTATAAGAGGATTAGGAATAATTGGCATAGGAACTTCATTGGTAAGTGCATTACCAATTTTTATTTCAGGAGGTGAATGGGGCTCATCATAAGGCAATGAACAAATAATAATAGAGGGAGAAATGGAGGGAATTAATTCTTCATCATTAGAACAACTTTGAGGATCTATGTATTCTCTTTCCTTAACTCCTTCTTGAATCCAATCCAATGACTTAGATCTTTTAGCTTTGATCTATTTTTCCTTATCTTTGGATCAACTTCAAATGTGTTTGTGTAATGCCCTCCCCAAGATTAAGCTAACAAAATACTACAAAGCAACTGAATAAGAGGAGTAATTAAATAGAATAACTAAAGATAAATTACTTAATTAAAAACTTGTCTAATGAACATAAATTAATAAAAATAATGATGAAGTATTGTACGCTCCAAAAGAATAACTTTTTTTCCTTTTTAAAATCAAACATTAGTGTTCCAACTTTACACTAATTGACAACATTGTTTGTATTCATCTAAACAACACACAAACATGAAACATATTATTAATATGTTAGCATTAAATCTCCATAGTAACATAATCTTCGAGAAAATCCATGTTAGTATTATGACTACCTTTATTTGTTACCATTTCTTTGGGTATTCACACTTACTATCTTCAACACTCTATATATTAGTCTACCACCCCCATTAAATACCCATTCTAAATATTATAACACTCATAATATCTAGATAATTAATATTATCCATATTTATTTATTAAAGATAGCATTACCAACTTCACACTTAACATTATATATATATATATATATACCAAATAAATTATTACTCTCTAACAAGGACACAAATCTGAAAAATAAAAGAATAAATAAAATCAACAATTTGGAACCAATATTTCTAAGCACTATTCAATTAAGGCCCTTAATGGATAACTAGAAACTAATTTAAAAAAAAAAAACTAACTTAAGAATCCATGTAAGGGATTTTACTCATTTTTCTATCTTGCTGAATTTGAAGAATTCCTTCATATTTCTCTTGTCTTCATCTAACTTGATTTCACTCAATTTGTTGCTCTAGTTTTAAAGTATGAGACAGTAATATTTTAATCATAAATTTTATTAGGTTTACTAGGTTTTTCTAATTTTCTAATATATTTTACAAATCTTGGATTTCTAGAAACTCTTTAAATTTTATCATCGAACTCTTTGTCTTTCATTCTGTGTGAACAGATTTGTAAGATTATTTTATGACATATTTTTATTATGAATATGGATGTCAATGTTTTCTTAATAAAACATAATTGGTGATCTGAGTTAATGTAATTTTTGGATTTTTTTTTTTAGATTAATAATTGAAAAACCTATTAAATTATATATTTCCATAGTATGTTTATGATTTCTTATGATTAAATATGTGAAACAACTTTTAAACAGATTATTGTTTAGCATAGGGGGAGCAATATTGTAACCTCAACAATTGATTATTTAAGTGGGTTAGGATGAATCTTTGATATTGTTTCCTAAACTTCTTATTGATTATTTCTATATCATAAATACCCTAGAATATACATTAGAGAATTTACTCAAATTAAATTAAGCATAGTTGGAAAATGTATGTATTAAACATTTACATAGCATCTTCCTATACACAAAATATCTCATCAAAACTTGGTTTTTTTCTAAGTTAATCTTATCCTTTGAATTCTATAATCCTACAAGATAAAATCAACTAACCTTTATCCTCCCTATTCCATTTTAACAAGTATAGAGTATAACACCTTCAACCATAATTGAAATCTAAATGATAAAATATTCATAGGTTCTTGATAACTTTGCAAACCCTCACAAGACCAAAATGTTTCTCTCTTGAAATCCATAAGTTGAAATTCTCAAGGTAATCTTTCTTTTTCAGCACATGTACCTAAAATACAAATATCCACAATGAAGAAAAATAATATTGTCCAATGGACTCTCCACCCAACCATTGGATTGAGATTCAATCCATCCCTGAGCTAGGGTCACATAGCACTTCCACAACATACTTTCCACATAGGATCCACAACCAAAGTGTAATGTATAACATCCACATTAGTAAACTTGACACATTACACCCACTAATCATAAGGATTCCTAGACAAGTTTGCACTTTATATACTTTGCACATCACAACATCTTGCATTCATATTTCTTTGTTTTAACACACAAAAAAGGTATAAATGAAATTAAACTAAACAAGGTGGAAGAATAAACCAATGCAAACCCCAACACATTACTTGCAGCCACACAAAAGATTCAACATCAAATTTCACATAGATTTTTTGATAAGCAAAACCAATATGACAACAAACTCATTACAAATCAACAAAGATAGATAACTAAAAGGTTAGACCTCACCAAGAAAGTTTTCTATCCAACTTGAGGAAAACTCTATCCAAGCACTCTCTTCCATTGCTCCTCCTTCATCACAAACATGGCAAGAACTCAAAATGAAGAATCAAAACCAAACATGAACTTAAAAACAATCCAAAGAGCAAAAAAGAGAAAAACCCCCTCCTCCACACAAATAGAAAGAATAAATGGAAGGGGAAAAGGCAACCACCTTTTCAACTTCCCAACCACCCTTTCAACTCTAATTTTCGTTACTTTTCATAAGTGGGTAATTAGAGTGGGATTTAGACTTTTTAAAAGAGATTTTATGGAATAAAAATACCCCTACCCCACAAACCTATCACCTAGGGAACTTTTTAAACAAATAAGACCACATAAAGACTTCATAAAACATAAAACAAGTGACCATATTAATAAAGTGACTAAAGGGGCTAATAAAACAACTCTCACATACACACAACCCATATCACACAAAAAAAGTTTAAATCACATGCCCATGATAAGAATAATATTTCAAAAGGATACAATAAAGGAAGTAGCTATGTGACCCCCCTTATCAACATTGACCAATTTGTTTAACTTGTTATAGAGTCAAGAAACAATTGAGTGAATACTATCTGCTATCAAAATATCACCATGGATGTCAATAGAATATTTAACTTATAATGCATACAACCATAAGTAACATTGAATATCAATAAGCACGTCTTCTATCACACCCACTCACATCTATGATATGTAATAACCTAACATAATGTAATCCCCTTAATATACATAATAATATTACCAATAACTGAGCATCTTGATCATTGCATATTTACGTAGACAAAGAATGGAACTTGTTTGACTATCACAAGAATTCACAACTATTAGATAGGATTAATCAAGAATATGAACATCTTCATGGTGTAGCAACAACCATCACTCATGCTTACTATCCAACATAAAATAACATAGAATATAACATATAAACCATTAACAACTAATAGGATCAACAAGGCCACAAGGGATAGGGTATTACAGTTTGTAAGGTTGTTCCTTTTGTTCGGGTCTTCATCATCACCACCTCGCTAAACTTGGGACTAAAATTGAGACTTGAGAAATGGTGGAAGAAAAAGAACCCTCTTGAGTGTCATTATTCTTCCTTCAAAATTTATCTTTATCCTTTGGTTTTGTAGTCGTAGCTTAAAATACCTTCTTCTTTACCCATTATTTTGTTCTCCTAATAATATGAGTTGTCCTCTCACCTAATTCTCTCATTTCTAAATTTTCCCAATTAATAGGTGGCAAAGATTGTATCTAAATCTTTTCAAAATAAACAAGATCAATCAAATCTGATCCATCATCTTCAATCTCAGCTACATGCCGACCCAACTTATACTCTCTAATCTGTTCAACCGTGAGCCTCATCCAGTCCCTCCTTCAGACTTCAAAATCATCCTCACAATCTTCCCCGAAGTCTTCAATTTTGGAGAAATGACAATAACCTACACCAAGGTTTAGATTTTCCCTAACATTCCCTTTGCCATCGAAGGGAAACCTAATGGTATAACAATATAACCTTAGCTTCACAATTGATCTTTTAATATTTAGAGCTTCAAAAGTAGATTTACAACTATAATGATTGAGACCAATAGGAAAAGGAATGTCATTTTTCCTCTTATCTTTGCATCTCTTATTAACCACACTAATTTGCTTGCACAGTTGAATCAAAACAAGCTTGTCATCTATAGATCTCGGTAACAAATATGGATACCCATTGAAGCCTCCAACTCAGATATATGTAAACCTCAGAAATTGGATGAAATAACTCCCATACAGTCTAATAAGATTTGTCGCCTCTATAGATATTCTAAGTTTGGTATTTCCTTGTAGCTCTCACTATCAACATAGTAAAAGCGTCATTCACCCATAAAAAGTTTTTGTAACTTTTTTCCAGTTGTAACAACTGATATAAATCATAGATTTGAGTCATGTTGTCATATATTCCATTGCTATTTAGCCCTGCCCAAGTTTTCATATTTGCAATGGCATAAAAGAGATAGGGTGACATGTAAAAAAACTAGTTTGATTCAAATTGAGTTAGCTAACTATGCAAGTGGTCACTAATAATACCTCCACAATCAATAAAATGACTACCCACAAAAATGATGGTGATAAATAGATACATGCATGTTTCAAAATTGTATGAAGTTTTATTACCCATCAACCTGTTAAAGAGGACAACCGTGTTGGAAACATCATCAATGAAAAGAGACCTGTGCATCACCCTTGGCAACTGTGATTTTCCTCCTTTAGGGACTATCAACCAGTTTCTAGTTATAGTATTGAAGCACTGATTTTTATTCTTAGAGAATTATTTTTTGAAATATTCCTTACTTATGTCCATGAATTGGTCTATGAGAGGCAACCTAAAAATGATTCTAAGAGAGATGGTGTCAAGCTTCACCACCAATTTATTATCCACAATATGAATTTCTTGTGTTTCTAAGTTGTATGCTTTTATGCACTCCAAGACAAGATCGAGACATTGAACTTCTACCAGATAACCTGCATTGTGAGCTAATCCACTTTCAAACATCTTTTGTGTCAACTAAGATCTCTACTTTCTGAAAGTCCTAAATACTAATATGTCCCACAAAAGTATGTCCCAATTTCGTGTCTGAAATATCTGGAAGCATGCTCTCTAACATTGAGATGAATTCATAACCTTGATATTTATATTTCATCTTTCTAGAAGATTTTTCAATCACCCATGGATAGCTATAATTTATGATAAATCACTCCTTGAATTTCTGAAAAGTGGTGAAGAGGCTTGCTTAACACTATTACAAAAACTTGCGCTTGTCGATTAGCTTTATTTCGATTTCAGCGTTATGCATGTTGGGTTAAGTGAAGCCCAAATTAGATGTTTCCTTCATAATTTGAAATGCTTTCTCATTTTGTAATTACTTCTATTGGCATGTGTTGGCCAATTCAGAAGTTGTATGTTTCAAATTGATTTTTCCATATATTGTTTGGAGACTGTTTTATTAATGAGTTGTTGGCTGAATGTAATTTAATTCAGAACCGGATAATAATAAGAGATAATCCCTGAGTGTGGACGTAGCCATCAAATTGATGGTGAACCATGATAAATCTAGCGTTCATAATCTTGTGATTGATTTTTAATCTTTTATTTTCTATAATTTATTTTTCATTTGATTCTGCAAATTATATTCAACAATGCATACATGTCGACCAGTGCATTTAAACTAATAACATATGATATAAATTCTTCTATCATTATGTTTTGATGATTTCCATACCCTATTCTAAATCTCCCATTTGACGCAAGCAAAAGGATACTTAGCGAAGGTCGTGGATTTTGGCTTCACGCCTGTCAATGTGTTTTCTCAAAAAAAATTTGTCTTTTCAACAATTCCATTTGTTTTACATATCCTGCAACCATATCATTCCATGAGATTACATCTCTTTTGAGCCATTATGTTAACAATTCGTGTGCCTTGTTTGTGCTTCCAGATTCGACCAGAGTGTTTCAAGCTATAATAATACTCGCTCCAAATTCTCTTATTATTATGCTTTGATAAAAGTACCATTACGGTCAAAATTCAGAAATATAATTTCATTTTAGATGAATAAATTTTTTAATTTAATAGTTTACATAATTCATTCATAAAACATTCAAACTTTAATATCTCAAAAATTGGGCGGCCAGTTGATGCAAAAACTGGTCACATTCATCGTGACATCATTAGGATCATCTCCATAAAACAGATCAGCGAGAAATTTTGCCATTTTTGAAATTTAATTGCTTTCACAATTTTCACCAAGACCCATAGTTAATTTCAAGTACAAATGGAACTGGATATGGAGTTTGACAGCACTAAGCTTTTTCAATCAAATAGAATTGTGATATTCTGAGAATGATTCAATAAACTATGCAAGGGCAACTCAATAATTTATAAAAAAGACTTTCGGATGACAACTTAACAATGTACAGATCGACCTAATAATAAGTTTGATGCAAAAGTTTAAAAACTGTGATAGTTGAAAATGAAGGTAACATGATCATAGAAAAATTGCATAATTTTTGAATGGTTAATTTTGACAATACCTTTATAGTTTTTTATGGCAAAATATATTTTTTTTTTATTTATGCTCAAGAAATGAATGAAGAATTTTGATCCTTTGTCCCCATCTTTGCTCCAATGAAGAGGGGCACATATTTGGTCTCTTTTGTTTTTATAAGCTTCAAATTTCCTTAAGAGATCTTCAAATGCACTACTAATTGACTAGTTTTATGTTGGTTAAGTGGTTCTAAGTGACATTCTCTTTTTGGTTAAGTTGTTTCTATTTGTAGGGATTAACCATTGAATGCTCACTATTGTTATTGCTTCATATGGATTTTTTGTTTTTCAATGTGGACAATATAAGAAAAACGAAAGAGAAAAGAAAGATGGAAAGTTTAATTTTCCTAAAGTCAACATGGAAAATATTTTTTATAATTTTTTAAAACTCAAATGCAACTTAATATTTACTTTTCTACAATTCTATTGGTTGAAATAATTGAGATCTTATTGCAAAGTGAAAAAAATAAAATTGTTCTAATACCTAGGATCCAAATCATAAAGACTAATATTCATATGCACACTGAAATAATATTTACAATTTATCATCTCATCATTTAAATTCATATTGTAACTATTTTTATTTAGTTTTAAATAATATAAGATTTTTTTTATTTCTTACAAACATAATATAATACTTATCAATTAATTTATTCTTTATCATATTATAATACAAATTTAAAAAAAAAAATTATATATTTATAATTATTATTTTTATTTCTAATATTTTATTTTTTTTGCATAATATTACATACTTACAATATATTATTTAAAATTGATTGTGAATTATTAAGATTTTTAATATTTTTATAATCTAATATTACAATTCTAACTTTAAATTTTAAATTTTTATTTTAACCTCATATTTTTATTTTTATTCTAACTTTATAATAGTATAATATTTTAATTTATTTGAAATATAATTTAATTCTTGTTGATTAAAATTTATTCGTTATAATATAATCATAATGTCTTTACATTAGAAAAAATAATAATTTATTTTTTAATAGTAAAATTTAGAAAAAAAATTACTCCTGAAGAACAAAAAATAATCATATAGAAACCATACTTTACAAATAAGATATGCACACTTAAATAATATAATTATTAAAAATATTATAATAATTATGATAATTATTGAAAATATCACTCAATGAGTTTGTTCCAAAATGCCTTCCTATGGTGCACTCTCTGCCACTCAGACTACCAATGATAAGGAATATGGCTCACCCTTGGTGAAGGAGGGATTTCCCCCTTCTATGGGCACATGATTATGCAAGACAAGGACCACGATTACCTGTCGTGATGTCTCTCATGTCTCAATTGGCGTTAGGGTTTCATTCCCTAAACCGTTAATTTCTACCAACCAATCCTTGTAATAGGTGGATGGTGGTTCACTAAATTTTGCAGAGGCCATAAAGCATGGAGATTATATCGATAAGGATTGCATGCCTTCATTCAATCCAAACAACTCTCCTATAGCCCCTTCTCTTCCCCGCACTTCCGTCAACATTTCACCCCCTTTCTCTATCTATCATTCTACATCAGTTCCAAAAATTAGTCTAGACTGCTTCATTGGTGTCAAAGACGAATACCTTCAAAATCATGTACTCATTTGTAGATTTATGAAGACCTGGCCAAATTTTCCCAATCTCCACTCTTGGATTAGCGAAAGCTGAAAAGAGTTCATGGAAGAGGAAATCAACATCTACCCATGTGCTAAGGGTTTTTTATCCTTGAATTTGAGTCTCAGGGAGAAAGAGTTGGTTCTCAATGTTGGTCATTGGTTATATTGTAGAGACTTCTTATGCATTAAGCCTTGGTTCCTTACCTTCGATCTAGGAGACCTCCATTGCATTTTTTGGGTACGTCTTCCTTATCTCCCCTTGCAATTTTGGGAAATTGAATGCTTGAAATCCATTAGAAATGGTTTGGGAAAATATCATAGCATATCAAAGGAAACTTCAATCAATTATGAATGTTCCACTTGTGCACGTTTATGTGTCGAAATGGATTTATCCAAAGGTCTCCCTAAAGAGATTTCTCTAAAGGTGGGCAATAGATACTAGAAACAACTTGTGGATTATGAGAAAAATACGTTCAAATGTAGGAAAAAAATTTCAGCTGATCACCTTACCTCTCAATGTAGAAAGAAGTAGTTTCATGAGCAGGCTAAAACTTCAAACAATCAACCCACATGGTGGATTGGAGTAGAATCACACCACTATGTTATTCTGCCCAGTGTGAAATCAAATTTGGGTGCCTATCAAGCACTTCATGATGTTAAGTCTCACACCCCTGCCCTCCTACTCCATAAAATTCACATTCTAGGACAAAGCAAGAAAACATTTCAGATGCAAGTACTACAAAGACTGGCATGTTTTTATCAAAGAATCTAGCCATGCAACTAAATAAACATGAGAACTTTGTTGTTTTCTTTATATCTTCAGGTAGTGAAGGAGATATGAAATTGAAAGGGAGTTTTTTCTCTGAGATAAGAGCAGTAATGGAAGAAGTGAAGTGGAAGAAATCTGCTCCTTTTGGACCAAAGTTACATATTACATTAAGATCTTCAAAGAAAAAGATGTAATAAATTTTTAAACCCACCTTGACAAGGCATGTTGAAAAGATATGTAAAACTGGTTTTTTAATGAATACAAGAGCGCTACCCTCTCTGGTAGCAATTTTCCTATAAAAAAATTATGATAATTATTAATTGATTTGATTTTTTAAATTTTACATTATAATTTTTTTTAATTTCTTACAAACATAATAATACTTACCAATTCATTTATTATTTATAATATTATAATACAAATATTTAAAAATTTATTAATATTTATAATTAACTTTTGATTTTTTAATGTTTATTAATTTATTTTTTACATAATACTTATATATTCACATGATAATAATTTTATTTTTTAAAATATTAGAATCTTTCTCATTTTATTACAAATTAACTCATTATTTAATGATAATATTGATAACTTCATATTTCTAATTTTACTACATTTTTATTAGTCAATAGGTTACATATAGTGTGAGATTTGAATCTGAAACAAGTCTCACCTATAAACCATTATTGAGTAGTGACTTTTAGTTGTTGTTTAATGGTAAACTAGTTGTCAATTTGATGGAAACTTTTTTTTCCATTTGCATTGCTTTATGTTTTAAATATGTATGCAAATATTTCATAATCAGATAATACTTAATTTCTTAATCTATTTTTGTTTAAATTTATTTCATTCCAATATTTAACATTTATTATTAATTATTTAATCCAGCCACATGCAACTAGAATTTGCATGCACAAAAACGTACTCTTAACATATTAACATACATATAATTCTGGAGGAAGTGGGTGATGCCCTTGGTGATTTTTTGATGGTGGATGATGAATCTTCTGGCATTCTTCATTCCACATATGCTTGCATACTGGTTGAAATAAATGTTTCAAAACAGCTGCCTGTTGAGGTCCTACTTAAAACTTCTAAAGGTTCTTGGGTCCAATCTTTGGATTATGAAGGGATACCCTTATGGTGTAGACAATGCTTCAATACTAGACATGCTGCTACACATTGCGGATTTGAGAAAAAAGCAAAGATAGCTACTTGGTGGAAAGGTGCTTCTCAACAACATTATACGGTTGAGAAGAAAGCTGATCAGAATAGGAGTTTTTTAGAGGTGGTTGCTTCTGAATCACTGGGTCTTGGGATGCCCCCTTTGGTCGTCTCAAATGGCGGGGTCGCTAAGGCAACCCCTATTGAGTCAACGGCTGCCATTTCAAGTGAAAGTGCATCGGTTTCCCTATCTGGTGGCTCTTCAAAAAAGTCTTTATCTGTGCAAAGGAATCAAGATGAAACCCCTAATAATTTGGTTGTTGGCTTTCATCTTTATGAAAGCAGCGAGCTGACATGGCATGGTAAGGCGGGGCAAGTGGAAGAAGGTTGGATCACAGTTAAGGGCAAAAAAGATAAATTCTCTAAGTCTTCTTTCGACATGACTCTCCGCTCCCACAAGAAAAGTGTAAAATGTAAATCTTGAATGGTCTTGTTTTGGAGCTGGTCTTTTTTGCTGGCTGCATGGTGCTAGTTAATATTCTTCACATAATTTTATTGATTTATTATTATCTTATTTTTAATTCTAATATTTAAACAAGTAACTAAATTGTTACTAAAAGATTTAAAAATTAAATAAAAGCTTGTTTTCTTTTTGACTTTGCATTTGGTAGGATTTGATGGTGTTACAAAAATTTCTAACATAATAATTACATTGAAAAATTGTAGAATTTAAGCATCATGTAATGATCGTATTTATAAAATAATAATGTAGAATCCATATTTATTTTTAAAAAATCTAAAACTAAGATATATTTAAAATATCTAGGGGAGAGGGGCCATTAGTCATAATTATTTAAAATACAAATTATATCAAACAAATGGACCAATAGTTGAACTCAAACTATTTGAAAAAATATATTTATTTCACTTATTCACGAATGTATTTATGATTTTTTTTACTTGAGGATTATAATGAACAACTATTGATCCCATAATATCACATATTTGGTAATTTTTTGATTAATATGTGAAATGGATATAGACGAGATATAATATTAATTCATTCTAGTATTAATATAAATAATTACAATTGATTGCACTACTATTAGACCCTGCACAACTACTGACCCCTCTTCCCTATATGAATTACTTCTGAACGTGTTTCAGATCTCATCCCGATGTTGTGGATCACCATTGATCCCAGCTTTCTTTTTCTAACTTGTGTTTACATTGGCTGTAGGTTAGCGGTATGGTGTTTCATGTCTGATTATATCTCTTCATCTGGTTTTGCACGCTCCTTCGGTCTTTTTGTGCCTTCGTACCAAATGGCTACTGGATTTTTATTCTTGTTTCTGTGGATGTGGGGCTGCAACTCCTTATTTTCTCCAATTTCCTTTATATGTATATTGGTATGATGCAGTTTTCTTTCATCTGAAATGGGCTTTATGTTTATGGGTTTTTGGTTGCAAACCTTGCGGGCTGGAATTTTGGTCGGTTTCTCTTTCAAGTATGCCAACATGGAGGATTTCGTTACCGCTCTGCCTGTGGGAATGGAGGGATTTCTTTCCGTATGATGGTGAGGAACTTAGGCGGGTGTTTGTCATTCCCCCTGCAAATGTGAAAACAGCCATTCACACGGTTGTTGGAAGAACCTGGTTGGATATGCATCGCCATGATTTATTCTTTCAAACTCCATGGACTGTGAGATGGTAAGAATGTTGGCTAATATTTACATTCAGCCTTTCATCTTCTCCATGGTTCTAAGAAAATTCACCATCATTAAATTCATTTCCAACAATTCATCATATAAATTTATCTTGTGGAAATTCACCATCTGAATTGTTGGTGGTGAATTTTTCCCAAAATGAATTTGTCATGACAACGAATTGTTGATGATGAATTGTTGGAGGTGAATTTGTTGACGGTGAATTGTTCACGATGAATTTAAATGAACACAGAAACTGCTGCTACCCTTCTAAATGGAATTGGTAAGAATGCTTACTCAAATGAAATCGAAACTGTGACTCACTCTTAACTCTTTGGGATGCCGTGAACCCTGCCTGAAATTGGCCGAGGTGCTCCTACAACTATAGAAAAAAAGCGGGACCAAATGGAGTAACAAGAATCAATTTGCTGTGCCCCACGCAAGACCGCACCACCCTGAGGCAAATATGGGTGGCGAACCAGGGCGGTGGGGGTCCACCTTAGGTGGGAGGAAATAGATATCACTTGTATCTATAAAATAAAATCTATATTATAGTTAATTTATTTTAAAATTATTTCATAATTATTTTATTTTTAAAAGTTGCTTTTATTTCTTTGTGAGTTATTTTTAATATAAATATTTCAAATATATGTTTAAGATATCTTAAATTATTTTATTTATTTAAGAGTTTTGCTGTTTATAATCTATTTTAAAACAATTTAATTTACTTTAAAATATTTTATTTTATTTTAAAACTAGTAAAAAAATTCATTTATTTTATTTTCTATGACTCAAAATCAATCAATCAAATTACATAGG
Source organism: Sequoia sempervirens (assembly GCA_007258455.2). Lineage (NCBI taxonomy): Eukaryota > Viridiplantae > Streptophyta > Pinopsida > Cupressales > Cupressaceae > Sequoia > Sequoia sempervirens. The sequence goes on along the minus strand of VDFB02000008.1, from coordinate 183,477,500 downwards.
TTCTTGAAAAGAATCATTTGTTAATAAACATTTAACAAATATTTATTCTGATAAATAAACTCAATTTCAACTATGTCATTCATAGTTGCAATTAGTATGATCAAACTTGGAATCAAGATCAACTCTAACAACTATAATATTCATAAACCTGGTAAAATCATGATACATTCAACTTACAATAATTTGTTGATCTCAAACTATCATGTAGCCTACTTTTAAATTGTTGTCATGACTCATCTATCAATTACACAACAAATACTTGTATTATAATCCTACAAAAAAATAAGTCCTCGCCACTTTGTGACTACAATGCATATGACTTGCAAGAATATATTATTTCAAACTATTATCTAGCTTACCCCTAAATTCATATTCCATAAATAATTTATCAACCACCCAACAAACGTAATTATTACAATGCTAAACAGACAAGTATTTACTATTACTACACAAAGAAACATAAAAAATGTACATTTCACAAAAAAGAAACCAAATATGAAATAGAAAATCTATTGTTCTAAAAATTTATGGACTGCTGCATCTATTTTTAAAAACATAATAAATAAATAAATAATTTAATAAATTATCAGCAAAAAAATAGCCTATAGAGTTTTGCCTCATAACAATGCCACGGACAATCAAACCCGAGATATCAGGCAAATTAGCCTACTTTTTACTAGGTACCAAGTAGCCCTTTCCACCTGGCATAACCTATAATTATAAAGAATAGTGCAACAAATCCTGACAGAATAGATCCCCAAAAAGTGAAAAATATCCCTTGAACATCATAGATAGGACAATGAATATTCATCCCAAATATTCCTGCTAACACGGTAGGCATGACTATCACAAAGCTAGCTATTGTCAGAGTAAGCTGGAACTGAATAAGTTCATTACGATGGTTATCCAGCTGAATATTCACATAATCTTCTGTGTCATCAATGTATTCACGTACCTGGAAGACATCGAAGAACAAACAGTCTTAATATAAAGATCGAAACATATAATAAGAAAATTATGGAATTCCTGAACCTAAAACTTAGAAAAAGAGCAAAAAAAAACATGAAATCAGCCAAAAAGATAAATATAAAAATAAAAACCTACTCCCTATATGGAAAACCTTCTTCCATCTGCAAAAGATGAGGTCAAGCAAGAGAGCAAATTTTGAATGAGGCTTGAGTGGGAATGGCCCGGATGGATCAGAGGCCAACAATGAGGACAAAGACAATGATGGGGATGTTGTTGATGATTCAAACGGTGATCTTCAGGACAATTGGAACTTCCCTCTAGATGACAAGGAAGAGAAAAACTAATAGACATCTAGCTGGAGACACAGCAGAGATCCACCGATGCTATAGCCCATAAGGTGAGGATACCAGGTTTGCCGGTTCCATAAGTTGTGAAGGTGTTTGATAGCTGCAGCTTGTCTGGTTTGCATAAGGGGCTACATTGGCTTTTTTTAACTCCCTCCAAGCCCTTCGACTGTTCGAGCTCCAGTTGTTGGCATTCACTTGCAGAATTTGGAGGCTGGGTCTATTCCTGTCTGTCATGTGGATACTGGTTCTTTTGCCCCCGCATCTCCTACGTCGGCCCATGCACATGTCTCAACACTGCGAATGTTTCTGTTGTGCTTGGTGATTTTGTTGCCACTGCTCCTATCACTGGGGTTCATCGGCCGGGTATGTGGGATTCTACTACTCTAGTTGTTGAATACCCCCCTTGTGAGGTCAGATCACATGTTCCCGAAGCAAGGGAGTCTGAAAATGATGTGCTAGAAGCACCTGCTATGACTTTGGCTCCAGGGCAGGGTGCTGGTGTCTCTACTGCTTTGTTTGGGAGCTGCATTGGATGGTCAGGAGGTGATGGTAGCTTTATCTAATCCTGTCTGCAAGACCCTTTCTGAGGAAGTACTAAAGGAGGGTTGTAGGAGGAAGGATTTTGAGGCTTGTAGGGATTTAGATTTCTTCCCTACAGCTGAGTTGCAGAGGTCACCTCCCACATTTGTTGATCAAGGGGAAACGGTGTCACAGGAATGGACTTCATGTGGTCCTTTGGGTCCTTCTGGTGCAAGTGGAACTTTTAAAAAAGGGAGTTAAGCCCAGAAGGCTTTTTACATGAAAGATAAGATGGTTGAGGCTGTCCAATGCTCCTTGGAGCATTTTAGTTTCAAATCATCATGATTCAGTTGTTCTCCCTTGGTCCTTGGGTTGCTAACTCTGTTTATTATGCTTTCAACATCTTTGTTATTTGCTTGCTGATGTAATGCAGCCTTATTGTTGCTAGTGCCATGTTGCAATTTGTTGTTTTGCTGGGCTTCATCATTTTATCTTTCTCATTTTGTAAAAGGGTTTGGACCTTTTCAAAAACGCATCTTTACTAGTGATAAAATAAATGAATTGCTTCAAATGATTCTCCAGTGTGCATACAAATATATATAAGATTGTTTAAGGCATGAAAAATGCAGAGTAGGGAAGGTACAGAATTATTCCTTCTTTCCATTAATTCAATATACATCTAGTTTTTGGTGAAGAGCTGTTTTGATTCAAAACAATTTATTAGCAGACACATCAGTGAAATCATGAAACGACATATGGACAACAAATCTTATTTACTCTCTGTGGGTCGATTTTCCAATAAAGGACTCTTTGGATGCAGAGGGATAGGAGAAATGAGAAAATTTCTTAGAGACATACAAGATGCCTCACTGACTTCCATTGTAAGATCATTTCTAGCTCTATTGCATTCCAGGTTCCTGTTCAGCTAGATCTTGATGAAGATTATCTGCCTGTTTTTCAGATTTCCAATAAGAAAAATGCATACACTCCAGACAGAACAGGACAGTCCAAAGTGTACAAAAGACATAGTAAATTATAAGGCACAACACTCTCTTAAGGTTTTGCAAATGGGGTTGCAAGCTAAGTGTGCTTAACCTTGGGGAAAGCTCCATGGTTAAGCGTGCTTGAGTTGGAGTAGTACGTGGATAGGTGACCTCCCGGGAAGGCCCAATGCTTCACCTCTGTGAGCTTCACCTAGATGCAATGAGTGCTATGTGGACCATTCATTATCATGCGAGATGGGTTCTTGTGAACCACTACTCATGAAACATGGGTCAATGAGTTTGACTCGAAAAACTACACAGTTGAATCCTAATAGCAATATCATAATTTGACACACTGTGGAAAAATACCTCCTACTTATCAATTCACGAGCTAAAGGGGCTCTATAATGAATGGTTTATAAGGCACAACACTCGTTGAAGTTTTGCAAATGGGATTGCAAGCTAAGTGTGCTTAACCTTGGGGAAAACTCCATGGTTAAGTGCGCTTGAGTTGTAGTACTGGGATGGGTGACCTCCCGAGAAGGCCCAAAGCATCATGGTTTATAAGGTACAACACTTGCTGAAGTTTTTGCGAATGGGGTTGCAAGCTAAGTGTGTTTAACCTTGGGGAAAACTCCATGGTTAAGCATGCTTGAGTTGTAGTATTAGGATGGGTGACCTCTCGGGAAGGCCCAATGCTTCACCTCTGTGAGCATTACCTAGATGCAATGAGTGCTAAGTGGACCATTCATTATCATGAGAGATGGGTTCTTGTGAACCACTACTCATGAAACATGGGTCAATGAATTTGACTCAAAAAACTACACAGCAGAATCCTAATCGCAATATCATAATGAGTAAATGATGTTATCATCCAGACCAATGGGAGGCTGATCCAAATGAAGACTTGTAAATTGATGCAAAGGGGTGGCCTATCAAGTAAAAGCCTCTTGTTCATCTCTGAATAACACAATTACTCACCTTTGGAGTAGCCAGTACCCATACACGGCCTACAGCAAATGATGAAATCCATTTAAAAGAACCTACTTACCTTTTAAATTGTGTTCAAAGTTAATCATTTGCTGGCAAGTTTTTGGATTTCAAAGACACTAGAAATGTTGATTGATAACTCACTAGCAGATTATCTGTTTTATTAGTATCTCAATATATCAACAAAATATTAGTGACCTTTCCTTATAGCACTTTCCTCTTTCATATGCAATCTAAATTCATTAAATTCAAATCCTAAGCTGCGGGAAATAAAGTCTAGGGAATGAAACCAGCATTTCCCATTATCAAAAAAAGTAAAAGTTTGATGCTTCCAAATTTTAACATAAAGGAGGGGTAAAATTTTTATTAAAACAAGAAGTACAAAGCAAGGGCATTACATAGCCCTACCAAGCTCCACCAAGTGATCCAACTGTTGAGATAGATCCGGGGGTAACTGACCCCGGTCCACCAAATTCCAATCATGAATATGATCAAAAGCCCATTTAGCCAAACAATCAGCAACACCATTCCATTCTCTAGGAATATAAGTGAAAGTAACAAACTCGAAAGAAGCACAGAGGTTGAGAATCTGATCAACAATCAAAGCCAAATACCAACTAACATCATCTAAATGCCACATATTCAACAAGTTCACCACAACCTAGGAATCAGACTCACATATGATCCTTTGCCACCCCAATTGACTTCCACGCTCTACAGTATGAAGACCCTTATAAACAGAAAAGATAAACTGAACATCTCCAGAGCTATACCGACCAACACCACCAATTCCAGCATGACTAGAGTTTCCATGAGAAAAGCCATCCATGTTGATTTTTAAGACTCTCTAAGGTCGAGGAGACCATCTCACCTCCCTATTCACCTTTGGGGTAGGATGTCTACATCTGTTGCGCATGAGTTGTCATTGTTGAGGAGGAAGATGAAGACGATTACAACAACCAACATCACAAGGATCCACTAATGTTGTCAGATCACACTTAGCCGCAATTGTTTCTCCCAAAGAATGCAGAATTTTCCACCACAAGCGAGGGGCCACCAACAGCACATCCTAAAAAATCTGACGATTCCTCTCCAACCAAAAGTTCCAGATAATAAAGGATGGGCCAAGAGCCCAAGCAACTTGAAGAAAGGAAGTAGAAACAGGGGCCCTGCCCCACCGATCCACAAACTTAGCCAAAGAGGAAACATGCCAATAGGGTGTATTCCACACCCTCCATCAAAAATGTCAAATCTCCCTAGCATAGAAACATTGGAAGAAGAGATGAGAGACACTCTCCTCACAGTTACGACACAAAACACACATTGAAGGGCCTTGGGAACCACGCTTACATAAATTATCCCAAGTAAGACACTGGTTTTGAGCTACTAACCACATGAAGAAATTGCACTTGGGCAACGAACTTGTGACAAACTTGCTTCCACCAAGGGACCTCAATATCCCCAAACAACTGCTTACCAAGCTACTTATAACCAGCAGACATAGAGTACTTCCCGGACAAATTAGAACCATCCCAAGCCAAGACATCAAGTCCCCTCAAAGAATTACAAGCACGGGAAGCCAGGAGCTGAGTTAGCTCACGCCTATCCTCCTCAGACCCCCTAGGTGGCCACTCAGAAGGATGCTTCCAATGAAAGCTTACAGCTAATCCACAATGCTATGCAACCTTATAATGCTCAATGGTATCCTAGCCAACCATAGTAAAAACATCAGAAAGAGATTGGAGGTAAGGAAAAGTAGAGAGAATAGGTGGGTGACCATCCCAAGAATCTAACCAAAAAAGAGCCTATGACGCTGAATGACAAATCCAAAAAATTGCACGCTTAATCAAATATGCCCCAACTTTCAAAGTATTCCAAATTATAGAACCACTCCCCTCCAAAGGATAGCAAGGAACCTCAAAAGAAGCAACACCCCTAAGATATTTATGGTTGAGAATACGGCCCATAACTGGTGATGATTGGTACACCAACGCCAATAAAGCTTAGCAGCAAGAACTTGCCCATTCAAAATCACAGAGCGTAAACCAAGACCACCCTCCTGCTTTGGTCTACACATAGATTGCCACTTAACAAGGCTTCACTTAGTAGACAACAAGTTACCACTCCAAAGAAATTAACGTGAGAGAGCATCAAATCCCCCAAGGAAATACATAGGGGCCACTTGAACAAAGCATCTGTAGATGGGAAGAGCCTGGATAACTGACTTGAGAAGAGTCACTCTAACAACTATAGACAACCACTGATGAGTCCAATGAGTTACCTTCCACCTCAGCTTATCAAGCAACATCTACCAGGAGGACCTAGGCTGACAACCAATAGCAAGAGGAATACCTAAATAGACAAAGGGAAGAGACCCTATTTGAAACCGCAAAATAGCTGCAATCCGTCACTGGATAGCCTGAGGAGTATTAAAAAAGAAACTAGAAGAATTTTGCTCATTGACTTTCTGACCTGAAGTAGCAAGGTAGATATCCAAAGCTTGCCTAAAGGATTCAGCTTCCTGAATACAAGCCAACCCCATAAGAGACGTGTCATCCACAAACTAGAGATGAGAAAACATTGGTAGAGCCAAACCCCACTACCAACCATAAATCAAGCCTTAAGAAACCCAAAATTTAAGAAACCGACCCCGCCTTTCTGCCATAATAATAAACAGATAAGAAGAGAGCGGATCCCCCTAACGAAGGCCCCTAATAGCACCAAAAAGCTTTGAAGGTTTACCATTCACAATAATCGAAAATGAGGAGGAAGTCACACAACTCATAGTCCAACTCACCCAATTAGAAGAAAAACCAAAGGCCAATAGAATCTTCTGAAGAAAGCTCAATTTAACTTTGTCATAAGCTTTGGCCATATCCAACTTGATGAATATAGACCTATCCTTGGAGGTCGCCATGGAATGAATGACCTCAGAGGCTACCACCACCCCATCCAAAATTTGACGACCCGCCACAAAGCCTCCTTGCTCCTTAGAAATGACAATAGGAAGACAAGGTTTAAGCCTCTCAGCAATCAATTTTGTAATAATCTTATACACCACATTACAGAGCACAATAGGTCTAAAGAATTCAAGCCTATTAGCACCTTCCTTTTTAAGAATGAGAACTAGAAAAGTAGCATTCAGGGCTCGAAGCATCTGCTTACTATGAAGAGACTCCCGGACAACCTCCAACAAATCCAACTTCACAATATCCCAAAACTCCTGGAAAAATTCATCTAGGAAACCATCAGGGCCAGGAGCTTTCCCCTTATTCATCCCAAACACAACCTCCTCCACTTCAGACAGAGTAATCAGACGAGTAAGAGAAGCATTCAAATCATTAGAGATCAAAGAAGGAATGCAAGCAAGGACCATATTCTCATCAACCTCAGGAGGTGAATCCTCAGTAAACAAAGCAAAGTAAAACTGACAAGCCTCTCTAGAAAAAGCCTATTGCGAAGAAATCGAAAGACCCTCAGAATTAACAAGAGAAGAGATATAACACTTATTCCAACGAGCTTGCACAGAATGATGGAAGAAGCAGTATTCCTATCGCCCTCTTGAAGCCAGTTAATCCTAGCCTTTTGTTTCCAGAAAATCTCCTCACAAAGCTCGCACTCCACCAATTTCAGAGCCTGGGACTCAGCATGTCGAAGAGCCTCCGAAAATCCCAAATCTTGAATTTGGTGAGTAATAATAGCAAGAGGATCCTGCGCTTCCTTTTTCTTGGCCCGAAGATTTCCAAAACACGACCTATTCCATCGCTTAATATGATACTTGATATATTGCAACTTCTTAACAAGAGAATGCATAGTTGTACCATATCTAGTGACCCCATCCCACCACCACTGAGCAACAAGATCATACAAGAATTGATCTCGAAGCCACATAAGCTGAAATTTGAAAGGAGGATTCTTTGGAGTAGGAAAAGAAGAAGCAAAAAACTTAATTGGCCAATTATCAAAGCCACACCAATTAAGAATCTCAAAGCAAGTGACCATGCTACCACCCACCCAAAAACTAGAAACAAGAAATCTATCCAACCGCTCAGATATCGCTTCTAGCCCTCTCTGTCTATTATTCCAAGTGAATATTCCATTAGAGGGTTTAACATCAACAAGAGCAAGAGAATCCACATTTTCCCAAAAGAGATCTGAAGCAAGACCAAGCCTAGGCAACCCCCCTCTTTTCTCCTCCAAACACAACACAGAATTGAAATCACCAGCTAAGATCCAAAGAAGATAAGGTGCACAAGACCTAACATACCTGATATGGGCCCAAAGCTAGATTTTACCACAGATGTTAATCGTAGCATAAACATTACTGACCAAAATAGTCTCACCAGATTCCAAAACCGAAGCCACCATAGAAATAGAGGAATGGCTAGAAATTCACCAGCGAGGAACAACCTTACGTGAATTCCAGAAAAGAGCCAGACCTCCAGAGTTTCCCCTAGAACCACTACACTAACACTGACCAAAAAACCAAATACGAGGAGCATACTGAAGCATGAAGTCCACTCGAAGCTTAGTCTTCTGAACACAAAAGATATCTAGAGAATGAACCACAATCAAATCCTGAATAACCTTTTGAAGGGGGTTGCTATTCAACCCCCTTGCATTTCATGAAAGAATAATCGTGAAGAAGGTTGAGAGAAGTGGGAATCAATGGTCTTAACAGACCCAGATTCCACCAGCAAATCCCCAGTAGATTTAATCTTGTCCACATCCTTTTTATGACCAGCTTTGGAGGAATTTTCAAAATGACCCTTCTTAAGAGGGTGTTGCAGCACCCCCAGAACAAGAGATGATCCCCATCCTTTACCTGAAGAAAACACCTCCTTAGCTAAATATGCTTATACAATATCATCCTGCAAACCTGCAGAAGCACCAAGAAGCCCAGAATTCCCCTACTCCAAAGCCGAAGAATTATCCTTAACAACAATTGCCTACTCAGTCCTATATCCATATCAGTGGCCCCAAAAGAAAAATCAACAGGAATCCCCTCCTCCAAGGCCCGATTATCCAAGACCTCAAAATGATTGAATCCCTGATCACTCTGTCTATCCTTATAGGCCCGCTTTTGACCCCTCCCTTTAGCCCTTGGCTTAACAAAAATGAAGCCATCCTTATCAGGCCCACCCTCAACCACAAGTGCCTTGCCTTTAACCCCCTTCTCCACCGAAGGCCTTGATGAAGGAGGAGAAAAAACCCCAGCCACTTTGGGTGCCCGAGGACATTGGCGCTGAAAGTGTCCATAATTATGACAAAAATGACATTCAAAAGGAAAGGACTTATAATCTAACTGTTGAACCCACGAAGCAAAGCCAAGAAAAATTTACAAAGATTCTGATAATGGATTATTTAAGTCAATTTCAACACAAATACGAGCAAAAGAAAATACCTTTTTATCCAAAGTATTATGAGCGATGGTAGACGGCTTCCCCAACAAAGAAGCAATCTGACACAGAATATCCTCCCTCCAAAACTCCAATGGCAGCCATGGCAGATGGACCCAGACAGGAACCCGTGAAGGTAGATCCTCTGCCGCATTAAATCCTCCATCCAGGGCTTCATGAACAAGACAACATGATTGTAAAAATATAGCCTTCCCTCAAAAAATCGATTACAATTTGAAGTGCAAGAAAAATCAACCATGAAATAGCCATTCACAGCCACCAAAATATCAAAATCACCTTCCACCTGCTAGGACCGATGAATCCAGGACTCCAACGTCGAGAGAGGGACACGAATACCCAGGAACTTACAAATTAGAACATGTTGGCTCCAATAAGAAATGTCCTCTTGTACCGAATTAGGAGAAATAACCAGGACAGGATGATCTTGACTCCGCAAAAAACAGCCATTCACTTTCTTAAGCTTAGAGTTCTCACCCACAAAAGAGGAATCCGCCTACCGTGCTTGCATGTCCACAAAAAAATCCTGAGACGGCTTCGCACTAGCAAGCACCAAGCTTTTGGAAGCCCCTACCATTCCACCACACCCAACACCCAACACAAACTTGAACCAAGCACCAAACAGGCAAAAAGATAAAAAACCGAACCCTTATACCTCCCCTCGATTTCACCAAGCGCCACAAAACAACAAAAAGCACTAAAGCAGCTAAGAAGAAAAACCACTCTGCAAAGGAAGCACCTCCGCACACCAGCGACACCCCACACGTTAACAACAAAGAGAACGCACAAAAAATAGACCCCCCAAGTGCAGTCAAACCCCCACCCAACTGAAATCGCAGCCAGAGAAAATGAAAAGCAGGCCAAAGCCGACATGCAAAGAGGGATGGCCCTCATGTAGGTCACTCAGCTAACCACAAGCACACCAGGAGCAGCGCCATCTCCATCCTAGAGATTGGCCCCCATGAGTAAGTAATGCTTCCAAATTTTAATCTATTGTATCTTTCTGCATTTTCTTGTAAACCTGCTTTGGTGAACCCTGATTTTGCATAGTTGTAAAATTGTGCTGTAACTCTAACCAAACTATAAAAATGCAGTAAAACATAATTTTTAAAAATTAACACAACAAAGCACACAGAATGGTTAAGGATGATATAAGGAGGAAAAACAGCATTAATGGTACATTTGTCTACTGGACATGTTTCTATACAAGTCAAAAACTAATGCATGTGTTGAAATATTGTGTTTACCCCAAATTACCCTAGCTGATGGTGATATTGGCACAAGGAAATATACTCACTGACAGAATTTTGTTTCGAGTTCCATCAACTTGCATGAAATAGGCCTCCAACAGCATTTCAAGATCTTCTACATCATTTTCATCCCCAGCAACACTATCAATAAAGCTAGAACTGCTCAATGAGCGAGAATTTGAGTGAGACAATTTGGGGGTAATAGCTAAACCACTTGGACCTCCAGCTGTTAATGAAGCTTCCAATTTTTGAGTATGTAGATACTTCCGAGTTAAATACAAATCAGCCATATATTCATCATCATCTAGAAGATGTTCAAGTTCATCCCTTACCTGTCCAAATGAATCAACATTGAAAATAAATAAATGCTGCTATATGTAGGACATGTACCCCAAATTTTCCTCAGCAGAATTATACATATATAGATAGATGTATATAAAATTATAAGAAATGACACCATATAGTTTGAAAATGACTTTTGGACTTTATTACTCCATAAAAACCACATAACAGTAAATTTTAGTCAATGTGATGTTTTTTGGAATCTAGGTGATTGTATTGACTGATGTCTCGAGACATATTTCTTCATATTTATGAGTGATAAGCTATGGTGTTTCCTTCCATATCTCAGTTTAATCTAACATATGACATGTGCATAGTCCATAAAATCTCTAATCAATCATGTGCAGCTTGTTTTTCCTTTTTCCTCTTCCACAGAAAAGCTTGGATTTATGTTACTTGCTAAATACAACATACATCAAGAATAATGAAGTCATAGAATTATGTCTTCCTACCCAAGCATTAGAAAACAGGTATGTGATTGTGTTCGCAATCAAGATCCACAATATATTTGCTAAGCAGTAGGATCTTGGTATAAACTTGAGTCATTAAACAAACCTACAAAAGTTCATGCTACAAGAATATCTTTTACAAGTTTTATAGATGGCCTTATAGACAATGTACAAACATATCCATGCAGACAGTGTACAAAACATTGGGATTTTCTGGAGTCACTATTGCTTGATGTGACTGCAATGCCTGGAACCTTCTCCTCAGGAAGTTCTGCTCAAGGAATTCCTTTACCTCTTGAGCACTTCCGGACACTTCTAACTCTTGAACCTTCCAAAGACTTCAGTGATCCAGACAATACTACCATGCTCAAGTTTTATACCTTCCACTACAAACCACTTGTCCACCTATCCTAGGCTCAAGTTCCTCAATCAACAAATCTTTGATGCCTCAGAAATTGCTTTCATATGCTTCTAGCTCTTCGTCTACAAAAAAAGTCTAGGACTTCCTTGATTGGTGGGGCAATCTCATTTGAAATGGCCCCGCCTGTTACAATTCCAACATAGTATAATCAGCTAGTGTTGGCCATTGTACTCTATTCATTTTCTACCTCCACCCACATCTGGTGCTTGTTCTGATATGCACCAAGTGGCATGCTTGTTGATGTATTGGGAGATGCATCTTATTCTTTTGTTCCTTCCCCATGGTGGTATTCAATGTTGATGGCTCGCTTTCAACAAAGAGCACTTAAGCACTCCTTTTTTTATCGTACGGGAAAATCCTTAATTGAATAGCCCACAACTTGGCATATTTCACAAAACATCCCTTTGGAACAACTAGTTTAAGTGTGACCGATTTTACAATCAGTACATCAAAGTTCTTTACCTTCTTTTGTGTCCTTTAGCTCTTTCATCATTCTTAACATGTCTCTACTGAGAGGCTGCACCAATCCTGATCCGTTATCACTTGAATCAGAATCATCTTTTCTTTTCTTTATGCAGGAGGACCTCTTGTTTTCACTCTATCTTCTTTTGTAGTGAGCATATCAACCCTTCAATGAACCAGTGCTCCTTTAACCCATCTATTGATTCCTTGTCCAATCTCCTCACTAATTCTTTAAGACTACTGTTATACATTTTCATGCTTACCCTATCGAAATATTAATTTCAGTGACAATATCACTGTCATTCCTCAATAGTTTGAACTCTAGTTCAAATGCCTTAGTCTGTCCTATGTGACTTTTCCAATATCTAGAATATCAGTATACCAATCAATTGCACTCCTTGTAGTGTAGCTAGAAAACATCTCACACTATATTGTTGATCTATCTGCCCATTTGTTGTCCATATAGTAATATGCATTTTACAGTGTCTTACAAGCTCTTTGAATCCACCTCTGTTGAACTTTGCAGATTCTTCTTTTCAACATTTGGATTTCCTAGAGGAGTCACCATTGCTTGATGTGACTACCATGTCTGAAACCTTCTCAAGAAGTTTTACTTCAGACATTCCTTTGACTCTCGAGAAGTCCTGCTCCATTTTACAGTTGCAGCAATGGAGTGTTTTGTCAAGATATTGCTCTATACGTGGGTAACCTTCAAGTTATTCTAAGGAATCATTTTGCTATATTCAGATTTAATTACGAACCAAAATGGATTCAAACAATTTAATCCTAAGTTTATGCTGAAACTTGCTATAGCAAGCACAGATTAATACCAATTCTACAAGCCCGACTCAACCAACTGAAATGAATATGGACTGTGCAATGAAAAATGGATGAGATTGTGATGAAGGAGCCAAAGTCTAAGCTTTAAGTCTGAAGGGGATGAGGTTTGAAGGAGCAGTCATTGAAATTTTAAGTCACCATTGGAGCTTCCACACAAATGTGGGCAAGGTAAAAACGTTCAAAACAAATGATAAAAAGTGTACTAAAGTTAAAACTTAAGTTACCAGTCCGGTTTGAGTTCAGGTTTGTGGGTTTCGTTTGCAAAAGCAACCAAAAAAATTGGACTCGAATTGTTTTTTTGGGGTTCATCCAGATAATCTTCATTGAATCCAAATTTCCATTATATCCTTCAAAGTCTATAGAAGCAAAAATCTTCTGGGGAAACAAATGGCAAACCAAAAGTATAAGATTTTTTGAAAAAATCGGATTTTTAAAAAACATAAAAAATTGTAGAACAAGAGATAAAAACTATTTTTTTTTTTTAATTGAAAGGCATTTCCATAGCATAGAGATATAGAGAGCAAATAAAATAAAGAGTTTAATTAATGAATTGTAGAAAATAGATTTTTGTAGTTTATATTCATATCGCTGATTACATTGCATTGCACATTTTTCAAACTCAAAGCATTACTTCACATTGCATAACTAATAACTATATGCTGATAGATGACAAAATTTCAATTGCAGTATAGTTTTTTACAAAGTCAACCCAAGCAGTTATGCAATTACTTCACATTGAATAACTAATAACTAGGAGCAGCAGCCAATTGCATTTGCTTGTCATGGCATTCCATGAGACCACATTTCTTTGAGGCATTTTTTCAAACAGTTCACTATCTTGGCTATGCTACCACATTTTTCATACATGTCTACCTGTTCGTGTACGTTTTATCATCCACCAAACACACAGAATAAAATGTCCAAAGACACTCTATCCTCTCTTGAACAAAATCACCGTGTATGCTAAGATTGCGAGAAGATCATATGGCGACTCCAAGGTTTCTTTTGTCAAGTCTTGACATGTGGATAAGCTCAATGGGTGTTGTGATATGCTGGTAATACACAAAGGGACTTACGCTAAAAAAAATTCTTCACAAGTTAGGACTTAGACGGATTTAACATTAAATACTCTTTCTTTTTGGGATTTTTTGTTTGGGATTTCAAAATAAGTGCAAAAGGATAAGGGTTTAGAAGTTCTAATCTACTCCTAAGAATTCAAGAGACGGTAAAGATTAGGTGAAACTAATAACCACGCTTTGTTTCGCCTCGCTAGGACAACTACACAAAGTGGGTGCAATCTTCAAGGGATGTACTTATGATTTTCACGTCATGAGCAATTACCATCAAATTGAACAATACTCATCCAGACATAAGTTAAGCATCCACAATTATAAGCTCAAGCTAACTTTACGCATTGAATAAAAATCATCTATTCAAAGAAAGTATGAGCAAAGTTTCACCATAAATAAATACTATCAATTCTAGCATCCATCTAACATGCATTCAAATCAAATTCTATTCTAATTCTAATCTATTGTTGAAGGAGATATGTAACCTTGCTACCACTTGACAATAAGAAGGATTCAAAGCAAATCATGCATAAGAGCTTTTATCATCCAAAGTAGCTATACGCAACAATTTCATAAACTCTCTTCACCAAATGAAATGAGAGAGCAAGAGTTTATATAGAGTTTCTTAAAGCAAATGAAAGGCCGAGATCAAAACAAATCAACCTTAATTAGGGTTTCCTAAAATAACATCAACATCAATTGCATGAAAGACAAGTGGCGCAAGAAGCTATTTTCAAGGAAGTGCATCTCTATCCTCTCGGGTGGCAGTGCGTTCAATGAACCTGGACATGATCGGGATGACCTCTTCCATCGTGACCTGTAACAGGATGTTTATTTTGAATTCCAACCCGTCCAACTCCTCAGCACATCCGGCAAAAGTATTCTCCCATTTCAATTCCTGTTTCAGGAAGGCATCTCGGATAGACAAGAAGTTCACTACCTTAGTCAAATTTTGCCTTAGGACCGGTCCAGTGATGGTGGAGAAGATTTCCTGAGCTCCGTGCTTTAGATTTTCCAGCTGCATGTCATTCTCCTGGATGATCTCCTTCTCAAGTACATCTGCAACTATGAGGAAAATCTTATTTTGAACCTCTTTAATCTACTCCTCAACTTTGACTCCATTAGACTTCATTCTTTCCAAGACCTCACTTCGTGCTATCAATGCCCAATACCAAATGTGGAAGTCATAGCTAGCACCTGTTGCAATTATCTTCCCATCAATCAACTCCTATTTTGGAACTCCCTTCAGCACTCTAAGGCATGGAATGATTCTATCCTGAACATCCTGGAGGTTGTCCCAAGCTTTTGTCACGACAGCAAGTCTAGAAAGCAATGAGGAAGTTTGTCCATAAGCAAGTGTCAATCTCTCCATAAATGTAGTCGCTTCCTCGCTCTTACTTATTATCCACTCCTTAGTTTCTTTAGTCGTGACCATCTCTTCCTCAAATTCCTTGGCCGCTTCCTGTGAAGAGTTCAAAGGTGGAGGAGCTACTGCATCGCCCTGATTGAGAGGTTTGGTCAAGTGTTGAATGTACTCCTTCAAGCATTCAATCTCCTTTTTATACTCTCTTTTCTTTGCCACTTCCTTTTCTAACCTTTCCTTGATGGTAGTGATTGAGTTGTCCAGGTCTTCAACCTCTTGGCCTTTCATCGTTGGACCCAAGTCAATAGTGGTGATGGCATACTCATGGGGAGCAATATCCACTTGTGACTTATCTACTATTGGCATGGCAATATGCACTGAATGGTAGTCGGCTTCATCCCTCTGGATTGTAGAAAATTTATTTTCAGGCTTCTTTGCAATGACATTTTCTAACCTGACCAAGAAATCTACCATGTCATCTTCCTCCTAAATCTCGACTGGTACTTTTATTTTCAATCTTTCCTTCAGCCAATCAGGAATTGTAGGTTGTTCAATGTCGTCCTCTTCCTGAGTATTTTCTCCACATGGAATATTCAAAATTCCTCTAAGAGCAGAAATCATTCCCTCTTGAAATTCCTCATCCGGGATATCCATTTCATTCTTTGATTCGAGTATCTTTGTGCCTGTAGGAGATGGAGGCTTATCATCATCTGGATGGATTGACTCAATATTCCCCTCATGAATTGGAGAAGGAATCCTCATGTCAGCCAATGACTCATCCACAGTGGCTACTATCTCGTCAACATTTCTGGATGTAGCAGAATGAGATGGCTCCACCCTTTGTCTCTTCTGAATAGGTTCCTCATTTATAGGTGTCTTCCCCTTTGACCTAATAGAGTCATCAATTGCCTCCTTCCTTTTCTTGGAGTTGGTGATTTCAATCAATTCAGCATTGTGAGATGCTCCTACATTTGAGGAATATGATTCCACCTCGCCTAGTAAGTCATATGTGAGGGTCAATATTCTTCACCTTAACTCCTGGACTTGTTGGTAAACCCACCACTGAGAATATTTGATGACCGGCCTCATCAAGGTGGTTAAATCTACAAGCTTAGGCTCTTACCACTTCACAGAAGGAAGAGGCCAATTCTCATCATAGCGAGGTTGGAGATACTCTCCATCATCTTCTAGCTGATCAGACACTGGGCAAAGTTTGGTCATTCTGATCAAGTTCACCGGCAATCTAGACCATAATCTTTTCCTGATGTCATATTCATCTGCAGCATTTGCCCAGAAATCCTCCAGGTCTACCTTATGTTTATACTTCTTTCCATTCACGGTCTCAATGTGGTTATGAGGGTCAAAGTCGGCCCTTGACCGGTAAGTTGTGAACGGATACCATTGCATCTCCAACTTGGCACTTTCAACTGACTATGCCGATGGACAAGCTTCCAGCATGTTTCCAATGAAGAATGGAAAGGTAACAGTTGCCTTCTAATTTGCTCTCTGGAAGCCTTGGTATGTCTCCAACTACCTAAGGACCTCTAGCAAGATCATCCTATTGGTAGGATAAATTGGAAGTCGGTAAGGACTTCCAGTGAATCCCTGAATCCTTATGTATGTGAATCTCAGAAACTGGATTTGTTGATCAGGCTTTTGGCCTCATGAGTAAGCCTTTGGTGAGTTCCTCCCTGCAGTATTTTGGTGATATACATCAGGAAAACATCATTCGCCCGTCTGAAGTGGGCCTTCTCATTGAGTTGCAGCTGCGGATAACAATCGTATGACTTAAATTCATTCTCATAATTTCCTACCATGCCTCTACAGATCAGTCCTATATATCTGCAAGTTATGGCTAGTAGATAGACAATGTAAGAACTCATGTGAAAAGATTTTGTCCTTTCCAAATTGACTAACTGCTCATGAAGATTGTCAGTCACTAATCATCCAGGACTAGTTGAACATTTTAACGCTTGAGGTGATTTCGTCAATGTAGTACATCCATGTCTAGAATGGTGTGCCTTGAGGATTGCCCATTAGTCTGTTTAACATTAAAATAATATCTCCATACTCCTCCTTGAAGTCTATGCGAAGCAGCTTCTTTGGCATTTTCTTGACCGAGGGCCTTGACTTCTCCAACCATGACTTATTAATATTTTTTGAACAAAGCTCGAACTGGTCTTCATAGAGTTTTATGGCATCTTCCTTGGTTTTGTATGAAGTTCGGTTATAGCTCGGTATGCCAAATGCTTCTTGGATTGCCAACTCTCTCAAATGATCCAATATTCTCCTGTTCGATGCAATGATCTGCCTCTCCTGCACATTGTAGTGAATGGCGCACTCAACCATTAATTCAACACATTCTACAGTTGGTGGAAATCCGGTTTCCTAGACAATGCCATTCCTCATCATCCGGTGAGCAATTGGTGTCAGCAGGAATCCATCATGTCCATACATTCTTTTCTTGAATTCTTTGAAATCTACGTGTCCAAGGTTAGTGTTTGTGATGCTTTTCCATTTGGAGTTGATTTTTTATTCTGGTTGCAGTCCTTTGCTAGTGAACTTCATCTGGGCCTTTCTCAAAGATTCTCCTCTAGTGGTCATTAACTTGCAATAAACATGAAGAGAATTAATATTACTTTAAACATTTTAACTTTGATTTTTCTGGGCTCTTATTCGAAAATTTCACTTTCAGCCTATTAAACATATAAATTATGTGAAAAAATTAGGCTGAAAATGGGCAAACTTGGCTAAGTAGTTAGTAAATCCTTGCCAGAATGAGTGAATAAGATGAAGAATTTAGCCAAACTCGTTTTGAACCTTTGAAAGTATGTCTTGACTGCAAATCGACTTCAACTTCTAAAAATTCACTTCAAAACTCAGAAAAAAGCAGGCCTTTTAACTCAGAAATTTACTTTTATTCTCCAGAAATTATGCCCTTCAACTCAAGAATTTACTTCTCCACTTTGAAAAATTACTTTGTTAAAAAAAATCTCTCTTCGAAAACTCTATCTTTCACAATTTTGAGAGAAAAGAAAACTTTTGATCGAACTCTGGAAGAGAATGATTTGAAAGTGACAAGTCAAACTTCTTATAAAGCTGGAGAGTTCGAATGATTTTAGCAACTTTGTGTTTTCTCTCTAAATTCATCGAATTTGGACTTGTTTTATCTCTTCCAATATGGCAACTTGATCTTCACTAAAAATTCTTGAGAGAAAGTTTCCATTTTTTTATCATGGCGCCATCCTTAGCCAAAATCCTCTAGATTTTTCTTTGAGCTCGAAAATTTTCTAAGTGTTGAATATTTTCCTAAATGTTGGAAAATAATAAAAATATTCCAAGTGTTAAATTTTCCAACCTCTTCCAACCCTTTAGATCATTTAATTATGGCAAAATTTAATTTACCCATGGTAATTAATTATTTTCTATGTTATTTTATTTCTCTCCTTTAGCCAAGGCAGACTTTATACTTGTCTTGCCATTTTTCCTTTGTTAGGGCGGACTTCACACTTGTTGTGCCATCTTTCTCAAGGTGGGGTGGACTTTGGAGTTAGCTAGACATTTCTCCTTGGTGGGTGTACTTCACCAACACTTAGACATTTTCCTTGGTGTCTAGGCGGATTTTATCATCTTTGTGCCATGCTTCATGTTAATTTCACTTGGGTGGACTTGGAAGCCTCTTTGCCATCTCACATCTCTCCTCTAGGAACTTCATGCCTTAGAAATTTTCAATCATGCTTGAGGGCGGACTTTGGAGTGTCTTGGACACTTCTCCAGGGGGACTTTACACTTGCTTGGCCAACCTCTTCCTTAGGTGGAATTTGTCTTTACTTATCCATACTTCATCTTAGGGCGGACTTTGAGTTTTTTATGCCAAGGGCAGACTTTACTTGGTCTTTGCCATCCTCTCATTAGCTTGGCAAACTTCATGATTGCTCTGCCATCCATTATTTTGTCCAAGGCAGACTTCATGTTTCTTATGCCATTTCACTTGGTGGGCGGACTTTGCTTCAGCCTTGCCATCCTTCCTAGGTAGGGAAGACTTTGGTCAACATTTAGACATTTCCCTCTTAGGCGGACTTCACCTTGAGCTTGCCATTTTTCTTCCAAGGTAGGGCGGACTTCATGATAGGCTTGTCATTTTTCCTTTGCTTCCAAGCGGACTTGACCGTGTGTTTGGACATCTATCCTTGGGCGCACCTTGAAGTTCTCTGGACATATCTCGTTCCTCCTTGACACTTAAATGAATTTCATGCATTCTTTTGGATCATCTGGAACAAATCCCTAGTTTGGAGATTTGTCCTCTTGCTTTTTACTCTTGGAGGCACAAAAATTTGATTCTGAAGATGAAAACGTTATTGCCATGACATGCGAGACCCAACCCTAGGTCAACTTTCTAAAAATAGAAATTTGTAAAAATAGAAAAAAGTAAAAATCAAAATTTCTAAAAATAGTAAGTCCCAAATTGGTCCAAAAATGCCAAAAATAGAAAAAGCAAAAAGCAAAAAAAGCAAAACCCCTAAAAAGTAGGAAGTGTCAGAATTGACTCAAAGCAATGCCATTCCTCGTCCTCCGGACCTTCTAAGCACTTTGATGACATCTAGGCACTTTTTTGGGCTTGAATTCTCCACTTGGCTCAAATGATTTTTTAAAACTTTAACTCCAAACTCTTAAAGCAATAGACCCCGTGAAATTGCAACGCTACGACAAAAACCTAAAAAGCAAACTATTGGGGGTCTCCATTTGCAATGGGGTGATGTGTGAAATAGGTCACAACACTACCAAAGCATTTTATCAAACGGTTCACTGCCTTGCTACTATGGCTAAAATCCTAAAACATGTGCTTTCAAACAAGCTATGGATGCTTGGAAAAAATCTATCAAAGCATAATAGTAAGCAATAGCATAGGCAAGGTAGTGAATTGTTTGAAAAAATGCCTCAAAGAAATGTGATCTCATGGTGATGGAATGCCATAACAATCCATAGCTCAAAGAAATGTGGATGTGGTCTCATCGTGATGGAATGCCATGGAAATCCATAGCTCAAAGAAATGTGGATGTGGTCTCATGGCAGTGGATTGTCATGGATACATCACCATGAGACCACATTTCTTTGAGGCATTTTTTGAAACTGTTCACTGCCTTGTCTATGCTACCACATTTTTCATACATGTCTACCAAAACATTTTATCAAATAGTTCACCGCCTTGCTGCTATGGCTAAGAGCCTAAAATAGGTTATTTCGAACAAGCTATGGATGCTTGGAAAAAATCTATCAAAGCATAATAGTAAGCAACAAGCTATGGTCTCATAGTTTTTTTTTGCGTAAAAATCAGCACAATTTTATTTGCCTTTTTTTGCAGGTTTTAAATGCGTTTTTTTGGCAATTCTGCAGTTTGAAATAGGAAAAAATAATTGACTGAAAGGTCAACGATATTTTCAAAAATCGGGGAAAAAATTATCCAACTTGCAGATTTTTTTTAAATCACAATTAATTGGAATTTTTTGCAAATTATTGTTTCTATGCTTGAAACCATAGAAGCATAAATCTTCAAAAAATCGCAAACATCTTGATTTTTAAAAAATATTCAGCCGAAACGATTTTTTCCCCAAAAAATCCCAATTTAATCAGTCGTGATTTCAAAAAAAATTAAAGGTTTAAATCACATAAAAATTGTGCAACAATTCCCAACCAACCCATCATGAAAACCTAACCATGCGAAATTGCTATTTAATTGGATTTTTTTGTTAATTTTTAGCACATAACTAAGCGAACTGACGTTGGGACGTGGTTCACCATCGAAGCTTCACTAGATTTCATTAGTTTGTTGAGGCAAATCGCAAGTAGGCGTCCTTGAATGGATGCATATTTCTAGTAGATGTTAAGGACATTAAAATAGAGACACGTTCTTTGGTATGCTTCTATGTTTGATGTTAAGGACATTAACATGGAATAGCTAAGAGATGTGTTGCTTTATTCTCTATATTCCACACTACTATCATTTTTCTTAGGCTTGTAGTAATGCTTTCCATGTATATAAATCCAAAGACACAATTCAATATCATAAATACTAAGGCTTCTATCTTCTTCCTTTTTTTAACATATATGAACCTTATACAAGTACTTGCCAAAAGTAAATAAAGAAAGCCAAACTAAACTAAAACGAAACTCTATTGGCTTGATATCAACCTAACGAGGTTAGTTTTCTTTGAATTCTTGTGATCCTAATTATTCAAAAGAATTTTAACATTTTAATTGTCAATAATAATACCAAGGTGGTTGTTTAGATTATCAAGGTTAGGTTGGGATAAATTTCATTTTCAAATGCTAACAAAGTGTGATAATTTGGAGGTTCAATTTGACACCAAGCCATCAAGTTTTTAATTACAAGTGGGTAGGATAGTGATAATTGTATAATCAATTGGGAAGCATAAGTATATACATAATAGTGTATAGACTTTGTAGAACTAGTAGCAGAATGGTTCCTATCAGAAAGATACAAATCAGCTTGTAGTGCCAAAAAAAATGAACTGTAGTAGTATTTGGTATCAAAATGAAGGATTTTTTTGGTTATATTTAAATTTCATATATATTTTTCAAGTTTAATGCTTTATTAATTGCTGAAACTCACTACTTAAATGCATGCCCTACACTTGTTCAGGAACTACATTCCATTTAGGATTGTCATATACATGGAGGTTTAGAAGGCCTGTAGGGTGTACAATAGCAGTACATGAATGCTTTAGACATATATAGTGTAGCATTACATGCATGTTAAATAGGTATCAAGCAAACTAATACATGCCTTAATAGAAGTCATGCCCTAGTCTTGTGGGCCTATCTTAATCCCTCCCAAAGCTGGCCTCATATATTTTCTCTTTAGCGATCCAAATATATTTCAGCAACAAATATCCCATTGAAAGGGAATGTTCCTTGTGCTTTGATTTTCCATTGAAACTTGTACTTATAATCTCTCAAATTCTCAACTCAAAGTCCATCAATGGTTTAACTCCATCATCTAGTTATATGAAAAATCAAGGAAAATTTACTTGAATAGTAAAAGTTAAAATTATGGCTCTAATATTTTCTCTCTTCTTTTGTACTAGTAGGTCTTTATTATCTAATGGAAAAATATTTAACACTCCCTTTACTCTTTTACAAATCTGCTAAAATAGTTATCAATGAGAACATTTCAATATCATTTATGGTCTTTTGAGATATAAGATTTTGTTTCAAAAGCATTTTCTATTACTCTATCTTAACCTCTTTGATTCAAATCTTATTAAGTTGAACTTGGCAATTGCTTCCTTTCTCATATAATTTCCCTTTCATACTCTTCATATAGTTATGTTTGACATTGTTCTAGAAGTTGCAAGTACTATTAAATCACAAATATGAACTAGTTGATTCCCAATTTTAATTTATGATGTCTTCTCAATAAAGGATAGTTGTCTTTTTAATGAATTTATTGAGCCTGGGAATTTTAAGATCCTAGAGACCAACTTGGATAGTCATGAGGTTGAATGACCTAAGAGAGACTTTGAACCAAGAGTTTCATCATCAGGACCTGCATCCTTCTGGCATAGCTCTATTTGTAATAGCAAGAGTCATTGGCTATGTTTGATTTTTTAGAACCTTGTACCTAGTTTATAGGTTGAATTTGTACAAACCATATTGTAATTGAAATTTTATCAATTGTAACCATATCTTTATTAATTATGCACTATGAAGTATGCTTTGTGCAATGCAATGTAATCAATGATATGAATATAAACAACAAAATCTTATTTTCTACAATTCATGGGTTAAACTCTATTATATTTACTCGTTGTATCTCTATGCTATATAAATGCTTTTAAATGTTTTAAAAAATAGTATTTGTATCTTTTTCTACAATTTTTTACGCTTTTTATAAATCCGATTTTTTCTCATTTTTTCAAAAAAATCTTATACTTTTGATTTGCCGATTTTGAAGAAAAATGGCAGAAAATGCAGCCATATATTTGTTAAAATGCAATGACATATTTTGGTTTTGCGGAAAAATCTCAGCCACAATATTGCAGACTTAAGAAAATGTGGAGAAATGTCCAGAAATGGTTGTCTATAATGGAAATGGCATTTTGCTTGTTTTAATGGGCAACAATGTTATCCATGGCATTTGTAAAGCATAGATGCAAAGCAATCAGCTGATTTCATTTTTCTTTTGTACAGAGATTTTTCAAAATTTTAAATGAAATTTGCAGAGGGTTGAGGCAAGAAACACAATCTAGGCCCAGATTCACCCAGTACAACTGTCAGGTTCTCCTAGGCTATGAAAAAAATCTAAATAACCAATCTTGGTAGAGGGATGGGTACGGGCTAGTACGGCAATTTTTTTCCTTGCATACAGGTACGGATTCATGTATGCATATATATACACTAATATTCAATATAGCCATAATTTATAATTTCTTATATATTAAAAATTATTAAAACAAAAATACTCCTAATTGCCAATAAATAAAATATTTAAATACCTCATAATTTGCAAAAAATGAAAATATTCTAAATTCATAATTCACTTTTCAGTGAATTCTTAGATGTCAATACAACATGCAAATTACAATCAATATTCAATAATACTTATATGCTCTTCATCGAGAGCATCCAAGTTAACATTTGGTTCAATTTCATTTGAAACACAATCTGCTGCAATGCCTACTAGCCATGTCATATGTAGAAGTTGCCTCATCTATAAAAGTTTCTAATGTGACACACACTTGTAATCAAGTTTCTTATGTGACAAGAGATGCAAGTTAAAGTACACAAGGACCAAATCCTTAGTTTTATTTTGAACTCAATCAGTTGCACTTGACTAAGTGGATGAAGAAGTAACAGTATGTACTCCAATTTTGCTCAATTGAAGAACTCACAATCTATTGAAATATATAAATGTAAGTAAAATAACCCATGTTCCACAAAGTCTCGGGATAGGAAGAGGCAGGGACAAGGGAACCAAGGGCCTACAAAAATAACAATGAAGCTAAAGAATCTAACCAATTTAAATGATGAGAGCTATGTAGCTTTTAACAAATAAGTCAATAAGATAACTTTAGGGTCAAATTTGGGTTGGCAAATGCTTCTTTATTTTTAAAAAAATTGAAAAAAATTAAGTTTTTGGCATTCTTTTTTTTTTTAAACTTCCACGGGCTACCCAAGGTGCCCAAAGCCAACCCTAGGCAAACCCAAGCTGTTGCGGCCTTAAGTAAGACCCAAACCAAGCCCAATGGGTATGAAGGGCTTCTGAAGAACCAAATAACATAGGAAAAAATCACGAAACATGTGATTCACAACTTTTACGGTTTATCCCAATTTTTTCACAATTTCTGCTTCTTTGCACACTACACCCTATACCAACAATCACATGCCCTGGTAATGATTGGTTGTTTTTAGATTTCAAAGCAACTCAGGAGAAAGAAATGTTTTTCCTTTTTATCATGGCTCAATAGTAAATAGATCCAGTCTGTAAGGCTGTGGTCTAGCAGTAAGTTGAAGTTACAAGAAAGGGACTTGAAACCTGGCAGAGATCTTCCCCACTTGTAATGAACAAAATGCAATTAAGAACACTCTTCATGCACAACAAAAGAAATTTCCTAATAATCATCAACAACATCAACAATAATAATATATATTAATTTATAATTAATAAAAACAAACTCCCTCAAGACTATATCTCACCAACAACAACAATGATAATTATAGATATTAGCTTATAATCAATAAAAACAATTGCCAAGGAGAATATATTTAAGCTATGTTTAGAACTTACCAGGCCCATTCCCTACCTTATTAATTAGGTTAACTTGGCTTTATTACATCCATTTTCGATGGTAGCACCAGAATTGAAACTGAAATTTTAACAAAAGGGAGATATAGCTCAACAAAAGTCTCTTGTGAAAAAGGTTCCAAGATTTCTAGTGGACTTAGAATGCATGCTAGCATTAGCAACATCCTAGTCAACTAAACCCTAACAATAAAATGAGATTAATCAACAAAAAATTTGCCAATGCACCACGATACATGTAACATTAAGTCATCTTATGGTAGTTTGTGCATTACATGTGAAAGTGCAAAGTAAAGAGAATATAAGAACAAAAGCAGATACTGAAGAATAGAAATTTCAAAACAAAACTAGAGGCTTTCCTCTAATTTCACATTCATAAGTTTACTTAGTGCATTTTTTACTTGGATTTTTCATTTTGATCTCAAAATACAAAGACAATCATGCATAACTTTATGGATAGCAGCATAATTATTAATAAAAAAACTTAATTTTATACTTACTTTTCTTGTCTTGCAAATATGGCATTTATAGCAGTATAGACAAAATAAAAACTTCAATCATACCTTCTGCACCCGTGCAAGGAGACGAGTAAGATTGCTCTTCAGGCTCCGCACACGCTCAAGGTTCTTGGTACTGACATTTCTAGCCAGCTCATCCAATACAGGGTAAGCCTCTCGCTCGAGTTCTGCAACATTTGTATCCATGTTTATACAAACCACCTCCAGAGCTATTTCCAACACACGGAACTGAAATGGAAGTTCACACTGCAACCCATCTGCTGCTTCTGGGACAGGTAGCCAGGGTCCAGGTGAAGTTTCAGCACAAGTGCCAGGCTTTTCTTGGTGGCCTGTGGAATTACTTCCCTGAATCTTGGATGATATTTTTCTGGGGAGTTGTTGCCTGAGTTGATCCACAAATTGAAGAACAGCTTGGTCCAATGGATCAAGCAAGAAGATCTCTTCAGCAGTAACAATGGCCTTAATATATTCCAAATTGACCACCATGGCTTTCTGCCTAGCTGTGTATTGAATCCAATAAACCAAACAGAAAACAGACCCCCTGTAACTTTAAGCCCAGAAACACCATGACAAGAACCATAAAAGAAAAGGATTATGGAATACATTCAATCAAGAAATATGAACTGTTTTCATTTAAAGTTGTTGAAAAACTCTAAAGTTACGAATATTGTGCCTTAAAACTATTCAAAAGACACCACTATAGAACATGTCACAACACAATTATAGTACAATAACAGAATAGTAAGTATCAAATTTTATCCAAGAATATGGCTTGAATTTTGGAACAGATACTCAGGAAACTGAAAAAAGGAAACTAAAAAACAAAGGAACTATAAACCCACATTTCAAACATGACAGTATAAGTGACTGCCATATATGTCTTACTAAATGTTTTCATCTCCTTTTCGAATATCCTAAACTATAGTCAGAAAGTTATTACCCTTGTACTTTTTTCTTCTTTACTGTACCAGAGGAACTAGCCTTCCGAGCACTATCGTCCATCAACTTTGATTTGCACTTAAATTAGCAGTATCAAACATTGAAAATCGTCTCATACTCTTTTGAAAGATGAGTTAGTACGGAAAAAATCATAAAACTCTACCTCAAATAGACTTGCTGTACATTTGTTGCTTCAAACAAGTTAAAAAAATATAGTGCCAACTAATTCCTTGAATAAGTTTCGAAGTGCCATTGTCATAGGTTGTCGAAAAGGGATACTTGTACTGTTATTCACCATGGTCCTTCCGATATATGAATTTTAATATTTATCATTTGTTTTCTAAGCCTATGTACTGCTGAAGCCTCCAGATAACCAGAAGTTCAAACAAGTAAAACCATGATGATTTTCTGATAAGATGGGATTTGAAAAATAAACATCAACTGACATTAATACGTAAGATTTAATACATTTCTCATTTGTAAAGAAGAATTTAGTTTTCTGGTTTTTCTTTGCTATATCTCTATGAACAGCATCCTAACACCTGTAGAACATGTTTAATTCCCTATTTTTACCATTCATATCAGAATATATAAAATTGAAGAGGACACTGGTGACCAAAAATGTCAGTACTCTCCTCAGCAATATATAATCTTTTGCTTGACAGATCTTTGAGCTCAGATAACAGTTTTGGCTATGAAGTGGGAGGTAATAAGTGCTTAGAGGAGATTTACCATGGCAGATAATGATTATATACCATTTGGAGACAGACACCCCTCTAGCCTTCCAGTTTTACAGCGAAAACATTTGTTTTACAAGAGAATGAAACTAGTAGGACAAAACACTGGGTTCGTAGTTAGACTGGAGAGCAATTAATCATGCCAAATACCTTCCACCCTTTGACAAAATCACTTATATTGATCTCTAAAAAGCACTTCTGGACCCCAATCTGTTTTTTAATGCCAACGGTCAGATGAAGAATTTTTCTGTAAAGACTACATGTAAAGCCATTGTAAGCCTCTCTCACGCTACAAATTAACAAATAAGTTATATGATCATATGAGGCCAAAGCCTGAAATAGTTCAAAGACCAGATAAGAGGTGGGGAATTTGGGACATATGAAGCAGATGGATGAAAATGCCAAGTGTCATAGAAACAAAAGTATCTTTGAAACTTGAGTCATGGGCTGGCTGGTCAGCAATCTTAGTCTAGCAATCAAAGCTAGGCTGGACAGGAAACACCAACATGGAAGGAGGAAACGGCTAAACAGAGTTTTCACAGTTATGGAGTAACACTACCACTGTGGCATTTGGTTTCCCTCAAATATGTATTTCTCTTTCTTGGATCAATCAATTAGAAAGAAATCATTTGAGTGGCCTATGGGAAATCAAGCCAGGTATTAAAGATTTAAGAACTATTATCCAAGTATATTCCTTTGATTATAAAACTAGAAATATTTTCACACAGTAAGCACATAAGGATGCTGCCTAGCTATTCAATTTACCCTCTAGTTGTAATAGTAGTTATAATCCAATAAGGATGCCTCATAGTCATTCCATTTACTCTCTATTTGTACTCGTAGGTGTAACTCTCAGTTACAAAATTGGGTACAGGTACAAGTACATGAATATGATATGCCAGTGCAGCAAATTCATGGGGAGGAGCATCTCTAAAAAAAAATATGTGAAAAATATATGTATGAATGCAAGCTTAAAAACCAAAGTTGGCAAAAGACTAGTATGGTACTGGTACGAGAGATGGTAGGGTATGGATGTTTTTTAAAAGTAGGAGACGGAGATACTTAGAGATGCCATCTTTTTTTAATATAAATAAAAAATAAAAAAATTAATAATTTATAAAAAATATCATGACATTGAACTTTCAAAACAAGATTAGTAATAAAGTTTAACAATGAATATTAACTTTAAATTTAACAATGAATGTTAATTTTTTCCAATGTTTTTATGTGTTTTGGTTTTTTAATTTTTTTCAATGTTTTCATGTGTTTTGGCTTTTATGCTATGGGAGATGCGCAACAGCTTTTGGAGACGCATCTCGATAACTATGTTAAAAACTATAGTATATTAATAAAAAGCTAATACTCTATTAAATTTATTATTACACAGAAAGTGTTCCTTATATGAAGTGAACGACCTGCTTTTGAAAATCAATGGTTGAAAATTGTAGATAAGGATGCAAGACTATTTAAATAATCTCAACCATCAATTTTTTTAAAATATTAATATAATATATAATTAAAGAAAAAACAAGTGCATTCTTATCTAGTCTTAGTTTTAAATTAAGAAATGATAGGATAAAATCTTATTTTCTTTTAAACTTTTTAAACTTAGATTTTTAATTTTTAGATAAACAATAATAATTTTTTTATAAATATATTTTTCAAATACTAATATTAACAAGTGCCATATAGTGGCTAGTACTTGGTTTATAATATTGTTAATTAGTTATTTGCATGACCTAATCTTAGTCCTAACTCACAACCTAACAATAAATTCTAAACCATTATCCTAATCCTAAACCTATCTCTAACCCTAACTATGATTGTAACACTATCCATAACTATAAACTTAATTTTAATCACTAACTTTTAAATAAATAATATATTTAATAAATGTTATACTGTAACTAATTATTATATATTAAATAAATTTTATAAATAAAATAAATATAATATATATTAAAAATAATTAAAATTTAGATATTATATGTTCACAATATTCTTTCTCTTATTATTAATATAAAACTATTATATATTAAAATGATTTGTTATTACAAGTTGTTTATTTTTAATTTTACATATATATTAAATTGTAAGGTTTGATTTTGAGTAGACGCAAGTGCAACTAAATCTTTCATTCAAATCAATAATTATTAAATATTAACGAAGCAATAATTATTTAATAAAGAATCCAAGAGTGACATTAAAAAAATATGAATAATAGTGACATGAAAAAATATATTAATTAATATTCAAAATAAGATTTGGAATAAAGATATTAGATGAATAAAATTTTGGAGCATTATATCTATTAATTATATTTAAGTGATTTTTATTAGTAATATTTTATTTTTAATTTATTTTAATTTTTGAATAGTTTTTGCCATAATTTTCACCTTATTATTAATTTTAATTCTAATTCTAATTATAATTTTTTAGGATTTTAATAATTAATAATAATAAGAGGGGGTGATGGGCCTACCTTGACTGGTTAAAGCATCATGTTGTAAGCAAGCAGTCACGAGGTCTAGTCTCCCCACCATCCCCATGGCACCAGAATGCCAAAAAAATAGTTTGTCTTGCTTTCTTTATAAAATCATCAATAACACCCCAAACTTCAAACTTCTTAGCCAATTATGTTTAAAAGAAATAAATTTCAAAAATAGTTTGCCTTACATTTTTAATTCGTCAATAACACCCCAAACTTCTTAGTCAATTATGTTCAAGAGAAATAAATTTTAAAGTTAAATATTTAACATGTTTGTACTTTTAAAAATTAAATTATATTTGAAGAGGATAAAATTTTAGTTTTTAATTGGTTCAAGACCAACTTATTAATAACTAATTAACACAATAAATCAATAAATTACAAATTGACTTTTACTTTTTAATATGTTTTCTTTTATTTTCATTTTTAAGTTTGATGTTACTTGTAATTTTTAATACAAAAGTTAGAATTTTAAATTTAACAATTTTAATATAATTTATTTTTATTTTTAATGTTTTCTTTGAAATATAGTTTTAGTTTCTAAAATTTAGTTTATTTAATAATGTTTTATAATATTTTTTATTTATTAATATTGAGTTTATTTTAATATATTAATTATATTTTTTAGGTATATATTTACACCGAAGGTGTATCTTATTTGAGATTGACAGACCTCATTTTGTCCATGAACGACATGGATTATCGGACAAGAGATGCAATACGGTCATTTACATCGTGACCGTTGTTCTTTCAAAACCGTTTTTCACATTTCTCGATGACCACGTTCCTCTTTCGTTACCGTTTTTCACAAGTGTGGTTTCGTTGTTTGCTATTTGAACAAAGACCAGTTCATTTTTGCAACGGTGCAAGACAATTAAAATGTGATGGCCGTTCAACTTCTTCTCCGTCATCGCTGTTTATTTTAGTTTTCTGTTCATCAATTTTAAAATTTTACCGGCAAACTCCGCCCTTTCTCCTACGCATAGTTAATATGTACACAATATTAATTAAAATCAATATTAATTATGCACAAATTTTAATGACTTAGATAACAGCAACACTGCTAAGGACATGTTGAAAAATATAGGTAGCATGTTTCAATAGCATTTGTTTATATAATGTGCAATATTTTTAACAATATTAGATCAATAGTTGCGATTTAAAGTTGTTAGTGTTGATGATGAATGAAATGTATTTTTTAGATCTAAAAAGCAACAAATCATGTGATGCCACATCAGCACCCAATAAAACATGATGTAGATGTAAGTATTGGTCTGACTTTTTTTTTTTGACCTGTTTGGACACCTTGACAAAAAGCATGCTGATGTGGCATTATATTTGAAATTTCCATGTAAGATTTTGAAAAGCGCCAAGTTAGGGTGTCAACTACTCGGTCCTCTACCCTAATTGTTCACTGCACTTTTTTACAGCACTTTATAAAATACATGTGGTGTTTTCCATAGTACTAAAAAAAAATAAAGCTCTTATATTAGCTTATAAAATATAAAATTATTTTTCATTTAATATATATATTTTGGTTTAAACTAACATGTATAATTCTGTGATGAGAATGAATTTTATAAAGTTTTAAAAATGTAAATTTTATTTGTCCCTAAAGTATAAATATAATAAATAATATATACATCTTATATATATAATCAATAATATATTAGATCTACTAAATAGTATATAAATAATACTATTATAATAATATAATAGAATTAAAGGCCGGTATTGGCATGGTGTGATGGTTTATAGGTGGCATTGTTGTTCTTGCCACCAAGGTTCAAACCTTGTTGGGGTGGTATTGTTGAATGGTTGTATCCGGTTCATAGCTCCAGTCAAAAGCATTTACCCCATATGTAGGATTGTATTGTCTTCATATGTATTTTTTTTGTTCATAGTATTTTTCATTATAGATAACTTTCAGTTTATGGTGTTTCTCTCTCTCCCTCTACCATGTGTCGAATTCATCACCTCTTTTATTTACAAAATTGGTCCAAAGATTTTATATTAGTTTATGTTCCATGTGTTATTACAGTATTCTAAAGGGTTTTTGGTTGACTAATTAGCTACTTAGTAAATGTTTTACCAAATAAACCTCCACTCATTTTTCATTGGAAACACTTATGTTTTTTTAATGTATATGATTGAGAGAGCTCTCTATCAAATTTGTGGAGATTGATTTGTTTATGCTTACTTTATACCTTATATATTACTTATTTTCATAATGAAATTGATTCAATTTATACTTGTTATTCGCCACTAAATCCACTCTTCATCTTAGATTTGGTGCTTAGGAGTTGATATTTGCTCACATAATTTATGAGATTTATGTGTTTCATTTTTAGGATTTGCAAACAACCCTTATCTTGATGTAATACAATTTTGATCTATCAAGTAGATTGTTAAAAAAATGAATAAAGGTGTGCAATAATAACGTTTTTTAATTTTCAATTTATTTTTCTCTTTCTTTTGTATATACTATAATATTATATTCTTACAATATATAGTTATATAATATTTTTTATTATATATAATAATATAATATATTATTAATAAAAATTTATAACATTATATATTATTAATATATAATTGAAACTATCACTTCTATATTGAGATATTTGTTGCACAAATGACCTGCCAATTGACCTCACATATATCAAAGAAACCAAAATTTTCTCTAATTGATTTTCCAAACCTCTTCGGCGTACCCATTGCACACTAAGATGCAATTGCTAGTTTATTAATATTGAAAAATTCTAATAATTGTCTCAACAGTTGGACCATTTGGTGGAGCTTGAAAAGGCTATTTAGTGGCCTCACTTTGTAATTTCTTCTTGTTTTAATAAATTTTTACCCCTCTTTATGTAAAAATAAAAAATAAAAATAAAAATTATTTAATCATTTATTAACTTAATAAGTTTTTTATTTGTTATTAATTTTGTAGAATTATTATGTTTATTAATATTTGAATTTTAATATATTTTGACTTTCCATTTAGTTTACCTTATTTTAGTTTTTAATTTAGATTTAGGTTTGAAATTTATTTTTATTATTTATGTATTTTTATGAAATTACAAATAATAATTAAAAATTATCAAATTAATTTAATTTATAACTATTTATCTTATTAAAAATTTAGTTATTGTAGAATAATTCTATTTTATATTTTTTTTATAATTTATATAATAAAATGAATTTCAAACTTATAATATAAGTTAAAATTTATAGAGTGAAAGAGAATTTTTTTTATTAATCGTTTCATACCAACAATCCAAGGATAGCACGCTCCTAGGGAGTTATGATTAAGGTAGCATGTAATTTGATTAAGGATATGATAATTCACCTTTAAAATCTCTTCAATGTACCCATTGCACACTTAGGAGAAAAATAAAGAGAAATAGAGAAATGGATAAAAAGACAAAAAAAAGAGATAGAGATACAAAAATAGAGGTATATATATAAAGGAATAAGTATGAAGAGACATAGAAGAGAGGAAGAGAGATGAAAAGAGAAGAGAGACATAGATAGATATAGTCACATAAAGAGAGAGATGAGAGATAAAGAGAAATAGGAGACAAATATATATATATAGAGAGAGAGAGAGGTCAAGAGATCAAGAGATAAAGAGGGAAAGCGGGAGAGAGGGGGGCATAAATAGGGATAGCCAAAGAGAAAGATAGGTAGAGGAAAATAGATAGAAGAAATGAGAGGAAGAGAGAAGGGAAAACAAATATAGAAAGAAATAGAGGAGAGAGGAAGAGAGAGATTGAAAGATAATAAAAAATATAAAGATAGAGAGGGAGATAAAGATATAAATATATATCTCTTTCTCTTACATATCTATCTCTATATAATATCTCCCCATATGCACCTCTCCCTACCTCTATCTATATATATCTCCCTCTCTCTACCTCTCTCTCTATAACTTCCTATCTCTATATTTTTATCCCTCCATCTCTCCCTCTCTTTGTGTCCCCCTCTTTCTCTCTCTTTGTGTCCCCCTCTTTCTCTCTCTATTTCTCTCTCTCTCCCTTCCCTCTCTTTCCATTTCCATCTCCATCTCCATCGCTATCTTCATCTCTATCTCTCTCCCTATCTCTATCTCCTTAACTCTCCTTACATCTCTTTCTCTCTTTCCCTTCTATTTTTCCTACTATATATCTCTCTCTATCTCTTCCTCTTTCTATTCATATCCCTCCTCCATATCACTCTCTTTCTATATCTCTCAACTTCTCTATCCTCTCTCTATTTCTCTCCCTATCCCCCTCCATCTCTATCTATTATATTTATCTCAACATCTCTCTCACTCAGACACACACACACTCCTTGTTTCTCCTTTCTTATCTATATATCTATATCTCTTTCACTCACACACACACACACACACACACTCATTGTTTCTCCCTCCCTATCTCCATCTCTATCCCTATCTCTATCTCTCTCCCTCTCCCTCTCCCTCTTCCTCTCTCCTTCCATCTCTCCTTTTATATTTATCCCTCTTTGTCTTTTTCTTTGTCTTTGTCTTTTTCTTCGTCTCTCTCTTTCCCACTCTCTATCTTTCTCAAATTAAATATTTATCTCTATCTCTCCTTTATATCCTGATTTTTCCTCTCCCTCCCCCTATCACTTCCTATTTCTGTATCTCTCTACTTCTCTCATCTATTTGTATTTCTCTCCCTCCATCTACCCCCCTCTCTATCCATCTATACATATTTATCCCCCTCTCTATCTCTCTCCATATCTCTCTCTTACTCATACACACACTCCTTGTTTCTCTATCCCTATTTGTATCTCTATCTCTATCTCTATCTCTCCATATTTAAATTCTTACATATCTCCCTCTATCTATATCTCATTATCTATCCATATCTCTCTATCCCTCTATCTTTGCCTCTTTGCCCCTCTCTATATATCACTTCTTATCTTTATCTTTATATTTTTATCTCTCCCTCTCTCCCCCTCTCTATATTTATCCCTTCCATCTCTATCTATCCTTTTCTACTCTCTCTTTATCTCTCCCTCTCCTTCTCTCCCTATCCCTCTCCTCCATCTCCATCTTCAACTTTATTGAGACCTTTGTTGCACAAGTAACATCATTTTCTAAATAGCCTACCAATTGATCTCATGTATACTACACAAATGTATGTAAAAAATAAACCAAAATATTCTCTAATTAACCTTCCACAATTCTTTGATGTACCCATTGCACACCAAGGTGTGATTGCTAGTTTTAATAGATACTAAAAAAAACTATATTAAAATCTATTTAATATGGTTTTTTTTAAATACATTCAAAACCTATTAAATGCTCTATAGGTATGTGAATATTAAATTTAATAAATACGATATATATTAAAAATTTAAACATCGATAGTTATTAGATTATCATAATTATTGATAGATAGTTATTACTTTAAAACTAGAGATAGTTTTCTAGCATGAGGATCAGCCAGAGCTGACCAATACGGATATAAGTAAATAGGACGAAATATAAAACCAAAGATAGTCTTTCAGGAAATAACCGAGTCAGGCACTAATTTGTTGTATGACAGCCATTTGTAGAAGCCTACACATTGTTCAAATTTTGTACCCTGGATGGACCCAACCTTCCCAATCCAGCCTCCTGAGTGGTACTGATGCCCAAAAGTAAACATTATTTTGGGGTGAAAGCCCCAAAATAACAGTGTTCCAGCTGTTTAAGCTTTAGAGATACTGATGGGGAGGATCTTGTGCTAAAGTGTACGAGGCATAGACTACAATCTGGAGGGGGTGCGCACTGTAGTCTAAGCACGGCCAGAGATACGCCGGCGCCGGCCATGATAGACCTTAAAAGACCTTTCATTTATTTATCTCTACGTTCATAAACATCCCCCAAATCAAAATTACTCGTCACCAATTATAATTTACTTGTCAACAATTCGCCAAATTACCTGAAAATTCCGTAAAACCAATGTTTATAAGGACAGGGAAAGACCATTATAAGCGATAGTAGAGAGTAAGAAAACTCACCTAAAATGTTTGATGAATGCGAAAAGATGGGACCAAGGATCCTCAAATCCCTTGCAGGAATTGAGACGCGCTTCATGATCATATGCTTATCGCATTCCAGCACTTCTGAATTCCCGTCTGCGTCGAAGCGCATCCATAGCCGAGACCCTGCCTTGTTTTTGGTCTTGTCAACACGAGGCTGAAGCTGAAGCTCTGCCTCTGCCTCCGCCTCTGAACTCCTCTCGACTACGGCATTTGATATCCTCTCAACCCCACTTTCCCCCATTTTTCACCTCAATAATTGCGTGCATCTTCTCAACTCTCTCAAGCTTTATAGAGCAGCCATTCTGCTCTCCCACTGAGAAAATTAAAAAATATATTTTTTTTTAAATTTACAAAGTACTTACAATGTACCGTTTAGATAAGCTTCAAATCTTTTATATTATATAGGAAGAGACCCAAAGAGTGGGGTTGACTTTTATTTTTTACAATTTTTAAAGATTATTTCGATTAATGGCACTTAAAAATAAATAGTAATAATAAAAAATATAGTAAGGGGAGAGAAAGTAGGGAGTTGACTTTTCTATATATATATATATTTTTGTAACTAGTGGTATTACAAAATTCATTTGGAGAGAGAAAGAGAGGAATCAATTTTTATTTTTATAATTTTTAAGTTCATTTTGATTAATGATATTTAAGATAAATATTAACAATTTATAATATAATAAAAAGAGAGAAAAAGATGGGAATTGACTTTTATTTTTAATGATGTTTAAGATTATTTTGATATTAAAGATATGCATTTATTTAGAGAGAAGGGAATTGACTTTCTTTATAATTTATAATTTTTAAATATATTTTGATTGATGATACTTTAAATAGTATGATATATTTAGAAATATACCTAGCTGGCTTGTCATTAGATGAGTTAGGGGCTCTATAATGAATCATTTATAAGACATGCCACTTGTTTAAGGTTTTGTAAATTGGATAACAAGTTAACTAGGGGAGAGGGTCTGCTAGTGGAGTGGGGTTCAATAGTGGGACAAAAGTAGTCCTCAATGGGCCCCACAATGGAATACCTTAATATCCAATTGTAAAATAATTTTTGTCCATAAAGTAAACAAAGTTTGTCTAATCATTGTACAAATAAAAATTGTTTTATAATTGGTTTATATTTGCCCCAAAAATAAATAATCCTTCATAGTCTTACATGTTAGAAAATATTCAAAATCCATCTACATCACCAACATACAATCAAAATTGCTCTTGTATGGCCCATACCATGAAAACATGCAACCAAAATATAAAAATAGTATAACACCCACTCCCTTTACATATCACCCACTACATTACATCACCATCAATATTTTGAATGAACTGATGCCATGTGAACATCTAAGAACCAAGACTATCTCATCACTAAATCCAATTGAACCCACTCCTTATCCCACTTTCCCAACAACACAATACTCAAGGAAAATCAATCATTCACATGTGTCCCATCAATCAAATTGCATCGCACAACTATTGGTGTCTTATCCTCATTTGCCACCTACAACCACCAAAAACTTGTGTAAGGCCACCAAAATTGTCTGGGAGGAAAACAAGGATTGCATGCCATAAATACATATAAACTTTGCAATTGAAGGCATCGAAACAAATTTTCAAATTCAAAAAAGTAGGACAAGAATTAAAGACTCCACACCAAACCTATAACATGTCGATTTTTCATGCAAGTAATTACCTAGGTTTTAACCTCAAGTAAATAAACTATATTCCATTCTCTATCACCTCCTATATCTCTTACTCTAGTGCCCCTATATATTCCTCTCTCTACCTCTCTCTCTATATCACTTCCTATATCTTTACCTTTCTATCTCTCCATCTCCCCCTCTCTCATCATCTCCCTCTTTCTTTCTTTATTTCTCCCTCTCCCTCTTTCTAGATCTCCTTCCATCACTCCCTCTTTCTATTTCCCTCTACTTCTCTCCTCTCTCTATTTCTCTCCACCCTCTCCCTCCCTCTATCTATTTATAAATATATATCTCCCTCTCTATATCTCTTTCACTCATATACACACACTCCCTCTTTTTCCCTCCCTACCTCTATCTCTATCTCTCTATATTTTCTCCTATCTATAGCTCTCTTTATCACTTATCTATATCACCTTCTTTCACTCACTCTTGCACCCTCTATCTCTATCTCCCTATCTCTCCCTCCCCTATCTATCTACATCTCATTATGTCTACCTCTATCTTTTTCTCTCTCTCACTCCTCTCTCTATCTCTTTCTAACTATATCTCTCTACATATATCTCCCCATCTCTCTCCCTATACATCTATATCCATTCCCTCTCTCCCCCTTCTCTAGATCCATCTTATTCACTGCATATCTCCCTCCATCTCTTCTACTCTATATCTTTATCTTTATTTCTCGCTCGATCTCCCTCTCACTCATCTCTCTATCTATTTCTATTTATATCCTTCTCTAGTATATCTCCCTACCTATCTATATCCCTATCTCATTATATGTTTTCCTACCCCTCTCTACCCCTCTCTATCACCCTCTATCTATATCTCTCCCTCTCCCTCTCCCTCTCTCCCTCCCCTCTTCTTTTCTCTCCCTCTCTACATATATCTCCCTCTTCCCCTTCTTTTTTCTCTCCCTCCTCTACCTATCTCTCCCCTCTCTTATTCTCTCTCCCTTTCTACATATATCTCCCTCTTCATCACCATCTTCTCTCTCTCTCCTTCCCTATCCCCCTATCTATCTTTATATCTCAACCTCTCTCTCCCTTTATCTTCCCATATATCTCTATATCTATTTCTTTCTCTTCCCATTTATCTATCTCTCCCTCTCTCTCTCTCTATCTCCCCCTATTTCTATCTCCCTCTCCATTTCTATTTGTATTTCTCTACTCTATGTATATGTATGTATATATATATATAGGTATCCCTCTTCCTCTTTATATCTTTATCTCTTCATCTATATCTATCCCTCTCTAACTCTCCTCCTCTATCTTTATTTCTCCCTCTATATCTCTCTATATCTCTATCTATTTGTCTCCCTCTTCCTCTCTCGTTCTATATTCTTCTCCTACCTCTATCTATTTGTCTCACTATGTATTCATCTCTACCTCTAGATATTTCTTTCCCCCCGTCCATCTCTAGAAATGTCTCCCTCTCTCTGCCCATTCATCTCTCTCCCTATCTCTCCCCCTCCCTCTTCATAGACCTTCATTGTCTTCTTGATTCAAAGGTTTTATTTAACTTAGTTTTAGAGACCTTTGTTACATGAATAATATCATTTTTTGAATTGCCAACCAATTGAACTCATGTAATACATAAATTTATGCAAAAAATAGGCTTAAATTTTCCCTAATATACATTCCACACTTCTTTAGTGTACCCAATGTACACCAAGGTGTGATTGCTAGTAATAATTATATTATTTAAGTGTGCATATCTTATTTGTAAAGTATGGTTTCTATATGATTATTTTTGTTCTTCAGAAGTAATTATTTTTTCTAAATTTTACTATGAAAAATTAAATTAGTATTTTTTCTAATATAAAGACATTATGATATTATAACGAATAAATTTTAATCAATAAGAATTAAATTATATTTTAAATAAATTAAAATGTTATATTGTTATAATAATTTTAAAAATATTATAAAATGATAATAAAGAGATTATTATTATAATTATAAAATATTAACTGAAGACATAAAAAAAAATAGTAAATCTTAAAAATATAAAAATAATATTTATATAATTTAAATATTAAATTACTAAAATATTGAAGATATAAAAAGAATATTAGTAATTTTAAAAATATGAAAAGAACATTTATATAATAATTTTAATAT
Organism: Sequoia sempervirens; assembly: GCA_007258455.2. Classification (NCBI taxonomy): domain Eukaryota; kingdom Viridiplantae; phylum Streptophyta; class Pinopsida; order Cupressales; family Cupressaceae; genus Sequoia; species Sequoia sempervirens. The sequence goes on along the minus strand of VDFB02000008.1, from coordinate 183,437,702 downwards.
TAAGTTAGAAAGAAATTCTTAATAATAAATGATATAAAGTTAGAAAAAAATAAAAATATGATGTTAAAATTAAAATTTTAGATTTAGAGTTAGAATTGTAATATTAGATTGTAAAAATATTAAAAATCTTAATAATTCGCAATCAATTTCAAATAGGATATTGTAAGTATGTAATATTATGCAAAGGAAATTAAATATTAGAAATAAAAAAATAATTATAAATATTAATATTTGTATTATAATATTATAAAGAATACAGGGGGTGACCCTTTGGTGAAATGGTGGGGCTTCTTGCCTGTAGTGCCAACATCAAGGTTCAAACCTCACAGGATCAATCTCTACCGTATCAAAAATTGAGATTTGGGGGAGAACCTATGGTGAAATGGTGGGGCTTCTTGCCTATAGTGCCAACAACCAAGGTTCAACCACATGGGATCGCTCTCTACCATGTCAACAATTGAGATTGCTTACCCCAAATTTTATATAGAGCAGAGCAGGGCAGGTTCATAGGGAAGCACGGCTGCGAAAGGTGTTGTTGCATAATAGAATAGAAAAACTGCGTTGGGGTGATGAAGTGGAGAAGGTGGCTGTTGATGACATGCATAATTGCTACACTCCCCAATGGGTCTTTTCTGGAGGAAAATGAGTGGATAAATGCCACCCATTCTATGCGAAATAGATTGCGGCTCCCCTGGATGATTGTCCCAATGTGCAAAGAAGGCATGATACGCCTGAACCTTCAGCGAGCCCCAAGCAAGTCAGGAATCGTATTGATCCATCACAGGAAAAATGGCCATTTATAAAGGAAAAAAATTGTTTGGAGAGGTCGGCACATAGAAGACCGAATTTTAATTGAAAGGCGAATAAGGTGTGGGATTTTTGGGGGTCTGGTGTTTCCCGAGCTCGGATGGAGGTCGAAAGCCCTAGACATAAAGATACGGATATAGTTGTTGAAATAGAAGTAAATGAGGAAATTAAATCAGACATGGAAATTTTGAGAGACTTTCCTTCATATGCATATTTATTGGTGGAACTCCTAATCGAGCCTCAATGGAAAATTGGATTCATTCCCACTGGGAGATGGAAGTCTTGTTAAGATTCCTACCGAAGGGATTCTTTGTGGTGGTATTTGCAAACAAAGAGACAAAAAAGTGTGTTACGGAAGGCGATCTTTGGAACATGGACGGTAAACCATTGTATATGCAACGATGGTGCCCTAATTTTGATCCAACAAAAATGCAACCCTATGACAAGCTAGTTTGGGTAAGGCTTTACAATCTGCCAATGGAGTACTGGATTGGTGAGTGTCTAGAAAAAATTGGTAGATCCTTGGGAGTGATGATGGAAATAGATATGGATATCCTCGAAGGTAATCTATACAAATATGCTAGGCTAAAAATCATGGCGATTGACATCATTCCTCAGAGGATATGTTTCTTGGTCAATGGGAATCATTGGTTTCAAGGACTAGAGGTTGAAGAGACCAAGTTGTTCTATACCAAGTGCGGCAAGTGTGATCATTCGGCTTCATATTGCAAGGATGGAATGGGTGGTGTCTAGAAAATGAAGCAAAAGATGGGTGTCCCTTCCCCAGCTCCTAGGATATTTCAGGCAGTCACAACATAATTAGATTCCCCCACGAATGTAGTCCTGAATAAAGGGGTGGCTTTATTAGAATTGGATACAAATCCTAAAAAGGTGCAAGATGGTGTCTGCTCGGCCTACACTAAACCTGCATCCTCACCCCAAGTACAGAGCGATGACATGAAAGGGAATGTTGGAGCTGAGGTTGCTTCCCTGGCTAGCGAATATTTTGACTCAAACACAGATCTAGAAGATGTTTTGGACATAGTTGAGGAGAGAAAAATTTCCCAATTTGTTGTTAAACACCTGGGTTTGGGCAAAGTTGGTCATTCTGGCAATACATGTGGAAGGAAGTCCTTCAAACAGTCACGGGAAGAAAAAGTTGCTGCTAAGAAATATACCTGCATCACCAAGTTCTTGAGTACCAAGGGAGGAAGCCCTTCCCTTGGGAAACAATGAAGATTACAACATGGAATGTCAAGGGCCTAAGGGCCCCTGACAAATGGTGCCTAGTCAGGTGTCATCTCCAGAAGTGTGCAAGCAATATTATTTTTCTACATGAAACAAAATTAGGTGGTGAGGATGGGAGTAAGTTTTTGAAATATTGTCAGTTTTGGAATGGGTATTTTCAAGATTCGTGTGGTACTATTGGGGGTTTGGGAATCCTATGGAAGGAGGTTGAGATGTCGGTGGATATCATATGCTCAACATCAAATTGGATGGTAGCTAAGGCATATGATCTTAGATTGAACTATCAATTTTTGATCATCAATATTTATGGGCCAATAAAAAATGAGGACAAGGCCTCTCTTTGGAACTCGGTGCTAAGTTTTGCACAACCTTATTTAGTGGATAGATTGATGATAGGTGGCAAATTCAATGCCATCTTGGAGATGTCCGAGAAAAGCGGTGGTATTAGAGGTGTTTCCCAAGCAACTATGGATTTCAAAGGCTTTGTGAAGGAGGCAAGTTTAGTTGATTGTCCTACTGATAATGGGATATTTATGTGGACTAATAGGTGGAAATATTTTACCTCAATTGCTGAGAGATTGGATAGATTCCTACTGTCACCACCTTGGTTCAATTTGGGGCTTCCAGTATCGGCGAGGATTGAGCCAAATTCTATTTTTTATCATTTCCTGGTGGAGCTATATATAACTGAAGGGAAAGTCTCACAAAAAACTAGTTTCAAATTTCAAAATATGTGGTGGCAGGATCCTTGCCTACCTGGTCAACTAGAATGTTGGTGGAAAGAGGCCAAGGTGGGTAGTTTGATCAGTTTCAAGTTGGTAAGGAAACTTCAGTTTTTGAAGCAGAAACTCAAAGTTTGGAATAAGGTTAAGTTCCTAAATATCTTCGCAAAAAAGGTTGCAATGGAATGCGAACTAGAGGCACTGAATGAGAGAGTCATCAGGATGGGCATGCGGAATGAGGAATATCTAAGAGAAAAAGAATTGAAGATGAAGTTGTCTGAACTTTTGAAAAGGGAGGAGATCTATTGGCGCGATAAATTCAAGGAAATATGGTTAAGGGAGGGCAGCTCCCATACCATATTTTTTCACACTTCTATTTTAGCCAGGAGTGTGGCCAATAAGATCGAAGAAATTCAGGATGTTAATGGTCAGTCAGTGTGTGGTGGGGAGGAGGTAGGTATGGCGGCAGTTGATTTTTTCAAACAACTTCTTGGGAATCAGACTTTGCAGATGGTTGATACTAGTATTCTTGATACTATCAGCCGAAGGGTGAGAAACGAAGACAACACTATGCTTTATGGGCCAGTCTCCAAAGAAGAGGTCAAAATTTTCCTATTTCAACTACATCCCGATAAGGCGCTGGGACCTGACAGGTTTATGGCTAGATTCTTTTAGATGTGTTTGGGATTCATCGGGGAGGATCTCTGGGAGCTTGTGGAGGACTTCTGCAAGTCCAAAAGGTTTATTAGGGACTTGAATAATTCAGTGATAGCTCTGATTCTGAAAAAGCCTGAATGTCATTCCTTTGGTGACTATAGGCCCATTTCGCTTTGTAACACAATTTATAAGGTGGTGGCCAAATTCCTTGCCAACAGGCTCCAGTTGGTTCTAGGAAAGGTAATTTCACATGAACAAAATGGCTTTGTACCTAGGCAGGAGATTACTGATAGCATCATGCTTATTAGTGACGCTGTCCATTCCTTAAAATAAAATAGGATGAAGGGGATGTTAATTAAACTAGATGTGAGTAAGGCATATGATATGGTATGATGGGACTTCTTGCTTAAGATATTGGAAAAAATGGGATTTGACAATCACTGGTGCAACCTAATCTGGCATGCATATCCTTTGTCCGATTCTCAATCTCGATCAATGGATCTCTTCATGGTTTCTTCCAAGCCACTAATGGCCTTAGACAAGGGGACCCGATCTCACCATTCCTTTTTGTGATCATGGCAGAATCACTAAGCTGCGCCATTAAAAAAAGGAACCAGTGCTTGGAGTGGAAGGGTGTCCAGGTGGCCTCAAATGTTGATCCCATTACATATTCCCAATTTGTAGACGATACTTCCTTGCTCGAAGAGGCAAGTATTAGGGAAGCTAAATGCATTAAAGATGTGCTCAATGAGTATGAATCACAGTCTAGGAAAAAGATGAACAAGGAAAAGTCGTGTGTGTATTTCTTTAATACAAGGTCAGCGTTACAACATGCCATTGTTGCAATCTTGAGATTCAAAGTTGGGAAACTCCCAGCAAAATTCCTTGGTGTACAAGTTTTTAATGGTGTGTGCAAAGCTAGAAACTGAGAGGAGGTGGTTTACAGGTGTAGGAATAAAGCGATGGCATGGAAAAACAGCTGGCTTACTTTAGCTGGGAGGATTACTATGTCAAAGGTAGTTTTATCGGCAATACCTATCTTCATTATGTCTTGCTACGAAGCCCCGTCAAAGACTACAAATGATTTGGAAAAAACTATGAAAAAATTTATATATGGGAAGGCTAAAAGAGAGACAAGAAGATTCCTCTTATTGTCTGGGAGTCTACATGTAAAGCGAAGGAAGATGGTGGGGCTGGTTTATGAAAAATTAGCTTGCAAAATAATGCCTTGGGTGCTAAGCTAATTTGGAAAATGTATAGGCAACCTGAGAAGTTGTGGTGCTGCATTTTACAAAACAAATATTTGGATGACCCAAACTCCTCAAGAATTTTAATGGCTGCAAACATTGAAGGAGGCTCAGCGGTATGGAAATACATAACTAAATGTAGGCCTTTGATTACAAATCATATATCTTGGAGAATTGGGAATGGTAAAAAGGCTTTGTTTTGGTCCAACTCATGGGATGGACATAAATGTCTGGTAGATTTCTTTGACCTAGCACCACATATGGATAGGTTGCAAACGGTGTTTGGTGACAAGGTGGCTGATTACATTTGTTGGGAGGAAGACATTTTGGGTGGTCACTCAAAATGGTTGGATGTTGGTACCTTGTCGCTGCCGCAAGATGTGACGAAAGGCCTAGCCCAAGAGCTAGAAAATAAAAAGATAAATCTATGTAACAAAGAAGATACATTAATATGGTGCGGAGCGGCATTGGGTGAATACTCAAAAAAACTGGGTTATCACCTCCAAATTGTGCAAGGTAAGGAGAAGTCTTAGATGTCCACCCTCTACTGGAAGTAGGAGGTTTTACCTAAAGTAGGTTCCTTTCTTTGGGTGGCTTTACATTACCATTACCTGACTGGTGAAAAATTGAAAAGAATAGGGATTGTTGGGTTGTCTCGATGCGTGATGTGCAAGCAAGCTAAGGAAAATTTGGATCACTTATTTCTTGTTTGTCCAGTGGCTACATTTTGTTGGGATTGGTTGCAGGTGATGTTGCACTTCCAAAGCCCAAGGCACTTCAAACTCGAGGATTTCTTAAGTAGCTTGCCAATAGCTAACACCAAGGGTTATTGGTACAGGATATGGATTTTGGAGTCGTCCATGGTTATTAGGCACATTTGGAAGGAACAGAATCAACGTATCTTCAAAGAGGCTTCTCTAATCCATGACCAACTTATAATAAAGATCTAAGGAGCAATTGTTGAGGCCGCAATTAACAGATCTCATATTGGCTCCAAGTCGAAGTACTCCAAATGGGATGAAGAAATGAAGAAGATATGGAATGATCTGAAGGTTCCTAAGTCTATGAATCCTAGGAAAAACAAGGTTAATAGGAAAGAGGTGCATTGGTTGCTTCCGGTCAGGTTAAAGTGGAAGCTTAACTTCGATGGGGCTGCTAAGGGAAATCCTAGGAGAGTTGGGGTTGGCTGCATAATAAGAGACTCCAGTGGAAAATTATGTGTTTGGGCAACGTCGAAGAACTTGGGTGTCTGTTCAAATAATAATGCGGAGTTGGAAGCGTTGTGTTTTGGCTTACAGTTATGCATCCAGAATGGCATTGATTTGGTGGAAATTGAGGGAGATTCACAATTGTGTATTCAGGAAATTATCTCAGATGACTCGCCTAATTGGAGAATTGGAAATTGGATTGGGTCAATTAAGGAGCTTTTAGGCAGACTAAATAATTTTTCCCTAGGTCATGTTTATAGGGGAGCTAATAAAGCAGTTGAATTTTTAACAAATTGGGGAGTTTCCCAAAATGATCAGATTTTGGTTGACTCATCCATTGCGAGCTGGCCAGGATTGCAAGAAGTCATTGACAAAGATCTCTTCGAGAATCAGGAAGATTTGCTAAGTGGTGCTTAAAGCTTACAAACTGGCAGAAGGAAGCAAGAATCACATGTTTTAGGCGGTTGTCCGGAACACAAATTTGTTTTGGATCTGGGAAGGGTAGGTTGTCTATGCCCGCGCGATGGTGACAGCTCGGGTTGGTGGTCATGGGCTTGGTTTTGAGGATTTTTAATGGCATGTTGTTGGGTGACTCCGCACTTGTTTGTGATTTCCCAATGGTGTACATTTTTGTCCTGAGTTGTTCATGCTCTGGTGAGACACTTGCAAGGCAATGTCACTGCCTTTTCTCCTTCCAACACCTAGAGGTGGGTGTTGCGGTTAACAAACCTGGTCTCAGGGATCCTGAAAGCAGATAGGCATTGGTGTGATGGAAAGATCTTTGAGACTGTGCTTGGGCTCTTGGTGGATGTGCTCGATTCCCGAGAACAAATGTTAGAGATATGCATCGGCTTTGTATCACCTATTTCTATTGTGGCCGTTGCAAATGCTACCTTGGATTTCAATGCGGAGGGTCTAGTCAACTTTCTTAAGGGATTCTTTGATCCTGCCTACATTGACTTCATGGAGGATGATGAAGAGAATCTTGACGCTAATACCCTCTCACGGCATAGGAGCGCTATGGAGAACAACATAGTTAATGGGTAGGAAGTTTTCTGGGTTGGAGTAATGAACTCCAACTTCGATGCTTTCACCAATTACATGGCTACTAACCGGTCGTGGCTTAGTGTTGGTAGCCTAGCGAAGGTGCTATAGTTAGGAGGATGCTTGTCTATTATCTATAGTTATCTACAAGGGTAGTTTGGCCAACCACTGGCGGTCTGTTCCGGTTTTTTGTAAATGGATGGAACTGATGTAGTCTTACAATGTATTTGGGCGCTATCCCCTTTGATAGCACTTATCAATATAAAAAAAATTAAAAAATATATTATAAAGAATACATTAATTGGTAAGTATTATATTATGTTTGTAAGAAATAAAAAATCTTATATTATTTAAAAATAAATAAAATATAATTAAAATATAAAATTTAAATGATGACATGATAAATTGCAAATATTATTTAAGTGTGCATATGAATATGAGTTCTTTATGACTACTTTTTCCCCTTATCTCAGGTACTAAAATAACTAATTTTTTTGCTTTGCAATAAGATCTCAAATATTTCAACCAATAGAATTGTAGAAAAGTAGATATTAAGATGCATTTGACTTTTAAAAAATTATAAAAAATATTTTCCATGTTGACTTTAGGGAGATTAAATTTTCTTTTAAGAGAAAAAAGTTATGATTTTAATTCATTCAAAAACAATTTATTAATAATTAATTAAACAAGTAGAAACAAAATTGATTGCAATAATACTAAACAACAAGTACTTATAGTTTTTTGTTTTGTATTGTTGGTCGTATTCTGAAGATGATTTTAGGCCTCAATATTTTAATGTTTCTTTAGAGCTTTATGCAAATTTGTTATTAGCTGCAATGTTAATTTACAGACAACAAAATAAAGGTTTCTAGATCACCACAATTTTGTGAACACATATCAAGACAATGCCCATTAACATGCTTTGTTAAGTTTTTGATGTATTTTTCCAATGCTTATCTTTAAGTTATCTACTTGTTTCAGGCTTTTACTTCAGAGTACTAACAATGCAAGTCTGCAAAAAAGAAAAATGTGTCTACCTACTCATGATATTTTGTTTGTGGTGGTTGACTATCATGCAATTAATTTATTTTTTCTAGACTTCATTGCGAATGAAAGAGTTGTTACCCTATGGTACACACATCTTTCTTTTCTCATTCCTTTTTCTTATATTTTCCATATTGAAAAACAAAAAACCATATGAAGAAATGGCAATAGTGAGCATTCAATGGTTAAGCCCTACAAATAGAAACAACTTAACCAAAAAGAGAATGTCACTTAGAACCACTTAACCAACATAAAACTAGCCAATTAGTAGCTCATTTTGAAGATCTCTTAAGGAAATTTGAAGCTTATGAAAAAAAAAGAGACCAAATATTTCCTTGTCTTCATTGGAGCAAAGATGGCCTCTTAAGGAAATTTGAAGCTTATGAAAACAAAAGAGATCAAATATGTGCTTGCCTTCATTGGAGCAAAGATGGGGACAAAGGATCAAAGTTCTTCATTCATTTTCTTCAACACAAATATAAAATAAAACATATTTTTGCCATCAAGAACTTTAAAAGAATTGTTAGAAATAATGCAATTTTTCTATGATCATGTTACCCTCATTTTCAACTATCACAGTTTTTAAACTTTTGCATCAAACTTATTATTAGGTCGATTTGTGTATATTGTTAAGCTATCATTCGAAAGTATTTTCATAAGCTATTAAGTTGCATCTTGCTTGCAAGTTTATCGAATCTTTCTTAGAATATTATCACAATCCTATTTGATTGAAAACGCTTAGTGATGTCAAACTCCATACCCAGTTCCATTTGTACTTGAAGTTAACTATGGGTATTGGCAAAAATCGTGAAAATAATTAAATTTCAAAAATTGTGAAATTTCATGCAATTCCATTTGATGAAGATGATCCTAATGATGTCACAATGAATGTGACCAATTTTTGCATCAACCCACCTCTCAATTTTTGAGATATTAAAGTTTCAATGTTTTAAGATTGAATTATGTAAACTATTAATTTAAAGGTTTTATTCATCTAAATGAAATTATATTTCTGGGTTTTGGTTGTAATGGTACTTTTATCAATTTGGGAAAATTCCATAGAAAATCCTTGATCCAATAAAAAAAAAAAATTCCCTCGTAGTCTTAGGTGCCTATGAGGGTGTAGAAGAGAGGGACCAACCACACCAAGGCTCCAGGTCACGGAGAGCCAAGAGAGAAGGGCTGCCCTAATTTACCTCAAGTTGGATAAGAGCTTTTAGATCAACGATAAACAATGAAAAGCGCTCTCAAGTGCTTCTATCACTCTACTAACCTGGGAGGTTTGATGAGGCTAAACGAGTCAGTTTCTGGAACCTGAACCGTACCTCAGAAAACTCTCTACCTGAGGACAGCAGAGCGGGTCAGGGACGATAGTGCGGTGTGTTGGTGTCACTCTGGGGCATTGGTGTCTGTATGGCTAGAAACTGCAAAAGTACAGAATGAAGTATGTAAAAACGTACTAACAGCCTAGCAAGAGAAGTTTAAAGTACCAAACAGAATGATAAATGACAGAATGAACGAAATAACTAGAAAGGTGATAAAGGAGATGACAAAAACAAAGGTGGTGAGGATCAACTCACAAAGAGTCCAGTTCGCCGCCAAGCTCCACCCGAAAGTGTACCGACAAACAACCATTTGAGAGGAAACATGTTGGGGCTATATAGAAAAGATACCGAACAATGACAATAACACTATGCTACATAAATCAAGTGACAATGCTATGGACATGGAGAAATGAAACAATATCGCCTTCTCAATCGAGGTGCCTCAAGCATGTAGAGTAGGATGCAAGCTTGGTAAGGTCTACGCTACTGCAACAATGAAGAAACAGTCCCTCAGGACACCAAGTCACAACTCCAAAGGTGGTAGGAGTGCAACACAATGTAGAGAAGTTGTGTAAAAGCACAAGAATTGTGAGGCAAGATCGAATTAGTGTATCAAATTCTCAAGAAGATGGAATGAATATGAAATATATGAATTTGAAGGGAATTTATGAGGGAAGGAGTCATTCTCAGGTCGGCAAGAAGGCACAAAGGCATTATGCTTCATCGCCAATGGAGAACATAACGTCTTTGCAGATTCCAGAGGAAGGAATCTGTCAGGGATGGCAATGCACCGCACAGACATCCGCGTGCCACATGTGCATCCTCGATAGTAATTCCCCCATTGATACAAAAGATAAGTTCCAAGTGGATGTAGTGCAGATAGGTGATGTGGAATTTCTTAGTCGAGTTTGATTTTCCTAAAGTAGAGGGTGTAAAAGGGAAATTTGAAAGAGGTGCAAATTCGCTCCTATACATTTTTCCCCCACTTTAGTGAGCATGAGTGTCATGAATGTTCAGTAAATTAGATTGGAATTTTTAGAAATGTATACCTGAACCGTCAAGGAAGCAAACCACAATCTAGCAAATCTTGAAAGCATAGGGAAGGAAAATAAAGTTCAACAAGTACTCTCTCTTGAGGAGGTTCAAACAAAGGACTCTATAGATCCTTAGAACTACAAAGTTGATCAAAGTGCACCAAAGTCCTACAAACCAATGGTGGAAAAATCTCGTAGGATGCAAGTGCTTCATAGGTCCTCAGACCTACAAAGAAAGAACCCTCAGGTACTCTCTCCTGAAGGAAGCCTGATGTGAGGGAACTCTACAAAGTCGAATTGGAAAGCAGCTTCACAGGTGCACTTGCAAAGCAACATGTTAATCTATAGACAAAACATGTTAGAAAACAAAAAGAAGCCACACAGGTAAGCAAGTAGACAGTCATGCAGACAGTCAAAAACTAAAGGAGAAGCTTGCAAAGGGGTGCCTCGAGAACCCTTCAAAAGAAAATGGGTCCACTCAAGGGATGCTCAGTTTGAAAGTATAAGAGTATTTTTTGCAAATCAATTCAACATCAAGGAATCCTTTTGAAAGGTTTTCACTTCATCAAGGAATTTGAAAGACAGAAAATCCCCTCACAAGGGGACTTGGTCAGACTTCACCTATAGAGGAAGGTGCTCCCTCCTCGGAGGAAGGTCTTTCAAAAAAAAAAAATGTGAACCCGTGATGAAGGAAAAGTATTCCTCTAGGGGTCTTTGTTGAGGAATGTGATTTTTGAAAAAGATTTTCATGAAAAGATTTGTTGGCCACTGAATGCGTTTTCTGAAAATTGAAGTTCACATGATAGCCCCCCTTAGGATCGTGCATGCTCAACAAAGAGGCACATGGCATCCTAAGGAAAGAAAAGAAAGAATGAAAAAGTGATGTTGTAGCCCATGGAACATAGCGAGATGTAACCGTGGTAATGTTGTTGCACATGCAAGGGACAACACATGAGCACCACAACATCATGAAACAAGCATGAAAGATGAGATAGAAAAAATGCAAAAAGAACAATAACATTACGAACAAGGGGCAAAGAGGTGGTCTAATATTTCAAGGTTAGAGTTGCCCATAAATATAGATAAATAGATAATAATAGTATATAATGAACTGCCATCAACCCCCTACTATATCAGACCATATGAAGAATGTACAAGAAAACAAAATAAAAATAAAAAATTGGGTCAACATGGAAGGGAAGCCTAAATTCCCCCAACACTTTGCATCATCTCCAATTGTCAAAATTCAATACACAATAGAGGAAGAATGATGTAACAAATAGAGGGAGTTTTACAACACAAAAAAACTCTTGTATCCTAGCACCTACAAGGGTGATCAGGAACACATAACGCAAGCACGTGGGAATACAAACACACACACGATCTACTCTACAGATAAAGAAGAGGCGCCCCCGAGTCCTCATCAACCAATAGGTCATCAGTCTCCCAATCTAGATCATCATAAGGGAAAGGCAAACGAGCCTGCAAGGGTGGAATATCGAGGGGGGAACCTTCTGACCCCTTCGCAACAAGAGCTAAGGAAGAAGGCCCTACGAGGTCTTCTTCGCTTAGTTCCTATGGAGTGAAAGTCAATGACTTTGTGAAAATCATTGATAGGGTCGGTACCTCATCCACATAATTAAACATGCACTTCATGGGAGTGCCATGTGTTAACTCAACAGGTGAGAGAGGCAATGCCTGAGATTCACTACTAGGCTTATCGAGAGACCTGGGAGCAATGACAAACTCAGGGGATGTTGGAACTTCCTCTGTCACAAAGATAACACAAGCTAATGCAAAACCACCTCTAAAGAAGGTGGACCCCTCTTTTGACCCCCATCACTAGTAGGGTCGATCCTCCATCTTCCACTTGTTGGAGGATGCGAGATCCCCATGGATGAGGTAGAAGGTGCAGAGGAAGAGAGAGCCGCGACAGACACCATCGAGGTATTCAACATGTCCACTAGATTTAAAAATGGTGAGATGTCCATGAGGGACATCAAAAGAGGCAGCTCAACCGAAGGAGCAACAAACACCTACACCCTCTTTGGGTGAGGATAGTTTACACTCGTAACAAGAGCCAGAAGCAGAATCAAAGCTGAAGGAATTGAAGTAGAAGGGATGGGAGAGGAGGATGCAGCAAAAGGTGTGGAGGTAGAAACTACCAAATCGTCTTCCTTCCTCTGCAAGGTGGCTTGCTCAACAGTCAAATCCTTTCTCTGACGCTTGTGCTCATGCACAAGGCGATTCATGTGATTTCGAGAGCTAGAGGCTAGAAGCTAAGATGAAATGGAAGACTCATGCTCAACCATCAAAATGTCCATCATGACTATTTTTGGTAGAGGGAGAGACTCCTGGATAGGAATAGGAGGGAGATATTGAGAGGATGGGATGATAGCGTTGGGAGCAGGCTCTAATGCCTCAGCGGTGGGCCTCTTCCCATTCACTGCCTTAAAGGCAAGAGCTGTAGGAGGATGTGAAGACTGAGACATAGAGGATTCCCCACGGGGACCCTTCCCCTTACCATATCGAATGGGCCAAGGCACCATGGGAAAGACGGGAAGTTCAAATGGAAGATGCTTAGTCTTTCACCAAGTAGACACCATCGGATTCTCCAGCAAATTCCTAGGAGCAGGGGAGGACGGTGTCACAACAAGGCAAGAAAAAGCAACATGCGGGACAATGGAGGAAGAGGAAAAAGAACCATAAGCACACTTCTCTTCCTTACTTCTCCAAGCCAGGGTAGAATCGTTGTTTGCACTTAGGCGAACATTATGCCCCCACTCTTGTACTTTACATAGGTTCAGTACAAGAGATCCATCCTAGGAGGAAGCAAGCCTATGAGGGCAGGCCAAAAATGATCCAATGAGTAGCCATCACACACAATCGGTGGCTTATAGCCGGTGTTGTGGACTACATGCATTGTACCCTCATGGATGAATTTTAGACACTTATGAACCACTAAAGGAACTGCATTCATAGCGACTAACCAGGGGATACCTAGTTTCACCCTAAAGAGCTCAGACCTCAGGACTATGTCAAAAAGTGTATTTACATATTTAGGTCCAACCAAGACTAACAAGGTGATGTAGCCGATGCGAGGTATGGAAATCCCATCGTGTGTACTGATGGTACTCCTAGATTCATCATACCCATCTTTGTGCAAGAACTTAATTAGCATAATCTCCTCACTGATGACATTCACCTGACACGTAGGGTCAATAAGAAAACCTATTATGGTGTTTCCACTTATTCATGCGGGGATGTATAAGGGAGATGGTTTTCTATTATAGTTCACCGGCAAGTCTTGCGAGGTGAAAGTTATGCCAGGGGTTCCACTCACAAGTTGCACAGATGAGATGGGCAAATATAAAAAGGAGGCCATTATGTATACTAGACAGAATTTTCATCGAGACCCCAAAGGTTTCGTAACTAGACAATGACCCAACTAAGGTTTCAATCTACGATGCCTAGGGAACCTTCCAACTATGCCACTAGGGGTCATAGGTTAGGTTGCAAGGATAGATACCTCACAACACTCACAGCCACAACACTCCTAGGATACGAGGAAAGGGTCTTTTAGCACTGCTAAACAAAACCAAAATGTAGAAGATGGGGACCAACCATAGCAAGGCTCTAAGTCACGGAGAGCCAAGAGCGGAGGGATTCCCTAATCTACCTCAAGTTCGATAAGAGATTTTAGATCAAGGATAGAGAATGAAGAGTGCTCTCAAGTGCTTTTGTTACTCTACTTTAACCCAGGAGGTTTGATGAGGCTAAACAAGCCGGTTTCTAGAACCTAAACCATTCCTCAGACAACTCTCTGCTCGAGGACAATAGCGTAGGTTAGAGACGACAGCATGGTGTGTTGGCGTCTCTTTGGGGTATTGGTGTTCATACAACCAGAAAGTACAAAAGTACAAAACGAAGTACAAAAACCTACTAATGGTCTAGCAAGAAAAGTTTAAATTACTAAACATAATGATAAATGACAAAATGAGAAAAATAAATAGAAAGGTGATAAAGGAGATGATGAAAACAAAGGTGGTGAAGATCAACTCATGAAGAGTCCAGTTCGCCACCAAGCTCCACTCGAAAGTGTACCTACACGGGTGTTGCCACAATAATGGGTTACACTTTTTGGGACATCCTGATTTTTGCCTAAAATCACATATTTTTAGAAAATAAAATGATTTATGACTTTAAAGGTTCCATTTAAATTATTTTAATTAAAGAGGGATTGATCAAACCCCCTTAGATCAAACTCCCTTGGATAGAACCTTGTTAGATTTAAACCATACCTATAATAGAGTCTCCTCTAAACCTATCAAAATGTTGATAAAAAACCACTTTTGATTTACCTTTTGGGTGATCAAATGAATTCATTTAAAATTTATGTTTTGTAAGCCTACAACCCTTATTATAAGCTTCCCAAAAAGTATAATTTTAAATATGTTTAATTTGATTATTATATTTATTTTTTATTTCTTATGAATGTAGGATTTTCAATGAACATCAATTTCTTTATTTCACACATACGAAAAAATAAGAAAAATAGAGAAAAAGAATTCTAAAAAATACATGTGCACTAGGTATTGATGTCCTTATTCCAACAACAAAAGATTAAGTTAATTTAAATGAATACAAAAAAAATTATGCGGGCCAAAGTACACCTCTGTCCAAATTATAATTACGCTGACTTGGAAAATTAATTAAAAAAAAAATGTAACAAAAAATTATGAAAAACTATCCATTCCCTAGGTATTGGTGTGAAAAAATTGTATTTTAAAAATTAGAATTGTATCCTATCTATAAAAAAAGTTACGTGGGCCGAAGTAAACATCACTTTTTAAAAATGTTGATTAGTAGAAAAAATAAGTTATTAAAAATTACATAAAATGATTCACAATTTATTTTTTAATTTTTTTTAAAAAATAAAATTATAATCTACACAAAATATCTAACAAATAACTAGTTTGATTCATCTTCAAAACCTTAATGGTTTATCTACTATAGGTGTAAGAAAGTGAATGTCTGGTGAAAAATCCTGATTTTAATGTCAATTTTGGCCAAAAACTGTAACCCATTATTGTGGGATCACCCACACACAACCAAGAGAGAAAAAATGTTGGGGCTGTATAGGGGTTTGTTGTAGTCAAACCCCTGCTTTGATGTTTCCACCTCCATTGACAGCCAGGAAAACCATGAGATAGAAAATATGATAAAGACAATAATAGAAAAGATATCGAACAATGACAATAACACTATGCTACGTAAATTATCAAGTGACAATGTTATGGAAATGGAGAAATGAAACAATATTAAGCCTTCTCAATCAAGGTGCCCTCAAGCACGTCAAGGAGGATGCAAGCTTGGTAAGGTCTACATTGCCGCAACAACAAAGAAGCAGTCCCTCGGAACACCAAGTCACAACTCCAAAGGTGGCAAGAGTGCAACACAACATAGAGAAGTTGCCTAAAAGCCCAAAAATTCTAAACAAGATCGAATTAGTGTATCAAATTTTCAAGAAGATGGAATGAATATGAAAGATTTGCATTTGAAGGGAATTTAGAAGGGAATGAGCCATTCTTGGGTCAGCAAGAAAGCACAGAGGCGTTAAACTTCATCGCCAATGGGGAACGTAACATCTCTACGGATTCCAGAGGAAGGAATCTATCAGGGATGGTAGCATCGCGTGCATGTCCTTGACAGAAATTCTCCCACCGATGGAAAGGACAAACACCAAGTGGATGCACTATAGATAGGTGATGTGGAATGTCTTAGTTGGATTTGATTTTCCTAAAGTAGAGAGTGTAAAAGGGGAATTTGCAAGAGAGGTGCAAATTTGCTCCTATACAAAGGGATTTATATTGATGTACGTGCAAGATTAAAAAATTTCAAAAAGGGTGGTTTCATTAGTGAATAAGTTAAGGAATTAAAAACAAGTTGGTCAATTGAAATGAGTAAAAAAATCAGTAGAAAATTTGTTAAAATGTTGAAAACCAAACAAGTTAAATTTTGGGCTTTAGTCACACGCTTTTTGTGTAAATTCTAACCTATGCTCATGTGCTCTATTTTTCTAACTTCTAATATATGAACTTCCGTTTTTTTTAAGCATTAAAGAACAGATTCTCAAATGCTCAAAAATTTTAACTTTCTAACTCAAATGCTTAAATGCTGAAGAATTCGGCATAAATCAGAAAAAGTGGTTCCTATAACCACCCCTATGAATTGCAAACCAACAATTGCAAATGCTATGGCAGACATGCTTGTTGAATGTGGAATGCGATGACTCCGGTGTATGCATAGAGCGGATTTCTTGAATGGTTTTATAAATTTTCAAGTAAATACAGTTGTTTGGTACATAAACCAAAATCCACAAACTTTCCTCGGCATCCTCACTACCTCCAGAAAGGAGTACTTTGAGTCTGAGAGTAGATATCCATCAAAACGTGAATGACACCAAAGAAATCTGTTGAAAAGCTCTGGAGGAGGCGCTGCACATTCTGCTTACTATACAATATTCCCATGAATGCTTCAAAGAGATGTTATCTCACGAGATGTCATAATTGTCGTATATGCACCGAATAGATTTGTTGAAAAGGGCGTAAAAAATTTAAGTGGATTGGCAGGAGTGAAGTTAAATTCCACGCCCTCTACTCGCCATCCTTGCTCGCGCCAAGATGAGAGATTTAGCACAGGGTATAAACACCATTAAAGCATAATAATAAGAGAATTTGGAGCGAGTGTTATAGATTGAAGCGCTCTGGTCAAATCTGGAAGCACAGACAAGGCACACGAATTGTTGACATAATACCTCAAAAGAGATGTAATTATCTCATGGAATGATAGGGTTGCAGGATATGTAAAAAACACTTGAATTTTTGAAAAGACTAAATTTTTTCAAGAAAACACATTGACAGGCGTGAAGCCAAAATCCACGACCTTTGCTAAGTATCCTTTTGCTTGCGTCAAATGGGAGATTTAGAATAGGTTATGGACATCATTAAAACGTAATGAGAAAAGAATTTATATCATATTTTATTGTTTTAAATGCACTTGTCGACATGTATGCATAACGCTGAAATAGGAATAAAAGCTAATCGACAAGCGCAAATTTTTGTAATAGTGTTAAACAAGCCTCTTCACCACTTCTTCGAGAAGTGATTTTTCCTAAATCCTAGTTATTCATGGGTGTTGAAAAATCTCCTACAAAGATGAAATATAAATATCAGGTTATAGTATTAGAGAGCACACTTCCAGATATCTCAGACACAAAATTGGGACATATTAGCATTTAGGACTTTCAGAAAGTTGTGAAAGAAGGGAAGAGATCTTAGTTGGCACAAAAGATGTTTGAAAGTCAATTAGCTCACGGCGCAGGTTATCTGGTAGCAGTTCAATGTTCTGATCTTGTCTTGGAGTGCATAAAAGCATAAAACTCAGAAAAACAAAAAATTCATACTGTGGATAATAAATTGGTGGTAAAGCTTGACGCCATTTCTCTCATAATCGTTTTCAGGTTGCCTCTTATAGACCAATTCATGGACATAAATAAAGAGTATTTCAAAATAAATTCTCTAAGAATAAAAATCAACGCCTCAATACCATATCTAGAAATTGGTCGATAGTCCCTAAAGGAGGAAAACCACAGTTGCCAAGGGTGATGCATAGGTCTCTTTTTGTTGATGATGTTTCCAACATGGTTGTCCTCTTTAACAAGTTGATGGATAATAAAACTTCAAACAATTTTGAAACATGGATGTATCTATTTATCACCATCATTTGTGTGAGTAATCATTTTATTGATTGTGGAGGTATTATTAGCAACAACTTGCATAGTTAGCTAATTCAATTTGAATCAAACCAGTGTTTTTACATGTCATCCTATCTCTTTTACGCCATTGCAAATATTAAAACTTGGCCAGGGCTAAATAGCAATGGAATATATGACAACACGACTCAACTCTATGATTTATATTAGTTGTTACAACTAGAACAAAGTTACAAAAACTTTTGATGGGTGAATGACACCTTTGCTATGTTGATAGTGAGAGAGCTACAAGGAAATACCAAACTTAGAATATCTACAGAGGCAAAAACTCTTATTATATTGTATGGGAGTTATTTCATCCAATTTTTGAGGTTTACATATATCCAAGTTGGAGGCTTCGATGGGTATCCATATATGTTACCGAGATATATAGATGACAAGCTTGTTTTGATTGAATTGTGTAAGCAGATTAGTGTGGTTAATAAGAGATGCAAAGATAAGAGGAAAAATGGCATTCCTTTTCCTATTGGTCTCAGTCATTATAATTGTAAATTTACTTTTGATGCTCTAAATATTGAACAATCAATTGTGAAGCTAAGGTTATATTGTTATACCATTAGGTTTCCCTTCGATGGAAAAGGGTATGTTAGGGACAATCTAAACCTTGGTGCAGGTTATTGTCATTTCCCAAAAATTGAAGACTTCGAGGAAGATTGTGAGGATGATTTTGAAGTTCGAAGGAGGGACTAGGTGAGGCTCATAATTGAACAGATTAGAGAGTACAAGCTAGCTTGGGATGTGGCTGAGATTGAATATGATGGATCAGATTTGATTGATCTTGTTTATTTTGAAAAGATTTAGATACAACCTTTGCCACCTATTAATTCGGAAAATCTAAAGATGAGATAATTAGGTGAGAGGACAACTCATATTATCCGAAGAACAAAAAAAATGGGTAAAGAAGAAGGTATTTGAAGCTACGACTACAAAACCAAAGGATAAAGATAATTCTTCAAGGAAGAGGAATGACACTCTGGAGGGTTCTTCTTCTTCCACCATTTCTCAAGTCTCAATTTCAGTCATGAGTTTAGGGATGTGGTGATGATGAAGACCCAAAGAAAAGGAACAACCTTACAAACACATGTTAAGTTGATCTGAAGATAAGGAAGAAGAGATCAAAGCTAAAAGATCTAAGTCATTGGATCCAATTCAGGAAGGAGTTGAGGAAAGAGAATACATAGATCCTCAAAGTTGTTCTAATTATAAGGAATTATTTCCCTCCATTTCTCCCTCTATTCTTATTTTTTCATCGCCTCACGATGAGCCCCATTCACCTCCTAAAATAGAAATTGGTGATGCACTTCCCAATGAAGTTCCTATGCCAATTATTCCTAATCCTCTTATAGCATTTGAACCATCATCTATGGATATCACAATTTCTTCGTAGGTGTCTGCTTCTTCATGGTTGCAACAAAGTTTCCTAAAGAAAAGGAGAGTCATCCAGTTAATTGTTGTTGAAGTTGACACAATTGCTAATTTGATTCATAAGTTTGCAAAACCTAAGAAAACCAAGGTTACATCAAGGTTGACAATTGGCCCATCCAGGAATATGTGTGTTGAAGTAGCTTAACCAACCTCAGAGAAAAATTTGGGTGAAGCTAATGAGAGTGATTTTGACATCATTAGAGTAGATCTCAAGCCTTCAATGGATGAAGCCAATATTCATAATTTTCAGGTGTCTACAACAAAGTTGATTCAAAGAATAGAGAAAGAGAAACTTACAAAGGATTAGCTCAAACAACAAGTGTAAGTATTGACATCTTATCTCAAATCTATTATGGATACATCTTCTTTACCTATAGATGCAACCACTACCTCTACAATTCTTATTTCATAAGGAATTATTGAGAAAGAATTTGTAGAAAATGTGCATAAATATCAATCATATGGAAATGCAAGAGAGAAATGGGTGGAATAGATGAAAGTAGATGTGATGAGGTAAAAATAACCTCGTCAATATAATGAACTCAATACCTTACCTCACATCTTCCAATTACCTTTACCTTTCCAATTAATTGTCTTTAGGATAAATAATTGCTTTCTTTTTGTGAAAAGATGTATAAACTTTATTTAGATTGAAATTAATTGAAATAAGCTAACCCGCACTAATGTAATGGTTCAATTTTTAAGTATTGTATAGGTTAATCAACACAATCGATCATCATGCCAACCAAGTGGATTCAACACAGACCTTCATACAGTTGCAGACAAGCGTCGGAAGAATAGGCATCAAAATTTTAGGGAACACATGATGGATCGAGTTTTTGTAGTTTTCTATTATTTTCAGTTTGAATACTTTATGGCTCATCTTGAGCCCTTTAAATGCTTTATTTTATGGAATTTAAGACCATTAGTTTGTTAAAATTAGTTGAATACTTTTTTAGTGATAATCTTTACCATCGAAAATATAGGATTTTGTTAGTAATTTTTATATAAATATGTAACCTTCATAAGCAATTATACAAAGAGATATTGTTATGTAGTCGCTATGTTTCTGAGTTATACTTTCAATATGAATAAAATGAGTTTTTCTCATCATCTTTTGAGTTATTGAGTATTGTGAATGAAATTATCTGGAATGGAGTAATCTTGAAGTTTCAAAGTTTATGTGATCTGAGCTTAGCGTAGGAGCACCCGAGAGCTGGCCACTCGAGGGATTGTAGATTAGATAGATAATTATTTTATTTTCAATTCTGTTGTTTTCATTTTGTAAATGATAAATGTGAGTGAAGTTTATTTCTATGTGTCAAGCTCTACTTAGTCAATCGTGCGAGTTGTAGTTGAGTTTGTAATCTTCAATTTTGTTATTTGAAGTTCTGGAGCACCTACCTTCATTTGTTAGTTTCAAATTGTTAAGTTGTTTTATGTTAATTGCTAAGTTTGTTATCCATTCTTAGTTATGTGTTTCATAGTTTCTTTACAAGAATTTTCGTTTCAACAATTTACACACTTTTTAGTTTAATTATCTCCACACTTTCTAGTTCAATTGTTATGCTTTTTAGATTAATAATTTCCTGCTTTCTAGTTTAGTGGCCCCTTATTTTAAATTTTTTGTTTTAGTTGTTCCACCACTTAGAAAATATGAGAGAGATAGTTGAGATGTCTTCAATTGTGCTGCATATAGCCTCTGAACACTACCCGGTCGATATATTGATGCATTTTTCAACTAAAGAGATATGACCTAATGATAGCCTGTCAAGATGCTCTATATTTCATTGGAAAAGCTAGAGAAGTGTATGAAAAAGAAAATGTTAAGAAAGAATAAATTATAAAGGAACTAAAGAATATGAGGGAAGAAGAGTTGGTTTGGAAGGAAATTTTGAAAGACCTTCAGGAGATGGTTGAGATGGATTTTAATGTTTTGATTATTGAGAAGATTTTCCCGAGTATAGAAGAAAATCAAACTGATATATGGTTTTAGAGTGTGGAATGGAAACTTATTAACATCAGGAAAATTTTGATCTAGAACAAGAGAAACTTTTGGCAGCTTGTGAATAGGTGAAAATAAAAGTTCAAGACAATATCTTGTCAATTAGCATAGGTGCATCAAAAAAGAATTCAAGATATGGATGTCCAAACTATCAAGAACAAATTCAAATACATGATCAATGAAAAGTTGATAAATAAATAGGTTTTCCATGTGGAGAATGTTCGGACTAGGATGCCATTTAATTGCAATCCTAAACATATTTCATGTATCTCCTAAGTCCTTAGAAAGTGTTCCCCAACACTAGGATTAGAAAGAGATTAAATTCGAATGAAATGAACATGTAAATTGACATTTGTAATTATTCCTAAATGATTACAACATGTGGGGACATCCACTTTCAGTTCAGTATCAGTTTAGTTCAGTTCAATTATCTTCAGATGCATGTAGTTATTTTGAGTTGAATGCTAGTTCACTAAGTTGACTTGAGTTGTGTGACTAATGACTTCAGTTGCATGACAGATAACAGGTGCATACTTTCAATTAAGTGGGGATGATCAATCATGCATGATGTTTGCAAGAATTGATGGAGAGATATGTTTCAGTTAAACTAAGATTGACTTGGGACCACCTTGGGTTCCCAAGTTGGCATCTTTCAGTTAACACCTTTTGCATGAGAATATATTTACAAGGTTCAGTTAAGTGGGCCCATTCTTGGGCACCAACTTTGAGGTGATGCTTGCAAGATATTTTCTTATCCAAAGTTCAGTTTAAAAGTGTTCAATTTGGGACACCTAAATTGAGGAGACTTTGGTTTTGACTTCATGTTACAGTATGGAACTCTACTTACCCAATCTAGGCATAGATATTTGTGAGGAGAGTTTTGCTCTTGATTTGTACAACTCTTAGGAGTTTACAATGCTCATTATTGTCTATAAATTGCAGCAAGTGTATGTGAGTTCAATGTGAGTTCAATGAGAGTCCTATAAGAGTTTATTGCAGGTTGTGAAGAAGGATTGTTGAAGGAAAGGAAGTATATCAATCAAGGATTTCAATACAGTATTATTGTAATCTTGTTCTAAGGTTAAATAATACATGCACTATTGATTCCGGTGGTGGAGTTTTTTCCCGAAAGGGTTTCTCCACATATATGTTGTGTAACTTCTATCTTCTTGTCTCATTCTTCTACAATCTTCTGTCTCTTTCTACAATTGGTAAAATTGATCTAAACAAATTAATCATACACAAAGAATTGAACCAAAGAACACTTAATTAAATCTACAGTCTCATAGTTTTACAAGTTTTAAGCTACAATATTTCCTTCATTTTCAACATTTGGTATCAGAGCTAATGATTGGTTAGGGTTTGGGACACCTTTCTCTTAAAAGTTTGAAGGTTTTTTGGCTGTAGTGGGAGCTTTTACTATTGTGTTATTGCAGATTTATAAAAGAAGTGTTTTTTATCTTCTTGGTTTAGAGATTATGGTTTTTTTGACCTTTTGGGAGTTGTGTCGTTTACAGCAGATTCTTTCCATGTGTTGAGGCCATGAATGATCTTCATTTAGGAGATGGTTATCATGATATCATGGATAGCTTGGTTACATGTTTCAATGGGATATTTTGATAGTGATGGTTTGATGTTTATCTTGTTTCCATGTATAGCTCGATATCACAGTTCAGTGGGAACTTTGGTATGATATGGTTATCTTCATGTGATTTGAAGAGGTTTTAACATCTTGTTTCATGGAGGACCCTTAGAGTCTTTGGTAAAGGTGTTATTGTTCTTCCTTTTGGACAGGATGTAGTTCTCTTTGGTTTTGAGTATTAATCATTTGCTTGGAGCTTCATGATTATGCAAGTTGCATTTGAAGTTGGCATGGATTGATTAGTGGGTGCTCATGAATACTAGAGAGACTTGGGTTAGGTTGGATATTTCTTATGTTAAGAGATATATGTTGGAATGGTTACTTGTTATAAAAGTTTTTCAACAGTAAAGATCGAGAAGCCTACACCTAGAAATGGATATCAGTCCATCATAGACCTGATGAGAAGGTTGTATATTGTATGCACAGGACAATCTTCTATCCCACTCTTGGTCTACTCGGAAGGTAAATTATCTAAGAGGTGTTGCCCGCCTGATTATTGATGCATGATTTTATGTATTTTCGTTGTTCTCCAAGTGCAATTTTGAACTTGAGTTAGTTCTGAGGATTTGGCTAGGAGAGGTACGAGAGATAGTTAGTGGCTTTGGGAATATTCCCTTATGTTGTGGGAATGTTTGGCTAAGTTTGATCTACTTTCTGTGAGAGGTTTACATCTAAGTTATGCAATGTTTTAGTATATGTTGAATGGTTAGATGTTGATATCCTTGCAGTTCGGGAGTGTTGAAGGAGATCTTACTTTACACAGTTTGGTACATGTTAGTGTGGTATAAGAACATGATTTAATTTGTAGGTTCTCTCTTTGTGGAAATATTGTCTTCTTCTTGAAGGCTCTTATGTTATGAGAGATGTATTTTGCATATCATTGTATACTTCTTTGACACTATGATAGAGGAGTAAGCCACATCCTCTATGTGAAGTGTTATAGGAGGACTTGTTAATGTTGTGATCTTCTTTTCAGATTTGACATTACTTGTGTAGTGGAAGTTCCAAAAGGTATATGTGTTTTGTTTGAGAGGGGAACCTCTCTTGGACTGGTTACACTTTACTACAGTGAGTTACTTCAGAGGGTTTTTTATCACATGTCTATGTGTATTGTTACCTTGGAGTCTTATTTTGCAGGATGGTGGATATACAGGGACTTTTTTACAGATTTGGGTTGTTATGTTGATAGCATGAAGTTCTACCTAGGATAGTTCGGAGGTTGGCAAGTGGCTATGTGTTTACTTTATTTGGAGTTGCAGCTAGTTGGATGAGTAAGAGGCAGCCCACAGTTGCTTTTTCTACCACAGAAGCAAAGTGCATGGCTGCTACACATGCCTCTAAAGAGGCAGTTTGGTTACAAAGACTTGGGAAAGGTATTGGTTTTAAAATTGCAAGCAAATTAGAATTAAATGTTATAGTTAGAGTGCTATTTGTTTAGCCAAAAATCATATGTATCATGCTCGTACTAAGCATGTTGATGTTCAATATCACTTTGTGCGAGAAATGGTTGAGAGTGGGAAGGTATTGATTCAAAAAGTTGACACTTTGATCAATATCGCAGATTATCTTACGAAACCAGTTCCTACAGATAAGTTATCTTGGTGCAGGAAGGCCATTGGCCTTGAGTCATGTACTTGATTTATAAATAATGATTCCTTGTTTAGAATAATTGTAATGTATAATGTCAAGTGAGAGAATGTTGGGAATAAGTTGCCATTTAATTGCAATCCAAAACATATTTCATGTATCTCCTAAGTCCTTGGAAAGTGTTCCCCAACACTAGGATTAGAAAGAGATTAAATTTGAATGAAATGAACATGTAAATTGACATTTGTAATTATTCCTAAATGATAACAACATGTGGGGACATCCACTTTTAGTTTAGTATCAATTTAGTTCAGTTCAGTTCAGTTTAGTTCAGCTCAATTTAGTTTAGTTTAGTTCAGTTAACAGTTATGGTTCAGTTATCTACAGTTGCATGTAGTTATTTTGAGTTGAATGCTAGTTGACTAAGTTAACTTGAGTTGCATGAATAATGACTTTAGTTGCATGATAAATAATAGTTGGATACTTTCAGTTAAGTGGGGATGATCAATCATGTATGATGTTTACAGGAATTGATAGAGAGATATGTTTTAGTTAACTAAGATTGACTTGGGACCACCTTGGGCGCCCAAGTTGGCATCTTTCAATTAACACCTTTTGCCTGAGAAGATATTTACAAGGTTCAATTAAGTGGGCCCATTCTTGGGTGCCAACTTTGAGATGATGCTTGCAAGATATTTTCTTATCCAAAGTTCAATTAAGTCTTCAGTTTGGGACTTGAGGATACTTTGGTTTTGACTTCATGTTACAGTATGGAACTCTACTTGCCCAATATAGGTGTAGATATTTATGAGGAGAGTTTAGCTCTTGATTTGTACAACTCTTAGTAGTTTACAATGCTCATTATTGTCTATAAATTGCAGCAATTGTATGTGAGTTCAATGTGAGCTCAATGAGAGTCCTATGAGAGTTTATTGTAGGTTGTGAAGAAGGATTGTTGAAGGAAAGGAATCATATCAATCAAGGATTAATGCAGTATTATTGTAATCTTGTTCTAAGGTTAAATAATACAAGCACTATTGATTCTGGTGGTGGAGTTTTTCCCGAAAGGGTTTCTCCATGTATATGTTGTGTCACTACTATCTCCTTGTCTCATTCTTCTATAATCTTTTGTCTCTTTCTATAATTGGTAAAATTGATCTAAATAGATTAATCATAGACAAATAATTGAACAAAAGAACACTTAATTAGATCTACAATCTCATAGTTTTACAAGTTTAAAGCTACAATATTACCTTCATTTTCAACAAAGATGATGGATAAGTTGAGTAGCATTTTTTCACTCTTTATGTATGTAGTGGTCATATACCTAATTATTCTTAGGATTTGGAGGATATCTAGAAGAATCATGCTACCTGGTTGTTGGGGATGGTTAATGTGATTGTTCTTAAGAATAAACTCATGGCTCAAGTTGTTAAGTTATTCAGGATATTTAGAATGAAATCTTCCCATTAGAGGCAAATTGCAATGCAAAGGACTTCACCAAAGAGCATCAAGGATAGAGTAGATAAAAGAAAAGGGACTTCTCAATGAACTTTAATGTATAATTTTTCTTTTTAGAATTCCTTGATTAAAGTCACTAGTTCTGTTTTTAATGTATCTGTTGTAAAAAGTGACTTTTATCTTATGTTTGTAATAGGTTAGAAAATGAGTTTTGTTTACACAAATTTGAGAGATTTCTAACTTGAATAAAAAAAAATTCTCTTAAAATTGTAAAGGTGTTTACTTGAGTGGTTACAAGTTAGCTATGAGGTAGTTACTAGGAAAAAAGCTTATATATATATGAGGCTTTATTCATTGTAAAGGGATTTTTTATTTTTCACAAATTTTGCTTAAGGGATTTTGAATTATCTAATTTAACAAAGTAATAGAAAATAATTTTTAAGGTGCTTCATAATATTTTCTATGTTACTATTGATATTTCGTATGTTATGTGTTAGTAGTAACCTTTGTTACACTAAAACTTGTTTATGAAAGCGAATAGTTAATCTTCAAAGAAATATATTTTGAAAACATATTCAGTTCTTGGTATCTCGATTTGAATATGTTGTCATTTGAAATATACAATCATTACAAAGTTCATATGTGTGGTCTTTGATCTTTATAATGTATTTAGTCCAATTTTAAACAAGTCTATTGAACCCATAATAACACAAGTGCATATTTGTTGTTTGAGGTTTCTTTTCATTTCAATTATGTTAAGTATTTTTAATTCCTTTAAGCACTTTTAGTTAAAAGTATGCTTCAAAAATCCAAAATAAGATTATACGAGGGAGTTGCCCCTTTCAAACAAGGAAGATTGCAATTGCATAAGCAATCTCTCCAACTATTGGGATGTTTTTCCACTTTCCACTGGGCGAGTCATATAAATTTCAAAGTGACAAATCCATTTACTAATAGATCATTATAAGAAATTTTCATAGATGATTCTATCAAGGAGACCACATCCCTATTTTGGAAGAGAACATCTCTTGTTGCATTTTGCATAAATTTGACTCAGAGAATAGCCACTACCTCGATCACCTATGCTATAACGTTGGAGAAAATTTTAAGGGCTAATGGTCTTTTGATGGAATTTTGCAAAGCTTGGTGGCCTCTCATTTGAGAGGATTTTTACTCTATGTACATTGAAGCCATATAAATGGGTTCTTTTAAAGGGTCTATTCTTAATCAAGGAATAATTAAACTCATTCACAAAGGCAAAGATAAAGACTTGATTAATAGATGGAGGCATATTACCCATGTTTAAAACCCCTTATAAGATAATAACAAATGTTTTGGCTCGAAGAATCAAATTTATCACCCAAAAAAATTTTAGACCTTGTCACATCCCCTAGGAACCCCTTTATTTGTTTGTGAGACCCCCTAGCCCTATTGTAATTTGGACTAGGGGTGGAACTTGTGATCATATTATGTTATTGATCCTATATGTGCACATATTCATGGTGTTATGAATTGTTGATGACTACTATCAATGAATATGATTAAGTAGTTGTGATACGTTTTAAATTTAATGTGTTGATTATGTTTTTCAACTAACTTGAATTAATATTGGATTGGTTGAATTGTACAAGAATATGGTTTGTTTGCAAGTACTTGGTGTGCAAAGTGAGGTGGGTTTTGTTGTTCTATGAAGAGAGATAGGTAGATGTAATTCCAAATTTGTGTCAAGACTTTTCCATTAACATTTTATTGAACATAGTTTCACCTAACCCGATATAGAATAGGTGGTGTGATATTTAAATAATTCATTTATTGATAGATTGAGTATGTGGGGATTTGTCTAAATCCTCACATCTAACCCTAGGATTTTAGGCACCTATTCAATTGCAATTGTTTACTCATTTTTTATTATGTTTTGGAGGCACTACTATAACCCGATTAAGTTCTAGCCAACCTTAGATATCAAATAATAATAAATTCATTAAAATATATACAACAATTGTGATGCATCTATAGTCCCTACCAAATGCAAAAAGTAATGAATGTGAAATTTTGAATAAAAATTTGTTAATAAATCATTCGTTCTGCATAAGAACTGTCCCTAAAGTATTATGTTGCTTTGTATCATATTTTGAAAGAAACAATGTCCCCGAAAGAGAAACAAATTTCTAGGTCTACAATGAGGTAGAAATTTCAATTACAAGCATTCCTCTAATTGATGCATATTCAAAGTATTTTTTTAGATAACTGAAACATATATGATGTAAATAACTAATGCTTAGTATATAACACCAATCCAATATAATGTAAGAAAAATACTTGTCCTATAAAAAACAACCACAATAAGATAATGGCAGAGTAGAGGACCAACTTCTATACACCGAAAGATGATTGAATTAGTTTAGACACAATTAATCAAGTAATTCCACTGATACCTTGTGCAAAACAAGTTTACAGATCATGTAATCCCATTCCCGCAAATGTTTGTTTTCCAGGCTAGAGAAAATTTTGGATACTGAACACTCAAGAGTCTATACACAAATAGTTTTTCAGAAGATCAATAGACAAAACATGGTCAAATTTCAAGCTTATGTGTTTGAAAAGAGCTCCATGTTGGAGAAAATGGTTAATAGATTCGCACTAGTTACTTAAATAAATTCAAACTGAAATAAAAGCCTTTCCCATTCCACTGACCAAGCAAGCCTTTGAAGCTGGTAAGAAAAATTCTATAATAGCAAACTTAACTTGAAGAATTTTAAAAAGAATAAGCAAGAACAAACATTTTATGAGATGAGAAAAAGTCTGATCACATCAAACAAATCCACATGAACACTCAATTGAAGCACAACCAATGAACATTTGAAAATAAAACAACCGTATATGATGAAAAATAACATGCACTATTCCAACTAATAAGTCTGGAACAACAGTAAAATTTTTTGCATATAATATCCAAAGGACACCAAAATACTAGATAGTTTGCAAAGAATGTTAGACGTAAAATTAAACATATGAGTCAAAGGCTATGGGGAATATGAATGTTACTAAACAAAGAATCTGAAATAAGCACTATATTTCCTACATCCAGAGAGATTGCACTTTCTTTTGAAGAAATATCTACTATTTAAATGGTTTTAGCTGTCATTTATTTTTCAATGCTTCCTTTTAAGACTTTAATAAAGGAAAAGTAGTTTTAAGACTTTAATAAAGGAAAAGTAGTTTTTTAAGCTCTCCACCAAATGTACATGTAAAGCCCTCTAGAACCATACATATTCATCCTTTCAAGGAAAACATAAATAAAACATCCATCCAAAAAATCATGTGCATCTAATGCAATGTGCAAATATATTTCCATATAGATGGGGTGGATCTGCACATACTCCACGTGCAGTTACTTCAAATAATTTACAAACACCCAAATAATAAAACCCCAACTATTAGAAGTTGTGTTTTGGAAATTTTTTGAGTATATCCATAATTTGAACATTGTGAACTGGAATGAAATAACATGATTTGTAAATCTAGACAATGAAATGTATAACCTAAAACTCAATGAATTAAGACTACCCAGGTCTCAAACCAACAAGACACAAAAAGAGTAAAGAAAATATTTGACACCTTAGATCATGTGTGGAGATCACTGTGAGATGCAATCCATCCAATAGTTTCAATTTTCATTAGAGTGAGGATAACAATGAGTATCCCATGGAAACAAAACACCCATTGCTTGAAACTCTTATTAGACTCACTGATAGGGCTGGCAATGGCTGCAAAGTATTTGAGCAATATCTTGATGTGCAAAGACATGTGGTCCAGATGTCTTGTCTTAGATAGGCGTTCTCCTCCTTCATCCCTAGCTATTGCTACCTCTACATCTTGGTTGGGGTTCTTCTTGAAGGAGAGAGCTCTTCTCCTCATGGGTTTTGAATATCTAGGACTGTTAACAACCTTCCCATATCCTTTATTGTCATTTTGGATCATTGCAACTCGGCAATTATGAAAAAACATAAAAATGCATGAATTAAATCCCAAATGATTCTTGCAGTAAGAACCAAGGGTTTAGTTTGTAATTATTGATCTTAAATCAATTATTTTTGTAACTTGCAACATTCAAAGTTCAAAACATGTCATGAATAGTAAGTTGCACACTTTCTTTCACCGTGAATCAAACTACATCATAAACAACAAGACACATTGACTTCATATGTGCACAAAATGTGGAAAGGAAAATTAAGGCTCCCTCCAAGAATACATTGTTGTGAAGAGTTACATGCTCTGAAATAAAATGAACAGAGAGGAAAAGGAGAACATACAGGAGCTCATCTTTACTCCTCATCATAAGGAACACTTTGCATCCTTTTAGTGTAAATATTTTTCTACAAAAGTGAAGTAAAATATTAAAACGGGGCATGTGCACCAAGATGGGGCACAAAAAAGTAGCCAAATTCCCAAAAACAATCAAAACACGTTTGTGTTTTGAATAAATTCAAATAACACACTCGTGTTATGGCTCAGAAAATCTAAGCCATAACATGAGTGTGTTATTTAAACAAGTAACATGCACACATTATTATGAAAATAAATAGCATTCATTATTATCAAAACATAATTTTTGTGCACATTTTTATGAAAGGAAAACACATGTATTTTTAAGAAAGTAAAACAAGTACGTGTTTTTCCCAATAAAGTTATAAAAAGACAAAGACTGTCCATTTTGCTCACCCGCGGCTTGCATTTTATGCAACTTTTTTCCTTCCCTCATCTTTGCATAATGTGAATGTGTTTTTCCCTTTCCAACCTTGCTTCACAATGCCATGTCGAAGAAGAGGTAAGCGATTTTTTTTCATTTGATTTAAATTTTGTTTGCATTAGGAAAAATGGGTTATTTTTGAACAATTTCAAGCTTTTTTTGAATTATATAACAGATCATGTAAGCCCTAAGCCACAAGAAAATTTAAATGATGAATTTCTTGAGGAAAACCCTAATATGCTTGACCCTCCTACCCTTCCAACAAACCCTGGACAAAGCCAAGAGGATTTGTTAGGGCATCTAGAGCAAAATAAAGTTGTAATTCATGAATTAGTTTCAAAATTGAGGGGTTCAATATCAAACGAGCATCACCAATCCCTTGCCCCAACATTGGAAGCCATGTTGATGAATGTTGACACCATCACAAATCAAATAAAATAATTTAAAATGTATAGAGATTCATGTTGTATATATTATACAACAAAATTGTCCTATGATGATTTGAAAAAGAAAGACATAAGCAAAGAAAACATATGTCTTCTTTTTACGGATCCTAGAACTAATGAACCTATTCCTCCAAATTCAAAGAGGTTTCCAATACATTGGCGTAATCATGAGGAGATAAGAAATAAGTTTTAAGATAGACAGTGGATGGTCTTTGACCAACCTCCATGTAATAATTATGAGGTGCCACTATAAAACTATACTGTGAGTTTATCTTTCATGAAATACCCAATTACTTTGATATTAGGGTGTTTCAAGGTAGAGGTGGAGGCTCTAGACCCAAAATAGACCAAGATTTTGTTGGGTACTAGATAGTCTTGCACGTCGAAGAACACTAGCACAAAGACATGTTTTTCATGGGATAGTTCTAGTAGCCATCATAAAGAGTATAGAGGTGCAGATTCCATGTAGTTGCTAGCCTAACAAACACCATTATAGAGCATGGCACAAAAATATCCTAACGTTTTACCTCATAGAATGATGCACCAACTCAAAAGTCTAGCTCTAGTGCCCCTAGCTCTCATATATGTCCAAACTATTGCAATCTATGCTTTGGGAGAGATAATGATGTAGAGGGTGTAGACGGTTCCACCTCGCATATTTGTTCTCATTGTTAATATAGAAGTCACAGGAGTAGTGGGGGTCATCAGGGTGGTGCATCAGATGATGAGGTGATAACATATGAGTTGCTAAATGAGGTGTATGCTGGTCAAATGCAGGTATGTTGATTTGAATTTATAACATTTTATCTATTAAATACTTAAAATTGTAAATGTAAATAGATTTTTAATTATAGAATTGAATTAAACTAATGCAAACATTATGCATTGAAATGATGGAAAAGAGGGGGGAGGATGATAGGAAGACCTAGGAATGAGGGACCTATCCTAAAAAGCACAAAGGGGGTGTACACCTAATCACAAATCCACCTTTTACAATTTCATTAGGAAGAGGGAGAGTGTTACAAATGATTAGAATTGACCTACAACCCTTAAGGTGAGTCAACCCCAAGTTTGGACACTTTGTTGCCCTAACTTCCTTCTAACAAAAAAACAACAAAATATGACTAAACAACAGTTTTGGGAGAAGAATAAAAGTATATTAACAATCCAATTTATGAGATCTATCACTCGAAACATGAAGTATTATGATAACACTATCAAAAACAACAATCAACTAGAAGATCTGAGAAGGTTAAGATACTTTACACCTGTCAACAAAAATGTAGTAAAGTGTCATGTCATGACTCATTCACCCAAGGGTGAATGGGTCTTTGTAAAGGGCTCTAAAATATTATTTTTGTAGTCCTCTGATGTTGGATCTTTAAGGCTCTGATTCCCCCAAGATTTACTATTAGAAAGCTGGAAATAAATTATGTAGGCGAGTTTATGTATCTTGACAACTTTGATGACAACTTTGGAAACTTTGTAAAATTGCACTTTTGATCCAACTCCAATCCTCCATTTGCAAATTTGCAAACACACAAAGAGGAGAACTTTTTTTGTTTCGATGTATAAGGTTTTGCCTTGGTCAAACCCTAGTTTGGTAATTAAACCTTGATAATGAAATAATGATACAAATTGAAGGAATGATGAATGAACACTAGCTTGTTGCAACTCACCAAACCCTTTAATGGTTTTCCTTAGAGGACTGAATTCTAACACATCACTCCAAGGATTAGATCTTGCATGAAATGGCCTAATTGGATGCTTGATTTGACACTTGATTTGATGCTTGAAAACTTGAAACCTACACCACAATGTTAGCTCAAAAATATGCATGAACACACATAAATCTTGACATCATAATAGGATCGTGAATGTTGCAATAATTGACAGATAAATCTACTCTCCAATGCTCTTGACAATAATCCTTTCTCTTAGGATTGATCTCTTCAAATCTTATATTGCTTAAGATTTGAATTTTATTAAATTACCTTGTATTTATAGGTGATTTTCTAATTTCCCAACAATTAAACATCAAAAGCTAGCAATTGCAATTTGAATTTAAATCATAAAAAATGCCACTAAAAACATATTAAAAAATGGGATCCTAAACTTAAGGAGGAACCATTCACCCTTGGGCGAATGGGTCCTAGCCCCTAAACCTAGGGCACACATTTTCCAAGATGTGTAATTTGATGTTTGCAATTGTTTAATGTAGGTTCCCCTTTCATAAAATAGAATTAATTAGGCTTTTAAATGCATAACCAGGTCAATTAGAGTCTTAATAAATTTCAATTAATTAAGGGGATGCGAACATAATTTGAAAATGTAAAGGTGTGCATTTTTCAACACTACATTTAGCCCCCACTTTAGTGAGAGTACAAACTTGCACTCAAACTCACACTAAAGTAGACAAATAAGTCAAGAGAGGTCCAAGTGGACAAATTTGATGGGATAAGATGACAAAGATCAAGGAGGTTGCACAAGCCCCCAGGATCTAAGATCCCATGGAAAACCAACATAAGCAAAAAGGGACACATTCTTGC
Organism: Sequoia sempervirens; assembly: GCA_007258455.2. NCBI lineage: Eukaryota > Viridiplantae > Streptophyta > Pinopsida > Cupressales > Cupressaceae > Sequoia > Sequoia sempervirens. The sequence continues at coordinate 183,403,667 of VDFB02000008.1, read as the reverse complement.
AACAACAAAACAAGATACACAATCATACAATGTCAAAATTAACGCAAAAAGAAAGAAAAGAAAAAAATGGATTACTCGTGGTTTTGTTGTTGTCCATAAAAAAATGCTCACAAATGAAAACCTGTTGTCCACTATGCAAACAAAATATACTCACGAGGGCTAGTGAAATCTGGTGTCCACTAGGTGAGCCCCAAGAAAGTGAGAAACACACACTAGGTCAGTATGTACCCACAAAAAGGTGGCTAATGGAAAAGTCATTCCAGGTCTACAGGCACCCATACGTCAACCATACCAAAATTTATACTTCTTCATAACCCTTGTAAATTCAGTCTCTCCTCTCATAACTCCTCAAGAAAAATATCATATTTATAGAGCTTACAATGCACAAATTAGAAATTTCTAAATTGACTCCCAAAGGTTGAAGATGTGACATGGAAAGTGCCAAATCCATTGCACACGCATAATAGTAAGTTTCCAATTGTCACCACATGCCACACTTTAAAATCTGCGCTTTCCAAAATAACTTCACATTGAAAACTCACATTCCATGTAAACTCAACACAGAAATAGAAAATTCCTTTATCCACAACTCCACCTATAAAATCAACTTTCCAACTTGACTCCTCATTAGAAAAAGAAACTACAAGTTGTAACTCATGAGACAACATGAGAAAATTAGCAACATTTAAAAAATCAATGGTATGGAAAAATCAAAGGTTGAAAAACCTTCATTTTCTTAACATTCTCCCCCTTGTTAAACACCTTTCAAGAGTCCATGAAAGTAACAGGATTTAACTGCTAAGAGTCAATCGATGAAAACACATCATCACAGCCATACACACAATCACAAGAATCTCAAACAATGCTTTCGTGCTCCAACCAAGACACCTGCAACAACATCCAAGATGTCCACCATCTCAAGCAACATTTTATGCCATTCTATAAAGGAAAGGAATGAGTTGTGGTGTATATGCACCAGTATAAAGAACACAAGCATCAGATCTAACTGATTGCAAAGGCTACATAATACTGCCACCACTCCACTATGCTCACAAGCTATACATATGATATTGTTTATAAAAATGATAACATGGACATATTCATTCGAATATCAAATGAATTATTTAAATGAACTTATTTGTCAAAATAGTATATATATATATAATATAAATATAGTCGCCAATTTAATGAATATATGGCACTTCATATTATAGTGTAATGTTAATATATAACCCGCACATGAAAGATTTGAAAGCATTGCTAATAATAAATCACGTGTTGTATAATGTATATATTTAATGTATAGTGAATGTTAACTTGTTGCATAAAGCCGCATATATTATCTTTGCATATAATGCATTGAGTATGCATAGAATATGATTAGTGGATAAAGCATAGTGAAATAAAGTGTTGCGCACAATATTAAGGTGGTAGGTTAATATTGCAATGTGTTGTATAAGTGAATAAAACAACGCTTAAAGTAAAGTTGATCCATATGATATGTGTTGAATGCATAAATAATACCAAGTCAAACTCAGTGAAAATGTAGGCATTGGAATAGACTTATTCTTCTAAGAAAACAACAAGCCAAAAGATAGGAAACATGGCGATTTGGTGGTGCCAAAATATGAACTGTATAATTGAAGTAGAAGTCTTTAACCTGCAAATCGATTACCAACTGGTAAAAGCATGTGCAATATGAAATGGTCAATTAGAAGTTGTTGACCTGTGTGATTACTTACCTTGCATATCTGAATTACACTCTTGCTTTTCATGAATGAAGTGACATGTTGTGCTATTTCACTTAGTCTAAAGTTAGAAATCTGCCATCTTTTAATCACTATGCTAAGTCGAATCAAGTGAGCTGAGAAGTGTCACTTTGAGAAGCTAGTTTATAGGAAACAAAGGCTCATTATTTTGTATAAATAGAGCAGAGGTTTTCCTCATTTGAATACAGATTCACTTGCATTTTGCTACTTTTTATCTATGATATTCCTGTTAAGCCGAGAGTTACTTGTGAGGATATTTGTGAGGCATATTGTGTGAGAGTTATTGTGAGGAAATTCTGGGAAGAGGAATTGAGAAGGGGAAGGAGTTGCAAAGTTGATTATTAGAGTGGGTGTGGCTAAGGAACCAATTGGTCAAATTGGAATATAGCATATAACAGGCATGAGATTCTACTCTCTTTATGTTTTATCTATTTTAGAAAGATTGAGTGTCTTGATTGTACTATTTGGGGAAATGCATTAAATTCATAGAATAGAGGAATGATCTATTTTCCTATTGGAAAGGAAAAGAATCTAGTTGTTATGATTTCCTTATGAGTGTTTGTACATACTCCATATTAAGGAATGGATATTATCAAGTATTATATACTAGGATTGATGAAAGCATGAATAGCTTAAAGAAGTTATTTAATACTTTTATATACCCTATATGGGAATTCAGATGATGATGTTTCTATTATACATAAATATCTACACTATATGTATAAAAAATGTGAAAAGTATTGATGTCATGAAGTGACTTAACATTGTTAGCTTATAACGCTAGGAAACCTTGGGAATGATAAGGTTTGGGAATACAACAATAGTGATGATATGAAAGATATGATAGGATGTGATGTCATGCAAACCACACCAATAATCTATACTTGATTGATCCCTTGATCATTACTTTACTTTTGAATGAAAGCCTAGGTTGAGAATTACCTATTGGGTTGGGATATTTACTTGATTAATGATTGAAACCCTAGGTTGAGAATTACCTACTGGTTTGGAATATTTACTTGATTACTGATTGGAACCAATATTTTGATAATAACCTACTTGGTTGGGTTGTTTATTTGATTTTTGGTTGGAACACATAGGTTGATATTAGCCTACATGATCAGACTAATCATTGATTGTTGACTTTATCCTGGGATTAGGGTAAACCAAGGTTGAGATTAACCTATGTGGTTAAAGGTGATCACTTGAATTTATGGATTACTAATTGATTGGAGCCATAGGTGGGATTACCTATTGAGTTGGAATTAATACCTGATTGGTTGATTTACAATCATGACGTGAAGTCATGTTATAGATGAAAATCTACTTTTTGAATAATCTTTTATTGATAAGAATACACTCTTGAATAGAGTCTTTTAGACTATACTTTTGAATGATTTATTGTTGATATGAGTGTTCTTTGATTCAGGTCATTTATTGATGCAATTATACTCTTGATGAGAATCACTATTGATGCATGATAAATATTCCTAAATGGAGTCATTTATTGATGAGTATTTATATTGTGATTAGATGAGTCTTATATAGCTATACTTTAGATTATGAGTTATTGAG
>VDFB02000008.1:183370761-183400223 GCA_007258455.2 Sequoia sempervirens | reverse complement strand
AGAGGACTTGGGGCATGGGGCATGTTTTTATTTGCTTTCTGCTTGTGGGTGTTGTCTTGAACCTCTTCAGTGTCTCTTGTTGTCTCCTTGACACACTTAAGAGATTTATGGTATCATCCTTGAATGTTTTTGCACAACCATTCTCATGGTAATCTTGGCGTTTATGTCTTGATGCAAGCATGGTTTTGCTACATTAAATTGGGTAAGCTAACATTGTAGTCATCTTGACCTTCATGTCTTTGATGCTCATGTTAGAATCTTTCCACATTCCACGCTGATATAAATCACATTCATATCTTCATAGTTACGTTTGTGACTAGTGATGATTGTGTGATTGTCCGATGTCCGGTAATAATGGCCCAATGATGAAAATAAGTTCTCTTACATTCTCTAATGAATGATGAACACACAAAAACCTATGTTACCCTATTGCAAGTACACCTTTGCATTTTCATATAGCTTGCATTATTTAGACTTCATGTTAATTTGCACTTTTAGGCTGTATTATGGGTTTGAGAGGGTCTCCTTCATCTTTCTTGTGGATTTTCTATCAACTGTGATCAATGCTCTTTCATTTCTTATCTTCTTTCGTGATCTCAAATCGAAATTTCTATCTTAAATGTAGCTGATTGATTTTGATGCATCCTCTTTATTGAGGCGGATTCTCTTCCTTCTCTCCATTTCTTTCCATTTCTTCCAAACTTCTATCTTCCATTCGATTTCACCCCACTTCTTTCTTCTAATTCAACCTTAGGGCATAATTTCTTTGCTGATCTACCCTGTTCTGTGGATTTTATATTTTTCATCTTACATCAAGAACCTTTATCTTTGCTTTACCTGATCAAATTTTTCAATTTATTATTTCTCCTCTATCTCATTTCTCGATTTCATCACGTAGGGGCGCAGACCTATCAAACTTCAATCCTTGATTCAACTTTTATCAATTCTATCAATTGCTTCTCTTGGGGCAACCTTGCTTGAGATTCTTATCTCTTACTTTGGATGTGATCCCAAATCGACCTCATGTTCAAAGGCCTTTTGTTTATGTTTGTCGAGATGTGATCCCGAGTCGACCTCACATCTAAGTTGTTTTGTGATCCCAAATCACCAATATTGTAACTTCATTCTTTGGACCGCATGTGATCCCTTTGTGCCCACCTCACATTATCAAAGAGGGGCACGCATGCAACCTAAAAATGGTCACCTAGACTTTGGGCCCCATTTATTTAATTTGTCAACATCAACTTTCTGAATCAATGATTGTCTCATTTTCAAATCAAATTTCTTAATCAATTCATGACTATTTCAAATGTTTCACTTTTCCCTAAGGTTTGAATGCTTCATTAATTTTATTTAATCAAAAGAAATAAATCCCTTTTAATAAATAAAATAATGTTATTTAATTGAAGTTAATATTACTTAAATAAAATGATGCTATTTAATTAAATCTATTTTTAATTAAATAATTTTATTTTATTTTATTAATATTCATTTCTAAATTACATAATCTTATTTTATTTTATTAAAAGAGATATTATCATCTTAAATAAATAAAATAAATGAAATATCCTCTCAAGAATATCCTGTGATGAAAAAAAGGAAACAAATCAGTTAAAAGGGAAATAAACTAAAAAAGAATTCCAATCAAGATTTGTTTCTATTTTTCTATTTATCCCACATTGTTTCTGAATTTGCCTTCAATTCTACTTTTGCCTATAAAATGAGCCCTCTCATTCTCATTTCAAAAAAAAAAGAAAGAATCACGAATTTTTACATCAGATTTATGCTACAAATTTGAATTTTATCATTTGAGATTACATTAGTTTGATTATATAAGCATCTTATTTTTAGAGCATATAGTTTAATATTACATTTTAGCTTAATCTTCATAGTAGATTAATTTGCAAAATAATTCATTTATGGCATTGCATGTAGATTAATTTTCATTTCAATAAATTAGTTTGGTTTATTGCATTTTACAGTCATTTAGATTAGTTTTCATTATTGCATTGCAAGAACAGGATTCATGGAGATTGGCATTCTTGCTTCTCCTCTTTGAATCTCTCCTTCCGAGATTGTATTTGCAGGGGTAACAGGGTTAATTTGAGGGCCACAATATCAATCCCTGCTCTTCTCGGATAGAGAGCTGTGAATTGATTTGCAAGGACTCATTAGTGAGTATCCTTGCATGCAAGGATTCACAGAAGTATAACATATTTTCAGTTATACAGTAAGCAACAAGCTATGGTCTCATGGTTTTTTTTCGTGTGAAAATAGTGCACTTTTATTCGCCTTTTTTTGCAAGTTCTTAAAAAATCGCAATTAATGGGAATTTTTTTGTTTTTGCAGATTATTGCTTTTATTTAGTTGAAACATTTATATTTAATTTTTTTTAGATGTTTTTCAATTAAAATGTTTTTATTCTGAAATAGTTAAATGTTGCAAAATATTTTCTTTAAATAAAAAATTATTAAAATAATTCTATATTTCAATTTTAAAGATATTTTAAACCATGTGAAAATTAAAAATATTTATATATATTCTATTTTATAATATTAAACTTTCAAATTTCTATATTCTATTTAGTACAAGTAAAAATATTTACAAAATATTATTTTTAAAAAATAACAAATTAAATTAAAACAAAATGAAAAATCAAATTAGCAATAATAAAATTTATATCCATACATTTATTAGAAAAATAACTAAAGTTTATTTTATGAAAGAAAAAAAATCTAGTTTTCAAGGAAAATGGTAGAAAATGTACCCATATATTTGTTAAAATGCAATGATGTATTTTGGTTTTGCAAAAAATCTCAGCCACAATGTTGCACACTTAAGAAAATGTGGAGAAATGTCCAGAAATGGTTGTTTAGGAGAGGGTCCAGTAGTTGTGCACGCTAACTTCGCGCTTCTAATTATCCTATGTCGAAATTTCAAATCACTCCCAATTTTTTACAGCAACTTACTTGGCAAGTTCTCTGCTTATAACTAAGGTTTCAAGGCCAGATCATCAAATATGATGCCACATCAGCATGTTTTTTTTTCAAGGTATCCAAAAAGGCCCCAAAAAATAGTGAGACCAATACTCGTGCATTACATCATGGGTAGTTGAGCGTTGATGTGGTATCACATGATTGGTTGCTTTTTAGATCAAAAACATACATTTTGTTTAATTATGGGTAGTCAAATCACAACTATTGGACATTATATAAACAACTATTGGATATTATAATCACAATTGATTGCACGACTATTGGACCCTACATGACTATTGGGCCCTCTCCCCTAATGAAATGGTATTTTGCTTGTTTTAATGGGCAACAATGTTATCCATGGCATTTGTAAAGCATAGATGCAAAGCAATCAGCTGATTTCATTTTTCTTTTGTACAGAGATTTTTCAAAATTTTAAATGAAATTTGCAGAGGGTTGAGGCAAGAAACACAATCTAGGCCCAGATTCACCCAGTACAACTGTCAGGTTCTCCTAGGCTATGAAAAAAATCTAAATAACCAATCTTGGTAGAGGGATGGGTACGGGCTAGTACGGCAATTTTTTTCCTTGCATACAGGTACGGATTCATGTATGCATATATATACACTAATATTCAATATAGCCATAATTTATAATTTCTTATATATTAAAAATTATTAAAACAAAAATACTCCTAATTGCCAATAAATAAAATATTTAAATACCTCATAATTTGCAAAAAATGAAAATATTCTAAATTCATAATTCACTTTTCAGTGAATTCTTAGATGTCAATACAACATGCAAATTACAATCAATATTCAATAATACTTATATGCTCTTCATCGAGAGCATCCAAGTTAACATTTGGTTCAATTTCATTTGAAACACAATCTGCTGCAATGCCTACTAGCCATGTCATATGTAGAAGTTGCCTCATCTATAAAAGTTTCTAATGTGACACACACTTGTAATCAAGTTTCTTATGTGACAAGAGATGCAAGTTAAAGTACACAAGGACCAAATCCTTAGTTTTATTTTGAACTCAATCAGTTGCACTTGACTAAGTGGATGAAGAAGTAACAGTATGTACTCCAATTTTGCTCAATTGAAGAACTCACAATCTATTGAAATATATAAATGTAAGTAAAATAACCCATGTTCCACAAAGTCTCGGGATAGGAAGAGGCAGGGACAAGGGAACCAAGGGCCTACAAAAATAACAATGAAGCTAAAGAATCTAACCAATTTAAATGATGAGAGCTATGTAGCTTTTAACAAATAAGTCAATAAGATAACTTTAGGGTCAAATTTGGGTTGGCAAATGCTTCTTTATTTTTAAAAAAATTGAAAAAAATTAAGTTTTTGGCATTCTTTTTTTTTTTAAACTTCCACGGGCTACCCAAGGTGCCCAAAGCCAACCCTAGGCAAACCCAAGCTGTTGCGGCCTTAAGTAAGACCCAAACCAAGCCCAATGGGTATGAAGGGCTTCTGAAGAACCAAATAACATAGGAAAAAATCACGAAACATGTGATTCACAACTTTTACGGTTTATCCCAATTTTTTCACAATTTCTGCTTCTTTGCACACTACACCCTATACCAACAATCACATGCCCTGGTAATGATTGGTTGTTTTTAGATTTCAAAGCAACTCAGGAGAAAGAAATGTTTTTCCTTTTTATCATGGCTCAATAGTAAATAGATCCAGTCTGTAAGGCTGTGGTCTAGCAGTAAGTTGAAGTTACAAGAAAGGGACTTGAAACCTGGCAGAGATCTTCCCCACTTGTAATGAACAAAATGCAATTAAGAACACTCTTCATGCACAACAAAAGAAATTTCCTAATAATCATCAACAACATCAACAATAATAATATATATTAATTTATAATTAATAAAAACAAACTCCCTCAAGACTATATCTCACCAACAACAACAATGATAATTATAGATATTAGCTTATAATCAATAAAAACAATTGCCAAGGAGAATATATTTAAGCTATGTTTAGAACTTACCAGGCCCATTCCCTACCTTATTAATTAGGTTAACTTGGCTTTATTACATCCATTTTCGATGGTAGCACCAGAATTGAAACTGAAATTTTAACAAAAGGGAGATATAGCTCAACAAAAGTCTCTTGTGAAAAAGGTTCCAAGATTTCTAGTGGACTTAGAATGCATGCTAGCATTAGCAACATCCTAGTCAACTAAACCCTAACAATAAAATGAGATTAATCAACAAAAAATTTGCCAATGCACCACGATACATGTAACATTAAGTCATCTTATGGTAGTTTGTGCATTACATGTGAAAGTGCAAAGTAAAGAGAATATAAGAACAAAAGCAGATACTGAAGAATAGAAATTTCAAAACAAAACTAGAGGCTTTCCTCTAATTTCACATTCATAAGTTTACTTAGTGCATTTTTTACTTGGATTTTTCATTTTGATCTCAAAATACAAAGACAATCATGCATAACTTTATGGATAGCAGCATCATTATTAATAAAAAAATTAATTTTATATTTACTTTTCTTGTCTTGCAAATATGGCATTTATAGCAGTATAAACAAAATAAAAACTTCCATAATACCTTCTGCACCCGTGCAAGGAGACGAGTAAGATTGCTCTTCAGGCTCCGCACACGCTCAAGGTTCTTGGTACTGACGTTTCTAGCCAGCTCATCCAATACAGGGTAAGCCTCTCGCTCGAGTTCTACAATATTTGTATCCATGTTTGTACAAACCACCTCCAGAGCTATTTCCAATACACGGAACTCAAATGGAAGCTCACACTGCAACCCATCTGCTGCTTCTGGGACAGATAGCCAGGGTCCAGGTGAAGTTTCAGCACAAGTGCCAGGCTTTTCTTGGTGGCCTGTGGAATTACTTCCCTGAATCTTGGGTGATATTTTTCTGGGAAGTTGTTGCCTGAGTTGATCCACAAATTGAAGAACAGCTTGGTCCAATGGATCAAGCAAGAAGATCTCTTCAGCAGTAACAGTGGCCTTAATATATTCCAAATTGACCACCATGGCTTTCTCCCTAGCTGTGTATTGAATCCAATAAACCAAACAGAAAACAGACCCACTGTAATTTTAAGCCCAGAAACACCATGACAAGAACCATAAAAGAAAAGGATTATGGAATACATTCAATCAAGAAATATGAACTGTTTTCATTTAAAGTTGTTGAAAAGCTCTAAAGTTACGAATATTGTGCCTTAAAACTATTCAAAAGACACCACTATAGAACATGTCACAACACAATTATAGTACAATAACAGAATAGTAAGTATCAAATTTTATCCAAGAATATGGCTTGAATTTTGGAACAGATACTCAGGAAACTGAAGAAAGGAAACTAAAAAACAAAGGAACTATAAACCCACATTTCAAACAAGACAGTATAAGAGACTGCCATATATGTCCTACTAAATGTTTTCATCTTCTTTTCGAATATCCTAAACTATAGTCAGAAAGTTATTACCCTTGTACTTTTTTCTTCTTTACTGTACCAGAGGAACTAGCCTTCCGAGCACAATCGTCCATCAACTTTGATTTGCACTTAAATTAGCAGTATCAAACATTGAAAATCGTCTCATACTCTTTTGAAAGATGAGTTAGTACGGAAAAAATAATAAAACTCTACCTCAAATAGACTTGCTGTACATTTGTTGCTTCAAGCAAGTTAAAAAAATATAGTGCCAACTCATTCCTTGAATAAATTTCTAAGTGCCATTGTCATAGGTTGTCGAAAAGGGATACTTGTACTGCTATTCACCATGGTCCTTCCGATATATGAATTTTAATATTTATCATTTGTTTTCTAAGCCTATGTACTGCTGAAGCCTCCAGATAACCAGAAGTTCAAACAAGTAAAACCATGATGATTTTCTGATAAGATGGGATTTGAAAAATAAACATCAACTGAAATTAATACATAAGATTTAATACATTTCTCATTTGTAGAGAAGAATTTAGTTTTCTGATTTTACTTTGCTATATCTCTATGAACAGCATCCTAGCACCTGGAGAACATGTTTAATTCCCTATTTTTACCATTCATAGCAGAATATATAAAATTGAAGAGGACACTGGTGACCAAAAATGTCAGTACTCTCCTCAGCAATATATAGAGTCTTTTGCTTGACAGATCTTTGAGCTCAGATAACAGTTTTGGCTATGAAGTGGGAGGTAATAAGTGCTTAGAGGAGATGCACCATGGCAGATAATGATTATATACCATTTGGAGACAGACACCCCTCTAGCCTTCCAGTTTTACAGCGAAAACATTTGTTTTACAAGAGAATGAAACTAGTAGGACAAAACACTGGGTTCGTAGTTAGACTGGAGAGCAATTAATCATGCCAAATACCTTCCACCCTTCGACAAAATCACTTATATTGATCTCTAAAAAACACTTCTGGACCCCAATCTGTTTTTTAATGCCAACGGTCAGATGAAGAATTTTTCTGTAAAGACTCCATATAAAGCCATTGTAAGCCTCTCACACGCTACAAAACAAATAAGTTATATGATCATATGAGGCCAAAGCCTGAAATAGTTGAAAGACCAGATAAGAGGTGGGGAATTTGGGATATATAAAGCAGATGGATGAAAATGCCAAGTATCTTTGAAACTTGAGTAATGGGCTGGCTGGTCAGCAATCTTAGTCTAGCAATCAAAGCTAGGCTGGACAGGAAACACCAACATGGAAGGAGGAAACGGCTAAACAGAGTTTTCACAGTTATGGAGTAACACTACCACTGTGGCATTTGGTTTCACTCAAATATGTATTTCTCTTTCTTGGATCAATCAATTAGAAAGAAATCATTTGAGTGGCCTATGGGAAATCAAGCCATGTATTAAAGATTTAAGGACTATCATCCAAGTATATTCCTTTGATTATAAAACTAGAAATATTTTCACACAGTAAGCACATAAGGATGCTGCCTAGCTATTCAATTTACTCTCTAGTTGTAATAGTAGTTATAATCCAATAAGGATGCCTCCTAGTCATTCCATTTACTCTCTATTTGTACTCGTAGGTGTAACTCTCAGTTACAAAATTGGGTAAAGGTACAAGTACATGAATATGATATGCCAGTGCAGCAAATTCATGGGGCGGAGCATCTCCAAAAAAAAATATGAAAAATATATGTATGAATGTAAGCTTAAAAAACATAGTTGGCAAAAGACTAGCATGGTACTGGTACGAGAGATGGTACGGTATGGAATTTTTTTTGAAGTGGGAAATGGAGGTATTTAGAGATGCCATCTTTTTTTTAATATAAATAAAAAATTAATAAATTAATAATTAAAAATATATATTATAGCATTGAACTTTTAAAACAAGAGCAGTAGTAAAGTTTATAACAATGAACATTAATTTTAAATTTAACAATGAATGTTATTTTTTTTCAATGTTTTCATGTGTTTTGGTTTTTATGCCACTTTTGTGAGCGAGAAACTTCAAGAAACATCGGGAGTCTTCGTCCACGTCTCAGCGTTGTTGGAGGCATATGAAGAGACAATAATAATTTTCTTATAAATATATTTTTCAAATACTAATATTGACAAGTGCCACATAGTGGCTAGTACTTGGTTATAGTATTGTTAATTAGTTATTTGCATGACTTAATCTTAATCCTAATTCACACCCTAACAATAAATTCTAAACCATTATCCTAATCCTAAACCTATTTCTAACCCTAACTATGATTGTAACACTATCCATAACTATAAACCTAATTTTAATCACTAACTTTTAATTAAATAATATATTTAATAAATGTTATATTACTAATTATTATATATTAAATAAATTTTATAAATAAAACAAATATAATATATATTAAAAATAATTAAAATTTAAATATTATATGTTGGCAATATTTATTTTCTTATTATTAATATAAAACTATTATATATTAAAATGATTAGTTATTACAAGTTGTTTATTTTTAATTTTACATGTATATTAAATTATAAGGTTTGATTTTGAGTAGAAACAAGTGTAACTAAATCTTTCATTCAAATCAATAATTATTAAATATTAACAAACCAATAATTATTTAATAAAAAATCCTAGAGTGACATTAAAAAAATATGAAGAATCGTAGAGTGACATTAAAAAAAAATTAATTAATATTTGAAATAAGATTTGGAATAAAGATATTAGATGAATAAAATTTTGGAGCATTATATCTATTAATTATATTTAAGTGAATTTTACTAGTAATATTTTATTTTTAATTTATTTTAATTTTTGAATAGTTTTAGCCATAATTTTTACCTTATTATTAATTTTAATTCTAATTCTAACTATAAGTTTTTAGGATTATAATAATTAATAATAATAAAAGGAGGTGATGGGCCTAGCTCGATTGGCTAAAGCATCATATTGCAAGCAAGCGGTCATGAGGTCTAGTTTCGCCACTATCCCCATAGTACCAAAATGCCAAAAAAATAGTTTGTCTTGCTCTCTTTGTAAATTCATCAATAACACTCCTTGCCTTGCTTTCTTTATAAATTGTCAATAACACCCCAAACTTCTTAGCCAATTATGTTCAAGAGAAATAAATTTTATAAATTTTAAAGTTAAATATTTGAAGAGCATAAAATTTAACATGTTTACTTTTAAAAAATTAAATTATATTTGAAGAGCATAAAATTAACACCAACTTATTAATAACTAATTAACACAATAAATCAATAATTACAAATTAACTTTTACTTTTTAATATATTTTATTTTATTTTTATTTTTTAAGTTTGATGTTATGTGTAATTTTTAATATAAAAGTTAGAATTTTACTTTTAACAATTTTAATATAATTTATTTTTATTTTTAATGTTTTATTTGAAATATAGTTTTAGTTTCTAAAATTTAGTTTATTTAATAATGTTTTATAATATTTTTATTTATTAATATTGAGTTTATTTTAATATTATTTTTAATATATTAATTATTTTTTTAGGTACATATTTTATTAATATTGAACAATTCTAATAAATTAAAAAAATATTTATTTAATTTAATCATTTATTAATTTAATAAGTTCATTATTTGTTATTAATTTTGTAGAATTATTATATTTATTAAAATTTGGATTTTGATATATTTTGAATTTATCTTATTTTAGTTTTTTAATTTAGATTTAGGTTTGAAATTTATTTTTATTATTTATGTATTTTTATGAAATTACAAATAATAATTAAAAATTATCAAATTAATTTAATTTATAACTATTTATTTTATTAAAACTTTAGTTATTGTAAAATAATTCTATTTTAGATTTTTGTTATAATTTATATAATAAAATAAATTTCAAACTTAAAATATAAATTAAAATTTATAAAGTGAAAGAGAGAAGGTAATTTTTTATTAATTGTTTCATGCCAACAATCCAAGGATAGCACACCCCTAGGGAGTTATGATTAAGGTGGCATGTAATTTGATTAAGGATATGATAATTAACCTTTAAAAGCTCTTCAGTGTACCCATTGTACACTTAGGAGGAAAATAGAGAGAAATAGAGAAATGGATACAAAGAGAAAAAAATAGAGATAGAGATACAAAAATAGAGGTATATATATAAAGGAATAAGTATGAAGAGACAAAGATAGAGAGGAAGAGAGATGAATAAAGAGAGATGAAAAGACAAGAGAGACATAGATAGATATAGTCACATAAAGAGAGAGATGGAGAGATAAAGAGAAATGGGAGACAAATATATATATATATATAGAGAGAGAGAGAGGGGTCAAGAGATCAAGAGATAAAGAGGGAAAGGTGGAGAGAGAGGGAGGTAAATAGGGATATCAAAAGAGAAAGATAGGTAGAGGAAAATAGATAGAAGAAATGAGAGGAAGAGAGAAGGGAAAACAAATATAGAGAGAACTAGAGGAGAGAGGAAGAGAGACACTGAAAGATAATAAAAAATATAAAGATGGAGAGGGAGATAAAGATATAAATAGATATCTCTCTTTCTCTTACATATCTCTCTCTATAATATCTCCCCTTATGTATCTCTCCCTACCTCTATCTATATATATCTCCCTCTCTCTGCCTCTCTCTATATAACTTCCTATCTCTATATTTTTATCCCTCCATCTCTCCCTCTCTTTGTGTCCCCCTCTTTCTCTCTCTATTTTTCTCTCTCCCTTCCCTCTCTTTCCATTTCCATCTCCATCTCCATCACTATCTTCATCTCTATCTCTCTCCCTATCTCTATCTCCTTAACTCTCCTTACATCTCTTTCTCTCTTTCCCCTCTATCTTTCCCACTATATATCTCTCTCTATCTCTTCCTCTTTCTATCTATATCCCTCCTCTCCATATCACTGTCTCTTGCTATACCTCTCAACTTCTCTATCCTCTCTCTATTTCTCTCCCTCTCCCCCTCCATCTCTATCTATTATATATATCTCAACATTTCTCTCACTCAGAGACACACTCCTTGTTTCTCCTTGCTTATTTAGATATCTATATCTCTTTCACTCACACACACACAGACATACACACACTCATTGTTTCTCCCTCCCTATCTCCATCTCTATCTCTATCTCTATCTCTCTCCCTCTCCCTCTCCCTCTTCCTCTCTCCTTCCATATTCATCCCTCTTTCTCTATGTCTTTGTCTTTGTCTTCATCTCTCTCTCTCCCACTCTCTATCTTTCCCAAATTATATTTATCTCTATCTCTCCTTTATATCCTGATTTTTCCTCTCTCCCTCTCCCTATCACTTCCTATTTCTATATCTCTCTACTTTTCTCATCTATCTATATTTCTCTCCCTCTATCTACCTCCCTCTCTATCCATTTATACATATCTATCCCCCTCTCTATCTCTCTCCATATCTCTCTCTTACTCATACACACACACTCCTTGTTTCTCTATCCATATCTATAGCTTCATCTCTATCTCTATCTGTCCATATTTAAATTCTTACATATCTCCCTCTATCTATATCTCATTATCTATCCATATCTCTCTATCTTTGCCTCTTTTCCCCTCTCAATATATCACTTCTTATATTTATCTTTATATTTCTATCTCTCCCTCTCTGATTCTCTCCCTCTCTCCCCCTCTCTATATTTATTCCTTTCATCTCTATCTATCCTTTTGTACTCTTTCTTTATCTCTCCCTCTCCTTCTCTCCCTATCCCTCTCCTCCATCTCCATCTCCAACTTTATTGAGACCTTTGTCACAAAAATAACATCATTTTCTAAATAGCCTACCAATTGATCTCATGTATACTACACAAATGTATGTAAAAATAAACCAAAATATTCTCTAATTAACCTTGAACCACAATTCTTTGGTGTACCCATTGCACACCAAGGTACGATTGCTAATTTTAACTATACTCCAAAAAACTATATTAAAATTTATATCATACTATCTATTTAATATGGGTTTTTTTTAACTACATTCAAAAACTATTAAATGCTCTATAGGTATGTGAATATTAAATTTAATAAATACACAATATATTAAAATTTTAAACATCGATAGTTATTAGATTATCATAATTATTGATATATAGTTATTACTTTAAAACTAGAGATAGTTTTATAGCATTAGGATCAACCAAAGCTAACCATTACGGATATAAGTAAATATAACAAAATATAAAACGAAAGATAGTCTTTCAAGAAATAACCGAGTCAAGCACCAATTTGTTGTATAACAGCCATTTGTAGAAGCCTACACATTGTAAAAATTTTGTACCTTAAATGGACCAACCTTCCCAATCCAGCCTCCTAGTGGTACTGATTGTTGGGTTCGATGAAGCCCAAATATTCTAATTATAATGGCAGTTTTTCTCACACTTGTCGTTTTGATGGTTTTTTCCATTTTGAAGATGAGACTGAATTATAAAATTGTTGTTGCTTAAATATTATGTATTGTATTGAGAGTGGTTGTAGACAATTACCAAACCACTGTAAAATTTGTATCTCATGTCTTACTCTTATTTTTTATTCTGTTTCTTTGCTCGTTCTAATATTAACATTGATGCCCAAGAGTAAACATTATTTTGGGGTGAAAGCCCCAAAGTAACAGTGTTCCAGCTGTTTAAGCTTTACAGATAGTGATGGGGAGGATCTTGTGCTAAAGTGTACGAGGCATAGACTACAATCTGGACGGGTGCGCACTGTAGTATAAGCACGGCCAGAGGTACGCCGGCGCCGGCCATGATAGACCTTAAAAGACCTTTCATTTATTTTTCTCTACGTTCATAAACACCCCCAAAATCAAAATTACTCGTCACCAATTATAGGTTACTTGTCAACAATTCGCCAAATTACTTGAAAATTCCGTAAAACCAATGTATATAAGGACAGGGAAAGACCATTATAAGCGACAGTAGAGAGTAAGAAAACTCACCTAAAATGTTTGCTGAATGCGAAAAGATGGGACCAAGGACCCTCAAATCCCTCGCAGGAATTGAAACGCGCTTCATGATCATATGCTTATCGCATTCCAGCACTTCTGAATTCCCGCCTGCGTCGAAGCGCATCCATAGCCGAGACCCTGCCTTGTTTTTGGTCTTGTCAGCAGGAGGCTGAAGCTGAAGCTCTGCCTCTGCCTGTGAACTCCTCTCAACTAGGGCATTTGATATCCTCTCAACCCCACTTTCCCCCATTTTTCACCTCAATAATTGCGTGTATCTTCTGAACTCTCTGAAGGTTTATAGAGCAGCCATTCTGCTCTCCCACTGAGAAAATTAAAAAATATATTTTTAAAAAAATTAGGAAGTACTTAAAATGTACCGTTTAGATAAGCTTCAAATCTTTTATATTATATAGAGTACTTACAATGTACCTTTTAGATGAGCTTCAAATCTTTTATATTATATAGGAAGAGTCCCAAAGAGTGGGGTTGACTTTTATTTTTTTAAAATTTTAAAGATTATTTCGATTAATGACACTTAAAAATAAATAGTAATAATATAAAATATAGTAAGGGGGAGAGAAAGTCGGGAGTTGACTTTCTCTACTTAAGATTTTATATATATATATATATATATATATATATATATATATATATATATTGATTAATTATTACAAAATTCATTTGGAGAAAAGAGGAATCATTATATAATTTTTAAGGTCATTTTGATTAATGACATTTAAGATAAATATTAACAATTTATAATATAATAAAAAAAAGACAAAAAAGATGGGAATTGACTTTTATTTTTAATGATGTTTAAGATTATTTTGATATTAAAGATATACATTTAATTATAGAGAGAAGGGAATTGACTTTCTTTATAATTTTTAATTTTTAAGAATATTTTGATTGATGACACTTTAAATAGTATGATATATTTAGAAATATACCTCTCCTTGTCATTAGATGAGTTAGGGGCTCTATATTGAATCATTTATAAGGCATGCCACTTGTTTAAAGTTTTGTAAATTGGATAACAAGTTAACTAGGGGAGAGGGTCTTATAGTGGAGTGGGGTTCAATAATGGGACAAAATTAGTCCTTAGTGGGCCCCACAATGGAGCACCTTAATATCCAATTGTAAAACAATTTTTGTCCATAAAGTAAACAAAGTTTGTCCAATCATTGTACAAATAAAATTGTTTTATAATTGGTTTATATTTGTCCCAAAAATAAATAATTATTCACAATCTTACATGTCAAAAAATATTCAAAATCCATCTACATCACCAACATACAATCCAAGTTGCTCTTGTATGGCCCATACCATTAAAACATGCAGCCAAAATATAAAAATAGTATAACACCCACTCCCTTTACATATCACCCACTACATTACATCACCATCAATATTTTGAATGAATTGATGCCACGTGAAAATCTAAGAACCAAGAGTATCTCATCACTAAATGCAATCGAACCCACTCCCCTATCCCACTTTCCCAGCAATACAATACTCAAGGAAAATCAATCATTCAAATGTGTCCCATCAATCAAATTGCACCACACAACTATTGGTGTCTTCTCCTCATTTTCCACCTACAACCACCAAAAACTTGTGTAATGCCACCAAAACTATTTGGGAAGAAAACAAGGATTGCATGCCATAAATACATATAAACTTTGCAATTGAAGGCATGGAAACAATTGATCAAATTCAAAAAAGTAGGACAAGAATTAAAGACTCCACACCAAACCTATAACATGTCGATTGTTCACACAAGTAATTACCTAGGTTTTAACGTCAAGTAAATAAAAGATATTCCATTCTCCTTCGAATAAAAATTTTCTTTTCCATAATGTAAATCACATTCACATTTGAAATAACACTACTTAAAACTTCCATTGCATTTCATTGTAATTTCACAAATCCTTCCATAATATTGATTTCATATTGAATCGACTCAAGTTTATTTTTCAATTTTACAACCCTCAATATAAATGGATACAATATACATACATACATAGCTCTCTTGAGCTTCATTGGTAGTAGATATACAAACTAATCCTAATGTTGCTGCATTAATGCATACATTCTAGATGTCCCCAATCCCTTTATGCAAACATCCTCAAACCTCTGCTACCAACTGATGAGGAGAAGCATCACTCAAGCACGTTTCTGCCAACCACAAACTTAATGCGATCCCCCGCACATCTACCACATATGGTAAGATAGCTCATATGGTAAGATAGCTCTTCCCTTCGATGAATTATGAGTAATCTAGAATTATTGTGTAATCTAGAATAATTAAACCTTATAAGTAATTATGACTCTTTAATATAAATAAATAGATTGTATATAATCACTTATTCATTTATGTTACCTACGAAGAATGATCCATGTGTGATATTATTAGTCCTTATTAAGTTTGTTGATATATTTATGTAAGAATTGCATCATGGTGTGTATGCCTTCACCATGAGGGTAAAGGAAAGAAGAATAGATTCCAACATCAGCCAAACAAAGTGCTACGCCCTTAATATTATTGTACATCGGGTTATGAATAGTCGGCTTGTGGCTATCTTAACTCTCTATTAAGTCATATTATCATTAGTATATTGTTATTTAGTTGTTTAGGTCGGCCTAAGTCTTATATAGGTGTGTCTAAGTCGGCCTAGGTGATATCCTTGGCATAAATAGGTATATATAGGAGATTGTGAGTCTTATTTCATCATCAAGTTGTGAAGTGTGTTCTCATTAGAGATATTTGGAGGTTTTCCCCCTCGAAGTGGCTTTTATTCTCAGTTATTATCAAGTATTTTAGCATATTTCATATCATATTCTTCTATTGTGCAAGTTATTTCATAACAAGTGGTATCAGAGCATGATCTTGGCACCATAGAGGCAAGGTTTTTCTCAATTTTGGAGGCAATTTTGGGAAGAGCATATCTTTCAGATTTTGGCAAATTTTTTTCTGATTTTTAAAGGGTTTTTGAAGAACATATTAAAGAAGATACAATCCATATTTTAGAAGAATTGGAGCAAAATTCAGTGAATTATTGCAGAATTAGGGTTTCTACACTATTTTTTTGGAATCTACATATCTCGCACATCTTGTTGAATTGGAGTCTAATTTTTATTGGGTTTTTGAAGACATACTAAAGGAGATTACAATAAAAATTTGAGAGAATTTAAGTTTCATTTGTGTGATTTATTTCAACATTAGTGGTTTCCATCATGATGGGGCCTGCAACAAGGGGTAAAAAGAATATTTATGGGAACAAATGGGATGAATTGAAACAATCGAGGATATTACTCATAATGAGGAAATCAATAAAAGGTCAAGGAAGAGATTTCCTCAATTAAGATGGATATGTGTGACCTAAGAGGAGATATGTCGGACATGCGAAACATGTTAAGCACCTACATAGTGGAATCAAGAAAGGAGTTCTCAAGCGGCCAAGGTGAGAATTTTAAGTCATCTACTACTAACACAAGCTTTAGTACTCCTATGGGATCTAGAAATTTATTTCCAAAGGTGGATATGCGCAAGTTTGATGGTAAGGATCCTCTAACATGGATAAACCAAATGGAGAATTTTTTTGGAGTACACCAAATCCCAAATGGACAAAAGGTCACGATGGCTTCCTTATATTTAGATTTAGAACCAGATCAATTCATTTGGTATCGTTGGCTTTGCACTCATCGAGGTAAAAAGGGGCTCACCGTCTCATGGTCAATTTTTACAGAGGAACTCCAAGCACAATATAGCAATAGCGTCACAGACAACTTCTTCAGCCAGTTAGCTAAACTTCAACAAATGTGATCGCTTAAGGATTATATTCAGCACCCAAAATTCATCCCATGGGTGGATTCAATTACTTTGAGGAAAAACTTGAATGACTTATTCTTGGGTGGTCTCAAGGATCACATTCAACATGTAGAGGTAATGATGCTTAGCCCTAGTTCCATAAATGAGTCTTTTATCTTAGCACGCAAGGTAGAGGAGAAGTATTTGATTCCTAAGAAGCAAGGGGCTGATGTGACAAGAGAGAAAGGATATTCAACACAACCTACTAAGCTGACTCCACAACAAATTGAGGAGAAAAGAGCAAAAGGCTTGTGTTTCAATTGTGATAGCAAATACAGTCGAGGACATAAATGTAGTGAAAAGAAATTGTTTTATATTGAAGGTCCTAATGAGGAAGAAGAGGAGGAACCCATACTAGAAGATGAAAGGGAGTTAAATGAGGAATCACATGATTCTCAACCAATCATTTCTTGTCATGCACTCGTGCTCTGCTCCACAAACTCAAGGTGGTGGGGTTCTTAAAGAAGCAGAAGGTAACAATATTGATCAACTCAGGTAGTACTCATAATTTCATAAACAAAAATTCAGCTACTCATTTGAATTTTTTTATATATCCAGCTCTAAATTTTTAGGTTTTGATTGCAGATGGGGGTACAGTTAGTTGTTCAGGGAAGTTTCATAGCATTAAATTATCCATGGGAGATTATCTACTTGATTCCCCAATGTATTTGATAACCATGGGTGCAACAGATATTGTTTTGGGAGTACAATGGCTTACTACATTGGGAACAATTGAGATGAACTTCCAAGAACTATTCATGAGATTTCAATCAGAAGGAAGGCTAGTGTAGAGCTAAGGGGGTTGGAAGGAAAAATCTCCACAAATGGTAAAGCTCCTCATCAAATGAAAAAAGTTGCTTTAAGAAAGGAGTGGATGGATTTGTGGCCCAACTATGTTCATATTAGAAGTCTCTCAATCTATTACTCTTACTCATCTAGATTTGCAAGCTATAATTGACTGCCACTCGCCACTCTGGAGATATGCCAGCTGACTTCCCTCCTAAGAGGATCATGATCATGCCATACGCTAGTCCCTGGGAGCCAAACTTTCACTCAACATCGCCTTGCTGTGTATCCACACATACAAAAGAGTGAGATAGAAAAATTGTTGAAGAGATGCTAGAGGCGTGAATCATTAGGCATACCAAAGTGCTTACTCCTCAAGCAGATGGTAACGTAGTTAGCTGATGATACTTGGCGAATGTGTCCAGATTATAGAGTGCTCAACATGTACACCATTAAAGATAAGTTTCCAATTCCGGTCATTGATGATTTGCTAGATGAATTAAATGGAGCTATGTTTTTTACCAAGTTAGATCTTAGATCTGGTTATCACCAAATTCGGATTAAGGAGGAGGATATTTGTAAGATAGCATTTCGGACTCATGAGGGTCATTATGAATTTTTGGTGATGCCATTTGGTCTTACCAATGCACCATCTACATTCCAAAGTTTGATGAATTCCATTTTTAAGAAGTTCTTGAGAAAGTTTGTGTTAGTATTCTTTGATGATATATTAATTTATAGCAAGACTTGGGAAGAACATTTACAACATGTTGACCAAGCATTACAAATACTTGAAGATCATAAACTCTATGCTAAGCCATCCAAGTGTGCTTTTGGTCTTATAGAGGTGGAGTATTTGGGGACACATAGTTTCACATGAAGGAGTAAAGGTGGACCCTAACAAAATTAAGGCTATCATGGAATGGCCTATTCCAAAAACCATTAAGAAACTGAGAGGATTATTGGGATTGACAGGGTACTATAGAAGATTTGTGAAGAATTATGGTAGTATAGCTGCACCTCTCACCACTCTATTGAAGAAGGATTCTTTTCATTGGAACGAGTCAGCCAATACAGCATTTGAGAGATTGAAGGAGGCTATGTGTACAACTCCAGTACTTGCCACTCCTTACTTCACCAAGGAATTCATTATGGAATGTGATGCTTCTGGAAATGGGATAGGAGCAGTGCTTATGCAAGAAGGTCGACCAATTGCTTTTGAGAGTCATCAATTAAAAGGTAAGAATCTACTAAAACCTATTTATGAGAAGGAAATGCTAGCAATACTCCATGCAAAGGAAACAATGGCAGCCTTATCTATTGGGTAGACATTTCAAGGTTAAGACAGATCATGATAGCCTAAAATATTTTTTGGAACAACGACTATCTTCTGAAGAGCAACAAAAATGGGTCACTAAGATGTTAGGATATGACTTTGAGATTTTATATAAGAAAGGGAAAGAAAATATTGTCGCAGATGCACTGTCAAGGAAGGATGAGAAAGATGAAGCCTTATTGTGTGCCCTTTCAATATTACAAACAAATTGGGTGGAGGAAGCCAAAGCAGAGTGGCAAAATGATGTTGCAACAAGTAATCTCATCGAGCAATTAAAAAGTGATCCTAGTAGTTCAGATAAGTTTTGTTGGAAGGGAGATACTCTTTGGTATAAAGAGCGTTTGTATCTCTACAAGAATTCCAACCTTAAAATCCAGATTCTCACAGAGTTGCATGAGTCTCCAGTGGGTGGTCATTCAGATTTTTGAAGATATATCATCAAGTCAAGCAAGATTTCCTTTTGGGAAGGGCTAGCAGTGATGTTAAATCTTTTTTGGCTAAATGTTTGGTGTGTCAAAGGCATAAAGGGGAGATAATTAAGACATCAGGTCTCTTGCAACTCTTATCTATTCCTAGCCAGTGTTGGGAAGAGATATCCATGGACTTCATCACAGGGCTTCCCAAATCTAAAGGTCATAATGTCATCATGGTGGTGGTTGATAGGCTCACTAAATATGCACATTTCATTGCATAAGCACATCCTTTTACAGCAAGTGCAAGCATAAAGTTTTTATAAATATCCAAAAGCTACATGGTACACCTAAAGTTATTGTTAGTGATCGTGATCCTATCTTCACTAGTCGCTTTTGGAAAGATTTATTCTCATGTTTGGGTACTCAATTGGCTCTTAGCTCTTCATACCACCCTTAATTAGATGGGCAAACAGAGGTTGTTAATAAGTGTTTGGAAGGATATCTACGTTGTTTCACTTCAGAGAAACAATCCCAGTGGGTAGATTGGCTACCACTTGCGGAATGGTGGTATAACACTTCTTTTCATAGCTCATCAAAAATGTCTCCATTTTTGGCACTTTATGGATATCATCCTCCTTCCATCACATCATCAATTAAGGTGTCCCCAAGAGTTCAGGCAGTAGAAGACCACTTGCTTCATCAACAACAAGTACTTTCAGGACTCAAGGAGAATTTAGCCATGGCACAAAATTGAATGAAACAACAGGCAAACCAACATCGTAGTGAAAGAAGTTTTGAAGTTGGGGATTGGGTCTTCTTGCGATTGTAGCCTTATAAGAAAATCTCACTAAAGCAGCAAAGAAAGAATAATAAGTTGTCGCCAAAGTATTATGGTCCATACCAAATCATGCAGAAGATCGGTAGTGTTGCCTACAAGCTTGAGTTGCCACCTACAACAAAGATACATCAAGTTTTTCATGTTTCATGTTTGAAGAAGGTAATTGGGCATAATATTCCCACTCAAACAACACTTCCTGAGCTGGATGAAGAAGGGAGAATCATTTTGGAACCAGAGTGCATTCGTCAAACATGCACAAAGAAGCCGAGGAATAGAACTATCACTGAGTATCTCATCCAATGGAAGAATTTACCAGTTGAAGATGCCACATGGGAAGACGAGGAGTTCATTCAAAAGTTTCCAACTTGATTAGCATTGAGGACAATGCTTCTTTGAAGAAGGGGGCATGCTACTCTTTAATATTATTGTACATCGGGTTATGAATAGTCAGCTTGTGGCTATCTTAACTCTCTATTAAGTCATATTATCATTAGTATATTGTTATTTAGTTGTTTAGGTTGGCCTCTTGTCTTATATAGGTGTGTCTAAGTCGGCCTAGGTGATATCCTTGGAATAAATAGGTATATATAGGAGATTGTGAGTCTTATTTCATCATCAAGTTGTGAAGTGTATTCTCATTAGAAATATTTGGAGGTTTTCCCCCTCGAAGTGGCTTGTTATTCTCAGTTATTATCAAGTATTTGCAGCATATTTCATATCATATTCTTCTATTGTGCAAGTTATTTCATAACACAAAGGTACACTTTCCTATAATATTTATGAATACAATATAAACTAAAGATGAGTTGGTTATGCATTTAATTCTACACAATAGTATTGTAGAAGATCTAATATTTATTAGTCATGATACTTTGTACATATGCATAAATCTGAGTTAACTATATTACTAAATATAAATGGTGAATCTATGTTATGCAAGAAACAAAATGGAATAATATTCATATTATATCATTGATTTAATAGCCAGAATCTGTGTGTTTATTATTATTTATATATTATGTCTAACTGTAAAGGGAATTAAGGGCCTACGATAGGGGAAACAGTGTGTGGGTCACCCTCTAAGACCTTGAACTATATGGATGGCAAGGACCAATGGGCCAAGGGGGTGTACTACCCTTGGGCTTAGAGGGAATGACTGCCTAGGACACCCTATTGTAGTTGCACATTCAAACCCCCTAATAATTAAGCAATAATGGTTCTGATAAGGGGAACGGTGATAGGACACCTCACTAGGCACACCACCCCATATGGATGGCAAGGAGCCACATGGGGCCAAGAGGGGTGTACTACTCTTGGGCCTAAGGTAGAGGGTTTCTTGGGCACCCTATCAAACCATTATTTCCAAGGAAGAATGAACTAGAACATCTAAATAAATTCAATATATTTATATATTATGATATTGTCTCTATTTGTAAATGTTTACTAACATATCTATAGGAATTAACAGGGTCCTACTCACACTATAAACATTCCCAAACCCAAGATGATCATTTGAAATTGATAAATTAGGGTAGATTTAGGGTTATCCCAAAAAGGGGACATTACAAGCGATATCAAAGCATGTTCCTGCCATCCTATGTATAAACCAACTCTAATTAGAATGAACTATTTAAGCCTTCTTATGTAGGCCACTAGTGCATCTCCATATGCATGTACTCATGTGTATATTGGGTGACCTTAGGATGGGGGATGGACCCGTGGTGTAGTATGGGATACACCGAATCCCCTTCCTAGTTGTTGAACTATATACTTGGCCTTGTGGGGTTGAGGACAAACCCGCGATGTAGTATAGGATGTATCGGATCTTCTTCCCATTTTCCCAATGGTGCAGAAGACCAAAGGAATGGATAGGACCCATGGTGTAGTGTGTAATGCACCAATATTCTTTCTATCTAAGATACATTATGAACATGGGTATGTCAGCCATTGTGTATGTGATGAATGTTAGAGCTAGTCACCATGTATTTGTGATGTATGGTGGAACTCATCATTATGTTTATGATTACTTTATGTTTAAAAACTATGAAAATATTAAAAATATTGTCTATCAAGTTGCTTAAGTTGGTTGCCTACTTGTTTGAGCCAGTTGCTTGCATGCTTGAGCTACTTATTTGCCTACTTGAACTACTTGTTTTCTTGCTTCAGCTACTTGTCTGTGTGGTTGAGCTACTTGCTTTTTTAGTTGAGCTACTTTCCTATGTGCTTGATTTGGTTGGTTGCTTGCTTGAGCTACTTGTTTTCTTGCTTGAGCTACTTGCTTGTGTGGTTGAGCTACTTGCCTGTGTGCTTGAGTTGGTTGCTTGCTTGCTTGAGCTAATTTTTTGCTTGGTTGATCTACTTTCCTATGTGGTTGAGCTACTTTCCTGTGTGGTTGAGCTAGTTGCTTGCTTGATTGAGCTATTTGTTTTCCTGGTTGAGCTACTTTCTTGTGTGTTTGATTTGGGTGCTTTCTTGTTGTACCTACTTATTCACTTAGTTGAGCTACTTGGTTGTTTTCCTTAATTTTTTATTTATGTGGTTTTAAGTTATAAAATGTATATTATGACCTATGTGTACTCATATGTATATGTATATCCATGCGACTTATATGTGTTTATATGTATACTTCATATATTTCAGTGTATTCAAGTGTATACCTTGTTACTTATGTATTCAAATGCATTCAAGTGTATACCGCGTGACTAATGTGTATTCAGGCGTATCCAAGTACATATTATGACATGTGTGTATTCAAGTGCAATCAAGTAAATGCTTTGTGGCCTATGCTATGATTTATGTGTGATCATGTGTATACTTTATAGCTCTTGCACTCATGTGTATGTATCGAGTGTCTTACTTGTATTCATGTGTATATCTTGCAACTTGTGTGCATTCACACTTTGTGACTTATGTATATTTATGGGTATACTTTGTAACCCACATGTATTCTGGCATTATTACATGTATTTATGTGCATGCTTCATCAAGTATATCCATGTGTTTGTTTCATTCTAGATGTGCCTTCAACAAAGATTACTCCATGGTTATTTATGATTACTACATAATATAAGAACCGTGTCTATCAAAATACCTCTTGAGTTGGGAGGTACTAATAAACTAACTTATCTAAACTGAATTATTATTAGTATCCAAATGCAATAAAGTAACTATTAAAGTGAAAAGGTGGGATTTCCTCAAACTTGGGATACAAAAGGGATTGAAGAAACCAATTAAGAACAAAACCTTAGTTAATTTTGCAAATCAAATTAATGTGTGAAGGGAATTCAATGTTAGGTACCTTGAATAACTTTGATAAGAATCAAGTTTTAACAAAATTGATTACATAAGCATAAGTTAATTTAAATCATGGACCCATAACCCAAAACCCTAGGACCATTCTCACGTCAAAATTGGTTTAAAGTGATTGCTTGAGGACAAGCAATCTTGGGTGGGGTGGACTATCATATCCCTGTAATTGTGACACTGAGATATAAAGCATTGAAATATAAAATAAATATTAAAAAATATACAAAGAGGAATATTAGCAATTTATTATGATTATAATTATTTTCATATTATCATTATAATTATCAAATATAATAATATTAATATCAACAATGCAAATATTATTAATTGATATTATTATGCGGTTGCAATCTATCATGGACTCAAATTGGCACAAACCAAAGGTTATAGGAGAGTTTGGTTGGAGGGGGACTTTCTAAATATAATTAATAATTTAAAAAATCGTGTCCCCCCCTCTTGGACTATTGAGTCTTTAATAACTGACTCAATTGATATATTGAAATCTTTTGATGATTATTACATATCACATATTATGAGGGAAGGTAATGGGTTAGCAGACATTTTTGCTAATATTGGTGTTACAGAGTTTAGGGATTGAGGTATGAATGACCCTCTCACTATAGAGGTTATTGCAACTATGAACCATGATAGCCAATTTTAATTTGATTAACTTTTCATTATGGTTGGAAGCCTGCATGTCTTTCCTCACATGGCCAATTATTATGAGAATGGATGGTAAGCAAGATTTGAATCAAGTGAATGGTACGAGAGTTGTGTGCCATAGGGAATGGAACTCTATTTTCTTTATTTTCCCCTAGTCTATTTCTAGCCTCACATAGATTTTGGGTGGTATTTGCTTTGTTTTCCAGAATTTTCTTTGCTTTGTGCTTGGAGCCCTCAAGTTGTTTCATTCTGCTAATTGTGGCGATATGGGTGGAGATAGGAATTGGGCCAAACCTTTCTCATGTGAAGCTGCTAAGAAGAGGAAGGAGGTTTGGGAGGTGTTGGAGAAAGGAGGGTTAACTCCTTAGAGAAATTACATGGAAATAATCCTCAAGTAATAATGCTTTTTGTGAATGGGTGGCATGACAGGGTGTTGAAGCTTTATGGGATGGAATTTGAGGTCAATGAAGAATTTATAGCCGGTATTACTGGTTTGGCTATGGATGGCATGAAATTTTTTAGGGATGAAAAGGAGGCACAAACCACTATGAAAATCTTTTTCAAAGATGATGAAGCATAGGATTTGAGGACTGTAATGAGTGGAGGCTATTAGAGAAGTTCTATTAAGGTGTTATGGGGAGATGTTGCGGAAGAGCTCATGTGTTACATAACATTGGAAGGCCGATTTCCAGCAGTAAATGCTTACCACTTCATCTTGATTAATCACTTCCGTCATAAGAAGAGGGTGTCCTTTCCTTATTATCTTCTGATGTCTCTTGATTTGGGCCTTAAAGATCACAAGAAAAACCCTATGGGTGAAGCCACAATAGTCGTTTACAATTTGATGGAAGAAGGAAAATTGAGAAAAAATGACCCCATGGCAAAAAAAAGTTATTTTGGGGGTTCGTACAAACCTAGAAGTTTGACCGAACCAAAAAGGGGTTTGACCAAACCTGGGTTTGAGCGAACCCCTTAAAAAAATTTCTGCCAAAAAATTTAAAAAACTGCATATGAAAGAGGTTCGAGTGAACCCCCTTGAAGATGTTTGCTCAGACCAAGGTTCAAGTGAACCCTAGTTCGAATGAACCCCTAGGGGTTCACTTGAACCCCCCTAAGTCCTCATCCCCTCCCTAAGACACACAAAAGACCTAAATTTTGGCACTTTGGAGCTCAAGTTGAGGATGAAAATGGAGGAATCTTCACAACCAAACTGGAATCAGGCAGTCCTCGGAACGAGCTATCCAATGAATATAATTTTAATATGTTTTGGTTTTATTATGTATTTTTTTTTAGTTTTATTAAACATAGGTTTTTCATCGAAAACGAATGTCTTTGTTCTATACATGTGAAAAAATAGCATATTATCAAAAAAAAAAATTGAAAAATATAAGTGCACCAGATATTGAAGTCCTTGATCCAACTAAAAAAGAAAAATTGAATTTTGATATATACAAAAAAAGTTGTGCATTATATGGTCACGCTATGTCTGAATTGTAATTGGTTTGACTTTGAACTTGATTAAAGAAAAAATATTCAATAAAAAATTGTCTAACCAAGTGGAAGCACTAGATATCAAATTTACAAATCTAAATTCAAAAGAATTAGAATTTTATCCTTCATGGGAAAAAAGTTATGCGTTAAACAGTGTGCATCACTTTTTAAAAATGTTGTTTTCTAAAAAAACCAGTTTTCATTGGAGATGGAAAAAGAAGTGCAATCTAGTTCTAAATTTTTTTTTTAAATATTTTTAGAATCTATCGACAAAATGTGACGAGAATCTAGTTTGCATCATCTTCAAATTCTTCATAATTTAGCTGCTATAGGTGCCTAAATGTGAAGATTTAGTTAAAAATAATAATTTAAGTGTCTAGTTAGGCTGAAAATTGTAAACCACTATTGGGATCACCCCTATCTTGCATGTGGGGTTAATTCTTCTCATCTATGATTATGCAAAGACTTTTGAAGTCACTAAACCTATTGTCACCCTAAAGGGTAAACAGTCCAAACGTGCTAAGGAGTATGAGACTAGTTCTGAAGAGGAACCGACCAGCCAAAAAGTCAAGAATAGGAAATTGATTTTGGAAAAAGAGTGAGTCAGAGGAGGATATGGAATTTGTTCTTGATTCTCTTTCTTCTTTGGAGGGGAATCCACATTTCCCTACTATGGGAAAGATGAAAAAAGGGGAACCGTGTGCTAGTGTGGGCTATTTGACTTGTAGTGATGAGGTGGCTATTGATTTTCCGAGTAGGGGTGTGAAGGTGAAGAATGATCTATATGGTGAGGATTCGTCACCACCCCTATTTCCAGGAAGAAGAAGGATTTGGAGGAGAGTAGTAGGAAGATACGGGTCTTGAGGACTGCGGGTCAAATTTTGGAAAAGGAATCTCCTCTCACTATTGCGAGCAGCCTCTATGTTGTTGATTCCTTGAGTATTAAGTTGGATATGCAGCTGAAAGATAATGTTAGGGATGTTGATGTTGTGGAAACCCAGGATGTGGAAGTGGAGAAGCTTAAGAAGAGAAAGGTGATGGCGAAAGAGATACTGAGTTTCATTCGCAAAATCAAGTCTTCAATTGTTGTTGAAAAAGGTAAGGATACCCTTGTTGGTCAGGAAAGGGTTAGTTCCTCTGAGGAGGAAGATGCTTTGGGGGAAGGGGTTTTTAATATTGATAGAGAAGATTTTTCTGATGTGCTTGGAACTACTTGTGAGGGTTCCATTGTCTTGTTCAAGCTTTTTAAATGGTTTTTTCATGAACTCAATAAAACTAATTTCAAAGTTAGGGGTGTGGTGAGTAAGGCTGAGGGATCCTCCTCTATTGAGAATCAGATAGATGAGTTGTTTGAATCCTCAAACACTATGGTGGATACTGTTGCAGAGGAAACTCTCAAAATGAAACAAAATCTAGAGGGTAGAATCCTCACTCTTGAGGATCAAATGGTGAAATTTTGGGATACTATGATGAGAGGTGGGGAGGTGCATAAATCTGGTGGTAAATTTGAATTGACTATTATGATATCTCTTATGGTTAGTGCTAAGAAGCGTAAAGATAGTGCTCATGCTAAAGAGGTCATTGTTGCTAGTAAGTTGATGAAGGAGAAGGGTGTTGTTGGGAAGGGTGGGGAGAAAGGTATTGTTTTGATTTATGAGGTAAATACAGATGGACCTAGAGCCAAGACTCCGAACAAAACTATAGCTTAGGTTGGGGCATTTGGGAAGGAAATTTTTTATTTTTTTGAAGAAGCTTAGAAGGCTGGGGCTAGCAACATGTAGGCGGCGGATATTCTGAAAAGCATGTAGTGTTGCTAGTGGGGTCCTCCTTTTTGGTTGACTTTTTGCTGATGGATTGTTGAACATGTTGGGTTTCTTTTTGCTTTATGGCATTATCTTATATTTCAGCTACTTTTTGATGTAAATGGTTTTGGGCCCCTTCAAAACCCATATTTTACCTCTAATAAAAAATAATTCATAACTTATTATAATTATAAAAATATAATATATATATTTAGTAATAGTCTAGTTTAAAAGTAGCAATTGTGAAAGGGAAACAATTATGTTAACAGATATACCTCTGATTTTATAAGCAGTAATTATATTAGGTGTAAACAATGAAATTGAGGAGTAATTACCTTTATAAAAGCAGCGGTTAACTTTTCAAACAACAATGATTCATTGTGAAAGGATAGTGATTAACCTTAAACATAATTAAACAAAAGAATCACATCCCTTAGAAGGAACATGAGATAGTATAAAAGAGGAGGTAATAAGACAAAATGGACATAAGGACGAAGGGAGAATAAGATAGAACCTTATTTATTAAGATAGGCAACGATTATTAAGAAGACACCAAAATTATAATATTTGATCGATAATAAGGAAGCAACGATTCCTTAATCAAGGGCACAAAATTTCAGGTTTTGTAGAAGGGATCAAATGGAAGGGAAGGAGGAATATATGGTGGTTTAAGGAATCATGTAATAAAAGATACACTCCAAAATCTGATCACCGTGACTCGAAGAGAGGCTTCTGTAGATCAGGTAAGTATTTTATAAATTCATATAATAAGTTTGATAAATATATTAAGGATACAGATAAGTAATTTTGTATTTAAATAATCAACTTATGAATCAAGGATTTAAATATGATAAATTAATATTATAATTCTATATATATGTTACCCACATTTTACTTATAGCTCAGGTCAAGTCAGATTTATTGGTTTTAATTGCTAAAAAGCCTTTCGTTACCTATTAATTTTTCACTCTGAGTTAAAACAAGTAAAACTGGATGAAGTTCATCATTTTAAGGTACAAAAATTTTCATGTTTTGCTGACTGAATGTTCAGTAATCATCATTCAGACCATTTTGCATGTGAATCATAGTTTATTGTGCAAATGTCTGAAACAAAAAATTGAAAAGTTTTGCATAATAATGCTTTTATTCATTTTGAAAAATGTTGAATCCCACACAAGCCCTGGAAGTAACTTTTTTTATTTTTACAATCAAAGGAAGAATGCATAAACAATAAGTGTATGCTATACAACTGAAAATAACAGTGTAGATGTCTAAATTTGGACACTTAGTTTATCCAAATTCATCCTCTTTCATCTTGTTTTCGTTAATTAAGTAATACTACTATTATTTAATTAATAGCTTTAATTTTGCCAAATCCCTAAGGTATTTAATCAATAATACCTTATCTCTTTAATCCTCTTTCCATCAATTGAATTAAATAAATATTCCATTTATTTAATTCCCCTCATGTCACATCATCATTTTTATCTTATCTTAATCCTTCTTCTAAATCCCATCATTAAGGTGTGCAAATGCCTAATCCTTGATTAGGAGGTGTCACATCCTCCAACTTTTGCAA
>VDFB02000008.1:183304824-183370661 GCA_007258455.2 Sequoia sempervirens | reverse complement strand
CTCCATGTCATGTCCTTTCCTTCCACCCTCATGTCCATTCTACCTTTTAGGCTATCTCATTATTACATGTCAAGATGTGAGGCTTGAGTTCAACCACCTAGTTCTACATCTTGATACTTGTGATCAATCTCAACCATTCACTCTGTGGATTTCCCAAAACGGCAATACCTCTTTTTCTCTCATTTTGAGAGACTCATTTGTGTAGCCAAACTCTTGCGCTGCTCCTCAACCACTTAGCTATTTTCATGTTTCCAAGCATCATTTGCATCTCATATCACACATCTTTTGTCATCTAAGGAGCATATATATCCAAAATCGAAGGGCCAACCAAAGGATCGACTCAACGCAAGGTATAAAGTTCCATTTCGTGGCTGTCTTGTTTTGTTTCCAACTTAGGCTAATCTCGAAGTGTAGGTTGTTTTAAGTTGTTTGTTTGCACTCTTTACTTGCTGCTTGTTTTCTAACACCTAAATCGACCTATCACAAACAGAAACATAGGGTAGGAGGTGATTCATCATTGCTTGGAATGACGAATCGTTGACAGTTGAAGACGTCAACTCTAGCTCCATTTTCAGTTTCAGCTCCCATTCCAGCTCCAAAAGCCTCTGCAAGGAAGATAAAAGAGGACGTTAGAGTTAATATCTAAGCAATAACAGATCAATCCCATCATATATCTACGCTACCAATAGAAATATAACATGCAGTTGATCAGGCATTCATCATATAATTGCAAAAAATCAAAAAAGAGGGAATGTAAGTCAATGGAAGCTTTCAGCTTCTTATATTTTGCTAACACATTTGTTTCAGTGTGTAGGAGTAGGTTTATCATGTTCATTTATCAGATATGTGGAGTAAAACGGGTTCCCACAAGGGTAGAGCTTGGCATATCAAGTAAATACCTCTCATTCACATCATACATGAGAGTCATTGATATCAACTACGGTCTTAAATAAGAAAGCTGTCATAGAAGCAACTCATAGCAGCAGTGTTCAATTCATCAACAACATTCATGATAAAAGGAGATGGTCATAGAATCCTTTTTGCAAATGAATTACAGAAAAAAGAATGTCAAACAACCAACAACTATGGAAATAGCATCAAATCAAAGTAAAAAAGGAGACAATGAAACAGTGAAAAATATTTCCAAGTAGTTAAACTGGAACAGCAATGTCAATATATCTAAAATAGTTATAAACATACTGTAGTTTGGTCAAGTGAATCAACAATACAGAAATTTCTGTCATTTTCTACTTATGATCATGCACATCAAGTACTTATTTTCAGCTTAAAGACACCATTGTGTTCATACAAAGAACTAAGAATGATCAGTCTCTTGATCAAGTTTATGCACAGCAGTATGGAGGACAACAATGACAGTTATTTGAAAGCTTCTTTCATCAACAACAGTAAAAGTGATAGCACGATAAGCTCAAGGTATGCATATTCATGAAAGTGACCAAGTGCACAGAAAAGATTTTTGTTGTCATGGATAAATATTTCAGATTTGAATCTGACATCAGCACAGGAAAACATGAAAAGAGCTACAACAGTGAAGATTTAAAAGAACATGAACCTGAAAATGAAATATATTCAGTACAGAAGGAAGCAAAATAACTATTTTCACTTCTTTACGGGAAAGAAAAAGGTACTTTTGTTTTATATTTTCATTAACTTCGAGCAAGCTATTAGCTTCAGATTTTTGAGCCATTAGAAACAAAAAAATGCAGCCTATGGAGTTTAAATACAGTGAGGAAGATTAACAATCAACTGGAGTAGTCTTCAAAATATGATAAAAGCTTGCTTTTTAGAACAGAAATCTCAATCTATGATATTAAAAATGCCCAGCTTCAGATTTATTTAGCAAAAACGTGACTATATTTCACAGAAAATCAAGTTTTTTATCTATTATGAGTTCATGTTAAAATATTTTTGCAAAAATCATAAGAAAACTTCAAGTTCGCAGCTTACAAAGGTAAAGATTTTGCAGATTCAATGAAGAAAAACACCAGATTCGAACTTTGCAATCAAGTTTGTTTCTTTATTTCTGGAAAAAAGTACTTTAATCTGAGGCGCAGCTGGAAAAATAAGATTTTGCAAATTCAAATGAAGAAAAAGAAACCAGATTCGAGCTCTTTAATCGAAAATACCAGAAAATGATCATGGCGCGGCCTGAAAAGTAAAGTATTGCAAAAAAATGAAAGAAAAGACCAGATTCATTTTTTTAAACAAGTTTGTTCTTTGATCAAAAGAAAATACTTCAAAAGATGTTCATGGCGGCATAAAAATAAAGAAACTTTCAGAAATATTGCAGATTCGGAGAGAAAAAGACCAGATCCGAGTTTTTAAAAAAAATACTTCAAAGAAGTTAATGGTAGCTTCAGGAAATGAAGACTTTCAACAAAATACAGATTCATTGCCCAGATTCGCACAAATGCAGAAAATAACCAGACTTTTATCTCAAAAATACCTCATGAGATCTTCATTTTTTCGCATTTGAAGAAGAATACAGCAAGTTCACAACTTCATATCTTCATAGCGGCCAAAGAAAGTGTAGATTCATGCCAAGATTCAACAAAGTCTCTCAAAAATGAAAGAAGATCATATAAAAATAGAAAAATCACATCTATATGCTCCCAGGTTTTTATAAAAATGTCTTTTCCCTTGATTCTGCCAATAAAACAACAGATTTGAAGTTCTTCATGGTGGAAAATACCAGAACAAAGCAATTCGTGGCTAGCATTTGAGGAGTGGCAGCGCTTGTAGAAGTTGAGAAAGCCAACTTCACAGACCCCGAAGATCACCTACATGCAAATAACCTGTCATAGAAAGAAGAGATGGAGAAAAACAAGCAAGGGTGCTCTGAAAGCTAAAAAATGTATTCATCCAAGAGAGAGATAAATTACAATGATGAATCCTTATTAAAGGATATTGTGCAACCCTAAAAGAAACCCTAATAGGTAGACATTTAATAATTAATATAATTATTAAATGTCACAAAATGCAACTAAAGTGAAATCTTAAGAGAGGAATAAAGGTAATTTAATCAACATGATTAAATTAAAACCTTTACTCTAACACCCCCCCTTAAGATGAGCAAAAGTGTAGTTACAAACATGTGCAAGAAAGCAAAGGTAACTACAATGTAAGAAAGTAAACTTGGGTCCCGGCAACAAGGCCGATAACCCAATTAATTACAAACAAATCAAAAGTGGAGAAATAGAGAAAACCTCATGGGAAAAACTCTACTCCAAAAAGAGATGAAAGAAATAAATGCACTAATAACAGAAGGATAGGAGGTGGATAACATAAGACCCCCCATAGACAGCTTCTATCATATAAGTACATGTACAATGGTCTCCATAGGAGAAAAAGAAAGAGACTAGAAGGCCCCCCCACAATGAAGAAACTCCTGTCACAATGGTAGATGCCTGATGTAGAATCCAGAAAGATATCCTGAAGCGTAAAATAATATTCCTCCCCTTGGGAAGAAACGGATCCAAAGGACAATGTTGAAGAAACCCTGTGAAAAGAGAAGGACCAAGATGTCTCAAGATGTGTGCCATGATAGGATGCTGAAGAATCTCTCTGTCTGAACTAAAACAAAAGATGTCAAATCCAAACTGAACTGAATATTCTTGAACTACAACCTATGAATGCATAGATGATGGTGGGCTAATAGCTGGAATATGGCTGTCAACAAATAGGAGCTGAAAATCCTCAAAGTAATCCTCTAAATCTACAATATAGGACTCTACAAACAAAGACGAAATGCCTGCAAGATAAGAATCCCAAGTAGCCATGTCTGAAAGATGTATGATGTCCTGCTTAGCTGAATCAATAGGAGCCAAAGAAGAGGCAATATCAATCTGATCAAGAACAACAGGAGAAGATGTTGATACAAATATAATCTCAGTCTAAAGAGTAGGAACTGTGAGACAATCCTCTGATTCATCAGAATATGTAAGGTTGTCTAAATACTGAAGCTCCTCTAAAGTATCATGATCAAAAGGTGTGTTATCTCTCCAACCAATGGGTACAAGACAATCTGAAGCAGGATCCTCTGGGAATGGAGAAAGATTGGGGTCTCCATAGATCTCCCAAAGACATGTCCAAAGTGAGTGAGGACAATCAATGCCCGATATAGCCCACACAGTGTCAGAATCAACACTAGAAAAAATAACTCCTACTATGTGATTTCTAATGATATCCCAAGCTATTTTTCCCTCAGAAGTTGATGGTTTAGGTATGAGATCATACAAATAAGGAAAAATATTAAGCCACCTACAGTGTGTAAGTATGCCCTTTTCCCATGACTCATAATTACCCCGTTCCAGAAATACAACTGAAGGGTGAGTAGAAAAACCCATGATAACTCTTCAAATTAAAAATCTGAGAATAACTAACCTCAATATTGATAAACTAGATCAAATAAAGCCATCCCACGCAAACAAATCATTTTCAAGTGCTAAAACATCCAAGTAATTGACAGATGTGTGAAAACACAAAAAATTGAATAAAAAGTACCTGGGTCAGATTCTGGAAAAATAAATTACAAATCTGGAAAGAGCACAGAAGCACCTTTCCAATGCCTATTCGTTTGTGAAAAATGGAGTTCGGACGCAAAAGATACGCCCCCAGGAGTGAAAAACACAAGTTCTAACTTTGTCTGGCAAAAAAGACTGCAAAACGGCTCAGAACCAGCTTTCCAACGCCTATTTCCATTCGAAAATCCAAGCTAAAATGCCCAAGTTATGCCCGATTTCATGCAAGTTGCTCAAAAAGGTTTTAAAAAAATTGCACAACCCTCAAGGCCTAAGATCTTCGGCCCCTAGTCATATGGACGACCAGGGGGCTAGTGACAAGGTGCTGGGCTTGCAGTCCCTGGTTGTGCATGTGACCCTGCTGCTTGCAGGGTAAGCCCTCGGGGGCTGTCGATAGGGTGTTAGTCACCCACGTGACCTGGGGCCAACCGAAGTAAGCCCACGGGGGCTGCACAGCCCACCCGCGGCGGACCGGTGGGTTTGCCCGGCCCGGTGGCGCCCGGGTGGCCGCCCGGTGGCTGGTTGGTGGCGGACCAGAGCGCCCGGGTTTAACACTGGCCGCACATAACTTTTTTTAAATTTTCTACCTTGATCTACGTGCCCTGGGGCCGTACGGCCTTGGGGCAAAAAAATTTTGCCTCCCAGATCAACTATGCCCAAATAGGTCGTGCCATATATGAAAATATGGGTTTTTGGCTGCTTTGAATCCAACCGTGAGGTTCGTTTGGGCCCAAAATGAACCCAAAAAATAGAGTTACCCAGATCCTCAAAAAAAACAACCAGAAAACCTGAAAGCCAGATCTAACCCTCATAGCTGCAAATTCTTCAGAAAACGAACAGGAAGCAGCAGGTCTGGAGCTCTGATACCATGTAGAAGTTGAGAAAGCCAACTTCACAGACCCCGAAGATCACCTGCATGCAAATAACCTGTCACAGAAAGAAGAGATGGAGACAAACAAGCAAGGGTGCTCTGAAAGCTGAAAAATGTATTCATCCGAGAGAGAGATAAATTATAATGATGAATCCTTATAAAAGGATATTGTGCAACACTAAAAGAAACCTTAATAGGTAGACATTTAATAATTAATATAATTATTAAATGTCACAAAATGCAACTAAAGTGAAATGTTAAGAGAGGAATAAAGGTAATTTAATCAACATGATTAAATTAAAACCTTTACTCTAACAGCGCCCAACAAGGTGAAGCATTCGAAATAAAATGAAATGAAATGTCTTTTGCTTCTTTTTAGGGTTCGAACCCTAAATGAGTTCGACCTTTCTTTCCTTTTATTTATTTAAGATTTATTCATCCTCCTCAAGCCGTTTTTCTCTAAGGCTTTGCAAGTTTAAAGCTTAGAGTTTTTTTTTTTAATAAATTTTTGCATTTAAATTCAAATATCAATCTTTATTAAAAATGATTTATTAATCTTTTTTAATAAATGATTATATAAAATACAAATTTTAAATCTTAGGAAGTTTGTTTTAATTTTTGCATTTTAAAAAGCAGATGTAAATCTTTATTAAAATGATTTTTATTAATCATCTTTAATAAAAGATATTTAAATGCATAATTAAATTTGATCTTGCTAGGTGGTATTCCAAATTGCACTTTAAAAAATTGTAAACTTTATTTTTTAAAGTGATCAATTATAAATCACTTCTGAAAAATAAATGTTATTAATGCAAGTTGAAGATATTTGAGATATGACAAGAGGAGCCTTTCAGTGGAGCATTAAATCTTGGAGATATGACAATCTGTTTATGTCAAGTGGAGGTTTTGGGTTGTTAGATTCAGGGGAGGAGTTTTTGACTAATGTGACACCTTTTTTGGAGTCTTTTGAGTCCTCTTTATAAGGATTTTTGTTCCTATCCGGGTCTGGGAGACTTTTTCCTATTTTGGGTAAGTTGTTGAAAA
Source organism: Sequoia sempervirens (assembly GCA_007258455.2). NCBI lineage: Eukaryota > Viridiplantae > Streptophyta > Pinopsida > Cupressales > Cupressaceae > Sequoia > Sequoia sempervirens. Next base: position 183,364,205 of record VDFB02000008.1, on the reverse strand, counting down.
GTTTGAGAGCCTTCTTTTAGGGCATTTTTACCAAATCTGACCCCTTATCCAAGGTGGGGCCCTTTTTCTAGGGTTAGGGTGAAGAGTTTGAGCTTATTTATTCTCTTCCTCATTTCTTTTTTAAAGATGCAAAAATTCTGGAGTGGAAGAGACTTTGTACTTTCTGGAGGACATGGTGCTATTTTGTTCCAAGCTTTGTATCAGACTTTGGAGTATGTATTTCTAGGGCCTTTGAGAGCCTTTATACAGCATCTTTGATCTATTTATGGTGTCATATTTGTATGCAGATTGGTGATTGATCTTTCTTTTATGTGTTTCTTATCTGAAACCTTTTAAGTTTGTCTCATTTTGGCATCTTTGTGACTAGGAATTCTCTTCACAGGTTAAGGGTTGTATCAATTTTTAGATATATTTACTGTGATTAACATCCTTTAAATATCATTCTGATTTCATATCTTCCTTTGAAATATTTATGTGTTGAGGGTTTTACGAGTTATTTTATCATCATATAAATGGTTGTGGGTTCATTCTGTGTCCAGGGAAATGATCTTGGTGTATCGACTATTAATTAGTTTAAATCTGCAAGTTATTTTTATCCCTTTTCTTCCCCTTTTCCCCCTAAAATCTTTAGGTTTGAAGAGCAAAAAAATAGATTTTTATTCAACAGGAACCAACCTAGAATCCAGAGGTCTCATTTTCAGTATTGCATATCCCACATGTAGAATTTGAGTCCCATGTTATGCCAGATTGTTGAGCTCAAAAATCTCAGTAGGGTGCAAATTTTGTGCATAACAGTTTTGGCACGCCCGGTGGGACAAAAGAACTCATAATTTTTTATCAGTTCTTGCTATTTTGATATGCTACAGCAGGTTTACACCTTTAAAGAAGCTCAGTTTCAACATATTTGGCGACTCCATTGTGAAGGAAAGTGACCAATGCAAAAGTTTATATGAGAAAGGTGGAAACCAGAAGTTCAAAGTCTTTTGAATATTTGCAACTATCATGACCCAAAAGGAAAGGAAGGACTCTTGATCGAACTACTCATGCAAAAAGAGTGCAAACAAATCCTCCAAGAGTATATCTCAGAAGAGGAAGATCATTGCATAGTGAACGTCATGTGAGACACTCACCATCACCAACTGTCAGAGAAGAGCCACCTATTGTTGTTTCTGGGAATTTCAACTTCCCAAAAGGTAGGAGCAATTTTGGTACAGCAAGTGTAAGCTTTTCTACTACAATTACAAGTACTTTTTCATCATTTTTGAGTACTATACCAGCAAGTGCAAGCTCAGTTTCAGCAAGTATATCAACACAGACTAATAGTATAGCTTCACCAAGAGCCTTTGCTTTTGTTCCATTTGATCAAGGTAGTCCCCTTAATTTAGTGCAGCATAATGATATTCCTTTGGCAGCATTAAAGGGATTGCAAGAATTCACTGGAGAAGGGAAAATAACGTCATTTGAACACATAAGAGATGTGGCAGCGTTGTGCAATTTACATCATGTAACGCAAGAGAACATAGCAGTAAGGTTATTGGCTGCATCTTTCAAGAAGAAGGCATTGGAATGGTTTAGAAGCTTGCCAGTAGCCTCTATTGCACCATGGGATGAGCTTGGTGACAAATTTACCACATTTTTTGAAGACAAGTCTGATCACTTATCTTTGGTAGAGCAGTTGACAACTATTAAAAGAGCCCCTCAAGAGCAAATGACAGATTTCAACATCCGTTTCAAAAAGACTTGGAATAGGATACCTGCTACGGTAACGCCTTCTACTAATTACACATTTTTGTATTACTTAAAGAGTCTCAATAGTGATATATCAGTGATGATACAATCCATGGGAGGTCAATCATTACCTCAAGCTTATAGTATAGCTATAAAAGCAGAAAATAGTCTTATTCAAGCAAGAAAAATAGCTCCTAGGCCCCCTATGCCATATTTTCTAGATATTCGCCCAAATATACAATTGCATATACCTCCTCTTGCTGCAATACCGAATGTTCCAGCCATAGAGACTACTAGAAATCAAACATATGCCTCTGCTGGACCTTCAATTGAGCTGCAAGAGATTAAAAGCAGCCAGCAAAAGATTGAAATGGTTTTGCTGACTTTGGGAAATGAGCTAACCAGCATGAAAAAGTAGCAGTACCAAGGTTCAAGGCCATCATTTCAACAGTATAACCAGCAGCAGCAAGGAGCAAATCAGCCTTATCAAAATCAAGGGTTTAATCAGCAGTATCAGCAAAATAGACAACTATACCAATGAAATTATCAAGGACATCGACAAAATGTTAACCAGAGGCCATTTCTGACACATAATACAGTGCCTATGAATGTAGCAAATACGATAAAAGATATTGTTCCAACTCAGAATAATCTTGCAGCAGATTATGAATGGTGTTTTCCGTGTAATCAAGTGCATAATCAAGTAACATGTTCTAATGGTATTATCAATCAAGCACTGATGGTTCAAAATGCCACAAGTTCACAATTGGATGCATCTACTGAAGTACCTGAGCGGCAACGAGATGTGCATCCCAATGAGACTGGATTCCTAAACTGGCAAAGTGAAGAGTTCTGTGGCATGAATGGTGATTTAGCAATTGCAATGATCACCCGAGAAAAGAAGAGGGCTCTAGAAGCAAATCAAATAGTTGGTAAAGACAAAAAACCTACAACTGCAGGACCATCATTCACAAAAAATTCCAATATCCCATAGAATTCTTCAAATCAGCCAACCAACAATCAGCCTCATAAAGAAACAAATCCTGTTGTTGCTAAGATACACCAGAAAGTGCATTCAGCTATGCCCTACAACATTGTAGATAGCATGAAAAGAATGAATGTTTCAATGACTATGGGATTCTTTATCCATTCCTACACAAGCTGAGATGTTAAAGAAAGCATTGAGTGGTGAAGATACGCAAGAACATGCAGTCGGTGATCATGAGAAGGTAGTCATGACAAATGTTGATCAAGTAAAAGTGATGGACAGCAAACCAAATGTCACAGTTCAAGGTAAGGATGTGATACCTCCTCCATTCTATGTTTCCTTAGTCATTGCAAATAACTTGGTACATAATTGTATGGTTGATAGTGGGGCAACTTGTTCTGTAATGCCAAAAAGGGTAGCTGATCAATTAGGATTAAAATATGAGCCTATAGAAAAGGGAGTAGTCCAGTTAGATGGTACATCTATCAATTCAATAGGCCTCATAAAAATGCTAGTCTAACCTTACATGCCAGCCCTACTTTCTCCATTCCACGCAACATATATGTAATGGATTTACCTCCCTATTTTGGCCTTTGCTTATCAAGAGAATTTATAGCCAAGATAGGAGGTTATCTCTCATCCGATTGGTCTCACATGATTTTCGGTACAAGGTATGGAACAAAAGTAAACATAAAATTAGAATCACTTGCAAAGGATATCATTGAACCTTATACACCTAGTATGATGAATGCAAATTGTGTCATTTTTTACCAAGAAGATCATGCTGCTCCTGTTTCACATACATCTACTGCTGGAATTCCTAATATTCTTTTAGATGAATGGGCTGAAAGTAGTACTCATCACACTGGAAGTGATTTAGTATTAGACGCTGGTATGGGTAACTATATGTTTTAGGAGGCTGGTTCGGTTACGCCAAATTTGGTCAAAAGGGAGGATGTTGATTCTGAACAACACAATGAGGTCTGGAATATGTTTTTTTGACGGATCTAGAAGGAGGCATGGTGTTGGTGGAGGTGCGATGTTAGTGTCGCCTAAGGGAGTTGAGTACTATGCAGCCTTTAGATTTAGTTTTTCTTGCACCAACAATACAGCTGAGTATGAAGGCTTAATTAATGGGCTGGAATGGGAAAGAAAGAGAGGTATTAAGGCTCTAAAGGTTCATGGTGATAGTGAGCTCATGGTGAATCAAGTGAGAGGACTAGTTTCTGTTAAGAACGATACTCTGAAGGCATATAAACATAGAATATGGGATGTTATTGAAGATTTTTTTGCTTTCAATATTGTTGCTATTCCTAGAAAGCTGAATCAGCTTGCTGATAGATTGGCTACTATAGGGGCACAGTTCGATATTCCAAACAATATTAAAAGGGGGTGTGATCAGCAACATATTAAAATTATTGTTAGGCCATCAATTCCTGACAATAATATAAATTGGCAAGTCTTTGAGAGTGATGAACAGATTTTGCAGTTTCTATTAGAAGAGGATGTTTTTGCAGTATCAAATCAAGATAGGCTAAAAGGGAACTATGAAGATCAGATGGTGCAGCTCAAGTCTAACAAGTTGCCCAAGGGACTTGTTACATTGGAATCTATCTTCAATATAGATGATCAAGCCAAGAAGAATAAAACCAGCCTGCTGATTCAGCAAGAAAACTATGCAGATTTGGAGATTGAATCGGGTAAGACTTTGAAGTTTGGAAAATTAGTTACAGATTTTGAAAAATAGTCTTACATTTAATTATTTCAAGAATTTAGTTATATATTTGCATGGAAATATGAAGATCTAAAAGGTTTTGACCCAGCCCTTGCACATCATACTATAGAGTTAGAGCCTAACTCCAAACCCATTAGACAAAAACAGAGACCAATTAACCCCAAATTAGAGCCTCTTAGGCACAAAGAGGTTATGAAGCTAATGGAGAGTAGCATCATATATCCTATTAAACACACTAGTTGGGTGTCTAACCTTGTCCCAGTTAGGAAGAAGAATGGGGAGTTGAGATTGTGTGTAGATTTCAGAGATCTAAATAGAGCGTCCTTGAAGGACCGTCACCCATTACCCTCCATGGAGCAGATCTTGCAGTATGTTTCTGGTTTAGAGAGGTATTCGTTGTTGGATGGTTATTCAGGATATAACCAAATTCTTGTCAAAGAGGAAGATCAGTTTAAAACAGCTTTTACAACTAAGTGGGGAACCATGGCTTACCGAAAGACGCCTTTTGGTCTTTCTAACACAAGTGCAACCTTCCAAAAGGCAATGGAAATGGCATTCAACAACCTTATGTATCAGTTTTTCTTACTATATTTGGATGACATCACCGTTTATTCAAAGAAAGTAGTAGATCACCTAAGTCATCTAAGACAGATTTTTGAACGTTGGAGGGAGTTTGAGTATCTCTCAATCCTAAAAAGTGTGTGTTTGTTGTGCATGAAGGCAAGCTATTGGGGTATATCATTTCTACGAAAGGTTTTACAGTGGATCCTGAGAGAGTAGCAGCTATTTTAGAGCTGCCTTTACCATATCACAAAAAGGGGCTGCAGTCTTTCATTGGAAGAATTAATTTTGTGAGGCGTTTTCTACCTAATATTGAAGATTTATTGAAACCTTTGATAGCCATGTTAAAGAAAAATATTTATTTTGGCTGGACTAAGGAAGCAAAGAATAGCTTTCAAGCTATCAAGGAAGCTTTAGCAGCAACTCCTGCTTTAATGAACTAAGATTTCAGCAAAGACTTTATCTTGTATGGCTATGGGGGTAGTGAAGTGATATCTGCTATGCTGGTCCAGCAAAGTTTAGAAGGAATGGAACAACCAATCACTTTTTTCAGCAAAGGATTGGCAGAGTATGAACAGAGGTATAGTTTAGTTGAAAAAAACGTCCTTGTTGTTGTCAAAAGTCTTAAAAAATTTAGACATTTGTTATCACACAATAAAATTCATTTAAGGGTAGCTCATCCAAGTGTCAAAGAATTTATGCTCAACAAGGATTTGAATGAGAAAAGAGTAGGTTGGATAACCAGAGTAATGGAATATGACGTGAGCATTGAAGTTACTAAGCTAGTGAGGGGTAAAGGGCTTTGTGAATAGCTAAGTTGTGAAGGAATTTTAAATGCAAAACAATGTGAAACAACTTTAGTACTTCGTTTGGCTGATAATGATGGCATGACAACAAGTTGGTTAAAGGATATGGTCCATTTCCTCAAGACAATTCAATGCCCACTTGATTTAGATAAGGCGAAACATAGGTACTATAGGCTGCAATCTATTCAATATGTGTTGATCAATGATATTTTATATCGCAAAGATCATAGTGGTGTACTTCTCAGGTGTGTTGATTCAGATCAGATTGGAGAGATATTATATGAATTTCATGATGGGAATTTAGGAGGCCACTTCTCTCCAAGGACTAGTGCATTCAAGATTATGTGGGCTGGCTACTATTGGCCCAATGTTTTCAAAGAGAGCCATGCATATGTTAGAAAGTGCGTAAAGTGTGCTCTGTTTGCGAGAAAAGAAAGGCTTGCAGCTTTACCTCTGTAGCCTATTAGGACTAAACAACCATTGGTAAGGTGGGGAGTTGATTTTATAGGTCCTATTAATCCTCCATCTAATGCTGGACAAAAGTGGATAATCACGGCAACTGATTATTTCACTCACTGGTCAGAAGCAGCAGCGTTAAAGGATGCCAATGAGATTGTTGTTCTGAATTTTTATGATGATATTATTCACAGATTTGGAATCCCTGATTCTATTATCTCTGATAATGCACTTTCTTTCATTGGTCTACAGGTAACTAAGTGGGCGCTCAAGCATGGAATTTATCTCAGCAATAGTTCTAACTATTACCCACAAGGCAACAGATTAGCAGAATCCACGAAAAAGAATTTGATCAGAATATTGAAGAGGAATCTGTAGGAGAATCAGCATGAGTGGCATTCTAAACTGAAGGCTGCCCTATGGGTTAACTGAATCACGCCTAAGAAAATCATTGATAATTCACCTTACATGACAGTCTATGGTAAAGAGGCCAAGTTGTTTATTTCAACCGAGCTGCTAGCCCTTGACTTTGCTAGTTAGCTAGTTTTGTTTGAAGAAGGAGATCCTATGCAAGTACGTTATGCTACATTGATGGAATTGGAGGAAAAAATATCAAAAGCAATGTAGGCAATGGAATATCAGCAAATGCAAGTAAAGAGGAACTTTGACAAAAGAGTGAGAGCAAGAGATTTCAATGTGGGTGATGTTGTTCTTAAGTGGGATGAACTTAAAAGCAGGCTGGGTAAGCACATGAAATTTGATTCTTTTTGGGGAGACCCATTTGTTATCTCAGAATGTAAGGAACATAACGCTTATTAATTGTCAACTATCGAAGGAGATATACTACCAATTCCAGTCAATGGTATTCACCTCAAATGTTGTTTTGAGGTATGATCAATTAGCCTTGCCTTGTATATATTAAGTTAGGTTTCAAACTTATAAGAAATGCATCTACATACTCATTTTGGTTTTCCCTAAGTGTTGTCCAAGCACATCTGTTTGTTTTCTTTCCTATGTAGTTTTCTTGTTTTCTTTAGATCCTAAGATGTGTATTTTCAGACTCTGTGCCCAATCCATTACATAGGAAACTGGTCAAACGTTTAGCAGGCAAACATCTAGCAGAAGTCGCCAAAAATGTTACCCAATTTTTACTTATAGCTCAGGTCAAGTCAAATTTATTGGTTTTAATTTCTGAAAAGCCTTTCGTTGCCTATTAATTTTTCAAGTGCTCCGAGTTAAAACAAGTAAAACTAGATGAAGTTCATCATTTTAAGGTACAGAAATTTTCATGTTTTGCTGACTGAATGTTCAGTAATCATCATTGAGACCTTTTTTCATTTGAATCATAGTTTATTGTGCAAACATCTGAAACAAAAAATTGAAAAGTTTTGCATAATAATGCTTTTATTCATTTTGAAAAATGTTGAATCCCACACAAGCCCTGGAAGTAACTTTTTCTGATTTTTACAATCAAAGGAAGAATGCATAAACAATAACTGTATGCTATTATATTGAAAATAACAGAAACATAGGGTAGGAGGTGATTCATCATTGCCTAGAATGATGAATCGTTGACAGTTGAAGACGTCAGCTCTAGCTCCATTTCTAGTTTTAGCTCCCAGTCCAACTCCAAAAGCATCTGCAAGGAAGATAAAAGAGGATGTTAAATTTAATCTCTAAGCAATAACGGATCAATCCTATCATATATCTATGCTACCAACATAAATATAACATGCAGTCAATCAGGCATTCATCAGATAATTGCAAAAAATCAGAAAAGAGGGAATGTAAGTCAATGGAAGCTTTCAGCTTCTTATATTTTGCTGACATGTTTGTTTCAGTGTGCAAGAGCAGGTTTATCATGTTCATTTATCAGATATGTGGAGTAAAACGAGCTCCCACAAGGGTAGAGCTCGACATATGAAGTAAATACCTCTCATTCACATCATACATGAGAGTCATCGATATCAACTACGGTCTTAAATAAGAATGCTATCATACAAGCAACTCATAGCAGCAGTGTTCAATTCATCAACAACATTCATGACAAAAGGAGATGGTCATAGAAGCCTTTTTGCAAATGAATCACAAAAAACAGAATGTCAAACAGCCAACAGCTATGGAAATAGCATCAAATCAAAGTAAAAAAGGAGATAATGAAACAGTGAAAAATATTTCCAAGTAGTTATACTAGAACAACAATGTCAATATATCTAAAACAGTTATAAACATGCTATAGTTTGGTCAAGTGAATCAACAATACAGAAATTTATATCATTTTCTACTTATGATCATGCATATCAAGTACTTATTTTCAGCTTAAAGACACCATTGTGTTCATACAATGAACTAAGAATGATCAGTCTCTTGATCAAGTTTATGCACAGCAGTATGGAGGACAGCAATGACAGTCATTTGAAAGCTTCTTTCGTCAAGAAGAGTAAAATTGATAGCACGATAAGCTCAAGGTATGCATATTCATGAAAGTGACCAAGTGCACAGAATAGATTTTTGTTGTCATGGATAAATATTTCAGATTTGAATCTGACATCAGCACAGGAAAACATGAAAAGAGCTACAACAGTGAAGAATTAAAAGAACATGAACTTGAAAATGAAATATATTCAGTACAGAAGGAAGCAAAATAACTATTTTCACTTCTTTATGGGAAAGAAAAAGGTACTTTTGTTTTATATTTTCATTAACTTCGGGCAAGATGTTAGCTTCAGATTTTTGAGCCATTAGAAACAAAAAATGTAGCCTATGGAGTTTAAATACAGTGAGGAAGATTAACAATCAACTGGAGTAGTCTTCAAAATCTGATAAAATCTTGCTTTTTAGAACAGAAATCTCAATCTATGAGATTAAAAATGCCCAAATTTAGATTTATTTAGCAAAAACATGACTGTATTTCATAGAAAATCAAGTTTTTATCTATTATGAGTTCATGTTAAAATATTTTTGCAAAAATCATAAGAAAACTTCAAGTTCACAGCTTACAAACGTAAAAATTTTGCAAATTCAATGAAGAAAAACACCATATTTGAACTTTGCAATGAAGTTTGTTTCTTTATTTCTGCAAAAAATTACTTCTTTAATCTACGGCGCAGCTGGAAAAATAAGATTTTGTAGATTCAAATGAAGAAAAAGAAACCAGATTTGAGTTTTTTAATCGAAAATACCAGAAAATGATCATGGCGCAGCCTGAAAAGTAAAGTATTGCAGAAAAATGAAAGAAAAGACTAGATTCATTTTTTTAAACAAGTTTGTTCTTTGATCAAAAGAAAATACTTCAAAAGATGTTCATGGCGGCATAAAAATAAAGAAACTTTTAGAAATATTGCAGATTCAGAGAGAAAAAGACCAAATCCGAGTTTTTTTTTTTAAATACTTCAAAGAAGTTAATGGCAGCTTCAGGAAATGAAGACTTTTAGCAAAATACAGATTCATTGCCTAGATTTGCACAAATGCATAAAATAACCAGACTTTTATCTCAAAAATACCTCATGAGATCTTCATTTTTTTGCATTTGAAGAAGAATACAGCAAGTTCACAACTTCAGATCTTCATAGCGGCCAAAGAAAGTGTAGATTCATGCCAAGATTCAACAAAGTCTCTCAAAAATGAAAGAAGATCATATAAAAATAGAAAAATCACATCTATATGCTCCCACATTTTTATAAAAATGTCTTTTGCTCTTGATTCTACCAATAAAACAACAGATTTGAAGTTCCTCATGGTGGAAAATACCAGAACAAAACAATTCGTGGCTAGGGTTTGAGGAGTGGCGGCACCCAGCAAGGTGAAGCATTTGAAATAAAATGAAATGAAATGTCTTTTGCTTCTTTTTAGGGTTCAAACCCTAAATGAGTTCGACCTTTCTTGCCTTTTATTTATTTAAGCTTTATTCATCCTCCTCAAGCCGTTTTTCTCTAAGGCTTTGCAAGTTTAAAGCTTAGAGGCTTTTTTTTTTTATAATTTTTTGCATTTAAATTCAAATATCAATCTTTATTAAAAATGATTTATTAATCTTTTTTAATAAATGATTATATAAAATGCAAAGTTTAAAGCTTAGGAAGTTTGTTTTAATTTTTGCATTTTAAAAAGCAGATGTAAATCTTTATTAAAATGATTTTTATTAATCATCTTTAATAAAAGATATTTAAATACAGAATTAAATTTGATCTTGCTAGGTGGTATTCCAAATTGCACTTTAAAAAATTGTAAACTTTATTTTTTAAAGTGATCAATTATAAATCACTTCTGAAAAATAAATATTATTAATGCAAGTTGATGATATTTGAGATATGACAAGAGGAGCCTTTAACTGGAGCATTAAATCTTGGAGATATGACAATCTGTTTATGTCAAGTGGAGGTTTTGGGATGTTGGATTCAGGGGAGGAGATTTTGACTGATGTGACACCTTTTTTGGAGTCTTTTGAGTCCTCTTTATAAGGATTTTTGTTCCTATCTGGGTCTGGGAGACTTTTTCCTATTTTGGGTAAGTTGTTGAAAAGTTTGAGAGCCTTCTTTTAGGGCATTTTTACCAAATCTGACCCCTTATCCAAGGTGGGGCCCTTTTTCTAGGGTTAGGGTGAAGAGTTTGAGCTTATTTATTCTCTTCCTCATTTCTTTTTTAAAGATGCAAAAATTCTGGAGTGGAAGAGACTTTGTACTTTTTGGAGGACATGGTGCTATTTTGTTCCAAGCTTTGTATCAGACTTTGGAGTATGTATTTCCAGGGCCTTTGAGAGCCTTTATACAACATCTTTGATCTATTTCTGGTGTCATATTTGTATGCAGGTTGGTGATTGATCTTTCTTTTCTGTGTTTCTTATTTGAAACCTTTTAAGTTTGTCTCATTTTGGCATCTTTGTGACTAGGAATTCTCTTCATAGGTTAAGGGTTGTATCAATTTTTAGATATATTTACTGTGATTAACATCCTTTAAATATCATTTTGATTTCATATCTTCCTTTGAAATATTTATGTGTTGAGGGTTTTACCAATTATTGTATCATCATATAAATGGATGTGGGTTCATTCTGTGTCCAGGGAAATGATCTTGGTGTATCACCTATTAATTAGTTTAAATATGCAAGTTATTTTTATCCCTTTTCTTCCCCTTTTCCCCCTAAAATATTTAGGTTTGAAGAGCAAAAAAATAGATTTTTATTCAACAAGAATCAGCCTAGAATCCAGAGGTCTCATTTTCAGTATTGCATATCCCACATGTAGAATTTGAGTCCCATGTTATCCCAGATTGCTGAGCTCAAAAATATCGGTAGGGTGCAAATTTGGTGCATAACAGTTTTGGAACACCCGATGGGATAGAAGAAGTCATAATTTTTTATCAGTTCTTGCTGTTTTGATATGCTACAACAAGTTTACAGCTTTAAAGAAGCTCAGTTTCAGCATATTTGGTGACTCCATTGTGAAGGAAAGTGACCAATGCAAAAGTTTATATGAGAAAGGTGGAAACCAGAAGTTCAAAGTATTTTGAATATTTGCAACTGTCACCACCCAAGAGGAAAGGAAGGACTCTTGATCGAACTCCTCATGCAAAAATAGTGCAAACAACTCCTCCAAGAGTATATCTCAGAAGAGGAAGATCATTGCATAGTCAAAGTCATGTGAGACACTCACCATCACCAACTATCAGAGAAGAGCCACCTTTTGCTGTTTCTGGGAATTTCAACTTCCCAAAAGGTAGGAGCAATTTTGGTACAGCAAGTGTAAGCTTTTCTACTACAATTACAAGTACTTTTTCATCATTTTCGAGTACTATACCAACAAGTGCAAGCTCAGTTTCGGCAAATATATCAACACAGACTCATAGTATGGCTTCACCAAGAGCCTTTGCCTTTGTTCCATTTGATCAAGGTAATACCCTTAATTTAGTGCAGCATAATGATATTCCTTTGGCAGCATTAAAGGGATTGTCAGAATTCACTGGAGAAGGGAAAATAACGCTGTTTGAACACATAAGAGATGTGGCAGCATTGTGCAATGTGCATCATGTAACACAAGAGAACATAGCAGTAAGGTTATTGGCTGCATCTTTCATGAAGAAGGCGCTGGAATGGTTCAGAAGTTTGCCAGTAGCCTCTATTGCAACATGGGATGAGCTTGGTGACAAATTTACCACATTTTTTGAAGACAAGTCTAATCACTTATCTTTGGTAGAGCAGTTGACAACTATTAAAAGAGCCACTCAAGAGCAAATGACGGATTTCAGCATCCGTTTCTAGAAGACTTGGAATAGGATACCTGCTACGGTAAGGCCTTCTGCTGATTACACATTTTTGTATTACTTAAAGTGTCTCAATAGTGATATATCAGTGGTGATACAATCCATGAGAGGTTAATAATTACCTCAAGCTTATAGAATAGCTATAAAAGCATAAAATAGTCTTATTCAGGCAGGAAAAATAGCTCGTAGGCCCCCTATGCCATATTTTTTAGATATTCACCCAAATATACCATTGCATATACCTCCTCTTGTTGCAATACCGACGGTTCCAGCCATAGAGACTACTAGAAATCAAACATATGCCTCTGCTAGACCTTCAACTGAGCTGCAAGAGATTAAAAGCAGCCAGCAAAAGATTGAAATGGTTTTGCAGACTTTGGGAAATGAGCTAACCAGCATGAAAAAGCATCAGTACCAATGTCCAAGGCCATCATTTAACCAGTATAACCAGCAACAGCAAGGAGCAAATCAGCCTTATCAAAATCAAGGGTTTCATCAGTAGTATTAGCAAAATAGACAACTATACAAACGAAATTATCAAGGACAGTGACAAAATGTTAACCAAAGGCCATTTCTGACACATAATATAGAGCCTATGAATGCAGCAAATCCGATAAAAGATATTGTTCCAGCTCAGAATAATCTTGCAGCAGATTATGAATGGTCTTTTCTGTGTAATCAAGCGCATAATCAAGCAACATGTTCTAATGGTATTATCAATCAAGCACTGATGGTTCAAAATGCCACAAGTTCACAATTGGATGCATCTACTTAAGTACCTGAGCAGCAATGAGATGTGCATCCCAATGAGACTGGATTCCTAAACTGGAAAAGTGAAGAGTTCTGTGGCATGAATGGTGATCCAGCAATTGCAATGATCCCCCGAGAAAAGAAGAGGGCTCTAGAAGCAAATCAAATAGCTAGTAAAGACAAAGAACCTGCAACTTCAGGACCATCATTCACAAAAAATTCCAATATCCCACAGAAGTCTTCAAATCAGCCAACCAGCAATCAGCCTCACAAAGAAACAGATCCTGTTGTTGCTAAGATACACCAAAAAGTGCATTCAGCTATGCCCTATAGCATTGTAGACAGCATGAAAAGAATGAACATATCAATGACTATGTGGGATTCTTTATCCATTCTCGGACAAGCTGAGATGTTAAAGAAAGCATTGAGTGGTGAAGATATGTAAGAACATGCATTCAGTGATCATGAGAAGGTAGTCATGACAAATGCTAATCAAGTAAAAGTGATGGACATCAAACCAAATGTCACAGTTCAAGGTAAGGATGTGAGACCTCCTCCATTCTATGTTTCCTTAGTCATTGGAAATAACTTGGTACATAATTGTATGGTTGATAGTGGGGCAACTTGTTCTGTAATGCCAAAAAGGGTAGCTGATTAGTTAGGATTAAAATATGAGCCTATAGAAAACAGAGTAGTCTAGTTAGATGGTACATCTGTCAATTCAATAGGCCTCATAAAAAATGCTAGTCTGACCTTACATGCCTGCCCTACTTTCTCCATTCCACATGACATATATGTAATGGATTTACCTCCCTATTTTGGCCTTTGCTTATCAAGAGAATTTACAGTCAAGATAGGAGGTTATCTCTCATCCGATTGGTCTCACATGATTTTTCGTACAAGGTATGAAACAAAAGTAAACATAAAATCAGAATCACTTGCAAAGGATATCATTGAACCTTATACACCCAATACGATGAATGCAAATTGTGTCATTTTTTACCAAGATGATCATGTTGCTCCTATTTCACATACATCTACTACTGGAATTCCTGATATTCTTTTAGATGAATGGGCTGAAAGTAGTACTCATCACACTGGAAGTGATTTAGTATTAGACGCTGGTATGGGTAACTATATGTTTTAGGAGGCTAGTTCGGTTATGCCAAATTTGGTTAAAAGGGAGGATGTTGATTCTGAACAGCACAATGAGGTTTGGAATATGTTTTTTTGATGGATCTATAAGTAGGCATGGTGCTGGTGGAGGTGCGATGTTAGTGTCGCCTAAGGGAGTTGAGTACTATGCAGCCTTTAGATTTAGTTTTTCTTGCACCAACAATACAGCTGAGTATGAAGGCTTAATTAATGAGCTAGAATGGGCAAGAAAGAGAGGTATTAAGGCTCCAAAGGTTCATGGTGATAGTGAGCTCATGGTGAATCAGGTGAGAGGACTAGTTTCTATTAAGAACGATACTCTGAAGGCATATAAACATAGAATATGGGATGTTATTGAAGATTTTTCTACTTTCAATATTGTTGCTATTCCTAGAAAGTTGAATCAGCATGCTGATAGATTGGCTACTATAGGGGCACAGTTCGATATTCCAAACAATATTAAAAGGGGGTGTGATCAGCAACATATTAAAATTATTGTTAGGCCATCAATTCCTGACAATAATATAAATTGGCAAGTCTTTGAGAGTGATGAACAGATTTTGTAGTTTCCGCTAGAAGAGGACGTTTTTGCCGCATCAAATCCAGATAGGCTAAAAGGGAACTATGAAGATCAGGTGCTGCAGCTCACATCTAACAAGTTGCCCAAGGGACTTGTTACATTGGAATCTATCTTCAATGCATATGATCAAGCCAAGAAGAATAAAACCAGCCTGCTGATTCAGCAAGAACACTATGCAGATTTGGAGATTGAACCGGGTAAGACTTTGAAGTTTGGAAAAGT
The DNA here is from genome assembly GCA_007258455.2 of Sequoia sempervirens. Classification (NCBI taxonomy): domain Eukaryota; kingdom Viridiplantae; phylum Streptophyta; class Pinopsida; order Cupressales; family Cupressaceae; genus Sequoia; species Sequoia sempervirens. The sequence continues at coordinate 183,348,969 of VDFB02000008.1, read as the reverse complement.
AGTTACAGATTCTGAAAAATAGTCATACATTGAATTATTTCAAGAATTTAGTTATATATTTGCATGGAAATATGAAGATCTAAAAGGTTTTGACCCAGCCCTTGCACATCATACTATAGAGTTAGAGCCTAACTCCAAACCCATCAGACAAAAATAGAGACCAATTAACCCCAAATTAGAGCCTCTTATGCACAAAGAGGTTATGAAGCTGATGGAGAGTAGCATCATATATCCTATTAAACACACTAGTTGGGTGTCTAACCTTGTCCCAGTTAGGAAGAAGAATGGGGAGTTGAGATTATGTGTAGATTTCAGAGATCTAAATAGAGCGTCCTTGAAGGACCGTCACCCATTACCCTCCATGGAGTAGATCTTGTAGTATGTTTCTGGTTCAGAGAGGTATTTGTTGCTGGATGATTATTCAGGATATAACCAAATTCTTGTCAAAGAGGAAGACCAGTTTAAAACAGCTTTTACAACTAAGTGGGGAACCATGGCTTACCGAAAGATGCCTTTCGGTCTTTCTAACGCAGGTGCAACCTTCCAAAAGGCAATGAAAATGGCATTCAACAACCTTATGTATCAATTTGTCTTACTATATTTGGATGACATCACCGTTTATTCAAAGAAAGCAGTAGATCACCTAAGTCATCTAATACAGATTTTTGAACGCTGCAGGGAGTTTGGAGTATCTCTCAATTCTAAAAAGTGTGTGTTTGTTGTGCATGAAGGCAAGCTATTGGGGTATATCATTTCTAAGCAAGGTGTCACAGTGGATCCTGAGAGAGTAGCAGCTATTTTAGAGCTGCCTTTACCATATCACAAAAAGGGGATGCAGTCTTTCATTGGAAGAATTAATTTTGTGAGGTGTTTTCTACCTAATATTGCAGATTTATTGAAACCTTTGATAGCCATGTTAAAGAAAAATATTTATTTTGGCTGGACTAAGGAAGCAAAGAATAGCTTTCAAGCTATCAAGGAAGCTTTTGCAACAGCTCCTGCTTTAATGAACCCAGATTTCAGCAAAGACTTTATCTTGTATGGCTATGGGGGTAATGAAGTGATATCTGCTATGTTGGTCCAGTAAAGTTCAGAAGGATTGGAACAGCCAATCACTTTTTTCAGCAAAGCATTGGTAGAGTATGAACAGAGGTATAGTTTTGTTGAAAAACACGTCCTTGCTGTTTTCAAAAGTCTTAAAAAATTTAGACATTTGTTATCACACAATAAAATTCATTTAAGGGTGGCTCATCCGAGTGTCAAAGAATTTATGCTCAACAAGGATTTGAATGAGAAAAGAGCAGGTTTGATAACCAGAGTCATGGAATATGACGTGAGCATTGAAGTTACTAATCTAGTGAGGGGTAAAGGGCTTTGCGAACAGCTGAGTTGTGAAGGAATTTTAAATGCAAAACTATCTAAAACAACTTTAGTACTTCGTTTGGCTGATAATGATGGCATGACAACAAGTTGGTTAAAGGATATGGTCCATTTCCTCAAGACAAGTCAATGCCCACTCGATTTAGATAAGGTGAAACGTAGGTACTATAGGCTGCAATCTATTCAATATGTGTTGATCAATGATATTTTATATCACAAAGATCATAGTGGTGTACTTCTCAGGTGTGTTGATTCAGATCAGATTGGAGAGATATTACATGAATTTCATGATGGGCATTCAGGAGGCCACTTCTCTCCAAGGACTAGTGCATTCAAGATTATGCGGGCTGGCTACTATTGGCCCAATGTTTTCAAAGAGAGCCATGCATATGTTAGAAAGTGCGTAAAGTGTGCTCTTTTTGCGAGAAAAGAAAGGCTTGCAGCTTTACCTCTGCATCCTATTACGACTGAACAACCATTTGTAAGGTGGGGAGTCGATTTTATAGGTCCTATTAATCCTCCATCTAGTGCTAGACAAAAGTGGATAATCATGGCAACTGATTATTTCACTCGTTGGTCAGAAGCAACAACATTAAAGGATGCCAATGAGACTGTTGTTCTGAATTTTTATGATGATATTATTCACAGATTTGGAATCCCTAATTCTATTATCTATAATAATGCACTTGCTTTCATTGGTCTACAGGTAACTAAGTGGGCGCTCAAGCATGGAATTTATCTCAGCAATAGTTCTAACTATTACCCACAAGGCAATGGATTAGCAGAATCCACGAACAAGAATTTGATCAGAATATTGAAGAGGAATCTGCAGGAGAATCAACATGAGTGGCATTCTAAACTGAAGGCTGCCCTATGGGTTAACCGAATCATGCCTAAGAAAATCATTGACAATTCACCTTACATGATAGTCTATGGTAAAGAGGCCAAGTTGTCTATTTCAACTGAGTTGCCAGCCCTTGACCTTGCTAGTCAGCTAGTTTTGTTTGAAGGAGATCCTATGCAAGTACGTTATGCTCAATTGATGGAATTGGAGGAAAAAAGATCAAAACAATGCAAGCAATGGAATATCAGTAAATGCAAGTAAAGAGGAACTTTGAAAAAAGAGCGAGAGCAAGAGATTTCAATGTGGGTGATGTTGTTCTTAAGTGGGATGAACTTAAAAGCAAGTCGGGTACAAGCACACGAAATTTGATTCTTTCTAGGGAGGCCCATTTGTTATCTCAGAATGTAAGGAACATAACGCTTATGAATTGTCAACTATGGAAGGAGATATACTACCAATTCCAGACAATGGTATTCACCTCAAATGCTATTTTGAGGTATGATCAATTAGCCTTTCCTTGTATATATTAGGTTAGATTTCATGCTTATAATAAATGCACCTGCATACTCGTTTTGGTTTTCCCTAAGTGTTGTCCGAGCACATCTGTTTGTTTTCTTTCCTAGGTAGTTTTCCTATTTTCCTTAGATCCTAAGATGCGTATTTTCAGACTCTGTGCCCAATGCATTACATAGGCAACTGGTCAAACATTTAGCAGGAAAACATCTAGCAGAAGTCGCTAGAAATGTTACCCACTTTTTACTTACAGCTCAGGTCAAGTAAGATTTATTGGTTTTATTTGCTAAAAAGCCTTTTGTTACCTATTAATTTTTCACTCTGAGTTAAAACAAGTAAAACTGGATGAAGTTCATCGTTTTAAGGTACACAAATTTTCATGTTTTGCTGACTAAATGTTCAATAATCATCATTGAGACCATTTTGCATGTGAATCATAGTTTATTGTGCAAATGTCTGAAAAAAAAATTGAAATTTTTTGCATAATAATGCTTTTATTCATTTTGAAAAATGTTGAATCCCACACAAGCCGTGGAAGTAACTTTTTTTTATTTTTACAGTCAAAGGAAGAATGCATAAACATAAATGTATGCTATACAACTGAAAATAATAGAAACATAGGGTAGGAGGTGATTCGTCATTGCCTGGAATGATGAATCGTTGACAGTTTAAGACGTCAACTTTAGCTCCATTTTCAGTTTCAGCTCCCATTCTAGCTCCAAAAGCGTCTGCAAGGAAGATAAAAGAGGATGTTAGAGTTAATATCTAAGCAATAACGGATCAATCTATAATATATCTATGCTACAAACAGAAATATAACATGCAGTCGATCAGGCATTCATCAGATAATTGCAAAAAATTAGAAAAGAGGGAATGTAAGTCAATGGAAGCTTTCAGCTTCTTTTATTTTGCTGACATATTTGTTTCAGTGTGTAGGAGTAGGTTTATCATGTTCATTTATCAGATATGTGGAGTAAAACGGGCTCCCACAAGGGTAGAGCTCAGCATATCAAGTAAATACCTCTCATTCACATCATACATGAGAGTCATTGATATCAACTACGGTCTTAAATAAGAAAGTTGTCATAGAAGCAACTCATAGCAGCAGTGTTCAATTCATCAACAACATTCATGATAAAAGGAGATGGTCATAGAAGCCTTTTTGCAAATGAATTACAGAAAACAAAATGTCAAACAACCAACAACTATGGAAATAGCATCAAATCGAAGTAAAAAAGGAGAGAATGAAACAGTGAAAAATATTTCCAAGTAGTTAAACTGGAACAACAATGTCAATATATCTAAAACAGTTATAAACATACTGTAGTTTGGTCAAGTGAATCAACAATACAGAAATTTCTGTCATTTTCTACTTATGATCATGCATATCAAGTACTTATTTTCAACTGAAAGACACCATTGTTTTCATACAAAGAACTAAGAATGATCAGTCTCTTGATCAAGTTTATGCACAGCAGTATGGAGGACAACAATGACAGTCATTTGAAAGCTTCTTTTGTCAAGAAGAGTAAAAGTGATAGCACAATAAGCTCAAGGTATGCATATTCATGAAAGTGACCAAGTGTACAGAATAGATATTTGTTGTCATGGATAAATATTTTAGATTTGAATCCATCAGCACAGGAAAACATGAAAAGAGCTATAGCAGTGAAGATTTAAAAGAACATGAACCTGAAAATGAAATATATTCAGTACAGAAGGAAGCAAAATAACTATTTTCACTTCTTTACGGGAAAGAAAAAGGCACTTTTGTTTTATATTTTCATTAACTTCGAGCAAGTTGTCAGCTTCAGATTTTTGAGCCATTAGAAACAAAAAATGCAGCCTATGGAGTTTAAATACAGTGAGGAAGATTAACAATCATCTGGAGTAGTCTTCAAAATTTGATAAAAGCTTGTTGTTTAGAATAGAAATCTCAATCTATGAGATTAAAAATGCCCAACTTCATATTTATTTAGCAAAAACATGACTGTATTTCATAGAAAATCAAGTTTATTATCTGTTATGAGTTCATGTTAAAACCTTCTTGCAAAAATCAGAAGAAAACTTCAAGTTCTTAGCTTACAAAGGTAAAGATTTGGTAGATTCAATGAAGAAAAACACCAAATTTGAACTTTGCAATCAAGTTTGTTTCTTTATTTCTGGAAAAAAATTACTTCTTTAATCTATGGGGCAGCTGGAAAAATAAGATTTTGTAGATTCAAATGAAGAAAAGAAACCAGATTCGAGTTCTTTAATCAAAAATACCAGAAAATGATCATGGCGCAGCCTGAAAGGTAAAGTATTGCAAAAAAATTAAAGAAAAGATCAGATTCATTTTTTTAGACAAGTTTGTTCTTTCATCAAAAGAAAATACTTCAAAAGATATTCATGGCGGTGTAAAAATAAAGAAACTTTCAGAAATATTGCAAATTCAAAGAGAAAAAGACCAGATCCGAGTTTTTTAAAAAATAAATACTTCAAAGAAGTTAATGGCAGCTTCAAGAAATAAAGACTTTCAGCAAAATACAGATTTATTGCCCAGATTCGCTCAAATGCAGAAAATAACTAGACTTTTATCTCAAAAATACCTCATGAGATCTTCATTTTTTCGCATTTGAAGAAGAATACAGCAAGTTCACAACTTTAGATCTTCATAGCGGCCAAAGAAAGTCTAGATTCATTCCAAGATTCAGCAAAGTCTCTCAGAAATGAAAGAAGATCATATAAAAATAGAAAAATCACGTCTATATGCTCCCACGTTTTTATAAAAATGTCTTTTGCTCTTGATTCTGCCAATAAAACAACATATTTGAAGTTCTTCATGGTGGAAAATACCATAACAAAGCAATTCGTGGCTAGGGTTTGAGGAGTGGCGGCGCCTAGCAAGGTGAAGCATTCGAAATAAAATGAAATGAAATGTCTTTTGCTTCTTTTTAGGGTTCGAACCCTAAATGAGTTCGACCTTTCTTGCCTTTTATTTATTTAAGCTTTTTTCATCCTCCTCAAGCCGTTTTTCTCTAAGGCTTTGCAAGTTTAAAGCTTAGAGTTTTTTTTTTTTAATTTTTTCATTTAAATTCAAATATCAATCTTTATTAAAAATGATTTATTAATCTTTTTTAATAAATGATTATATAAAATGCAAAGTTTAAAGCTTAGGAAGTTTGTTTTATTTTTTTGCATTTTAAAAAGCAGATGTAAATCTTTATTAAAATGATTTTTATTAATCGTCTTTAATAAAAGATATTTAAATGCATAATTAAATTTGATCTTGCTAGGTGGTATTCCAAATTGCACAGTAAAAAATTGTAATCTTTATTTTTTAAAGTGATCAATTATAAATCACTTCTAAAAAATAAATGTTATTAATGCAAGTTGAAGATATTTGAGATATGACAAGAGGAGCCTTTAAGTGGAGCATTAAATCTTGGAGATATGACAATTTGTTTATGTCAAGTGGAGGTTTTGGGTTGCTGGATTCAGGGGAGGAGATTTTGACTGATGTGACACCTTTTTTGGAGTCTTTTGGGTCCTCTTTATGAGGATTTTTGTTCCTATCCGGGTCTAGGAGACTTTTTCCTATTTTGGGTAAGTTGTTGAAAAGTTTGAGAGCCTTCTTTTAGGGCATTTTTACCAAATCCGACCCCTTATCCAAGGTGGGGCCTTTTTTCTAGGGTTAGGGTGAAGAGTTTGAGCTTATTTATTCTCTTCCTCATTTCTTTTTTAAAGATGCAAAAAAATTTGGAGTGGAAGAGACTTTGTACTTTCTGGAGGACATGGTGATATTTTTTTCCAAGCTTTGTATCAGACTTTGGAGTATGTATTTCCATGGCCTTTGAGAGCCTTTATACAACATCTTTGATCTATTTCTGGTGTCATATTTGTATGCAGATTGGTGATTAATCTTTCTTTTTTGTGTTTCTTATCTAAAACTTTTTAAGTTTGTCTCATTTTGGCATCTTTGTGACTAGGAATTCTCTTCACAGGTTAAGGGTTGTATCAATTTTTAGATATATTTACTGTGATTAACATCCTTTAAATATCATTCTCATTTTAGATCTTCCTTTGAAATATTTATGTGTTGAGGGTTTTACCAATTATTGTATTATCATATAAATAGTTGTGGGTTCATTCTGTGTCCAGGGAAATGATCTTGGTGTATCACCTATTAATTAGTTTAAATCTACAAGTTATTTTTATCCCTTTTCTTCCCCTTTTCCCCCTAAAATCTTTAGGTTTGAAGAGCAAAAAGATATATTTTTATTCAACAGGAACCGGCCTAGAATCAAGAGGTGTCATTTTTAGTTTTGCATATCCCACATGTAGAATTTGATTTCCATGTTATGCCAGATTGCTGAGCTCAAAAATATTAGTAGGGTGCAAATTTGGTGCATAACTATATATATATATATATATATATATATATATATATATATATATTGATATATAAAATGTGTGTGTGTGTATATATAAGAAACTATTATAAATTGACAAGTAGAAACAATGCTATATGTGTACCTTAGAATTTTACCCTACTCTAATGTGCAAAATAACTAAAAATGCAAGTGGAAAAATACTAAGAACACTTCAAAGATTAGCCTAAAGAGTGATAAAACAAGGAAAATAGATGAAATAAGATGTAAATTGATTTATACCTTCCTTGTTGTTGAAGACTCCTTGGTTGGCCCTTGATTTTGATGGATTTGTGTGCTCCTTGGATGGCTTGTTATGTAACTAGATGCAAGATTGAATGTGCAAAATGATCGAAGTGGATGGCTAAATGATAACAAGTGCTTGAGAATGCAAATTGGCAGCATAAGTTTGCTTAAATCAAGTGTTGAAAATGCCCTTAAGGAGGGGGTATTTATAGAAGAATTTGAATTCTCTAGAGAATTCAACGGTCAAGATTCATCCAACAAGGTCAAGATGAAGGGCTATGGTGAGTTGAGAACTCACAAGCCTTCACATCTTGACATGTGGATGGTTAAGTGGCTAAGAGGAGATGAGGTGTAAGTGAGGTGGCCAAAAGGTACATGAGGTGGAGGAAGGACAAGTACTTTCCAAGTACATTGGGAGATGGGAAGAATCTTGGGTGAATAAAAGTGAATTTTAAATTCACAATGATTGGAAGAATCTAGTGGATAAGACAATGTTCCCAAAAGGTGGGAGTTTGTCACATGTGACTTGATGTGACAAGTCAAAGATTCTAGAAGATGCATAGGAAAAGGGGATTCTAGGAATAATAAAAAGAATTAAAAATTCCTTGGGGTGGGAAGAGTTGACCAAGGTACATTAGTTTGACTAATTAGAATGGATAACAGGGGTTCATCAGGATTAAAAGCCAACTTGAAAAGTTGGAGGATGTGACACATCCTAACGATTAGGCATGTGAACATCCTTAATGAAGAGATTAGGAAATGGATTAGGATTAGATAAAAATGACATGTGAGGAATTAAATAAATGTAATATTTATTTAATTTATTTGATGAAAAGAGGATTAAGGAGGGTAAGGTATTTAATTATTAATTAAATACCTTAGGGATTTGGCTGAATTAAAGAGTATTAATTAAATAATAGTAATATTACTTAATTAACTTAGATAAGAGAATGTTTAGACGAAAAGTGATAAATTTGGATAAATTAAGTGTCCAAATTTGGATGTCTACACTATATATTTATATAAGATATATACTCTGAAAATACTTTTTATGATTGTCCAATAACAGTTATAAATATATACATTATTCTAGATTATGCAATAATGATGCTTGTAGCAATTATTGAACCTTATAAGTAATTATGACTCTTTAATATAAATAAATAGATTGTATATATATATTTATGTATTATCCTTATCATATGATCACTTATTTATTTATGTTACCTAGGAAGAATGATCCATATGTGATATTATTAGTAATAATTACATCATGGTGTGTATTCCTTCACCATGATCAAAGAGGGTAAAGGAAAGAAGAATAGATTCCAGCATAAGCCAAACAGAGGTACGCTTTTGAATATAATATTTATGAATACAATATAAACTAAAGATGAGTCAGTTATGCATTTAATTTTACATAGTATTATTGTAGAAGATCTAATATTTATTAGTCATGATACTTTGTACAAATGCATAAATTTGAGTTAACTATATTTACTAAATACAAATGATGAATCTATGTTATGCAAGAAACATAATGGAATAATATTCATATTATGTCATTGATTTAATAGCCAAAATCTATGTGTTTATTATTATTTAAATTGTGTTTGACTGTAAAGGGAATTAAGGGCCTATGATAGGGGGAAAAAAATTTGGTTCACCCTCTAAGTATCCCACCCATATGGATGGCAAGGGCCACGTGGGCCAAGGGCGATGTAATTCCCTTGGGCTTAGAGGGAATGACTGTCGAGGAAACCCTATTGTAGTTGCACCTTCAAACCCCCTACATAATTAAGCAATAATGGTTTTGATAAGGGGAATGATGATAAGACGCCTCACTAGGCACACCACCCCATATGGATGGCAAGGAGCCAGATGGGGCCAAGAGGGGTGTACTGCTCTTGGGCCTAAGGTAGAGGGTTTCTTGGGCACCCTATCAAACCATTATGTCCAAGGAAGAATGAACTAGAACATCTAAAGAAATTCAATATATTTATATATTATGATATTATCTCTATTTGTAAATGTTTACTAACATATCTGCAGGACTTAGTAGGGTCCTACTCGCACTATAAACATTCCCAAACCCAAAATGATCACATGAAATTTATAAATTAGGGCAGATTTAGGGTTATCCCAAAAAGGGGATATTACACTCATAACAATAGCCTTCATGAGCTTAGTGTTGTGTCTTACATAACTAGAACTTTTATACCAACTATAATCCTAATCAAGCATGCATTAAAGGAACATAGTGAATTTACAATGCAATTAGTGGAAAATTACACTACTTTGGCCAAAGTATTCTTCACCTAATACTTCGAGTGAAATTCATCCTATTCACAAACACTACCTTAGCTCGATTTGGATTTTTACCATTCATATACTATGCATAGGTAATTCCCTTCCATAGGTAATCTTTAACCTTATAAACAACCTATTCCCATTTCCAATTCACAAAGATACTTCTCCTAAGTATTAACATGTATAAGCTATCCCCTTCTTTGGACAATCTAATCCCAGGAATAACCTATGAACTCATTATGACTCAATAACTCATAATCTAAAGTATAGCTATATAAGATTCATCTAATCACAGTATAAATACTCATAAATAAATGACTCCATTTAGGAATATTTATCATGCATCAATAGTTATTCTCATCAAGAGTATAATTGCATCAATAAATGATCTCAATCAACGAATAATCATATCAACAATGAATCATTCAAAAGTATAGCCTAAAAGACTCTATTCAAGAGTGTATTCTTATCAATAAAAGATTATTCAAAAAGTAGATTTTCATCTATAACATGACTTCACATCATGATTGTAAATCAACCAATCAGGTATTAATTCCAAATCAATAGGTAATCCCACCTATGGCTCCAATAAATTAGTAATCCACAAATTCAAGTGATCACCTTTAACCGCATAGGTTAATCTCAACCTTGGTTTACCCTAATCCTAGGATAAAGTCAACAATCAACGATTAGTCTAATCATGTAGGTTAATATCAACCTATGTGTTCCAAACAAAGATCAAATAAACAACCCAACCAAGTATGTTATTATCAACATATTGGTTCCAATCAATAATCAAGTAAATATCCCAAACTAGTAGGTAATTATCAACCTAGGGTTTCAATCATTAATCAAGTAAATATCCCAACCCAGTAGGTAATTCTCAACCTAGGGTTTCATTCAAAAGTAAATTAATGATCAAGGGATCAATCAAGTATAGATTATTGATGTGGTTTGCATGACATCACATCCTATCATATCTTTCATACCATCACTATTGTTGTATTTCCAAACCTTATCATTCCCAAGGTTTCCTAGCATTATAAGCTAACAATGTTAAGTCACTTCATGACATCAATACTTTTCACATTCTTTATATGTATAGTGTAGACTATTTATGTATAATAGAAACATCATCATCTAAATTCCCATATAGGGTATATAAAAGTAATAAATAACTTCTTTAATCTATTCACACTTTCATCAATCCTAGTATATAATACTTGCTAGTATCCATTCCTTAATATGGAGTATGTATAAACACTTATAAGGAAATCATAACAACTATATTCTTTTCCTTCCCAATAAGCAAATAGATCATTCCTCTATTCTAGAAATTTAATGCATTTCCCCAAACAGTACAATCAAGACACTCAATCTTTCTAAGACAAATAAAACATAAAGAGAGTAGAATCTCATGCTTGTTATACGCTATATTCCTATTTGACCAACTGGTTCCTTAGCCATGCCCACTCTAATAATCATCTTTGCAACTCTTTCCCCTTCTCAATTCCTCTTCCCAAAATTTCCTCACAATAACTCTCACACAATATGCCTCACAAATATCCTCACAAGTAACTCTTAGCTTAACAGGAATATCATAGATAAAAAGCAATAGAATGCAAGTGAATCTGTATTCAAATGAGGAAAACCTCTACTCTATTTTTACAAAATAATGAACCTTTGTTGCCTATAAACTAGCTTCTCAAAGTGACACTTCTCAACTCACTTGATTCGACTTAGCATATTAATTAAAACATGGTAGATTTCTAACTTTAGACTAAATGAAATAGCACATCAGGTCACTTCATTTATGGACAACAAGAGTGTAATTCAGATATGCAAGGTAAGTAATCACACAGGTTGACAACTTCTAATTGACCATTTCATATTGCACATGCTTTTACCAACTGGTAATCGATTTGCAAGTTAAATACTTCTACTTGGATTATACAGTTCATATTTTGGCACCACCAAATCGCCATGTTTCCTATCTTTTGGCTTGTTTTTTTCTTAGAAGAATAAGTCAATATTCCAATGCCTACATTTTCACAGAGTTTGACTTGGTCTTATTTATGCATTCAACACATGGGTAAGTGCACAAAGTTGAGTCCACAAAATGTGGAAGTTTTTTCCTTAGCCAAAAAATTGAAATCGGCTTTGATAAAATGAGATCCCAATTTTAATAAACGAGATCCCAATTTTTAGAAATTGGGATCCCATTCAGCTTCAGGATCTCGAGCCTGAACACAAAATAGGATCCTGCTTTTTAAAAATTGGGATCATATTTCCCATAAGATCCCGAACTAATGGAGAAGGAATGGGATCCTGATTACTACAAAACAAGATCCTGATTTGTAGAAATCGGGATCCTGTTTTGTATAAATCGGAATCCTGTTTTATACTGCTATTTATTTTTTTAAAACAAATAGAGTTCATTACACAATGAATGGGATCCCAAGTACAGGTGACAGCGACCCCCACAAATAGCTACAGGTACCCGCCCACACCCCCTTTTTTTGCATTTTTCTATTTTTAATTGAAATTGTGAAGAAAATAAGTGAATTTGGCATGTTTTTTTTAATTTATTTCACGTTTTGAGCATTTTTTTCCTATTATAGTATAAATGAGTAATTGTAAAAAGAGACGAAAAAATGCAATGAAACCTAAAGGTTCTTTAATAAAAATAAAAAAATGAACCTTGAATTGTGTTTTACAAACAAAATTTAACTTTTGAAACCTAAATTGTTCATTTAAACCAAAAATTAATTTGAAAACCCTAATTGAAACAAAACAAAAAAATTGCATTTCAAAACCCTAGAAATTGAAATGAAATTAAAAATTGCATTTAGAAACCCTAATCAAGATTTTTGAAACCCTAAATTCAAATCAAACAAAAAAATTGAATTTGAAAACCCTAGTTTGAATTGAAACAAAAATTGCATTAAAAACCCTAATTGCTTAGAAATTGAAACCCTAAATTGAATTGGAACAAAAAAATTGTTAAAACCCTAAATTGAAATCAAACAAATCATTTTGATTTTGAAAACTAGGTAATTTTGAGCTCAAAAAAAATCATTTGCATTGCTTAAATGTTTTAAATTTTATTTGCATTGTATGGGAAAAATGATATGTTAAACTTTAGTTTCAATGTTAAATTATAATTAGATTAGAAAATAATGTGTTAAAGAATAGTTAAAATTCATAAAGTTTATCTTGATGTTTGTTTGCAAATTTAGTTAGCAAATTTGTAAATCTAAGCACGTACAATTGATTCCAATTGGCACTAACTTGCAAGTCTAAATTATGCCAAGGGCCACCCAAACTTCACCCTAAGTTTGCTAAACTCTAGACCCTGAACTATAAAATCTAAACCCTCAACACTAAAGCATTTGAATTTTGTCTTAGGACCTTAAAATGAAATTTGGTTGCCTTAAAAAACCCTTTGTTGTCACCATTCAGTAGAGCTTTTTGTAATGTTTTCACTTATTTGACCACATAATATAAAACCTTTTGATTTATGCAATTTTATGAAGAGTGTCCATGATCACTCTCTATGACACTTAGACATGATCATTAGGGATCTAAATCATTGGAAGAAAAATTTATTCTATTATATCCACAAGATAGGAGAGCATGAGTGAGAGTGCTATGGGTAAAGTTTATTTCATTGGACATACCTAAAATTATGTAGGTTCAATGTCAAGAATGGGTCTATTTGGTAGATTTATGAAAACTATTATGAATATCTAGAATACCATAAAAGTGTAATTATAGCAATTCCAATTGGAAACACTTGGGTATATATCATATGAAATTTAAATCTAGTAAGGTGTCTATTATATAAGAGAGTTGATAATACATGGAAAGAGGTTTGTATGGGAATATATGTATTAAGAAACACATACCATGACCTGTATAGGAATTTTAAGATGTGATCCTAGATAATAATCCACCCATCCTCAATCATAATGGATTCTTTAGCAATTAAGAGAGATTCAATAACCATAAAATTGCCTATATTTTGACACTATATAGATTTATGTGGGAGGATAGAAATGCATCAATAAGGAGACCAAGATGGAACCATTTAACACCTAGAAGGTACACCTATTACCTATTACATGGGAAAGGGAGGACGTACATGATGATAGGTTGGAGGAACTACATGCTATTATTACAATTTAGAGATAGGAGGAAGATTTGAATATAAAAGAAATATAATTAAATATTTATATTATTTAATATATTATATTTAATAAATATTAATATAATATAATATATTAAATAATATATATATTTAATATCATAAAATATAATATAAGATTACAATTAAGGATAGGTAATGTTACAATTTACTTGGGGTTTTGATGAGGATTAGGCTTAAGATTCAATTAGGTTTGTAGTTTAGTTAGGTTACAATTAGGAATATATAATAAATATTAATATAATTATAATACAAATATAAATTAATTTAAATATAATATTGATATAATATAAAATAAAATAAAATATAATATAATATAGGAATACATTTAAGATTAGGTAAAGGTTATAATTTAATTAAGTTTCAATTAGATTTACAATTCAATTAGGATATGGTTAGGGGTGGGGATCATTTAGCATTCTATTATGGTTAGAGTATGGGTTACATTTAAGATTATCGTTATTTTTGTGATATGTATAGATTGATTCATTTTTAACATGATAACTTTTTTTTATTAGAGGGGCAAACACTTTTGACCCAAAGCTAGATTGAACCAATGAGGCTATAGTATGACTAAATTTGGACCTCATTAGACATCTAGATCCCCTTAAGCCATCCTATCACCCTAAATCATAAATTGATTTCTTAAGGGGTCCCAATATGACGTTTCTTAAGGGGATCAAAGAAGTTCTTAAAATTTGGTGAAGTTGCCCAAGGCAACCAAATTTAACAATAATAAGATTGTGCAAGATTATAATATGAATGAGATTTCATGATCTAGGTTGGTTGGTTGAAACAAGAGTAGATCTCAATCAACTATTCCACAAGAACATTTTCTTCACTAACTTTCAAGTTCATTAAATATTCCAAGGGGCACCAAAACTTCACCCTAAGTTTTGTAAACCCTTAACCCTAAACTCTAAAATCTAAACCCTAAACACTAAACCATTCATTTTTCCTACCCAGGACCTTAAAGTGAAATTTGGTTGTCTTAGGAAAATCCACCAAATTTCATTCCCTTATGCCATGTAATTTTGTCATAGGATCTTACTACATATATCCCCTTAAGTTATCCTATTACCCTAAACCCTAAACTCTAAACCCTAAAGCCATCATTTTTTCTTAGGATCTTAATGAAATTTGGTTGCCTTAGGCAACTCCACCAAATTTCATTCCCTTATGCCATGTAATTTTTTCCTAGGATCTTACTACATGTAGATCCCCTTAAGCTATCCTATTACCCTAAACCCTAAACTCTAAATTCTAAACCCTAAACCCTAAAGCCATCATTTTTTCTTTAAGGGTCTTAATGAAATTCGGTTGCCTTGGGAAACTTCACCAAAATTCTATTCACTTAAGCCATGTCATTTTCTCCTAGGACCTCACTAGACATAGATCCCCTTAAGGCATCCTGTCACCCTAAATTGTAATTTGATTTCTTAAGGGGTCCCAATATGACATTTCTTAAGGGGATCAAAGAAGTTCTTAAAATTTGGTGATCAAAGTTGCCTAAGGCAACCAAATTTAACAATAATAAGATCATGCAAGATTATATAATATTAATAGTTAATTGTATTTTCATTCAAGTAACATGTGCCTTAGACATATAAATGAGGCTTACATATAATTTTATCATTTGTATTCAATTATTTAAGGCCATTTATATTAAATGGTTTTATAAACCCCTCATTTTTGTGCCCTGTTAATCGGGGCAATGTTTTCCTATGTTATGCTTCAATCATGTTAACATGTGAATTAATGATGCTTTATGCTTTGATTATGTTAATAATGTTAGCTTTGTCAGTTAGTGATATTGTATTGGTGAAGGGGACGGGGTTGTATCACTCGCTTGCGAGTGCCCTACGATTCTGAGATTTCCTCTTCACGGTGTGTCTGATCATATTATGTATATATGCACATTCGACATGCTCTTTGTTGCAGGTTGGCAGGTACATGACATCGACTCCACCTGGTTTCCAGGTCTGAGCGTGTCCATTGACCAACATAAATTAATTGGGAGATAGTAGCTAGGGTTTCCGAACCAGGTCGTCACCCTAGTCATAGCATGTTGTTGGTTTGTCGTCGGGGTCAGTTGTTATAACTTGGTCAGTTCCCCTCGAGTGTTATTTAATTTCAAGTTTAAAGTTTATTAAATGTCTTGCGTAGACTAATTAATGATTAAATGTGTTTAGTTGCAAGCTAAAAGTGATTAAATAGCTTGTGGAAATTATAAATGATGAATGTTTTGTCTTATTGAGATGTTGGAAAATTAGTGATTAATTAATTAATTTAATTTAATTAATAAAATAATCTAATTTTGAATTAGATTTATTTTATTGATAATTTGAATTAATTGTGTGAATTAATTAAATTATCCCTATGAATTAAAAGTGTAAAAGATTTAATTCTTTTGTTGAAAATAAAATGCTTAAATATTTGAATTCAAATTGGAATTAGAAAATGGTTTAAAGTTATTAAAAAATTCAAATGTTTTCTTATGCAAAGACTTTGCGGTAGAAAAGATATTTTCTGAAATAGTTGACTATTTTGGGGAAAGATATTTGTGAAGAGTTGAATAGGAATTTGAAATGGAATTTAGTTTGAATTTGAAAATGAGTTTGCATTTTGGATTGGAATTTAATTAGAATTTGAATTAGAATTAGAAGTTGAATTTGAATTTGAATTTGGAAAGTTGGGAAAAAGGATATATTTTTAGTTAGGGTTTTTCTTTCAATCCTCCATGGATTCTTGGTTTGGAAATTTGGGTGGAGAGGCTTGGAGGAGGCTAAGATGGTGGAGTTGAAGGAGTGCTTGGAAATCTCCATGGTGGAAGCTTGCAAATTTTGGAGAAAACATAAGGTTCTACCTTTTCTCCCTTCCTCTTCTTGCTCATTTGAATGATTAAAACATAGTTTTAGATTCAATAAAATTCATGGAAAAGCTTTTCAATTTGCAAAATTGTAAATGGATTTGGAAATAGAAAGAAAATCCAAAAAAAACTCAATGTTGAAACTTGATTTTGAAAACCCATTTCCTTGTTTTGAAATAAGTTCTTTTTTCTTGAATTGGGTTTGGATTATTTTTGCAATATGTGCTTGAAATCAAAATTTGGGTATGTATATTTGTGAATATAACCATATATATTAATAAATGGAAATACCCACAAATATATATACAATATATTTGTTATTTTCGAAATTTTAAAATGTGGGTATAACCTAGAAAACCCTGGTAATTTCGTTTTGAAAAAAAAAATGCAGTAATATAAATTTTAATTTTTTTTATTGTATTTGATTTTGGGGTGGTTGGGGAGGTCAACCCCCACCCTGCCGCCGCCCTTACCTGACACCTGATAAGCCAGCGTGAGTATGTTGTGTACACTATACCGCTTGGGAATATCACTTACACAAGGCACACCACCAGGGGCTGTGTTTTGCCACACCTGTCACCTTTCCAAATTCAAAATTTTCTTTTATTTCAATTTAAATTTTATAAATATTATTTTATATTATTTTTTATATAATATTTATAATATTTAATATTATATATTATATAAAATATAATATATTTAATATATTTTAAATTAAATGAAACCTAGTATAAGTTAAAATATATTTTATTCTTTTGTTAAATCTTAAGGTTTTTAGAAATGATTAATTGGAAATATATAAGTCATTTGATATATTTTTAATTAATGGAATTTTTTCTTTGTATAATTGTTAAAATAATAGTTGGCTAGATTGAGTACCTTTGTATATGAAAGTATATTCTTGCTTTGAGTATTTGTTTGTAGATAATCATGTCAACATGTTTTTATATTTAATTGTATGGATTTCGCAGTGGTAGTTTATTTTAATTAGACGCATTAGGGGTATCATAATCCAAATGTATTAAGACGATTATCGTCGTGCTTTAGCGGCAAGAGTGGAGTTTAGAAAATCTAATGATTTATTTGAATATTGATTTTAGTTGATGGAGTAACCTATGTTGCAAAATGGATTAAGTGATTTAATTTAAATATTATTTATTAAAACACCTTGAGTTTGAATATGTTAGTAAAACTTAGAGAGAACGGTTGATTTAAATGTTAACCAGAAAGTTGCTTCATTAAAGTGTTTGATTATGAACATGGTTACGAAATTTAGAGTAAATGATCTGTTCTTTATATATTCCAATGTTGTGATTAGAAATGGGATCAATTGACTGGAGAAATGTAAGTTATGAAATCTGTGGTTGAATGGATTTAGGAAATCCGAATATTAGCCTTCCTTTATGTCTGAAATATTTTTAGTGTTTAATTGTTCGCCTTCGATGTTGTGGAAGGAGGGTGATTGTTTTGTGAATCTTCCTGCTATGGGTTCATTTATTTGTTATGGGTGGTTTACGTGAGTTTTTATGATGGTTGACTGTAAGTCATTTCTTGTTGATCATGTAAGTCTTCCAGCAGTGTTTTCTTGAGATGATGTTATGTCTCTTATGTTTTGCTTTGGCTATCTTGGATTTTGTGTAAGTTAAGCTCAAGTGGTTACCTGGTCCCTTGGAACGGGTTGTGTGACCTTGTGATTCATGGTTGAGTTGAGTTAACAGTTGTTTTGTGGGTTGTTGTTATGTAGTCAACCTTGTGTTAGCCTTGGGTAGTGCACGTTTTGGTTTCAAGTTTTGTACATCCGTAGGGATGTGTTACCTGTTGAGGTGTTGGATTTTTGTGATAAGTGTTAGTGCATGGTCTACCCTTGGCATGTGGTTGAGTTTTGTGTTGTCGATAGGGGAGTGGCTTTCAAACGAGCGCCGGGCCCAAAGTGGTTCCAGGATAACTCATGTGAGAGTCAGTTAATTAAGTGAAAATTAAATTAACTTACTAGGGAGAGAGTAGCTTTGAACATTAATAAGATAATTTAGCCTCGCTCATTGGCTCAAGGGCTTGTACGAGACTTGAGATGAGTCGGGAAGGCCTGGAATGGCAAGATCGTTATCTCATCTTTACGAGAGATAATCGATTCCGCTCTGGTGTGCATGTGGGGCCGGGAGTTGGTTGAGGTTTCCAGGATATCCCTAAAGGGGGGCCGGGACCTAGGAAGACTTTCCAGGAGATCCCATGCAGCCTTTGCGATGATACTCCTCCTATGACAGCACTCGGTATGGTGTTGTACCGTGAGTTTATTTTGTACAGTGATGGTACTCGATTTTGTACTCTGGAAGCATTGTAACCATTGTGTTAAGTAATGAGAATTTTGTTCTTATTTCAGTTCAGTGTGCTAGCTTGTGTCTAGAGGTGCTTGGTCTTGTCTAGGAAATCCTGGTTACTATCTCCTAGCACGGAGGGAGTGGGGCCTTTGGGTTCCTCGTGGTCGGGTGGCGTGCATCTTTCCGTTGGTTCTTCCTCATGTTCGTGCGTTCGTGATTTCTAGTTGGAGAGCTCGTGGGAATCAGATTCTTCTCTTGCCTTGTTCTCTCAGTTCTTATTGTATTTTATTACCCCTCAGTTGTTATCGAGGTGGAAATTGTTTTATGTAATCATTTGGTTGGAATTGCCTCATTCAGGGAATGAGTGTTGTAATCTTATTGTTTAAATGTTAATTGGAATCTTGAGGTATTTAATATCCTTGTTGTAATTTATCTTGAATGGAATGTATGTTGTCTCATTTCCTTAAGTGATTAATGTTTCGGTTTATTTTAATGTTAGTTGTTGTTTGGGTTTTTAAGTAATCTTTGTCTCGTGGCCTTAGAGGTTGTTGGAAATATGTATTATCTTCATGTTATTTGTACTTAAACAAAAAAAAAATTGGTACATTTAAGTGGTGAATTGCAACTTCCTCTAGGGTTGCGTGGCGGGGCATTACAGGTTTAAAGGTATTTCCTAAACATGTATCTTACATCTTGAAATTACAAATCTAATGCAGGTTCACTCATATGTTAAAGATCACATGGATCCATTCAATAATATTCACAATCCACCTCCACGCCATCCATCTCCACCACCTTTACCTCCACCTCCACCCACTCCACCCCATAACCCCCCACCTCCACCACCTAAAATCAATGAACATGCTTGTTTGCAAGCACAAATCAATGCCAATGTTAGAACCATCCAAGATCAAATCAACATTATTCAAAATGAAGAATGTGTCGCACCTCCTATGAGGATGTTTGCATCTAGGATGCAAAACCTTGTTGATGTTGTCAGGGCTATGTAAGGGATCATAGATGAGCATAAACAATGGCTAGAGAAGAGAACTCTCGATTTTGAAAAGGAAAACACAAAGAAATGAAGATCTATGTAGTAGAGAGCCACAATAGCTTCTAAATTAAGACAATGATCTTAAATAGTTATGAATTTATAAATTTTGGGAAAGATGGATATTTTTAGTGACATGAATTTATGATTTTGGTTCTAGATGGATACTTTTAGTGACATGGATTTATGAATTTGGTGGAATTTATGAACTTATAATGAATAATATATAATAGTATATATTTTATGACTATCTACTAGATCATGATTTCTCCTGCTAAAAAATTGTAATATATGTGTGTGTGTGTGTTAGACATAAAATGAGCTTTTGTGAATGTTTCAAGTTTATTGTTTAGTATGTATGTGCATGTATTAAAAATTTGTGTATATAGTTCTTAAATATTGAAATTTGTATGTATGTACATAGTTTAGTTTAATTATTTGTACACATGCAAATTATGCATCATATTTTTTATTTTAAATGTAAACGTACATACATTTAATTTTTAATTTTGTATGGACATGCTCTTGAGTCGAACAATCAATGTATATATATATGTCCATTTCAATCAAATATATGATCTTAATATATATGTTGCTCATCCTATTTCAATTAAATATATGATCTTAATATATGTATGCATATGGACTATTTTTGTATGATTTAATGCAGGTGCACATTTATATCAAGCATATCATGGATGATTTTAACATTGATGATATCATCAATCCACCTCCCCCTCCACCTCTGCCTCTCCCTCACCCTCCCCCTCCACCTCCCCCTCCATCTAATATGTCACATCCAACACCTATTGCATCTGACGAGGCTCAGTTGAGAGCACGCATAAATGATCAAGTTGCATCCTTAGAAAATCAAATCAATGCTATGCAGAGTCAAGCATTGACTCCTCCACATGTGAGACATTTTGCATCTGCGATGCAAAATTTTGTTGATGCCATCAGGATGATCGATTCTAACCTTGATAGGCATCGACGAGAGAGAAAAAATGAGATAATTTTATTCTGATGGTCTCTCTTACAAACAAATATTAGACCTTAAAATAAAAAAAATCCCATCTAGCCCCCTACTTTCTTGACCCTGTTACTCGACAACCCATTCCACCCAACAAATCTAGAATATCCATGAGGTGGCGCATACATCTGCAAATGAGTGCACATTTTTGGGATCGATGGTATATGGTTTTTGGTAGTCCCCCACATGTTAATTGGGAGTGCCCATTGTATTTTTTGAGAAAACTGTATGTAGAGTTTGTTTTGGGGCAAAAGCCCAATTATTTTGATTTTAGATCATTTCAGGGTGTTGGTGGCAGCATGCCACAATAGAGATTAGGGGCAAGGGTTGATCCCCGATGCCTCATGCATGCACAACCCCTTGTTGTTGCTCCTGGTCCTCCCATTCCTGTACCTGTATGTTGTCAAGCTCTGGTCTCAACATTAGGTTCCCTTAGTACACTCACAAGAGACCTTGATTAGCATGCTTCTGCGATAGCAGGTGGGGAGCATAGAGACGATGATGATGGAGGATTTTTTTATGGAGCTAGTCCAAGTACCACTCTAGGAGTGTCGAGGCTCGTCCCCCATATATGTACTATTTGTCATCAAGTATGCTATGGACCTGATCAGGCCACACCTAGTTCAGGTGGACGGGGAGATTCTGGTGGTTCATCTAGTCACATCAGTTCATTTGTAGAGTTTCTCACAATAGACCATCACCCCGAGGACACTACGACACAGGTATAAATATGCATCTAGATGTACGTTCATTTTATAAGAATTTTCATGGTTGTATATATCAAAGAAAAGTTTACAATACATTTTAACAATCAAATTTTTTGGTGTACAGATGACACTAACGATGCCAGGGCAATCATTTGTTCCATGAGTACATACATCGACATCGATCGTACTTGGCAACCCTTATGGGGTATTTTGATTTTAATTTTTAAAATTACATATGAAATCATAAATTATTTAACTTGAGTTTTAAATTTATAATTAAATCAAATATATGTTTGAAATATTTATGTTGGTTTAGGCAAGTCAATCGGCATCCATGTCAATTCCTCCTGAGGGATTGTCAAGCACTCCTCCACTATCGAGCGTCATAGATCAGGGGCAGGTACATTCATATTGTAAATTTGTTTAAAGTTTACATTAGTATAGTTACAATTTTATGAGTTTTGAATTCACTAGATCTATGAAATGCATGCATGTACACTTGTAAATATTATAAGCGTTAAATGTCTATGTACATGTATGTCTAGGTTGATACCACAATAAGAATGGGCATTGGGAAAACATTTGATGTTGCAGTTACTCATGAGGCCACTGATTTCCAAGTTGTTTACAAAACTTTCTACACAAAATGTGCAAACTTGAATATATATATATATATATATATATATATATATATATATATATATATATATTAACCTAATTCAATTGTACATGCTTTAATTTTGATCTTGTAGGACTTTGTTAGTGCAATTTCAGCCCTGACCCAGACATAGTTACACCACCAGGAGGACATGTAGAGCAGGTTCTAGATCAAATGGTAATTTAATTTTTTATTATATTTAAAGTCAATTATAAATTTTAAATTGAATATATACATAATATGATATTTTTACACATTCTTTTTCTTTTATAGCATGAGACACATCTTGTAATTGAGCATGTACGGGTAGGTCTTGGAGAAGAGCCTAGTGCACAACCTCAGAATATGGTACAATTAAAATATGATAAATTATAAATTAAATTGAATTAAAAATTAATTGTAGAGTTGTACATCTAATTTCAGATTTCTTTGTCTTGTTTATGTAGATTGATTTAGAGAATTTAGAGGTTGCTTCAGGTGCACGAGCATCTAGATGTAGATATAATGGTAATTTAATTTTATGATGGATTATAAATTAAATTGTCATTAATTAATTTTCATTGTCTTACATCTGATTTCATCTTTCTCTTGTTCAAAGTGTTTCAGGTCCACATAGTCGGCATGGTGTCAAGAGGTCTCTTGATTATAGAGCGAGTACATGACCTAGAAACATGTGATTTTATGTATTATATTATATTCCTTGTTTCTCATGTACTTTGTTGGACTTTATTTCATGCACTTAATATATTGGTTTCATGCACTTAATATGTTACATAAATTATGGACTTTATTATTGTTTGAAATTTTAATTTACACATGTACATTTATGCATTTTATGTTCATAGTCAAGACATTAATATAGGACATTAATGTGAAATTTAGTGATCTCATACATAGATTAATATAGGACATTTTAATATCTATACTTTACAAATTTAGTGATTTCATACAAGATATACATGATATGTACATTCAATAAATAGTGATAATTACTCAATGAACTTATTCAATTCACGTCAATCAATAATCAGTCAATAAATCATAATTTACAAACAAAAGCAATCTATTTATATACCATAAAGGATAAAATTTTAAGAAATAAACAATACCATAGAAGATTAGAGAATAAAAGCATTAATAAATTGTATAAATAATAACATCTAACACTAATTTATAAGTTGTCAAAACAAATAATGACATCTTAAGGGAATGTATAAAGGGGTCATAATAGAACGTCTTAAGAGGTTATAATACGTCTTCAGGGAATGAATAAAGGGGTCTAAAGGGGTCATAATAGAACGTCTTAATTAAGGGGATGTCTTAAGGGGTCTTAAGGGGATGTCTAAAGGGGTCATAATAGAATTTCTTAAGGGGATGTTTTAAGGGGTCTTAAGGGGTCATAATAGAATGTCTTAAGGGGATGTCTAAAAGGGTCATAATAGAACATCTTAAGGGGATGTCTTAAGGGGTCTTAAGGGGATGTCTTAAGGGGTCATAATAGAATTTCTTAAGGGGATGTATTAAGGGGTCATAATACGTTTTAAGGATATAATTGATTTAACAATAATGTATGCATGATATTTAGTGATTATACAATTAGACATAAAGTTTCAAAGTAGGAAAACATGCACATTTAAGAAACAAAATATATAGAATGTTGATTTGATACATAGAAGTACATAGAGTATGTTTAATTCTATAAGTATGTATGTACATATATGCCATCTCAAAACAATGTTTACAAAATTTGGATATGCCATCTCAAGAACATCTCAAACTCATGGCTAGAATGTAGTAGGTCTTCACACCACCTGATATCAAAAAGGTACAAGCAATATCAATGAAATCATGAAAACATACATATTTTAATTTATATAAAACTATCTATATGTACATAACTCAAGTACCTGCATTTAAAGTATTCTACACATGTTTGTAGGTTGAATCCAGACATCCTCTCCTTTTGTTTCAAAGTATGAAATCAATGCAATGATGGCTTAAGGATACAAAAAATGAAAATAAATCAATTTTAACTATTAATGTCCAAGCAATATCAATATGTAATCAAAACGTGTATTTAAATATAATTTAACTAATAATTACCTATTTTTACCAAGTATTCCATGTTGTCTAGGTTGAATCTCCATGGACTAGATCCTTTTTGTGATTATTCCTTAAGGATGTATAAAAGGACAATTCAAATCAATTTCAAATAATAACACACTTGACCAATGTCAAAACATGTATTTAATGTATTTAAAAGGACAAAATAAAACTAAAACTATATTTACCTATATTTACTTATTCCATTGTACCATCTGCATCCTCTCTTTTTTTCAATGCATCTATGATTGCCTCATGCTCTTCCATAGAAATTGACCATAGCACTTTTTTTTAAGGTCTTCCATGATACCGCTCTAGTTTTATATTTGTTGCCACCACCAAATGTGAATAATGTATAATCTTTTTATGTGTTTCATAGTCTTCAAATGCAGGTAGACCATTCTTTCTTCTCAAGTATTTTTGTAGCCAAGTGCCAACAACCACCACTGATCCTATTGGAAAACATGTTCAAAAACCATCATCAAATAATTTCTCAAAATTTTCTTAAGGGGATCAAAGACTTGTTCTAAAAAATTGCTTAAGGGGATCTAAAACTTGTTATCAAAATTTTCTTAAGGGGGTGTCTTAAGGGGATCACCATACCTATTGGACAATGAAAGCCATCATCATCTTCTCAAGGTGTTATCAACTTATGTTTAGTTTCCACACAACAAGCCAACCGATATTTTGTTTGCTCTTCATTCCCCTCAGGTGCAATAACAGTATACACATGTCCTGACAACAAAAATCAATTTAATAACTTGTGCATATCCATATAAATAATTTAGTATTACAAATAACTTAATAAAGTGAAATAAAATGAAATAAATTGAATTAAAATTACCTTCTTGTACAAGGTCTGAAACATGGTCATAATCTTCAGATGCAAACAATTGATCATTTTCTTTGAGAGTTCTTTCATATTGATTATGTGCTTCTGTAGGTGTCAACAATCTTTGCTCCCATTGTTCAACCCATTCTATATTTTCACATGCTTCCCAATCTACTGAGATACAAAATTGGAAAAAACATGCAAGCTCCCTTGTCCAAATAGTCCATGTGCTTGTTGTCGCACTCCTAAATGAATTCCATTTAGTAGATCCACTGATAGTCTCACAATCAACTCTAGATACAATGTTCTCTTCTTCCACCAACCAAAAGAATTGATGAACTGTAGAGTAATCACTTGAACCAGGTGCATATAATCTTCTATTACACCAATCCACAATCTCACGTGCATCTTTAATTTACTGAATCCTCAAATTTTAATTGTTCTCTAGCAAGAATTCTTTTGACACACACACCAGCTCCATCATGTTCTCCTTTTACCATGCCCAGCTTCAAATAAACTCCATATATGCTAGACATTAAGTTCCTTGTGAACCCTACTTAACCAATAGAACATTCTAGCATTCTTGAACTACCCTGTAAAATTATTTGACCATATGAGGTGTTCTTTCATATGGATTCCTCTTTCTCTTAAATTTCTATAAAATATACTAAAATAATATTGAACAAACTTTGACGAGTGTAACCGATTGTCACTCAAATAAAAATGATACTCCCTCAAAACTTTTCTATCATCCTCAGTGTTATCATCTACATGTCTATAAACAATATGGAAAAACATAGCTACTTGCACTGAATTATAATATTGAGATTGAATTTCCTCTTGCAGAGCGAGAGTATAATTCTCCGCAAAATCAACCACTGAAAGTATAGTACCAATTGGAAATGTGTTTCTACATGAACGAAATTGGCCATCAAGCCATTGAGCATGTTCAAAGTGAATGACATATTTTGGTACAATTTTATTCTTAAATTCACTCATAAATGCATGCACACTAACTTTTTATGTAACTAAATCACAACGCTTTCCTATTTTTCCATCTTTTAATAAAGAATAGTGAACATTCCTAAATCTTTTGACATTTACTAATTGTTGTTCAAAATCATGATCAACACTTTCATGCAAACAAATTCTTAAAAATGAAAGATTTCCACAGTTAATGCATTGTCCAGAAATACAAGAACTTAAATAAAATAATTTATCATTAGATTTTTTGCAAAACAAACCTAAAATAAACTCTCTTATTGCTTCAGGTGGCATATCAATAGCACAATCTTGTATAATCATGTTAGTATGCAAGGTACAATGTATATATCAAAAAACATCATAAAAATAATGAAATTGAACATGTATTTTACAACAACAAGATATTTGTTGCTTATTAATTTTTACATACCAAGGTTTACATTTTTTAAAAGACCTTTGACTTATTTTAATATTACTAGGTAACACTAAATCACTACAAAATTTTCTATAAAATTTAGTTTGTGTTGTATCTAATAGGTGTTTTGGGTAAGGATCGAACACTTTGAACCCCACCCTTAATTTTAAAACATCTCTAGCATTAGATGAAACCCTAGTATTATCATGCCAATATTTTCCAATCAAAGATTTAATCTCAACATTCAATTTTATATTAGACCTTGGTAGTCATCCACTAAAACTCCAACATTGATTGATAGGATCATTTTCTATACTTTCTCTTCTTTTTTCTGCTATTAGTAATGTTTTAGGATGTATTTTTAAAACTTCACTAATATTGCTTACCATTCTTTTATTCAAAGTTTCTTTATTAACTATAGCAATAGTTATAGCTCTTCTTGTTGTGTTTTTATGTTTAGATCGACTATTTTTCCCAATATATTGAATGGCACTAGCAATAGTAGACATAACATGTTTTAATGATTGATCTTTTATTTTTGGTTTAACATAAAAGCTTAACCTTTTCATTACTTTCCTCATTTTTTGCATTCTCATCAATTGCATCATTAGTTGACATTGAAATGCAATTTTTTTATGATAAAAGAGTTTGGTGTATATTCTATTCACATGTGTTCTTATTTGCCTCCAAGAAATTTGACCAGGAAGATTATCGAAAACACCACTTCCAATTTAAAAAAAAGTATTTTCATTAAATTCAACATCACATTCTAGATTTTCATCTTCATTTTCATCTTCATCTTCATTTACATTTTCATATTCATTTTCATCAACAAAATGGTTTTCATTTTCATTTTCATTTTCATCAAAATTACAAGTTTTGTTTTCACTTTCAAGAAAATGATCATTTTGATTTTTATTTGCAACAAAATATTTTTCTTTTTTGTTTTCAAAAAATTCTATAAAATTTTCATCTCTCTAAATATTATCAATGTCAACATCATTAAGTCCAGCATCTTGTAAAACTTTTACATACAAATTTACCATTTCACTAACATGTGGATTTGATGACGTACCTAGATTTGTGCATATTGAAACATTCTCCATAGCATTCAAAGAGGGATTTGAAGACATAGTAGGACTTGTTTGTATAATCATATTCTTCTCCAAATTGACTCCTTGCAAATTAGCTTCATCTACAACAATGGTATCCTCAATGTTTTCATCTTCAATAGTTGTGGAATTGGTTGCTCCACCATCATTCATTGATTTCATTCTCATTCTTCTTTCTCTTTTTCTTCGTCTCTCCTTTTCTCTATTTGCTTCAACTTCTTGAGGAGTCAATGTATTCCTTCTCTTATTACGAGCTTTATCTCCAATAATTATAAAATTCTCAAGCACAAATGAATGTTAATAGTGAAATACTTCAAAATATTCAATCCAAATTGGAAGTTGAATACCTATTAGGAACAAATTCTCTCTTTTTTTCCTCAAAACAAGTAGAAAACTACGACAATTCCACTTTAAAAATTGTTTTCTTCATGCCTCTTTTGAAAAATTCAATCCATATTGCAAATTGAAAACCTTTTGTTCCTCCAAACAAGCACAAATTTAACACAATTCCATTTCAAAAATGGTGTAGATGATGCCCTGTTTGATAAAATCAACTAAAAATCAAGTTCACCACTTGTAAATAAAATAACTCATGAAAAATAGTTTACTTTTACTGCTCTTGGCCATACATGTGAAGTTGCAAACTTCACAGTATTTTTTTGCAGTATGTTTAAATAAAAGAAACGGGATATCGTTTATAAAACAGGAACCTGCTTATAAAAACCAAGATCCCATTTATAAGAATTGGGATCATGTTCTATAATCGGGATCCCGTTCTTCGACATTGAATGTGGGGACCGTTGCATGGGAAATAGGATCCCGTTTATCAAATGGGAAATAGGATCTCGTTTATCAAAAGGGAAACAAGATCTCGTTTATCAAATGGGATCCTATTTCCTTCACAACGGTCTAAATATTATAGAATAAGGAACAGGGTCCCATTTTATAATCGAGATCCCATTTTTTAAAATTTGATTTTTTTTTGCTTTGTGGTCAGGTTTTTGCCTAGGTTTTTGGTTTGGGAAAAGCATTGGAAATCTGAACCTAGGCCTTCAACTTGGTTTGACCTGCAAGTTGAAGGTCCTAACAATGCCAAAAAAAAACCAAATTTGGACATATGGCTGACGACCTTTTTTGCAGACTTTTTTGACGAAATTAAAACCCATTTTAGATGAAACAATGCAAATTCTAAATATGTAATTTGTTTTGCAATTGGATTATTTTTTCTATTTTTCAATTAATTTCTAATAAAATTGTTCCATAAATTTTAAATATCAGGATTTTTTACTATTTTAATAACTTTTGATCAACATAACATTTTGACAAACGGATTGCACGAGAACAAACTTAAACAATTCTTTTCAATTTAAAAAATAAAAATCAAAAAATGATAAGTTTAGGTCATCTTATGCATGTTGTACACGACGATTTTTCAAAACGACAAATTTTCCTAATAAAAATTTAACAAAAAAAAATATTCAATAAAAAATTACAAAAAATATCAAGAACAAGCTTCAGTGAGTCACAAAACCTTTCCCAAAAGGATTTAGAAAAATACGATAATTTAAGTCAAAATATGGATGTCATACATGTGCATGGTATGGTAAAAAAAAATTGACTTTTAAACAGTGGTTTTTAGAAATGCCTATTGAAACTCAATTTGTACAATCTGGGTATTGAAATAAATTACATATTTGGAAACTAGACTCCGAGCACTACATTTTACAATTAGTGACTTTTTAAAATATTTCATCTCTAAGTGCTTCAAATTTTAAGGTCAAATGTGTCAAATTCTGAAAATCAGGAAAAAGACCCACTTTTTTGCCAAAAAGTGGACTCAACTTCTTGCACACACCCACATATCATATGTATCAACTTTACTTTAAGTGTTGTTTTATTCATTTAAAAGCACATTGCAATATTAACTTACCACCTTAATATTGTGCACAACACTTCATTTCACTATGCTTTATCCACTAATCATATGCTATGCATATTCAACGCATTATATGCAAAGATAATATATGTGGCTTTCTGCAATAAGTTAACATTCATTATACATTATACAATGCGTGATTTATTATTAGCAATTTTTTCAAAGCTTTCATGCACAGGTTATATATTAACATTACACTATAATATGAAGTGTCATATATTCATTAAATCAGCCACTATATTTATATAATATATATATACTATTTTGACAAATAAGTTCATTTGATATTCGAATGAATATGTCCATGTTATCATTTTTATAAACAACATCATATGTATAGCTTGTGAGCATAGTGGAGTGGTGGCAGTATTATGTAGTCTTTTCTATCAGTTGGATTTGATGTGTTCTTTAGACTAGTGCATATACACCACGGCTCATTCATTTCCTTTGTCGGATGGCAAGAATTGTTGCTTGAGATGGTGGACATCTTGGATGTTGTTGCGGGTGTCTTGGTTGGAGTATGAAAGCATTGTTTGAGATTCTTGTGATTGCATGTGTGGTTGTGATGATGTGTTTTCATTGGTTGACTCTTAGCAGTTAAATCCTGTTACTTTCATGGACTCTTCAAAAGTGTTTAACAAGGGGGAGAATCTTAAGAAAATGAAGGTGTTTCAACCTTTGATTTTTCCATACCATTTATTTTTTAAATGTTGCTAATTTTCTCATGTTGTCTCATGTGTTACAAGTTGTATTTCTTTTTCTAATGAGGAGTCAAGTTGGAAAGTTTATTTTATAGGTGGAGTTGTGGATAAGGGAATTTTCTATTTATGTGTTGAGTTTACAAGGAATGTGAGTTTTCAATGTGAAGTTATTTTGGCAAGTGCATATTTTGTAGTGTGGCATGTGGTGACAATTGGAAACTTATCGTTATGTGTGTGCAGTGGATTTGGGACTTTTCATGTTACATCTTCAACCTTTGGGAGTCAATTGAGAAATGTCTAATTTTTGCATTGTAAGTGTAGACATGCAAAATTAACATTTTGCATTTGATTAGGTTCATTCATTAACTAAACTAGATTTCGTATTAGGTCCATTCATCGATTGATCAGGTTCACCTTCATTCATTCAGCAGGTAATTTCATTAATCTCCATCTCCTAAGGTCATTTAAAATCAAGCAAACATTATCATCAGCCTTTTAATAAATCAAACATCCATTTAAATCAAATCCAAAATCATATTCCATCATTTTCTGATTTAAATAAATCAAATATCAAAGTCCTAAAAGTCAAACTCACCTAATCATCATTAAACTAACATAATCATCATTTATTTAATTTAACCATGATTAAATACTAATCTCACCCACTTGCATTCTCTAGATATCTCCACTTGCACAAATAAATCAATTTTATTGATTTATTAAAAACCCTCATTTTCCCTCAACATGACAAGTTGATTTGTCCCTCCAACATAGCATTTATTGTTGTTTTTCTTGTCCCCCTCTCAAAATTTATTGAAAATTTGAATTCAAATTCTCCCTCTCATGGGCACTCTTCCCAAATCTTGCACAACCATTGGCCTATCATCACTTGACAAGTGGCCTATTCTCATTGGAGGATCTTTAGTCCCACATTCACCCTCTTGGCCAATCTCTCATCAAGAAAAACTATAAAAGAAGGCCTTAATCCTCATTCATGGATCCACAACTTTTATGCAAGGTTACTCTCTTGATTTGAGAACTCATCTTGCTCATCATCTCCATTTGCATTTGCATCATCTTGGTTTCTTAGCAAGGGTTGGGAAAGGGTCACTAGCACATGTGACACCAATCCACTATGGAATAGGTAACTTGTTGTTGCTTTCATAATGCTTTTTAGTTTTCTTTCATTTCTTTGTTGCATTCTTGAAGCACTTGCAAGGTATTTCATAGGGTCATTCTTGAGAAATTTGTAGGCTACTAACCTTGTATGAAGCTTAGTTTTTTGCAGATTTTGAAAGTATGCACCACATTTGGCGCTAGAAGGAGGGAAAAATTTATGTGTTGGATACCTAAAGATTGTTCAAAATGATTTCTGAGATTCATTGCTATGTTAACCTTTGTTCTATTCTCTTCCATGCTATTTGTGTTCATTGTTTAATTTGATAGAAAAAAGTGTTGGCAATCAAATTCTGGCCCATGACCATGCTAATATTGCTCTGTCTCTCATGGATTTCGGTCTGTCTTATATCTGCTTCTTTTTCTTTTAAGGCCAGACATAAACTCTCAGAAATCAATAATACACTGTAATGTATATATGTGAAGATCATATGCGTTCTTTTATATATGTTGGCAAAGTTTCCAAAATGCTTTTTTACACTTTAGTGTTCTTAAGATCTACATTGCGTGTATACTACAATAACAAATTTTGTCAAACTTTCAGCCAAGTATTCTGAAAATAGTTGTGAAATATACCTGCCAAATGCAGTCTCTTTAAACATTTTTTTTTATCTACTAACTAAATATTTGTCTCTCCTCAGGATTCAGACAAAATCCAAACAAATCTGCAAAGAGAAAATATT
The DNA here is from genome assembly GCA_007258455.2 of Sequoia sempervirens. Lineage (NCBI taxonomy): Eukaryota > Viridiplantae > Streptophyta > Pinopsida > Cupressales > Cupressaceae > Sequoia > Sequoia sempervirens. The sequence continues at coordinate 183,316,485 of VDFB02000008.1, read as the reverse complement.
GCAAACTAGCCCGTGTATATGTCTTCTTTTCTTTTTTTCAGATGTCCAACGTTAATTTGAATGGAAGCATGGTCCTTTGATGTTATCAATCAGTTTGTTGCAGAGCATTTTTTGGGAATGTAAAGATCGACGTCCTGTCCTTCTCCATTCTACATTTTGCGTGTGTAATAGAAATATTCAAGTAGAAGGCAGTTCATGTTGAATATTAGATACAAGCATGGGTATGTTTAGAAGGGACACTAGGCTTGAAAAGCATTCACTTTTTCTAATTTATTAATGAGGTGGCTGTGTGTAGTCTAGAAAAGGAAACACTTGATTTGTGTGTTTTTAAATGTGAAGGTTTCCCTATTATTTGCTGGCTTTTTCAGTTGATTGTTTATGAGTCATTGAATTCATAGAGAAGAGGAAGGAAAAATGTCAAATCTCACCTATAAACCAGTGATGGCGTGAGCAGTAAAACGTTCAAATCTTGTCTAGACTCCATCATCTTTGTTCGCTGCTATCTATTCACTGCCTTTAAAAGCCATGCCACTCCTATTAGAGGATTTTGTCAAACAGTTAATGCGCCTTGTTGAATACATATAATACCATGATGCCTATACCTTGTTTCAAAAAAACAAACTCCCACTATGGTGCGCAGGCAACAAGAATTCCACCAAAAAGTTTGAGAGTTTAAATTTATATCTACCAAATGCATTCTATTCGCTATTTATATACCTTTGTGTAGGTTTCTTAGATCTTTGTGCCAAGTCATTTGTGCATGGGTCTAAATGATAGGAAATTTCTTCCTTTTCTGCACGTTTGGAAGCTAAGTAGGAGGCGAATTTCTTTACCTAACCAAATGCATTTGTTTGACAGTTTTTAACGTGTGTCTATTGTTCTCTTAGTATATCGTTCTTACTCTTAAAGAGCAGGAGGTTTTTAAGTTTTATTGATAGATCATTCTAAATCATTTTATAAGGTGGCGTGCTTTATAAGCTAGATGTCCTTTGAAGCATTAATCAGGCTATTCTATGCTATCATTAATTTAGTATCTACTGCGCCATCAGGAAAACTATTTCATTACAGCCCAGCATTTAAAGATGACCCCTTTTAAACTATACGTTGTGGCGTACTGACAGTGATGTAGCTCTGATTGAGGTGATCTAAATTCAAAATGACTCATTAAATTCTCTTTGATGTTTTTAATACGCATGTCAAGACTGTCTTGAGGAGTTGTTTTTTTTAAATACATTTAAAAAAAAAAAAAAGAGAAGCAGAAAAGATAGTTGTTGGGCATCGATGTTGACTATCTGGCATACACCTTCATTTTGAGGATTATGGTCAAAAGATCCATGCACTTGGTCTATGCGCCCAAAAAGAAGTTGGCAGAGTACACAATGGCCAGTAAGAGACATTGAGAGTATGCAGCTGCGAGGAGTTATTCCTTTTATCTAGGAGGATGTGAGGCTACAAAGGATAAGGATAGGCATTCTCAATTTCAAAAGCAAACCCTTCCATTATCTTAAAAGAACTCTCATGCTATATTATCATTCTAAGTTGTGTTTGAAATTAGGAGGGTGTCCTTGAAAGATGTAGTCCTTATAGTTGATAGAATTTATGAGTTGTCAAAACTTATTATATCATTTGGATTATTTTGGAGTAGTCAATGTTTAGGATTAGGAGGATGCTTATGAAAGACTTATTCTTTATGGTTGGTTTATGAGTTTGATAATTTTAGCCAATAATTTAAAGAAAGGTGTCTCACAAATATGATATCTTTTCAACAAAGTCAAAGCATGGTTCACTTATAAATGTTTTTCTTATTTCCAAATCATTGTTCTTTCAAAAAAATCATGCTATTAGTTGATGGTCAAAGTGAATTTAATGTTATAATTTTCACATGATTTGTCTTTCCTTTTTATAGGTACAATGTGAAAACAAAGGAGGCACAAGGTACAAGTGAAGGAAAGCAAGGAGAAGGCTATCAAAGGAAAATGAAAGGAGGGAGATTTTTTTTTTTTTTTTTGAAAAATCAAAGTGTTTTTAAACGCTTTAAGTGTTTGTTCAACACTACTTCACGAAGTTGTTTATCTTTTCATTTTAGTACACTAATTTTCATTTGGATTCAAAAAGAACACTTGGTTTTTTGCAAAGGCTAAAATGAACTTTAGGATCACAAACTCACTAGATTTTGTTTGAGGTTAAGAATTGAACAATCAAAACTCACACTTCATCTTGGTGCTTAAAACGAACTTACAATTGCTTTGGAAGGATAAAATCAATGTGTGTTTTCTTTGTTTTGTGGTTACTTACTTAAACTAAAGTTATTGAAAAGGACGTATGCGCTTCTCTCGTGCTTCCAAGTGATCTTGACAATCAAAAGGCCTTTTTGGTGATTTTGGCATAAGATAAAGTGATCACCTCCACACTTCAATTTGGGATTAAAATTGAACAAACTATTGTACAAGTGTGAGTGGGGGGAATTTTCACGTAATTCTCTCTCTTTGTTGCTATCAAAGATTGATCGAGTTACGGATTTTGTTCTTCATTTGATTTTTTTATCTTAGAGGGCCCGCCTTGTGGGAAAAAGTAATCACCCAAAGGAACTGCTCAACTGGTAACACTATGAACCTGAGAGTATTTTCAGCTGGGATATAAATGTGGATATTGGAAGAAATGCCAATATCATGCGGTTGACTCCGACAAGATGGATCCGAAAGGGGACTCTTGCCACATTGGGTCAACTCCTACGAACAGAAAGATCGAACTAGAACCCTTGTTTTGTAGTGGCTTATTGATCCATTGAGCGAGTTTATCAAAGTGGTGCATTGGAACTTAGATTCCAAGAAGTTACTTGCCATGTCTGATCTTGGTTGAAATATAGAGGTTAGGATTTCATCATACCTTTATATTTTTCCTTGGTTGCATGTAAAATCATCTCTTCTATGAAGGGCATGAGGCAAGCCCACTAAGAAAAACGTACCCATTAAGCTAGGATGTTACATTGCTTGTTTGAAAACACAATAAAACAACAAACACATTCAACACATCATCAAAATTTCAAACCCTTTTGAAGAAAAATATCATTGACTCAATCCATATGTTATTGCTTTCCCTTGGGACTTATGTCCTTAGAGGTTTCTAAGCATTGGATTATATCTCAATTTGTCTTCTTGAGTAAACAATAGGAAAACCCTTGCCTTAAGTTCATTAAATTTCCACATAAACTATCTTGTGGGGTTTAAAGAAATTGAGACATTGGACATCTTAGTTTGAAAACTTAATCAAAGAAAGTGTTTTTGGTAAAATAAAGCCATTAAGCAAAGCTAAGCAAAATGAATTTTCATGTGTGATTGGAGACTCACAAATCCCAAAGCAAAAATCATTGGAAATCCGAAAATGAATGTTCAAATGAAATCATTTCTTGGTTACAAAGGTCTTTAGGAAGCATATGCATGCTCTTCAATACCTAGGTCTAGGAAAACAAAGTGGTCTTTTTAGGTTCATCTAGGGATCAAAACATATCAAAAACTTTTCATCCATCCTCCAAAACAACATCATCTCATAAATCATCTTTTGAAAAACCTTGAAATCATCCTTGAAGTGCTAGGCTTTATGACAAAATCAAGCAAACACCAAAATCATTGAGACCAAGTCCTTGAAACATTTATCAAAACACCTTTTGGCTAGGCATGTGTAGATGCATCCTTTTGCATATACTTAGTCAAAATTATCAAAAATAATCTTGTCTATCTTAGTGTATGTCGATGAATCCTTCTTCATATACTTAGTGAAACAATCATCTTGTTTGGGTAGGTGTGGGTAGATGCATCCTTCTCCTCACACATATTCAAATCATCATCCTTTGAACAAAACTATCCTTTAGATCATCATCAAACATCTTAGGGTCTTTTTGTTCAAAATCAAAATCAAAATCCAAATCAAGATCAAGGACAAAACCTCAAAATCTCAAAATCCTAAATCCTAAAAGCCTAGTATTTCATTCAAGATTTATCAAAAGCCAAAAACATCCATAACATCCATCTTTAAACATCACCATCATATCATCATCACATTTGATCCTAAAAAGAATCCTAAAAACTTTCACTTTGGGACATAAAATAGAGATTAATCCAAAGAATCAAGAGATTCATCTCCCATATTCTCGAAGATTGATCCCTGTTTTATGGTTCTAACTAGATCTTAATACAAGAAGAGTATGGAAGCCAACAAAGAAACACCCACTTCAAGTGATCTTAGCCAAACCACTCCTGAAATGAACCCCATTGGGGATGGAAATCTCACAATTAGCCTTCCAACATCATCGCAAAACCCACAAGAAGAAAACCAAGGAGAGGACCTCACTTTTGGAATTTCTTGTGAAGAAATGACAGAAATGCTCCAAAATTCGGACAACCATAGAATCATCAACATCATGATGAGACTTAACCCTTCGTTGTACATGCTTGAACTAGCAAAACAAGGGGCCAAGTTGCCCTCAGATTTTTATGTGAGCACTTTAGTAGAGACATCTTTTCCACCAATCTCATCCACCATCCCCATTTCATCTACACCCCCATCCCAAAATATCATGCAAAACATCTCGCAAATCACAACATCATTTGCTCCAACTCAACCCAATGTTAACAAGGGAAACACATTTCTCAATGCTCTTCAATCACATCCCCTTGTTAATAATCAAAACTTGGACATAAACACCACATTGGAACAAAACATCCTCCATAATCCATTACCAAAAATGTTCCTCTCACTTTACATTATGACCCATCATCAACATCTTTTCATGGAGCACCTCAAATCCCCCTCCTCACAAACTCACAAGAGGAGGGAGACATGTTCGGACCAGGGGGCATTTTCAACACCACAACACTCTCGCAAGGATTCACCCCCCTTACATTTCCACCTCTCCCACCATCACCATTGTCATCTACACCACTCCTTGGTTTAGGGCTTCCCCCTCTACTGAGTATCAATCAAAACAACATCCCAACCATCAATCAAAACATTTTTCCAAATGCTCAAAACTTATTGTTGACATCACAACAACAAACGACAAACACACAAGCAATGGCAACATCATCAAACACCCCCACAACATTGCAAAGCATGGTCTCTCAAGGTCCAATCACATCAACGACGCCACTTACCACATCAACAACACCATCCACCAATCATGTAATCAACATGACAACACCATCCACCAACCAAATAATCAACACAACATCATCATCTACCACCATTCCAAACCCACCACCTCCCCCACCACCACCAACATTCACCACATCAAACCAATTCGATGCAGCATTGTAAGTTGCTTTCCAAAGAGGCTATCAACAAGTGCAAAAATAAAAAGCCGTGCAACAAGCTGCTCAAGCTGCACAAGCTGCCAAAGTTGCACAAGCTGCCAAAGCTGTACAAGCCGCAATACAAGCGCAACAAGTGCAACAAGCTCAAGCGTTATTACAACAACAAGCTGCTCAAGCTGCCCAAGCCACACAAGCATTGCAAGGACAAAGGGTCATTCAAGCACAACTATTATTGCAATAACAAGCCGCACAAGCGCAAGCCCAAGCACAAGCTCAAGCACAAATTCTTGCACAAGTAGCACAAATGCAAGCATATAAGCAAGCACTAAAGCAATACCAAGAGCGGCAAGAAGCAACAGAATTGGCAGCCCAACAACAAGTGTTGTGGGAACAAGAACAAGCAGAACAACAAGCATTGTTAGAATAGCAACAAACGCAGTAGCAAGCACAACAACAAGCGTTGTTGGAACAATAGCAAGTGCAACAACAAGCACAAATCCTAGCGCAACAACAACAAGAGCAATAACAAGCATTGTTCATCCAAAAGCAAGTAGAAGCCTACTTCTCCCGCCACAACATATTGATACCATTGAACAATGCACCAACCAACCCATCCATCCAAACCATGATTGCAACACCTCAAAACACATTCATCCCACCCCCTGATCCCTAGAATGATGTGACGACACAACTCAGGTTGCTCTCGCAACAAGTGCTTGACCTTCAATCGGGACAGACAACCAAAACGCAAAGCAACTTGTGTCCCTATCCATTTGATAGGAGCCTAGACATGAAACCATTCCCTAAGGGATTTGAGATCCTTAAATTTGACAAATATCAAGGGATGGGAAACCCTGAAGATCACATCAGGGAATTCCAGGTTCATTGTATGGAGGTTGCATATGGCGATACTTATCTGATGCGACTATTCCCTAGGAGCTTGGCAAGCAACACTATAGAATGGTTCTCTCACTTACCCTCAGGCATCAGAATATTCCAAGAAATCAGAGATGAATTCATTAGAAACTACGCATGTAACATTACAATGGATGTTAGTCTCGAAGAACTATACACTCTAAAACAAGGAAAAAATGAATCTTTTGCTTCATTTCTTCAACGATGGCGATCCAAGGCCAATCAGAGCAAGTGGACCATGCCAGAAGAGCAACAAGTCTGCACAATCATCACCAACCTTGAAAGCCGCTTGTCATTCCACCTTAAGGTTCAGGGAATCACCACCTATGATCAACTGATCTCCAAGGCGCTTAGCATCGAAAGAGCCCTTGCAACCCAACCCGTTGAATCAACACCATATCATGAACAGCAAAACAATCGCCCACCATCAAATTACAATGATAAACCTTGTACATGGGCGAGAAACAAGAACATCACTAATGATGGCATCATCAATGCCAAGGTGGTCATTAGTGGTCCACGCCAAAATACACCTGCACCGCAAATCCAACCACAACGCCAAAACACTCATCACACAACATACCAACCCAATAATCCCACCATCAATAACCTCAATGACCAAAGAGGACCACCTTAACACAAAACATACCCCAAACAAAAATACACTACTTTGGGGGAACCATTTGAGAACATCATGAAAAAGCTAATCGACAAAAAACTCATCCAAGCTCCTACATTTGACAATTATCAAGAACCTGATGTTAAACCTCTTTGGTACAATGAAAATCAACTATGCGAATTCCACAAAATCAAAGGCCACACCACAAACAATTGTATGAGACTCAAGAACATCATCCAAGATCTCATCGACAAAAGAATCATAAATGTGGAAGCACCTACTGGGAATTAGGATCTTAAAATCTACACGAATCTGATGCCAAATCATGGCAACAAAGGGAATAACAAGGATAAAGGAAAAGGTAGTGTAAATCATGTCTATGAAATAGTCGTTGCCTCCCTAAATGAAGACTACATGGTCATCACCATCAAGGGCGCTCATGCCTAAGACTATGGAGTCACCACAAGAGGCAGAAAAGTCACCATCGCAGGATCATCCCAACCCAATAGAGTCCCTACATCAAGAGCCGTTCCATATAGCTACAATGTTGTAGACCAACTCAAAAGAACGCCAGCACACATCTCCATCATGGAGTTGTTAAAAATCTCATCATCACATAAAAAGATCCTTGAGGAAGCATTAGCCTCATCCACTATCCCCACAGACCTCGATGCGGAACAATTCCAGGCTATGGTCGGAAACATCATAACACCTAATCTCCTTACATTTTCTGACCAATATTTTCTCGCTCAACCATCTCACAATTGCGCACTTCACTTGGAGGTCATTGTGAACAAAAACAAAATCAAAAGGGTCTTGGTGGATGGAGGTGCAAGTTTGAACATCTATTCTTTTAGCCTCATCAAGTAGTTGAAAATATCAGAAGATTCCATTGACAAAGGCAAGGGCATCACAATAAGAGCATATGATGACCAAGAAAGAGTGTCTCAGGGCACAATTAAGCTCCCTATCCAAGTAGGGCCAACACTCATGGAAACCACATGTCAAGTCTTGGACCTCGAATTGCCATACAATATCCTCCTAGGATGCCCATAGATTCATGCGATGAAAGCCATAGCATCAACCTTCCACCAATGTGTGAAATTCACACATAATGGACAACAGGTTACCGTCCATGGACATCCTAAGCCGTTTTCATACTACAAGAACCTTGAAGCCAAATATTACAAAATCCCCCAAGTGCCGAAAAATGATGAGGGCCCGTCCACATCATACATCGATCCCGCCACTCTCACGTCCACTTCTGCGACAGAGACACCCGCCATTCCCACCATATCCGATATCAACCTCATCATCCAGGAGGACGGTTGTGGAAGTTATAGGCTCCCTAACAATGCTTTTGTGATAGGAGAGTTACCACAATCTCCAAGATCACGAGGACGCCCACAAGAAAATAAAGCTCCCACATCACAAACCTATCCTCAAAATTATCCTAAATTCACAAGATGGGGAGACCTTGGCCATGAGGTAATTGAAGCAGATCCATCAAACATGTTGTATCAAGATGAAAGACTGGCAGCTAATCTACCAATGGATGAAAGAAACAAAGGCTTACACATGATGCTTGCGATGGGCTATGACCGAAATCAAAGACTAGGACAAAATGACAATGGGCTTATAATACCTATCATGCCAGAGACGCGACCCATAAAAAATCTTGGTCTTGGATGTGCCACTCCGAGAATAACCATACCTGGTCGAAGTCCTTCGGTTAGAGCTGCTAATGTTTCTCCTCAACCAGTAATAGTACAACTACACTCACCAATAGTCACAGGTAGAGATGCACATAATTTTATAATTGATCCCTACATTAGTAGCGATGACGAAGATACCTTATCCAACCTACCTAGGTTATTCAAAGATACCACCCTGTGTATGATTAGTACCATATCCTTTGAACCAGATAGTCAAAATCATGAGATCTGCTTAGTCTACCCCCAACTGATCAACTATGACCAATGAGGACCACCAGTTCTGGATACATTCAAAAATGATGAAGCACTCTCAGAATTCATGGGGTTGAGGGATAACATTCCAGATGGAGATCACAAGGCAGGATTCATAATGGAGTTGGACACACACACCTATTACGAGGAAATGATTGAATCCTTCAGTCGCAAAACTGAGAAACTAAAAATCATATCCAAGTCCTTGAGTGAAAACCACACCATGGCACTCTCCTCGCAAGCAGAAAATAGTAAAAGAAAGCATGTATCCACTTGGTGAAAACCTCCGAGGCTCGAGACTTTAGCTGGATTCAATCTTCCCTTAAGAGCCATTCATCAAGAGAAGCCAAAGCGCCTTGGCCAAAAATGCAACCTACCACTTAGGGAATGTAGAGGAGACTCGCGAGATATCACATTCCCGCGCGGAATCACTATTATCAAGAGCAAGAATCCCAGCAGCATTCCTAAAGGGCACAAATAAACTTCATGGTTATACCGATATGCCGTGACTTGATCTAAATACCGTCCACCACCTAGCGTTGTATCTAGATGCAAAACTTGTTAGACAAAAGCTGAAAAAAAATGCATCCTCAAACTGTTTCTTGCTAATGCCTGGAGCCTCAAAAAGCCATTAGATGTCGGATTCATCCCACCAATTGATTTCATCCAAATGGGTATCAAATCCTGTTCTATTTCAAAACCGATGGAGCTATCAACTGCATATTATTTTAGAGATGTTTGAACAAAGCATGTCCTAAGGAAGACTTCCACTTCCCAATATCGAGATATGATAGTGATTAAGGATAAAGAAGGCATGAGATGTTATCACTAATGGATGGATTTTCGTGGATACAACTGCATTTCATGATAGCAAAGAAGACCAAATATATGACAATCAACTTTTAATTGTCCATGGGGGACCTATTGCTGGAACATGATGCCATTCGGCCTCAAGAATGTAGGAGCAACATATCAACGAGCCATGACATTGATCTTCCATGACATGATTCACAAGACAGTTGAAGACTATGTCGATGACATCCTAGCCAAATCAAGAAAAAGAAAAGATCATATAGCAACCTTAAGTGCTATCTTTGACATATTGGAGGAATACAAAGTCAGACTAAATCCCAAGAAGTGCGTCTTTGGCATACAATCAAGTAAATTGTTAGGATACATAGTGTCTATGAGGGGTATTGAGGTGGATCCTAAGTAGCGTGCAAGCAATCCCTCTAGATGGAAGCACCCCAAAGACATTAAAATTGAGGCCTGTGGCCTAATTTCTAATCCATCCGACGCCTATAGCAACCCGCGACAAGTAGAACTCCATATTCTCACCTACTCCACAAGGGGTAGCAAAAATGGGATACAAAATGTGAAAGGAGCATTCAACAAAATAAATGAATATCTACTGACACCGCCAGTATTAATGCCACCCATCCCCAAGAAGCCATTGATCTTATATGTATCAGCAACAGCAGCAGCCCTTGGAGCTCTTCTAGCCCAGCATGATGAAAATGGAATGGAGAGGGCCATCTACTATATTAGCAGGAAAATGGTGGGTCATGAGCTAAATTACTTATTCATTGAGAAAGCATGCCTCGCAGTAGTGTTTGCATCCCAAAAATTCAGACACTACATGTTGGCACACAAGATCAAGCTTATTGCCAAAATTGACCCCCTTAAATATCTCTTATCAAAGGCAATGTTAACTGGCAGAATGGAAAAATGGGTCATGATATTATCAGAATATGACATCGAGTATGTAGAGAGGAAAGCAATCAAGGGACAGGTTATTGCAGATCAACTAGCAGAAGCACCCATTTATTTTGAGAATCCTCTTGTATCTGAATTTCTAGACGAATTCGTCTTTAACCTTAACATTGTTGATCACTGGAAACTATACTTCAATGGGTCATATACACAACATGGATCAGGAGCTGGTGTCTTCTTCATCACCCCACAAGGGGATTGCATACCAAGATCATACAAATTGGCATTTCCTTTGCACCAACAACATAGCAAAATACAAGGCTTTGACTATAGGTCTTAGAATAGCAGTACAATGGAATATCATAGCTCTCAAGGTCTACGGCGACTCACAGTTGATCATAAATCAAGTCAATAATGAATATCAGACAAAGGATGACAAGCTAACCCCATACAAAAAATTGGTGGAGACTCTAAAGGAATCCTTCATCGACATAACATTTGAGCAAATTCCAAGAACCAACAACAGAGCCGTTGACGCCATGGCTACAATTGGGTCTCTAGTAGACATCCTTGACAATGTGCCGAAATACGAATTTCTGATCGAGCAGCTTCTCGTTCCCACATTCAAGGTATCGGAATCAGAATATGTGTGTCAAATCGTTGGTCCTAGCGATCCTTGGTATCACGACATCTACACATATCTTCGCATAGGAGTCATACCTGCTGACCTACCATCAAGCCTAAAACAAACCTTTATCAAAAAGGCATCCAGATTTGTCATCCTAGGTGATACCTTATACCGTAGAACCATAGAGGGTACCTTACTACGCTGTCTAAATGTTGAGGAGGCATTAACTGCTCTAACCAAAGTTCATAACGACATTTGTGGCTCACACTCGAGTGGAATAACCATTGCCAAGAAACTGCTGAGGCTGGGGTATTACTGGCCCACGATGGAAAGAGAAGCATATGATCATGCTAAAAGATGTTTACAATGTTAGCAGCATGGGGACCTCATCCATGCTCTAGCTCGAGAGCTTCACCCGATTATCACACCATGGCCCTTTTCACAGTGGGGACTCGATCTCATTGGGAAAATCTCACCCACCTCATCCAATGGCCACAAATTCATTATAAC